>CAWUFW010007102.1:82500-682500 GCA_963921515.1 Calotriton arnoldi
TTGATGATGTTATCAATGTTTTCATTGATTACTTCTCCTGCATACATGAATGAATGAGCTATGTACAGATCTGGAGCTGCCCTGAGATACAATAAACTATTGACTTTGTTTAGACCAATTGTTGTACATAGTTTTGGTATACTGAGGCCCCCAAATGATCTTTTCGAATATAGGAGACCATCACATGTGTATGCAGGAAGGTGTAGAAAATGTTTGACATACTTTTTTATTGTTTGATCCAGAACATTTAAAGTTTTAGCTTCTGTTCCTGTCATTTCCAATTTAAATGACAGTTTAGGGATCAAGTACTGACACAAAATTTCTATTTTCTGCGTGGGCTTAAGTGGTAGGTAATCAAGTTTTTGAGCCCAATTAACAAGAACCTCATTAATTTTGTTGTTGCTTGTATGGCCAGTGTGTGGATCAAAGTTCAATCCGAGGTATCTCTCACTTTCTCCTGGATGAATGTTTTCAATATTTTGTTTTTCAAATTGCCATGGTTTACAGTTGTTAATCAGGATTTTATCTTTATGGTGACTGATATAAAATCCAAGTGTCTTTTTCACATTAAGTTTTAATCCTGTTGTTTTACTGAATTTTTCAATGATTTTCAGATTTGTACTCATTCCTTCCCAGGTGCTGCTGAGTACTGCGATGTCATCGGCAAAGGCGAGAGCTGTGATTTGCTCAATAAGACCATCAGATCCGAATGTGAAGCCCTTGCCGCTTTCTGAAGATCACAGATCAGAGGATCCATGGCAATGTTAAATAGCAGTGGGGATAAAGAGTCACCTTGTTTAACCCCAGATTTCATTGTTATTTCAGGAGTTGCTTCGTTGTTCTTTCCCTTGAAAGATGTTGTTGAGTCAGTGTATAAGTCTTTTATTATGTCTCTGATGTATGATGGAACTCTGTGCCTGCGAGACTCTGTAGAATGTGACCATGGCTGACAGAGTCAAAGGCTTTTGAGATATCTATGAACACAACTGCTAAAGAGTGACTGTTTTTTCGTGCCCCTTTTATGATGTTTTGTAGAAGAGTCAGATTCTCGAGACAACCTCTCACCTTCATGAAGCCTTTTTGTCTCCTATTCAATTCAACACAAAATGAGAGTCTTTTAGTTAGTATTTTTGTGAATAACTTCATGAATGCAGTACCGATGGTAATTGGACGCCAATTACTGATTTTTTTAAGTTCACTAATCGGTACATTCATAGGTATCAATATCGACCGCTTCTTTTTGATACTTTCTGGTACTCTTCTCATCGATAACCAAGATGACAAAATTCTGGGCAGCAGTCTTGGTTGCCTGCTATGTACTTTATTCAAGTCATTCAGACCAATCCTATCAGGCCCCACTGCTTTCTTTAAATCTGAGTCATCGAAGGCATTAGTTATTTCGAGCAGTGTAATTTCTTTACATAAATTTATAATTTCCCATTCATCCGGTATCCGATCAATCGGTATGAATTTAGGGTTTTTCTTGTTTTCTTTTTCAATTATGTCTTTCTATTATTGGAAAATTTCATCAGCACTGATTTGGCAAGTGGCATCTTCTGCCCCATCAGTGATAATCCTGGCAATTTTCTTTTTGTCTTTTTTAAACATTGCCTGGTATTCTTTGTAGCTGCCCTTTGTTATGCATAATTTTCTTGTGTGTCCAATTAAGCCTTCCGTTTTTTTTGTCTTTCTTTGTTATCTTGTTTTCTACTGAGGCATGCAGGTGCTCATCTTAAGCAGAGTTCATAGGCTCATTATTGAGTTTGCTTGCTGGTTCTCTATGATTTGCTGGTACAGGACTTATATCAGTGGTGTTTTCTGAGATATAAGTCACTATCTCATCCATCAGATCCATAGCAGCATCGTGTTGCTCTATGTTTTGGGTGTACTTCTCGACTTCTGTGATTCTATCTTCCAGCTCAACAAAGTTCTTGAGTTTTTGCGCACGTTTGCGATTGATAAAGTTTCTGCACTTTTATGTTGTTACTTCCACTGTAACCTCTGGTTCATCGCAAGAGTCATTCTTGGAAACACTTGATGCTTGCAGTACATGTTTTGCCGATTTTTTACTCTTACCTCTTCTATCTCTTCTTTTTTTCTGCAATTTGTTTTCTGTTTTTATTGTCAAAATGTGGAACCATCAGCGCATTAATATTTCTCTTGTTCTCATACACTTTTTCCAATTCTGCTAATAGCAGTATTTCTTCCTGTGACCATAATTTTGATGGTTTGCTGCTTGCTAGATCTGCTAGTCTAGCCTAATTTTGCGCTCTTGGATGCGCATGCCGAGCATGTTGTGAAACTCCAATCTTTGTTCCGAATCTGAGGTCACAGAAGCTGTACAGGAATGGCAGCACTCCTTTTTGAGGTCTTCCTTTACATTTGGCATAATGGCATGCAATACTGTGGTATTCGGCTTCTTTGTCACATTTTGAACAATAAGTTTTGAGATAGAATCCTTTATGCTTGTTGGAGACATGTTTTCTCAATTCTTTAAAAGTTCCCAATATGTCTCCACACAAGTCACATTTATACTTTTCGTTTGGGTATTTCCAATATGTGACTTTTTTGTGTAGTCACTTTTCTTTGTTATTAGTTCTTTGCTGACCTCGTACACATCAGGTAGATTTTCAAAGTTGGTTGTAACAATGTCATTCTTGGCTGAGGAGGCCACAAACTCAATGGTTTCGCTGAGGTCTACTGTTGTGTCTTCTTCTGCTACGGAGGGTGAACTAGGGCCTATATCGTGATCTGAATCGTTGTTGCTTGTTGCATTGTTTGAAGCGTGTGCTGGTTTGTCAAATTCGGTGAGGAGGTTAATGATTTCTAGAAAAGACAGCACCTCCTTACGCCATCTTAACGGGGTTTTTAATCTCTAGGAACTACCCCATCTGGAATTGTGTTTGTTTGCTTTGCCATTTCTCACTATCACGCTCGCCGCCATGATAGAACCTTGTTTGGCCTGTCTCTATAGACTTCTCTACGCAGAGTCTAGCACTAAAGAGGCAGTTACAGGCGGGACCACTGGGAGGTAAAGGCCACTACAACTGAGAATAGATTAAGAGAGTCATAGTTACTCCCGCCGTTTACCCGCGCTTCATTGAATTTCTTCACTTTGACATTCAGAGCACTGGGCAGAAATCACATTGCGTCAACACCCGCCTCAGGCCTTCGTGATGCTTTGTTTTAATTAAACAGTCGGATTCCCCTGGTCCGCAACAGTTCTAAGTCAGCTGCTAGGTGCCGGCCGAGGCAGAACGCTGGCCCCGCGCCCCCGGGGAGGAGGCACGGGGAGAGGCGACCACCGCAGCTGGGGCGATCCACAGGAAGGGCCTGGCTCGCGTCCAGAGTCGCTGCCGCCCGGAGGGAGGTGCCTCATCCAGCCGCGGCGTGCTCCCAGCCCCGCTTCGCACCCCAGCCCGACTGACCCAGCCCGCGACCAGATGCCCGAAGGGAAAAGGTGCGACCAGATGGCCGGGACCGAAAGGACACCCATCTGCCCGCCCGAGCCTCCATGGTAGGGCTCCCGCCTGCCCTTGCAGGGCTCGGGGGCTCTGCACCAGGGACCCTTGTCCCGGGCAGACGGACCCTTGGCAGGCCACAGGAGGGGGGCTTCCACACCCCAGGTCCTGCCCGAAACCCAGGCCCCGGGGCCAGTCCCTGCTTCTCAACCCAGCCAGGCCGGGGAGAACGGGGAGCCTGCCCGGGCACGAGGGACCCCTGTCCTGGGCACATGGACCCTCGGCTGGCCGCAGGACGTGGGCTCGTGTTCCACACATTTTTTCCATAACTCCGCGTAGTGGCACTACGCCAACTCTGCCCACCCCTAGTTTAAGCACTTTGGTGGTGTTGATGCACCTGGATAGGTGTGTCCTGGCTCCCAGCTTGAGTTTGGTCCAGGTGTCTATGTGTAATAGAATCAGCTGGTTCAGGAGGGCTGGTGGAATGTCCCATCCTTTTAGCTTCTGCCATAGCCTTTCACAGTTGACGTGATCAAATGCAGAACTGTAATCAGTGTTGCTTTGCTTCCTTAGCTGCGTCAATCAGTAGTGCTAGGGCTGTGATGTTGGTTGTGGTTTCCATTTGTTGGCAGAAGCCAGTCTGATTTGTTGGTATAATGGATTTAGTTGAAGCCCAGGATGTAAGTTCTTCCAGGATCGCTCCTGCGTAGTATTTAGCATCATTATCTATCAATGCAACAAGATGGTAGTTTCTTTCATTGTCCTTGTCCCCTGTTTGTAGATGGAAGAGATTGTATATGCCTTCCAGGTATCCAGGATGATTTCTTTTTCCAGTATCTCTTTGAAGACCAGCGCCAGAGTATTGCTCCAGTACAGTGGATCTTGCTTGTACAGAATGGGTGGCATCCCGTTGGGAAACGGAGCACCTTCAGGCCTCCCTTTAGTTATTTGCCTTCTGATTTGCTGTAGTGTAATACTGAGGGGTTCCTACCCACCAGTTGGAAGTGCTTTGGTGTCCATTGTTTCATTTTCTGCATTGCTTTTTTTGCGTTGTTGTGTGTGAGAAGTGGATGTGTAACATCTTCTGATGTGGCGCAGATCTCGTCTTTCATATCTTTTCCCTCTCTGTCCAGACTGTTAAAATGGTTTAACAGGAATTTTTCCCAGTCTTCCTTTGAAATGTGGGAGTTTATTCCTTGATGAAATGGTCACCATAAAGTGTTAATTGTCCGCCAAAACCGCCTTGCCCACAATGATTTATTTTCTTGCCTCATTTATGTTCCATTTTATCCTTTTCAGGCTGGCCTTGAATGTTCTCAGTTCCCCCTGCATGGTTGTGTTTTGTGGGTTCCTGCGGAGTTTCCATAAGGTTTGGTGTATAGAGCATTTGAGTCCTCTGACCTGGGGAGTGATTATGTTTGCTGAGGATTTCCTTGCTATTGGTCCCATTTTTGTTCCTATATGGTTGGTGAATGAGTGCCTGAGAGTCTTGGTGAGTTCTTCCATATAGTTAAAGGGTTTGTCTTCGTGATGTGGGTTTGGCAAAGGAGATTTTTGGCAGATTCTAAGTGCTTCCCAAATGAAATGGAGGTGCACTTAATCCGTTTATGGTCAGTAGTGTATTCAGTGAAAATAATTTTTATAACTGGATTTAGAGATATAGCTGTTGCTTGAAAAGTGACTTCTTGCGGTAGGTGGTCACTTTGTTCGGTTTTCTCCCAAGTGCTAGGAGGAGAATTTTTGAAACAGGGGAAGTGTGATAAATGTATAGTCAAGGGGTGAAGTTGTTGGTGTTGAGTAATACGTGGGTGCTGGAGGGCTATTCTCTGGGAAGCGGCCAGTCAGGGCCCGCAGAATAAGATGTTCAAGTTCATGTAGCAGGTGAATTGATGATCTGCTTTGTTTGTTTAGATGACTAGTGCGCTGGTTTGGAATTTTCCATTTATCATTTAAGTCCTGTAGCAGGTCTTTACCGCTTGTGGTACCCAGAAGGTGGAGATTAAATCCCTTCCTAGTGTAATATTCTCAATGTGTTCTTCTTATGAGATTCTTGTTAGTTCTTTCATTAGTTGTTTAGCACCTTTGAGTTTATACCTCGGGTGTAAGTAGACATTAATGATTAAGATCGGCCATTCTTCTTCATTGAAGGTGATTGTTGTGCTTACTGCCTGGATTTCGCTTGGAGACAATATGTTTGCCCTCAATGATTTGATGATTCCCATTGTTGGTATTGAAGCATAAATTATCAGGTTGCCCAATCGATGGCAGTATCTTGCCCTCTTCCGAGCGGGGACTGATTGGGACAAGAACTTCTGTAATTCTATAGCTTGTTCCTCCGAGGATTCTTGGAAGAGTATGAAATCAAAAACCTTGAGGTAATCTAAGACTTGTGTATCTTTTGCTTTGCTGGTCAAACCATTGATGTTCCAGATGCACATACAGATCGGTCTTGGCCCTTTTGAGATGGAAGTGGTACAGTGGGTTGTCTGTCACTGTGTATGGTCAATGTTGATTGTTCGCTTTAGATGGTTCCAATTTTTGCCGACAGCTTCATCCATTGGCCTGATTGGTTTCAACCCCCCATGGGGGATTACTTCTGTGTTTCATTATGGAGGAGATACTTATTGCTCCATTTAGTATGGAGTTGGTGGTGTGTTGGGCCTGCGGACGATGATTGCCATTGTTACCGATTAGCAAGGGGGTTGGGTAGCTAGGTTTGTTGTGGGGATACAGCTTTATCCCCCATTGTCGAAATTTGTTCGCTTCATTCATGACCTTGTTTACTGTCTCTGTTGTTATCCATGTCGATTTGGTTGCCTCCTGGCCCTTGAGGTTGTCATCTTGCAAGAACTCAATTGATATTAGGTCGGTTTGGGCGCAGGTTGTCCAAGATTTTAATTGTTTGGAGAAGTTGAAGTATATCACCCCTATTTAGAATGTCTCCTCTCCCTCTTGATTCATATTCAGGCAAAAATATTATAGTATCCGTTGCTCTTTGGTCATTAGGTGGCTTGCGCCTTAGCTGTGTTGACAAGGCTGGTTTTAGCAATTGAGGAGGGGAGGTGAGGGTGTCGATCTCGGAAGGGCTGATGATTTTCTGTTCACCCCATAGCTGTGTCGATGTGGCTTGCGTTAGCAGTTGAGAGGGCAGAATGGAGTTGTTCTTTCGGAGGGGTTGATAGCTGACTGACAGTTTATTTCGTTGTTACTATCTGGGAGGTGCTCAATTGGTCTCCTTTGTGCAGATGCTCTGACTGAGTCCAGTGTTGTGGTTGCTGGATTTGCGACTGCTCCAGGTGTAGTTACAGAAGGGGATTGTAGGAAGGTGGAATCTGACTATATGGTTGCCCCCACTTTTTTCCTGGTGTTTTGCTGGTTTATGACTTAGTTGGACTGGGACCCTGCTATTCAGGGCCCCAGTCTATCTGCTCTCTCTAAACGACATGGAGTGCACTCTAGGTGCACTAGTGATTGGATACTGTGGTGTCTTATGAGTCCCTAGTGTATGGTACCTTAGGTACCAAGGGCATAGGTACTTCACAGGCCTACCAGGGGCTGCAGCATGTATTATGCCACCCCTGGGAAGCAGTCTAAATCTGACACCACAGGCCTGCTACTGCAGCCTGGGTGAGGTGGTGCTAGCACCCCTCACTGAGATATAGGTTTCCTATATCTCTCCTGCACACACATATAAACCTATCAGTCACCCCTAAGGCAGGCCCTATCAATCCTGAGGGCAGGGTGCTTGGCTTCTATGTGAGGGGGTGCCTCTGCCTGAGCAGGGCCCCTCTGCAGCTCTCAGAGTCTATTCTCTGGGGCTGTTTGTGGATGCGGTTAAACCATATACTCTTAAGTGCATTATATCCTCGCGGTAAAATGCTAACTTTGGAATGGCTGCATCAAAACATGTCGTGTTTGGTGTCAAACATCTTGGAATACTACCCCCCGCCAATCTTGGCAGCGGGGGTAGCATTCCACCCTTCTAGAGGGATAAGACATGTACCTGCTGTGGAAACGCGGTAGAATCCTAAAGAGCCCTGGCATCACAAAATGGATGCCACCAGTCACAGACACTGGGCTGCCCTCCTGCTGATGACCGAAACTCACAGTGGAGGAAGCCCAACAATAGGCATCCTGACACAGGGAGGTGTAACCACCTCCCAGACAGGGTTTAGTGTATTGGGGCTGGGTGGGTGCACTCTTAGAGTGCTTTGAAGTCCTGCACTGGGGGAGCAGAAGGCTCCTCTGTGCATATGCCAGTTCAAACCGGCTCAGGGGCTACCTGCCCCTGCTCTGGCGCGAAACTGGACAAAGGGAAGTGGGTGTAGCCACCCCCTCCCTTGACCCTCCCATAGGTGGGGTCATAGAGCTAGTCCATCCCCTCTTTTCAGTATAAGAAGGGGAACCCTTGAACTTGCTAGTTAGATAACCCCTGGACGACGCTCTACAGAAGAATCCTGGCCCTTCGACGTTCCACTACCTTTGGAAGACAGAAGAATCTCCCTTGGAGTCAAGGAGTGACTCCCCTGCTTGGCAGGCACCAAAAACGACAACGACGGTCGCAAACTACACCGCTCCCGCCGGAGTCCGAAGTCCCTGCAGCCCAAGAAGTGGATTTCCTGACCTCTCCCAGGCCATCGTGAGTCCCCAGCGAAGCTGAGGCAAGTGGACCCCACGAGTAACGAGGAACCGCGACCCCTGTGTACCGTGCACTATTGTCGAGTGCAACCCCTTCACAACGTTCTACGAACTTGTGCTTTGGACCACGTGTGGTCCCGACTTCCAGCAGGAATCCCTCCGAAGATCAGAGGCCTACACCGTCCCGAGTGACCGTGGGCCCCTGTTGAGTGATTCCGCCCGAGGTGTCTTCGCGATCCCTTGCCCGCCGGCTTGTGGGTCCCCAGAAGACTTCTTAAAGAAACCAAAGGGCTCCCTGGTTGCTCCAGGCCTGCCCTGACTTACCCTCGCTGGGTGAGTCCCTCAGACCTTGCTGGTCTGCGCCATCAACTTTTCTTCATTTCCCCGAGACTTGCTGCTGCCAAGGCTTGTTGGCTCCAATCGAGTTGCCGACACCGCAGTCAGCTGCAGACGTCGAGGGACACACCGAATCCAGCTCCTGGTCGTCGTCGACACCTCCTGGACCACGTGGCTGAAGAGTCAAGGCACCCGCAACCGACCTGAATCAACCGACGACGGTGGGCATCCATCTTCCTTGCCCCGGGTCACTGCCAAGTGACTTTGAACACTGTCCCCTCTGCTTTCAGGTCATCCTTCTTCAGAATCCAGGCTTGGATTCCACCGGACACTTCTTCAGCTCCCGCAAGCAGCAAGTCTTCTTTGTTCGCCATTGAAAACGACGCCGCGACCCGACACCAAAGGACACCTATGCACCCGGCTTCCCTGGGTGAGGTAACTCCAGCACTACGGTGCTCCTGTGGGTGTGGGCCCTAGAACTACTTACCCTGTAAGTGACTTGCTTGTAGGTCCTCCCGAAGTATCCTAAAACTCTTTATTTCCAACCGCGACTTGCCCTATTGAAGTCAACGGCGATCCGCGCCTGTGTAACCACACTGCACGCGTCCCCCGTGGGTCCTTTACTTACCTGCCTTGGGTGGTTTCGTGAGGCCCCAGCACTTCTGAAGGCCCTAGGCCTTGTCTCCCTGCAGGTCGTTGTCCCTAAGTCTCTTACTTAGTATATGGTCTGGTACGCCCCTAGGGCCCCAGCCATATTTTGTGCTTAACATATTGTGAAACGTTGATTTGTGCATATGTTTGTCTTCTAATCTCATAAAGAGATTAGTAGAGAGTTATTTAGAAATAAATACATATATATTTGATATATATACCTGTGTGGTGTCTTTTCATTTGGTGATTCAAGAGATTATATGGTAAAACAAGTTGCTTTACATTCCTCCGAGACTTAGCCTGAAGGCTGCTCTCCACAGCTACCACTAGGATAGCTTTCTTTAAAAGGTTGTCTTAAACCTATCTACCATAAGAGTCGATTTGCCCTGGTGCAAGGTGTCCACTTTAATTAGTGAACAGCATATACCAGGCCAACTTCTCACATTGGTGGGCAGCGTGTGGGATTCCAGCTTGCCATTGTTTTACCAGAAAATCTCTATTTGAATTACTAACTGAAAACCATTATAGGTACTCAAGGTACATATAAAGTCAAGCTTAGTATCAATAAGTTCTACTGAACTTAGAGCTGTGTGCCAAGGGATAGCACACCCTTTCCACAGCTCAAGCTAGGATCAGTAGGCTACAAACTAGTGTAGGTAGTACAACACTGCACAACACTAGAATGTCCTTAAGGGGTGGACCCAGTGGATCCACTCAGCCTCAGAATAAGGACATGGCTTTCTCTGACTTGAGAGCCATGTGTGTTGACAGACACCTGAGGCTAGGACAGAGTCCCTCAACACTACACCTGATAGATCTGCTGACAGCAGATGACCTTAGATTGGCTCTAGGAGCTAAAGGGTCTGAATCAGTGGGTGGGTCAGTCATAGTATCTGGGTCAGATGATGAAAATCAGAATGACCAAGACTCTGTGATTGAAGGGCCAGGCTTCAAGGGGCCTGAAAAGGACAGAGGAATTCTCCCTAAGAGAACTGACAGAGAGGAGGAGAGGCACAGATCCCCTTCCAGGGAATCTGACCACTCTTATCACTCTGGCAGAGAATTTGTCCAGCAGAGGAGCTCACACTTTTCCTTAAGAGAGATCTCCTCTGAGAGAAGGTGCAAACTGCTCCAGTATGAGGAAGCCAAAGTGGCCCTCAGAACCAAGCAGTTGGCACTGGATAGGGAAGCCCTGGAGATCCAGAGAGCTTCTAGAAAAGAGGGGTTAGAACCCCCTGGTGGCAGCAACAGTGTCCCTAGAGGCAGAGAATATATTCCTGACCATAGGAACCTGAGCAAGGTTGTTCCTCCCTACCAGAGTGGGGATGATATCCACAAGTGGATAACTGCTATGGAGAGGGCCTGTAGAGTACAGCAGGTCCCCCAAAAGCAGTGGGCAGCAATCTTGTGGCTCTCCTTTTCAGATAAAGGAAGAGACAAGCTCCTCACTGTTAGAGAGGAGGATGCTGATGATTATGAGGTCCTGAAGAGTGCACTGATAGATGGGTTTGGCTTAACCACTGAGGAGTACAGGTTGAAGTTCAGAGATACCCAGAAGGCACAGACTCAGGACTGGACAGACTTTGTAGATTGTGCATCCAAGGCTCTGGAGGGTTGGCTGGTTGGCAGTAGGGTTACTGATTTCAAAGGATTTTATAATCTAATGATGAGAGAACAGATCCTTAATAATTGTCAAAACCATCTTTTACACCAGTACCTGGTGGACTCTGATCTGACCTCTCCCCAAGAATTGGGAAAGAAGGCAGACAAATGGGTCAGAACCAGAGTAAGGCCTAAGAATCAGGGTGGTGACCACAAGAAAGATTCTACCAAGTCCCAAGAGAAAGGTGGGGATAAATCTAAGGATAAGTCCACTACAGGGCCCCAAAAGTCCTCTTCTGGGGGTGGGTCCCAAACTCCTTCCTCTCCTGAAAAGAAACCCTATTGCCATGTCTGTAAAAAGCCTGGGCACTGGAAATCTGATCCCAGTTGTCCCAGGATTGGCAATAAAGAAAATATTCCTCCAACAACTACTACCACCCCTCCTGGTACTACCAGTAGTAATCCTCCAGTTGGGAGTAGTGCACCCAAAAAGTTAGGTGCTTTTGCAAGAGGAACAGAGGTGGGCCCTAGTTCAGACAGGACCCCCTCAACAGACTCCTCAGATTCTGATGGTGGTATAGGATTTGCCACCTTTACCGTGGGTCCCACAGCATTGGGCAGGTACAGACTGGAGCCAATAATTAATGGTCAGAAAGCTGTGGCATTTAGGGACACAGGGGCTAGTGTACCCATGGTGGCAGGGAAACTAGTCCCCCCTCACCAGCTTTTACCTGAGTTTAAATACCAGGTGACCAACATTGATGGTGTCAGAACAGAGCACCCCATGGCCATAGTCAATCTCACCTGGGAGGGGGTCACAGGCCCAAAAAGAGTGGCAGTGTCCCCAACCTTACCTGTAGATTGCCTGATGGGCAATGATCTGGAAATTTCAGCCTGGGCTGAAATTGAACACCAAACCCATCTGAGGATGTTGGGTGTCCCTGTAAAGGTTAGTGGGGCTGTGATGGCCACAGCCCCAGCCCAAGATTTTGGAGAGATGGAGCCTGGAAGAATGGCCCACTCTCCCCCAGAAGAGAGCACAAGGGTTGAAGAAAAGTCTTCTTCCCTCCAGACAGTAGGTAAGGGTCAGCCTCCTCAGGGAACTGACCCTCCCCTAGTGAAGGAACTGCCACAGAGGTAGTCAGGCCTGTCCTGGCCCCACCCCTGATGGCAGAGGACACTTCCAAGGCGGTACCCAGTCTGGAGCAGGTAAACTGCCCCTCTCTACCCTGCCTCAGTCAGCCCAGGGCTGCAGAGGTCAGGGAGGTCAGTGGACCCCCAGGGCCCCCTGTCCAGAGGAACCCCCCATCAGCAGATATGGGGCACCCAGTCTAGTAGCCCTAGCCAGGTGAAAATTCCTCAACCCACTGAGGGATCCCCCATACCTTTATGTAGGGACCTCCCCAGAAGGACTCTGTTAGGCAAGGGCAAACCTGGGACCAAAAGGTTCCAAACATGCCATGTCCCTCCAGTGTTCCATCCAAAGGGACCCAACCCCCAGCTGTAGGCAGTCAAAGGTTGACCCTTAGAGCAAAGTGCAACTCAGTCATGGAAAGACAGGCATACATGGTGACCAGTGATCTGAGGAAGCTGAGGCCAACCTTCCTAGGGCCTCACTTCCCTACTCAGACACCCCACCAGCCTTGTACTTTACCAAAGCACACCAGAGGTAGTGATTCCCCATGGTGGAGACCCTCTCATACCCTTAGGGTGAGGGATTGCTTAGTGGACCATAAGACAGGGGGCAACCATGCTAGTGCAGGTGCTTCCTTATATGACCACTTAATCAATAAAGGCTCAACTGGTCAAGGTTAGCCTTATCTCCTTTCGTTTGGGGGGGTTATGTAGGAAGGTGGAATCTGACTATATGGTTGCCCCCACTTTTTCCTGGTGTTTTGCTGGTTTATGACTTAGTTGGACTGGGACCCTGCTATTCAGGGCCCCAGTCTATCTGCTCTCTCTAAACGACATGGAGTGCACTCTAGGTGCACTAGTGATTGGATACTGTGGTGCCTTATGAGTCCCTAGTGTATGGTACCTTAGGTACCAAGGGCATAGGTACTTCACAGGCCTACCAGGGGCTGCAGCATGTATTATGCCACCCCTGGGAAGCAGTCTAAATCTGACACCACAGGCCTGCTACTGCAGCCTGGGTGAGGTGGTGCTAGCACCCCTCACTGAGATATAGGTTTCCTATATCTCTCCTGCACACACATATAAACCTATCAGTCACCCCTAAGGCAGGCCCTATCAATCCTGAGGGCAGGGTGCTTGGCTTCTATGTGAGGGGGTGCCTCTGCCTGAGCAGGGCCCCTCTGCAGCTCTCAGAGTCTATTCTCTGGGGCTGTTTGTGGATGCGGTTAAACCATATACTCTTAAGTGCATTATATCCTCGCGGTAAAATGCTAACTTTGGAATGGCTGCATCAAAACATGTCGTGTTTGGTGTCAAACATCTTGGAATACTACCCCCCGCCAATCTTGGCGGCGGGGGTAGCATTCCACCCTTCTAGAGGATAAGACATGTACCTGCTGTGGAAACGCGGTAGAATCCTAAAGAGCCCTGGCATCACAAAATGGATGCCACCAGTCACAGACACTGGGCTGCCCTCCTGCTGATGACCGAAACTCGCAGTGGAGGAAGCCCAACAATAGGCATCCTGTCACAGGGAGGTGTAACCACCTCCCAGACAGGGTTTAGTGTATTGGGGCTGGGTGGGTGCACTCTTAGAGTGCTTTGAAGTCCTGCACTGGGGGAGCAGAAGGCTCCTCTGTGCATATGCCAGTTCAAACCGGCTCAGGGGCTACCTGCCCCTGCTCTGGCACGAAACTGGACAAAGGGAAGTGGGTGTAGCCACCCCCTCCCTTGACCCTCCCATAGGTGGGGTCATAGAGCTAGTCCATCCCCTCTTTTCAGTATAAGAAGGGGAACCCTTGAACTTGCTAGTTAGATAACCCCTGGACGACGCTCTACAGAAGAATCCTGGCCCTTCGACGTTCCACTACCTTTGGAAGACAGAAGAATCTCCCTTGGAGTCAAGGAGTGACTCCCCTGCTTGGCAGGCACCAAAAACGACAACGACGGTCGCAAACTACGCCGCTCCCGCCGGAGTCCGAAGTCCCTGCAGCCCAAGAAGTGGATTTCCTGACCTCTCCCAGGCCATCGTGAGTCCCCAGCGAAGCTGAGGCAAGTGGACCCCACGAGTAACGAGGAACCGCGACCCCTGTGTACCGTGCACTATTGTCGAGTGCAACCCCTTCACAACGTTCTACGAACTTGTGCTTTGGAACACGTGTGGTCCCGACCTCCAGCAGGAATCCCTCCGAAGATCAGAGGCCTACACCGTCCCTAGTGACCGTGGGCCCCTGTTGAGTGATTCCGCCCGAGGTGTCTTTGCGATCCCTTGCCCGCCGGCTTGTGGGTCCCCAGAAGACTTCTTAAAGAAACCAAAGGGCTCCCCTGGTTGCTCCAGGCCTGCCCTGACTTACCCTCGCTGGGTGAGTCCCTCAGACCTTGCTGGTCTGCGCCATCGACTTCTCTTCATCTCCCCAAGACTTGCTGCTGCCAAGGCTTGTTGGCTCCAATCGAGTTGCCAACACCGCAGTCAGCTGCAGACCTCGAGGGCCACACCGAATCCAGCTCCTGGTTGTCGTCGACACCTCCTGGACCACGTGGCTGAAGAGTCAAGGCACCCGCAACCGACCTGAATCAACCGACGACGGTGGGCATCCATCTTCCTTGCCCCGGGTCACTGCCAAGTGACTTTGAACACTGTCCCCTCTGCTTTCAGGTCATCCTTCTTCAGAATCCAGGCTTGGATTCCACCGGACACTTCTTCAGCTCCCGCAAGCAGCAAGTCTTCTTTGTTCGCCATTGAAAACGACGCCGCGACCCGACACCAAAGGACACCTATGCACCCGGCTTCCCTGGGTGAGGTAACTCCAGCACTACGGTGCTCCTGTGGGTGTGGGCCCTAGAACTACTTACCCTGTAAGTGACTTGCTTGTAGGTCCTCCCGAAGTATCCTAAAACTCTTTATTTCCAACCGCGACTTGCCCCATTGAAGTCAACGGCGATCCGCGCCTGTGTAACCACACTGCACGCGTCCCCCGTGGGTCCTTTACTTACCTGCCTTGGGTGGTTTCGTGAGGCCCCAGCACTTCTGAAGGCCCTAGGCCTTGTCTCCCTGCAAGTCGTTGTCCCTAAGTCTCTTACTTAGTATATGGTCTGGTACGCCCCTAGGGCCCCAGCCATATTTTGTGCTTAACTTATTGTGAAACGTTGATTTGTGCATATGTTTGTCTTCTAATCTCATAAAGAGATTAGTAGAGAGTTATTTAGAAATAAATACATATATATTTGATATATATACCTGTGTGGTGTCTTTTCATTTGGTGATTCAAGAGATTATATGGTAAAACAAGCTGCTTTACATTCCTCCGAGACTTAGCCTGAAGGCTGCTCTCCACAGCTACCACTAGGATAGCTTTCTTTAAAAGGTTGTCTTAAACCTATCTACCATAAGAGTCGATTTGCCCTGGTGCAAGGTGTCCACTTTAATTAGTGAACAGCATATACCAGGCCAACTTCTCACAGGGATCCTCTATAGGATTCAGTTACTTCCCCCCTTATTTGGCGATGTTCACCTTGCACTGTTTGGGTCTGAATTACTGTTATGTTGATGAGCGGTGAGTGTTCTGCGTTCGTGATGATGCTCGTTGCATTTGGTTCTTGAGATTTTCTCCTGGCTGCCCTACCAGGGGAGTTGTTTGGGTCTTTGGAGTCTAATGCCGCAGTGGCCATCCCACATTCTCCATGATGTGAGATATTTAATGCATACGATAGTGTCTCCAGAGAGGCCCCTTCTCTCGATTTTATTGGGATGTCGGGTCGCCCTAGTGGTGCCAGTTACCCGGTAGGGGAGCCCGCCCCAAAACACCCTGTAATCTCACTCTTCTTATTTCTGCCTTTTCTTCTTTGTTTACGGTGGGCTTGTGCATTGTTGGGGGCAGAGTTACTGGTCTTTTCTTGAAGTAGGATGGAAGAGGTAGGCGTTTGTTGCACATGGTTTGAAGCTGTGAGGAGGCCGCATAATTTTAGGGGCATATCAGGCCTGATGTCCTGGCCAGGTGCACCTTCCCCCTGTTCCTTATTTGCACGAGTGGCTTGGATGATGTTGCTAGGTTTGTAGTTCAGTTTTAAGTCTGTTATAAGATCTCCCAGCATAGTAGGGAGGGTAGCTAGTTCCTCCAGTATTGGTGCACATGTGCACTCAGTTTGTGTGGTTAAAGTGGCTTGGGTGGCTGATTGCCCTCGTTTTATCAGGCCATTGAGGTCTCCAAGCTTTTCATCTATCCCTGTAAGGAAGTCTGCAAGGTTGTGAAGGACTGTGAGTTGCATATCTAGCTTATCTGACTGGATTTGTAAAGTAGTCTCTGAGAGCTGTATTGTGTTGAGTAGGGTTGCCAAAAGGTGTCTGTGTGATTAATTTTCTCTAAGTTGTTTTCTCTGGGTGGTGCCGCTTGGCTGGAGAGTTTAAGAGGCTAACAATTTTTCCCATTTCTGGGATGCAAGATATGACATGTCGTAGTCTGTGCCTTGCGAGTCTTCATTTCGTAGCCCACCACTCTAAAGAAACTGACGCATCTGTGGAGATGTCAGTTTCCCTGCGCCAGCCTGCGATACCCTTGCGCCACCATGGATGCTCCGTATTTATAATACGGCGCACCATGGTGCAAGGATTGACAGATGTATCAGAAATTCTGATGCATCTGTTGACCCAAAAGTCACGCATTGCTGGAGTCGTGTCGCACGCACAACGCAACTCCAGCAATGCATGTTGAGGCCTATACTACTTGTACTGCGTCACACCTTATGCCTGCTTCAAGCAGGCGTAAGGTTTTGACGCAGTGGTGTCCTAGAAGTGGCACAGTGAAATCTTGTAGATTTCACTGCATCACTTTTACGAGGCTTTCCTGCGTGGGAACGCCCACCTTGCATACATTATACCTGAGGCAGGTGTAATGTGACACAGGGCTTTACAACATGACGCATTTCCCTAAATGCGTCACATTGTAAATTGGCTGCATTGTTTATGCCATCGCTGCATCACAAATGTGTCGCAACAGTGGCAAAAAAGTGCCGCAAGGGGCTTGTAGATCTGCCCCTTAGTTGGTAAGAGAGGGAGTTGTCAGTAGGGTTGTGCACTGATGGGGGGTATTTTGCTGAAGCAGCAGCAGCCGATGCATTTGTTTACTGTTGGGAAGAGCTGTTTTTGGAATAAGGTGTGTTAGAGATGTTCTGTCCGGTCTCTGATGGATGTTTGGGAGGGCTGCTTAAGTCATTGTCCTCTCCTATGGTTAGACACAATGCTTAATCAGGGAGGCTTGTAGTCATAGCTTCTTGTTGCAGTTCGTTACGTTTGGGGGTGTCCCCATTAGTCAGAATGGAACTTATTGGGGTTTTACCACTCCTGGCTGTTTTTGCGATGCCCCCTAGATCAATATTTGCGGCCAAGTTTCCGTATCCATTTGGAGTTGTTATGTCCTTTACTGGTGGGTTGTTGGCCACAGTTTGGTGTGCCCCAGCTGAGGGTAGGGTTCCTATACTATAGGCTGAACCCTCCAGTTGTAAGGGGGATTGGAGACCCTTAATGTCTGTGTTGTTGGAGTAAAGCATTGTACTGGGGTCCATCAGGAATGCAAATTTGGGTAAATTTGTGGTTGATGGATGTAGAGGTTTGCTTTCTGAGTCACACCGTAGATATCTATAAGCTCTTCTGTTTCTCTTTGCCTTAGTTCCTTGCGTTCCTTGCGCTCCGAGCTGTGTTTTGGTGACTGCACTATTTTACATGTGCTGCTGTCATTAAGGTCACTGTTGGTGCCCTTGTGGGAGGCTTTGGTTCTTATGGTGCAGTTGGTGCTGGCTGTTCTTTTGGTCTTTTTAGGCCTTACAATAGGCTCTCTGACTTTACCTGATCTCATGCTTGAGGTGTTGTCCTCTTGCTGATGTCTTTTTGACTTGATGGCTTGTTACCAATGGTCCCGTGTGAGTTCCGTGTGTGTCTGATATGCGCTTTGAGCAAGTAGTATGCGGTTACCGCAGTGGTCAGTGCCGGGCTGGATAGGTGTGAGCACAGGGACACCTCTGTTTGAGGTAGCTGTGCGCTTTATAAATGGCTATTGTATTGTATTGTAAGGGTTTGGGAGTGAGGTAGTGCTGTTGGCCTAACCTCAGGCCGCTGGGCTTTGAGTTCCTTGTTCTGAGGTTTGGCTTCCATCTCTGACCCCTGCCAGCCCCTAACAAGACTCTACCAACTTGGCTAAAGTTGGGCCCCCTCTTTGGCCGGCTTTATACATCCTACAAAGGCGGCTTTGGTGGCAGGGAGTTGCACAATCGCGGTCTCAAGGCAGGACATCTGCGGGGGCTGGCGTGTTAAGTGCTTTCCACCCACCCGGAGGCTCTGCAGCTCTGAAACTCACCTCTATCTCTCCTGTGCCACTTCTTCCCTGCTGGTCCGGCTCTCTGTTTTAGTCGGTGCAAGCGGCGCTGGCAGTAGTCAGTGTGGGCCGGACAGGTCCAGTTTGTTCCGGCAGTCAGCTTATCGGGAGGACCGGTGGGATGGACGACATGAGGGGTGTGGTTGTTATGGTCAGGCAGACGCCAGGGAGGTGCCGAGAATACCCCCAACCGTGATCCTCGACCACTTCCCCTGCTGTGGTTGCTGCTCGAGTCTTTTCTGGGGGGCCTCCCAGAGAGAATGGTCCTCATGCCAGCTCTCTGCTCCCTCCTGCAGTGAAAACTGAGCTATCCCTTGGGCCCTTCTGCAGCCTAAAGACTAGGACTGCTGAAGCAGGTGAAGGAGGCTCCCTGCTCCTGCTTCACCTGCTGTAGAAACAGGGCTGCCCCAGACCCCTGATGCCCTGCCGCAGCTTGAAGTCTGGAGCTGCAGTGGTGGTGGGAGAAGAAGGCATAGGAGGTGAGTGGGGCTCGCCAGGTGTGCCGCAAGCTGCACCAGACCTGACCGGGCCGTCTCCGTGGACTGCCTGGGTCTCAATTTCAGCGGCAGCCGACTACGGCTGCCGCAGTCGTACTCATGCCTGTACTCATTCTCATGGGTGAGCTGCAAGGCTGCTGCTGCAGGCGGCAGGCTGACGATTGTGGTCAGGGAACCTGTAGCGGAGAATCAGGGCCCTGGGAGTTTGGCACGCCCCAGCTCCCTCATCTCAGCGTGGCTCATCGGTGAATTACGTTTGTGTATGGTGTCAGATCTACACAGCTTCCGGGTTCTCTGGGCCTGATTCACAGAACTAACTTACGTCAAAAACACTTACTCATTTTGGTATTCACAGAAGGCACTTACTTACTCATTTTGAGTAACTTACTCATTTTGTGTAACTTACTCATTTTGTGTAACTTACTCATTTTGGTATTCACAGAAGGCACTTACTCATTGATGAGTAAGTGCCTTCTGTGAATACCAAAATGAGTAAGTTACACAAAATGAGTAAGTTACACAAAATGAGTAAGTTACACAAAATGAGTTACCCAAAATGAGTAAGTTACACAAAATGAGTAAGTTACACAAAATGAGTTACACAAAATGAGTAAGTTACACAAAATGAGTTACACAAATTGAGTAAGTTACACAAAATGAGTAAGTTACACAAAATGAGTTACACAAAATGAGTAAGTTACACAAAATGAGTTACACAAAATGAGTAAGTTACACAAAATGAGTAAGTTGCACAAAATGAGTTACACAAAATGAGTAAGTTACACAAAATGAGTTACACAAAATGAGTAAGTTACACAACTTGAGTTACACAAAATGAGTAAGTTACACAAAATGAGTAAGTTACACAAAATGAGTTACACAAAATGAGTAAGTTGCACAAAATGAGTTACACAAAATGAGTAAGTTACACAAAATGAGTAAGTTACACGAAATGAGTTACACAAAATGAGTAAGTTACACAAAATGAGTTACACAAAATGAGTAAGTTACACAAAATGAGTAAGTTACACAAAATGAGTTACACAAAATGAGTAAGTTACACAAAATGAGTAAGTTACTCATTTTGGTATTCATAGAAGGCACTTACTCATCAATGAGTAAGTGCCTTCTGTGAATACCAAAATGAGTAAGTTACACAAAATGAGTAAGTTACTCAAAATGAGTAAGTAAGTGCCTTCTGTGAATACCAAAATGAGTAAGTGCATTCTGTGAATACCAAAATGGTAGTAAGTTTACGTTTTTGACGTAAGTTAGTTCTGTGAATCAGGCCCTCTGTGACTCAAAGGCAATAAATGAGATGCAGTTACCCAGTTACAATGGGTTGGGTCAGGGGTAGAGGGATGATCCAAGGCATCCTAGGATTGACCATAGATGCCTGGGTTCTAGAACTTTACGCCCCCTCATAAATGACCCTGTACAAGGGAGAGACAGATGAGATGACATTGGACTTGAGAGCGATGACTGCAAAAGGATCAACAGCTAGCAGGTGAAGCCACCCTAACTCTAGATACAGCTGACCCCCAAGACTAGGATGGGTCTTCCCAGGGCCTGTGTTATGAGCCCCCTTATGCTCCCTGAGGAACAGTTGGAAAATGGGCCTGCTGGAGGACCCTGAATGGTTCCAGAGGACCCTTTGTGAACTGACCCAGCAGGAGATAATCACCAGGTGACAGGCAGAGGGCATGCCTGATGCAGGGAGCCAGAAAATCAAGTTAACCATGAAATGGGCCCATTTAGAGTCTAGGAAGGCTGACGAAAATGCTATTGATGGCTAGGGCTGGCCACCTGCAGCAAAACAAGCCAAGCATTTAGAAAATTGGCACTACTGTGCCAGAGTTATTCCCGTTTTAAACCTTGGGGTCAAAGATACTGAGAAGAGATTGAAGGGTGTGACGCTTTGCCGTATCTGAGAGAATTACTCCAAGGGTGGGCCATGGCATGGCTGTCAATGCAGCCAACCTTTTATTTTTAACTTCCCCCTTTTTTGGAGGAGGAGTTGTGGATTGCTGCCCACCTGAAATAGTATTGCCCCAAGCACAACCCATCTCTCTGGGAGCCAGTGCATATTTGCAAATGTCCTTGGGGCCCCACCTCTGGTTTGATAGGGTACATTGCCAACCTCCATTCCTGTGTCTGTGGGGCGGGTATGCCCAGCACCAATACGGCTGCTTCTGCTCTTGCTAGAGCAGAAAAAGATCTTTCTTCTTCCAATGTGAGCAGAAAGAGAAATGCTGGCTCCACCGCATGGCAAACAAAGTACGCATCTGTGGGAGAGCCAGCTGTGATATGTGGCAGAAGAATGTAGAGCAGGTGAGTTATTCATTAGGTAATCACTTCCCCTGGCCTGGAGCACCCCAGAATGTCCCTGGAAGGGGTTAGAATTTATATATTGTTTATTGTAGTGCTTCAATGGGGGGTAGGTGCTTGGGAGCCCCCGCTCTTTTTCGAAATGATCCACAGCTAGGAGGAGAAGCCACCCTAACTCTAGATCCAGCTGACTCCCAAGACTAGGATGTGTCTTCGTAGGGCCTGTGTTATTAGCCCCCTTATGCCCCCTGAAGAACAGTTAGAAAATGAGCCTGCCGGAGGACCCTGAATGGTTCCCGAGGACCCTTTGGGAATTGACCCAGCAGGAGATAATCATCAGGCGACAGGCAGAGGGCAGGCCTGATGCAGGAAGCCAGAAAATCAAGTTAACCAGGAAGTGTGCCCATTTAGAGTCTAGGAGGGCTGACAAAAATGCTACTGATGGCTAGGGCTGGATACCAGCAGCAAAACAAGCCAAGCATTTAGAAAATTGGCACTACTGGGCCAGAATTATCCCCCTTTTAATCCTTGGGACCAAGGGTACTGAGAAGAGATTGAAGGGTGTGACGCTTTGTCGTCTCTGAGAGAATTACTCCAGGGGTGGGCCATGGCATGGCTGTCAATGCAGCCAAGCTTTTAATTCTCACTTCCCCTTTTACTGGAGGATGAGGCGTGCATTGCTGCCCACCTGAAACAGTATTGCCCCAAGCAGCACCCATCTCCCTGGGTGCCAGTGCATATTTGCAAATGTCCTTGGGGCCCCATCCTCTGACTTGATAGGGTGCATCGCCAACCTCCATTCCTGCGTCTGCGGGGCAGGCATGCCCAGCACCGATACGGCTGCTTCCGCCTTTGCTAGAGCAGAAAAAGACCATGCTTCCGTCCATGTGAACAGAAAGAGAAATGCTGGCTCCACCTCATGTCCAAGGTAGTTCGCATGTGTGGGGGAGAAGGCTGGGGCATGTGGCTGAGGAGGGTAAAGAAGGTGAGTTGCTCATTAGTTATTCACTTCCTCTGGCCTGGAGCACCCCAGAATGTCCCTGGAGGGGTTAGAATTTATATATTGTTTAGTGTAGTGCCCCAAGGGAGGGTAGGGGCGTGAGCACCATCAATAATTTCCTAATATGTTGTGTGGGGTAGCAGGAGGTATAGCTGTCCCCTAGGTATGTTTTAGAAAATGTAACCGTACCGCTCCCAGCTAATTAAATCTTTGGCTCTGGGATGGGTTTGCCTTCAATGTAAGCACTTTTAGAGCTGGAACTTTTGTTCCTGGGCTGTAGAGTGTGGGGACACCTTGTGGGTGATCCTATTACTTCAGTAGCAATTTAAATATTGTCAAAGAATGACTCAGAAACACATTTTGAATTGCATCACTTTATTGCAAATGCCCCTAAGAAAATGCTAATGCTAATATTGACAGCACAAGTTTCCAATTATTTTGAATGCTTTCGAATATTGATACAGATTTTAATGCTGCTCTAATATTACATTATAATGTGTGGTTACTTTTACTGATGTGGTGACTCCCTGAAAAAGCCAGGAGACCTGCCTGATTTAAAATGACATCCCCTTATATTGAGATGCTGAATCTGGTATAGTTAGGGGCATTTGGGTTACAAAGGTTCAAGACCCACTAGCGGAGTAATATGATATGAGGGTGTTACCAAATGTATTTCCATCTACTTGATGTAGATATTTCTAATCTAATGGATAGATTTTAGTGGCATTTGTGTATAACAAAAGTACTTTTCCCAATAGGAAGCCCCTGAACTTCAAGGAGACGGTGGCCTGGTGAACAAGTAGTACCGTGGTGGCGTTGGGGTCAAGGGAGTATGTTAAAGGCAAAGGGAAGTAATGCGTCTTCGAAGAGGCGTAAAGCCCGGAGTTTCAGGGGCTGGAAACGGGTATGTTCTATCCTACAGAAGTGATCAATTAATGGTTGCCAAAGTTTGCTGAATTGGGTGTCTCGGGTCTGTAAGCGCGCAGTGAGTAGTTCCTTTGCCATGGTATGCCATAGGCGAGTGAACCAAATAGTGACTGGGGGAGTCTCTGCTTTCTTCCAGTATAGGGCTATGAGTTGTTTCGCCGCACCCAGCATATGAAGACAGATATGCCAGTCTCTACGTGTCAGCGCTCGCAGGTTAGCAGGCTTGAAACCCAAGAGAATTGTAGCTGGAGTTTCAGGCAGGGGGAAGCCAAGAACCGATTTGATGTGGCTGAGGATCTCATTCCAGTAGGTGGCCAGAAGTGGACAAGACCACCAGATGTGGAGGAAATCTCCAGGAGAATTCAAGCATCGCCAGCAGAGAGGAGAGGATGTAGGGAACATTTTATGTAATCTTTGGGGGGTGTAGTACCACTGGGTCATCACCTTATAGGCGGTTTCTCGCTGCGAAATACAACGATAAACCTTCGGAATGTCATGCCAAAGGCGATCCCACTGTGCAGGTGTGATGTCCGTGGACAGGTCAGACTGCCATCGAGATTGGTAAGGATGTGGGGCTAACCGCGGGGAATGTTGGAGGATGTGGTAAGTACGCAAGATAAGGCCCCTAGAGTTATCAAACGAACGAACCAGCCGCTCGAAGGGGGTGAGGGCACGCGTGGCTGCCGGCGCCAGAGATTCGGCGTATACCCAGTGTCGAAGTTGCAAGTATTGTAGTCGAGCCCCTTCGGGGAGTTGGAACTCCTGCTTACATTGTTCGAAAGTCTTGAAGGTGGCACCCACAAAAAGGTCCCGTATCGTTCTACACCCGCCATCCAGCCAGTCAGGATGCAAGGCAGGTGGGAAGAGAGAATTACCAGCGATGGGGGTGTGAGGAGAGGGAAAGGTGGTGAGGCCTTTGGATACAGCTACCTTATCCCAGATGTCAAGAACAGTCTTGGTAGGAACGGCTATGTACGCGCTACAGGAGCGAGAAACCCGGGAGTGCCAGGGTAAGTCCCATATGGATCGCCCAGTTACTGCCCTATCCTTGTGGAACCACACCTTCTCGCTCTCCCAAGCCATCCATTCAGAGATGAAGCGGAGGTGTGACGCCCAGTAGTATTCTAACAGGTTGGGACAAGCTAGGCCCCCCTCTCCCGAGGTAACATGAGAATTTTATTGGAAAATCGCGGGCGGCGACCCCCTCAGACAAACCTGGTGAATTCACGCTGCATGCTTTGGATCTGGTGTTGTGGGATAGGGGTGGGGAGCGATTGAAAGACATACAAAATTTTCGGTAGGATGGACATTTTAAGAGCATGAAGACGACCCAGCCACGAGAGTGTGAGAGGCTTCCAGGTGCACAGGTCCTCTAGCACGGACCGTCTACATTCTTGCCAGTTGGCTTGCGACCAGGTGGCAAGGGTAGGAGTCAAATTGAGCCCAAGATATCTGATGGAGTGTTGGGCCCACCTATAGGGAACCAGCGCCTGAAGCGTCGGGAGCTCCTCTACCAGTATAGTGAGGTTAAAAGCCCAAGATTTTTCATGATTGATCTTAAGGCCCGACGCCTGCTCGAATAGACGCAAAAGATGATAGAGGGCGAGAAGAGACGTGCGTGGTTGTGATAACGTAAGAAGGAGGTCGTCCGCGAACAGGGCCACCTTGTGTTGTTGGCCTCCAAGAGGGATGACATATATGTCTGGCGCCTGACGAATCATGATGGCGAGAGGCTCCACCATGAGGGCAAACAAGAGGGGGGAGAGAGGGCAGCCCTGTTGTGTGCCTCTGTGTATGGAGATGAGGTTGGTGAGTTGACCATTAACCCGGACCTGAGTCGTAGGAGAGAGATAGGGAGCCATGATACGAGATACCATCAAGGGGCTAAGCCCTATTTTGCAGAGAACCGCACGAAGAAAGGCCCAGTCCACGCGGTCGAACGCTTTCTCCGCGTCGAGGGACAACAGGCAGGCAGGTATATTCCAATGGTGGGCTTTCCCAACAAGGTGTGCAACCCGTCGCACATTATCTGCCCCCTGTCACTGCCGAATGAAGCCGACCTGGTCGGGAGCGATCAGGCCTGGGAGATGGGGGTCAAGGCGTTTAGCTAAAATTTTGGTGTATATTTTGAGATCCGTGTTAAGGAGTGCAATAGGGCGAAAGGAGGAGCACAGCGTGGGATCTTTGCCTGGCTTTGGAAGTAGGGCTATTTCGGCCAATCCCATGGAGGAAGAGGGACCAATCGTGTCCGGGAAAGAGTTAAAGAGTCGAAGAAGATGGTGCTGAAGCTGCGGAAAAAAGACCCGATAAAAGGAAAGCGGCAGTCCGTCCGGGCCCGGCGATTTTCCAAGAGGGAGGTCTTTCAGAGCACCCGCAAGTTCGCTCTGAGAGAGAGGGTCCTCCAGTAGCTGCGCTTGATATGGGGTTATCGGAGTCCAAGGGCAATCGTCTAGGACAGCCTGGATCTGCTCCGGAAGAGGCGTCTCCTTGGCGTACAGAGACGAATAATATGTATGGAATGCTTCAAGTTTAGCCGACTCGGTTGTGGCCGAGTGTCATCAAGGCGCTTAATATTGGCTGTATGTGCTTTGGCCGCTCGTGCCCGCAGTCGCCGAGCTAAGACCGTGCCCACCTTATCTCCTCCCTCATAGTAGCGCTGTTTGAGAGCCAATAGGGCCCGCTCAGCCTTGTTGGTGCGATGCGCACGAACTGACCTCGAAGCACGGCCAAGCGCCGCTTGTGAGCAGCCCGTGGCTGAGCCTGATCAAGTCGCTCAAGCGTCTTTATGTCGCGAGAGAGAGTAGATTCAAGCAGGCGCGACTCCCGAGCGCCCGCTATGGACGTGATATGACCACGAATAGTGGCCTTGAAGGCATCCCAGACCACGGGGAAAGGAGTTTCTGGCAAATCATTTGTCTCAAAATAAGAGATAATGGCAGCTCTAAGTTCCGCGACATCAACCGGGTCGCGAAGGATGTGGGGAGGGAGCCGCCAACGCGATGGGTGGCCAGGATGGGAAGACAAATCCCTGAGGAAAAGCTCGAGGTGCGCGTGGTCAGAGATCGAGATGTCTGACATAGAGGCCGAAAGCGTCTCTCCGATTAGAGAATGTGAGACAAAGAGATAATCGATGCGCGAATAGGAGCGATGGACGTGAGAGTAATACGAGTAGTCGCGCATGTCAGGAGAATGATAGTGCCAAGCATCAATTAGGCCGAGCTCTGTCAATTCCTTCTTGAGAGCGGAAGACATAGCCCCGGCTCCATGAAAGGAACCGTCGCTACGATCCTTGTTAGCATCCCATACCAAGTTAAAATCACCCCCTAAGACGAGAGAAGAGTCCGTGCACGATACTCGTTCCCGCAGCGTCTCCCGGAGATAGGAGTCTTGTGCCTGGTTGGGCGCGTAAATATTACAAAGAGTGATGGACTTATGACCAATTCGAACCGCCACTTTGAGAAACCTGCCATCCGGAGTGCGGAGTACCTTGGAGGCCCCCTGCTGAATGCCAGCTCGACACAGGATTGCTACTCCAGCTACTTTAGAAGGGGCAGAAGCCCAGAATTGAAGCGGAAAGCGAGGCTGAGCCATGCGGACTACATCCGCCTTGATCAGATGGGTCTCCTGAAGGAAAATAATATCAGGATTCAGCTGTAGGAGGTATCGCCATACCTGTCGCCGCTTGTTAGGGGAATTGAGTCCCTTCACATTGAGGGACAGGAGTTTTAAACAGGGTGTGGTGGCCATGACTGATGGGAAGTGAAACCAGGCGCGTGCAGCGGCGGGGGGACAACAGGTGGCGGCGGAGGGGGAGGAAGAGAAGATGGGAGGGGGCAACACGCTGCAACCACTTCAGTGAGGTATAGAAACCCCCAAAACATACACCCCAGCAGGCACTCTCCCAGAATGCAGTAGGGAAGCCACCCCAAGACCAAAAGAGAGATAGTCTCCCGAGGTCCTACAAGGGAAGAAGAGGGGCACGCTAACAAGGGCAAAGACAAAGGGGATGGACTGGGCACAAAATGACAGGGCCAGCCAGCCCCAAGCAGGATACAACAGCTCCCCAGTACCCCCCCAGGGCCAAACCACACAGCAGGTTCAAGCAAGGATGCATCCAAAGGGAGCCCAGAGAGGGGCAAAAGAAGAGGAAACCAAAGAAAGAAGGAAGAGAAGGAAGAATAAACAGGCCAACTGGGCCAAGGCAATAAAGAGTCATTTCGGAACAGCCCGGACTCCCGAAGGTGGGGCATTCCAGAGAAGTCATTCTCCTATAGGACTCTGGGGAGGGGGGCGGCAGGCACGCAGAAGGCGAGGAGCCCCGCTGCCAGCCCTCCGCAAGGCAATGAAAAATGCACAGCATATTTCGGACTCTGGGCCCGGACAGAGGGCCCCAAGAATTGGAACCCCGGTAGAAGCATCAACAAGCACTGCTCTGCAGAGGAAACATCTAGATCGCAAGGGACGGGGAGGCGCTCAAGGAGCGGACATGATTGATAGCGTCCTGTTTGGCTTGCGTGGAGTCAAGGTCTCTCAAGAGACGTCTAGAACGAGGGGGAGGGACAGTGGACCACTCCGGCCGGAGCGATTCTGCGGGGCGAGCGCGAGAGGAAGGAGGATCATTACTGTCCAAGTCCACAGGAAGACGGAGGAGGCGCAACGCCTCTTGTAAAGACCGAATAACTCGTTGTCGGCCTTCCCAGGTGAACATCAGGGCAAAGGGATGACCCCACTGGTATTTAATGTCCATGTCCCGCAATTTGTCAGTCACTGGCTTGAAGGCCTTCCTCCGGCGAAGTGTAGAAGGTGCAAGGTCCTGAAAAAGTTGAATAGAGAGCCCATTATAGGAGACTGTCCGGATCCCCTGCACTTTACGAAGGATAGCTTCTTTGTCTGCAAAAAAGTGGACCCTTGTGATGATGTCAGGGACAAAGTTAGGACGGTTGCGGGGGCCAGGGACGCGATGAGCTCTATCCAGCATAGGTGGCGAGGTACCTTCCCCTTCGTGGATGGCATGTAGGAGGTCTGCCGTGTACGCCAAGATATCAGTCCCCTCCGCGCCCAATGGCACGCCTCGGATGCGGAGGTTGTTCCGCCGGCCGCGGTTCTCCAGATCTTCTTGCTTCAACTGCAGGGAGATATTATGATCCTCCAACTCGGATATTTTCTTCCAGAGGCCATCAATGTCTTCCGTCCTGGCATCCAGTGTCCTTTCAAGGCCATCAACCCTATCGCCAATCTCCACGACATCCCTGCGGACATCCTGCAACCCGACTTTGAAGTCCTGTCGAAGAGAACTGATTTCGGATTTGATTTCCTGCAGGAAGGAAGACATATAGGCCTGGGTGATTGGTATTGCTTGGGCGGACGAGCCTGAAAGCCCCGAGGAGGCAAGGGAATCCTCCTGGGTAGATGGGGGCGCCTTGGCCCATAAGGAGGTCACTGGATTGTCGCGGGAGGCTGCCGAATCAGCGTCTTTATTGCCTCTGTGCTTAGGGGGCAAAGGGATGCCAAAGAACCAGAGGTCCAGCCGAGGAAGACGCAGAGGTCAACAGGCGAGGCAATGCCAAGGAGGGGGGCCGATGAGACAGCCAAGAAGAAGAGGCCACACAGCAATCAAAAGGCCCGCCCAGCCACACTTAGAATGCAGGAAGGCCTCCCATGCGCGAAGGGGAGAAGGAGGAAGAGCAATGCACGTGGCTGCCGGCGGAAGAACTGCACAACTCAGATCACCGGCTCCCTAGGACCAGCAGGGCCCCCAACCAAGGGGCAAGGTAAGTAGGTCCGGCGGGGGGGCGCTCAACCCAGGGGGGCAGAGACAAGCACCAGAAGCGCAGTGAAGGCCCCACCAGGTCTCCACCGCCAGGCAGGGAACAGCACAGGCAGGTAAGGGTCCACCAAAGATGAAAAAGCCCCAGAAGTGTCACAGGCCGTTGCAGCAGGAGCATAGGTCTCAGGAGGCAAGAAATACAGGTCAAGCTCTGGTGGGGGGGCCACCGGGAGTGTATGTGCTCCTCCGCTCTGCGCCACAGAGACTACGCTCCAGGAGGAGGACCAAGGCAAGGCCGGAGCCGGGGAGCGCCAGGCGTAGACAGGGACAAAATGGCGAGCTGGGCGTCAAGAGGCCTGCAAAGATCCCACGAGTGCTCGGAGAGGGCCCCCCGTCCCGGTACCTGTACCGCACTGTGAGAAGTTGGCCTGGTATATGGTGTCCACTAATTATAGTGGGCACCTTGCACCAGTCCAAACAACCCCTTATTGGAGATAGGTTAAAGACAACCTTTATTGAAAGCTATACTAGTGGTAGCTATGGAGAGCAGCCTTCAGGCTAAGTCTTGAAGGAATGTAAAGCATCTTGTTTTACCAGTCTATAATCTCTTGAGTGACCAAATGAAAGAGCACCACACCAGGTATATATTCAAAATATATGTATTTATTGCTAAACACACCCCTCTAGTCTCTTTATGAGGCTAGAGTTCGAAGTACATAAGTTATAAGTTAGTTATCAACAGTAATAGCACAAATACACGTTTGAGCCCTAGGGGCGTACCAAACCATATACCAATAAAGTGGTATAAGAACCACGACTGAGCTAGACACAAGGCCTAGAGCCTGTAGAAGTGCTTGGACCACAAGGAACTACCCAAGGTAGTGACACAGGGGACCCACGGGGGACGCGTGCAGTGTGAGAACACAGCCGCGAATCGCCGTTGACTTCTATGGGGAAAGTCGCGGTTGGAAGTTTAAAGAAAAGGGACACTTAGAGGAGGACTTGGAGCAAACCCTTTTAGAACTAGGCTGTTCTAGTGTCAATACCCACGGGAGCACCGGAGTACTCGAGTTACCTCACCCAGGGGAGCCGGGTGCATAGGTGTCTTTCGGGGTCGGGTTTCGTCGTCGTTTTCAATGGTGATCTGCTGCAAAGTGCTGCTGGCGGCCAAGTCGAAAGTGTTCGGGTGGATCCAAAGGTGGATCGAAGATCTGAAGAACCTGAAAGCAGAGGGGACAGAGTCTGGGTCACTAGCCAGTGACCAGGAAGGCGATGAGCAGATGCCCACCGATGTCGACCAGGGAGCCCAAGCAGAAGAAGATTGGCCTTCGGGAGGGCCTACTAGCCAACGGACTAGCGACCGCGAAGGAGCCTCGAGTGGACGCACTTGGAGCTGGCTCACAGGACACTCGTGGAGTGGAGGCCAGTGATCTTCGGTGCAGTCGGTGCTGGAGGATGGGGCTACTCGGAGCCCAAAGCACAACTTCGTGGGAGACCCAGAAGAGGAGGCACTTGCAAATGCGATCGGTGTCCAGGGGTCACGGTTCCACGTTACCCACGACAGCTACGGGCCTCAGCTTTGCTGGGGACTCAGGGCAGCCTCGGGGAAGTCTGGAAATCCACCTCTGGTGATGCAAAGACTTCGGCGTCCGGCAGGAGCTTCAGCGATGCAGACCAGACAATTGCTTCTTTGGTGCCTGCCAAGCAGGGGAGTCACTCCTTGACCCCAAGGGAGATTCTTCAGTCCTTTAATCTTGAAGTAGAGCGTCGAAGGTCCAGGATTCTGTGTCAGAGTTTCGTCCAGGTAAATCTAAAGTCCTAAGGACTGGGGTCCCATACTTATACCAAGTTAGGGGGTTGGACATACTCTGGGGACCCACCTATGGGAGGGTCAGGGCAGAGGGGTGGTTAAACCCCTTTCCCTTTGTCCAGTTTCGTGCCAGAGCAGGGGCTGGAAGCCCCTGAGCCGGTTTGAACTGGGGTATGCACAGGGACACCAAATGTGCCCCCAGTGCAGGACTTCAAAGCACCAGAGAGTGCTCCCGCCCAGCCCCAATACACACTATCCTGTCTGGGGAGGTGGTTACACCTCCCTGGGACAGGAAACCTATTGTCCAGGCCTCCCCTGCCGGAGTTTCGGTCAGCAGCAGGAGGCCAGACTCGTGTCTGTGGCAGCAGCATCCATTTTGTGATGCCAGGGCTTGGAAAGAAGTTACCGGGCAGGCCGGTGTGTACATGTCTCTCCCTCTAGAAGGGTGGAATGCTACCCCCGCCGCCAGAACTGGTGGGGGGGTAGTATTCCAAGATGTTTGACACCAAACACGACATGTTTCCGTTCAGCCATCCCAAAGTTAGCATTTAACGCGAGGTTATAATGCGCTTAAGAGTATATGGTCAGGCTGCACTACAAACAGCATCAGAGAAGGGTCTCTGAACGCTGCAGAGGGGCCCTGCTCATGCAGGGGCACCCTCTCACATAGGAACCACGCACTCTGCCTCCAGGATTGATAAGGCCTGCCATAGGAGTGACTTATAGGTTTATATGTGTGTATGTATGTAGTGATATAGGTAGCCTATATCACAGTAAGGGGTGCATGCACCACCTTACCCAGGCTGCAGTAGCAGACCTGTGCTGTCAGTTTGGATGGCCTTCCAGGGGTGGCACAATACATGCTGCAGCCCCTGGTAGGCCTCTGAGGTATCTATGCCCTGGGTACATAGTATACCATATACTAGGGACTTATAAGGGCACTCCAGATTCCAATCAGAGATGTGCCTAAGGCACATGGAAACCATTTTAGAGAGGAAGCAGCTAGGCTGGGGTTCTGATTAGCAGGGCCCCAGCCAGACTAAAGTCGAAAAACAGTGAAGCATCAGCAAAAAGTGGGGGTACCCATGTGAAGCAGATCCTACTCTCCTACACAACCCCCCCCAAACGTAGGGACATTAAACTAACCTTGCCCAGTTAAGTCTTCATGTTCGAAGTGGAAGTACCTAGAGAGTCCATCTGCATTGGCATGGTTACTCCAAGGTCTATGTTCCACTGTGAAGTCCATCCCCTGTAGGGAAATGGACCACCTAAGCAGTTTGGGGTTTTCACCCTTCATTTGTTTTAGCCATAAGAGGGGCTTATGGTCTGTTTGAACAAGGAAGTGAGTACCAAACAAGTATGGCCTCAACTTCTTCAGAGCCCAGACCACAGCAAAGGCCTCCCTCTCAATGGCTGACCAACGTTTCTCTCTAGGGGTCAGCCTTCTGCTAATAAAAGCTACTGGCTGATCCTGACCTTCATCATTCAATTGTGACAGTACAGCCCCTACCCCCAATTCAGATGCATCTGTTTGGACAATGAACTTCTTGGAGTAATCAGGACTCTGTAGAATGGGAGCAGTGCACATGGCCTGCTTTAGGTCATCAAATGCCTTTTGACAGCTAACTGTCCACTGAACCTTTTGGGCATTTTCTTGGAAGTTAAGTCATTCAGGGGTGTCACTATTGATCCATACCCCTTGACAAATCTCCTATAATACCCAGTCAGGCCTAAAAGGCTCTCACCTGAGTCTGGGTAGTTGGAGCAGTCCAGTCCATGATGGTCTGGATCTTGCTCTGCAGTGGTTGAACCTGGCCTCCACCCACAAGGTGGCCCAGGTACACAACCTGACTCTGCCCTATCTGGCACTTGGTGGCCTTGATAGTCAGGCCTGCTCTCTGCAGGGCCTGCAAAACATTTCTGAGGTGGACCAGGTGATCCTCCCAGGTGGAGCTAAAGACAGCAATATCATCTAGATATGCTGCACTATAGGCTTCCAGACCTGTAAGGACTGTATTCACCAGCCTCTGAAAAGTGGCAGGTGCATTCTTCAGACCAAAGGGCATCACCACAAATTGATAATGCCCACTAGGGGTTGAGAATGCTGTCTTTGGCTTTGCATCATCAGCTAGTCTGATCTGCCAGTAGCCAGCTGTCAGGTCAAATGTGCTTAGATACTTGGCTGAGGCCAAAGTGTCTATTAGCTCATCTGCCCTAGGTATTGGATGGGCATCAGTCCTAGTGACTGCATTGAGACCCCTGTAGTCCACACAAAACCTCATCTCTCTTTTCCCACCATTGGTGTGAGGTTTTGGCACAAGGACCACTGGACTAGCCCAAGGGCTATCTGAGGGTTCAATAACTCCCAAATCCAACATCTTCTGGACTTCTGTCCTGATACAGTCCCTGACATGGTCAGGTTGCCTATAAATCTTATTTTTAATAGGCAGACTGTCCCCAGTGTCCACTTCATGAGTGCACCAGGTGGTCTGACTGGGTGTCAGTGAGAATATGTGCCTGAACTGATTGAGCACCTGTCTGCAATCAGTTTGCTAATGGGCAGTGAGGCTGCCTGCCAAGGCTACACCATCCACTGACCCATCATCAGGGTTCTGTGAGAGCAGGTCAGGGAGTGGGTCACTCTCTTCCTCCTGTCCCTCATCAGTAGCCATGAGCAAGCCCATGTCTGCCCTGTCCACATATGGTTTTAACCTGTTGACATGGAGAACCCTGTGGGGACTCCTGGGTGTTCCTAGGTCGACTAAATAGGTAACCTCACCCTTCTGTTCAACAATGGTATGGGGTCCACTCCATTTGTCTTGGAGAGCTGCTGGGGCCACTGGCTCCAACACCCACACCTTCTGTCCTGGCTGGTAAACAGTCAGTACAGCCTTTGGTCAAGCCAGGCTTTTTGAAGTTCCTGGCTAGCCTCAAGGTTTTTAGTTGCCTTTTTCATGTACTCAGCCATCCTGGAGCGGAGACCAAGTACATAGTCCACTATGTCTTGCTTTGGGGGCTTGAGAGGTAACTCCCATCCTTCCTTCACCAAGCACAATGGACCCCTGACAGGGTGACCAAACAAAAGTTCAAAAGGGCTGTAGCCAACCCCCTTTTGAGGCACCTCCCTGTATGCAAATAAAAGGCAGGGCAAGAGTATGTCCCATCTTCGCCTAAGCTTTTCTGGGAGCCCTTTAATCATGCCCTTCAAGGTTTTGTTGATTCTCTCAACTAAACCATTGCATTGTGGGTGATAGTGTGTGGTGAACTTGTAAGTCACTCCACACTCCTTCCACATTGCTTTCAAGTATCCAGACATAAAGTTAGCACCCCTGTCTGATACAACCTCCTTAGGGAAGCCCACTCTTGAGAAAATTCCCAGGAGGGCTCTTGCCACCACAGGTGCTGTAGTGGTCCTAAGGGGAATAGCCTCTGGGTACCTGGTGGCATGATCCACCACCACCAGGATAAACCTGTGCCCAGATGCTGTTTGGGGATCCATGGGACCAACAATGTCAATCCCCACCCTTTCAAAGGGAACCCCCACCACAGGTAGTGGTATCAGGGGGCCTTTGTAGTGCCACTTGCCTTGCCACTGGCCTGGCAGGTTACACAGGAGCGACAAAACTCCTTGGTGTCTTCAGACATGTGGGGCCAGTGAAAGTGAGGGACAATTCTGTCCCAAGTCTTGTTCTGGCCCAGGTGACCTGCTAAGGGAATGTCATGGGCTAGGGTCAATAGGAAGCCCCTGAACTTCAGACGTATAACCAACCTCCTGGTGGCACCAGGCTTGGGGTCTCTACACTCTGAGTACAAGAGTCCATCATCCCAATACACTGTATGGGGACCACTAGCTTTCCCAGCAGCCTCAGCAGCAGCTTGCTGTCTGAGGGGTTCAAGAGAGGGGCAGCTCTGCTGCTCCTGGCTCAGATCTGCCCTGGAAGGGCCCCTGTCCCCAAGAACTCAACCTGGTCAGGTTCAAGCTCCTCTGGGACAGTTTCTTCCTCAGGACTGAGATCATCCCCCTCAAGAGACTGATCTTCCTTCTGAGCCAAGGGGGAAGGCACTGCCTTTACCCTACTACTCCTCATCTTGGAGGGCACTTGGTCCATTATTCCAGAATCCAAGGCCTGTTCAGTGTTAGACATTTTGGCTTGTGACCTGGTCACAGCAAACACATCTGCAGGGATGCCCAGCATTTCTGCATGGGTCCTGAGCTCCACTTCTGCCCAAGCTGAAGTTTCTAAATCATTACCAAGCAAGCATTCAACGGGTAGGTCTGCACTTACCACAACCTTCTTAAGGCCAGTTACCCCTCCCCAGGAGAAGTTAACAACTGCCAGAGTATGGTCTGTTCTGACATTGCTAGCATTGGTCACTTGGTACATTTCACCAAGTATAATCTGCCCAGGATTCACAAGGTCTTGTGTCACCATGGTGACACTTGCCCCTGTGTCCCTAAATGCCAAAGCCTCTTTTCCATTGATTAAGGGCTGTTGCCTGTACTTGCCCAGATTACTGGGACTCACAGAGGAGGTCACATCCATGCCTCCATCACAGACTAGGACAGCCTGAGTGAGTTCTCTGACTAGGTCAGAGCTCATCTCCTCACCCAGGGTCAACCCTACTAAACCCTTGGCCTGTGTAGTCCCACCACCAACTGTAACTGCACTAGGGGGAGCAGGTGCCTTAGGGGCATTGGTGGGGGCTGGAGTAGAGTCTTTGGACTTGGTGCAATCACTGATCCAGTGGGTCTTTTGCTTACAGACCTTGCACCATGGTTTCTTTTGGCCTCTTCCCTTGTTAGACTGTGAATCCCCACCTGAAGAAGATTTTTGGGGGCCTTGTGAAGACTTCTGGTCTTTACCCTTCTCCCCACCCTTATCAGAGTTTTTAGAATCTTGCTTCTTAGGGTCACCACCTTGGTTCTGTACCTTCTGCCTCACCCTGGTTCTGACCCATTTGTCTGCCTTCTTTCCCAATTCTTGGGGAGAGGTCAGATCAGAGTCCACCAGGTGCTGATGCAACAGCTGATTTTGACAGTTATTAAGAATCTGCTCCCTCATGATCAGATTGTACAATCCTGTGAAGTCACATACCTTACTGCCCAATAACCAACCTTCCAGAGCCTTGGCAGAACAATCAACAAAGTCCACCCAGTCTTGAGTCTGTGCCTTTTGGGTATCCCTGAACTTTAACCTGTATTGTTCAGTGGTTAGGCCAAACCCATCAATCAGAGCACTCTTTAAGACTGTGTATTTATCAGCATCCTCCTCTTTAACAGTGAGGAGCTTATCTCTACCTTTGTCTGCAAAGGAGAGCCACAAGATTGCTGCCCACTGCTCCTGAGGGACCCTCTGTACTTTACAGGCCCTCTCCAGTGCAGTTATCCATTTGTGGATGTCATCCCCACTCTGGTAGGGAGGGACAATCTTGCTCAGGTTTCTATGGTCATAAGACCTTTCCCTATCTCTGGGGAAATTGCTGCCACCATGGGACTCTAGTCCCATCTTTTTCTCTCTTTGTAGAGATCTAGGGACTCCCTGTCTATAGCCAACTGCTGTTTTCTGAGTTCAAGCTGGGCTTGCTCATACTCAATCAGTCTCTTTCTCCTGTCATGAGAGGATTCTCTCCTATGAGAAGAGACAGAGGTCCCTATTGAGGTGTCAGAGTGGTTAGACTCCTGAGAAGGAGATCTAGACCTTCTGGGCACACTCACAATTCTTCCTGGGGGGACAAAGGTGAGGTCATTCTGATCCTCCTCCTCCTCCACAGGAGGAATGGGGTTCTCCAGGTCAAGGTCATTTTCACCTTCCTGGCCAGTTTCAGAGGGGGGGGGGGCTGGGTTTCTTCACCCCTGACCCCTTCCTCATCTTCTGCCCCACCCTCTCTGCCTACCCCTTCAGACCCTAGGGGCCTGCTGAGATCATCAGCTAGTAGCACCTCCCTGAGGTGCTGGCACTTTTGCCTGCCTTCAGCTTCCTAGTATTGCATAATGCTCTCAATTCCAAGAATGAGAGTTTATCATACTTGGAGTGAAGAAGCCCACTGGCTTCTGGCAAGGACTCACTGGGTCCTGGCTTTGAAGACATTACTAGTGAGGTGTGGTGTATGCACTACCTACTCTAGTGTGGCCTACTAAACTCTCTTGAGTTGTAGAAAGGGTGTGCTATCCCTTAACACACAACTCTAAGTTCAATAGAACTTACTGTATACTAAGCTTGATTTATATGTACCTTAGGTACCCTTAGTGGTTTTCAGTTGATCAATTCAATTGAGAATATCTGGTAAAACAATAGCAAGCTGGAATCCCACACGCTGCACACCAATGTGAGAAGTTGGCCTGGTATATGCTGTCCACTAATTATAGTGGGCACCTTGCACCAGTCCAAACAACCCCTTATTGGAGATAGGTTAAAGACAACCTTTATTGAAAGCTATCCTAGTGGTAGCTATGGAGCACAGCCTTCAGGCTAAGTCTTGAAGGAATGTAAAGCAGCTTGTTTTACCAGTCTATAATCTCTTGAGTGACCAAATGAAAGAGGACCACACCAGGTATATATTCAAAATATATGTATTTATTGCTAAACACACCCCTCTAGTCTCTTTATGAGGCTAGAGTTCGAAGTACATAAGTTATAAGTTAGTTATCAACAGTAATAGCACAAATACACGTTTGAGCCCTAGGGGCGTACCAAACCATATACCAATAAAGTGGTATAAGAACCACGACTGAGCTAGACACAAGGCCTAGAGCCTGTAGAAGTGCTTGGACCACAAGGAACTACCCAAGGTAGTGACACAGGGGACCCACGGGGGACGCGTGCAGTGTGAGAACACAGCCGCGAATCGCCGTTGACTTCTATGGGGAAAGTCGCGGTTGGAAGTTTAAAGAAAAGGGACACTTAGAGGAGGACTTGGAGCAAACCCTTTTAGAACTAGGCTGTTCTAGTGTCAATACCCACGGGAGCACCGGAGTACTCGAGTTACCTCACCCAGGGGAGCCGGGTGCATAGGTGTCTTTCGGGGTCGGGTTTCGTCGTCGTTTTCAATGGCGATCTGCTGCAAAGTGCTGCTGGCGGCTAAGTCGAAAGTGTTCGGGTGGATCCAAAGGTGGATCGAAGATCTGAAGAACCTGAAAGCAGAGGGGACAGAGTCTGGGTCACTAGCCAGTGACCAGGAAGGCGATGAGCAGATGCCCACCGATGTCGAGTGCTTCAGGTAGGTTGACGGTCGTCTTGACTCTTCAGCCATGAGGTCCAGGAGGCGTCGACGATGACCAGGAGCTGGATTCGAGCTGTCCCACAACGTCTGTCGATTGCAGGGGTGTCGGCGACCGGATTGGACCCAACAAGCCTTGGCAACGGCAAGTCTTGTGGAAATGGAAGAAGGACGATGGTGCAGACCAGCAAGGTCTGTGGGACTTACCCAGCAAGGGTAAGTCAGGGCACGCCTGGAGCAACCAGGGAGCCCTAGCAGAAGAAGATTGGCCTTCGGGAGGGCCTACTAGCCAACGGACTAGCGACCGCGAAGGAGCCTCGAGTGGACGCACTTGGAGCTGGCTCACAGGACACTCGTGGAGTGGAGGCCAGTGATCTTCGGTGCAGTCGGTGCTGGAGGCTGGGGCTACTGGGAGCCCAAAGCACAACTTCATGGGAGACCCAGAAGAGGATGCACTTGCAAATGCGATCGGTGTCCAGGGGTCACGGTTCCACGTTACCCACGATAGCTACGGGCCTCAGCTTTGCTGGGGACTCAGGGCAGCCTCGGGGAAGTCTGGAAATCCACCTCTGGTGATGCAAAGACTTCGGCGTCCGGTGGGAGCTTCAGCGATGCAGACTGGACAATTGCTTCTTTGGTGCCTGCCAAGCAGGGGAGTCACTCCTTGACCCCAAGGGAGATTCTTCAGTCCTCTAATCTTGAAGTAGAGCGTTGAAGGTCCAGGATTCTGTGTCAGAGTTTCGTCCAGGTAAATCTAAAGTCCTAAGGACTGGGGTCCCATACTTATACCAAGTTAGGGGTTGGACATACTCTGGGGACCCACCTATGGGAGGGTCAGGGCAGAGGGGTGGTTACACCCCTTTCCCTTTGTCCAGTTTCGCGCCAGAGCAGGGGCTGGAAGCCCCTGAGCCGGTTTGAACTGGGGTATGCACAGGGACACCACATGTGCCCCCAGTGCAGGACTTCAAAGCACCAGAGAGTGCTCCCGCCCAGCCCAAATACACACTATCCTGTCTGGGGACAGGAAACCTATTGTCCAGGCCTCCCCTGCCGGAGTTTCGGTCAGCAGCAGGATGCCAGACTCGTGTCTGTGGCAGCGGCATCCATTTTGTGATGCCAGGGCTTGGAAAGAAGTTACCGGGCAGGCCGGTGTGTTCATGTCTCTCCCTCTAGAAGGGTGGAATGCTACCCCCGCCGCCAGAACTGGCGGGGGGGTAGTATTCCAAGATGTTTGACACCAAACACGACATGTTTCCGTGCAGCCATCCCAAAGTTAGCATTTAACGCGAGGTTATAATGCGCTTAAGAGTATATGGTCAGGCTGAACTACAAACAGCATCAGAGAAGGATCTCCGAATGCTGCAGAGGGGCCCTGCTCATGCAGGGGCACCCTCTCACATAGGAACCACGCACTCTGCCTCCAGGATTGATAAGGCCTGCCATAGGAGTGACTTATAGGTTTATATGTGTGTATGTATGTAGTGATATAGGTAGCCTATATCACAGTAAGGGGTGCATGCACCACCTTACCCAGGCTGCAGTAGCAGACCTGTGGTGTCAGTTTGGATGGCCTTCCAGGGGTGGCACAATACATGCTGCAGCCCCTGGTAGGCCTCTGAGGTACCTATGCCCTGGGTACATAGTATACCATACACTAGGGACTTATGAGGGCACTCCAGATTCCAATCAGAGATGTGCCTAAGGCACATGGAAACCATTTTAGAGAGGAAGCAGCTAAGCTGGGGTTCTGATTAGCAGGGCCCCAGCCAGACTAAAGTCGAAAAACAGTGAAGCATCAGCAAAAAGTGGGGGTACCCATGTGAAGCAGATCCTACTCTCCTATACGCACTAACCGCGGTCCAATGGTTCCACAGGGCGTCTCTCCAGCCGGGATCGGCAAGCCAGGGGGGGCCGTCGTCAGGCTCCGCGGTCACCGGGAGCCTCGCGCTGGAACCAGCAGCAGCCAAGGACACCAGGAGATCGGTGGATGTTCGGATGGCAGGGACCACACTGCCGATGGCAGCGCCGCTCACCCCCTCTCAGGAAGGATCTCGGGCACCAGCGGGGGTGTGCTATCAACCGGGGCCCGAAATGGCGGCCGGTGAAGAGCAGGTCGGCTCCAGCCGAAGAGGAGTAGCCACGGACGTCTGGGCGGCAGCGCAAGATCACAGCAGGGCAGCAGGTGTCAGGCCACCAAAGACCCGCCGCCGTCGTCACTTCCATTCCCCGCGCTCGAGGCAAGGCATCCAACGCCAGCAGGGACGCAGCGGCAGCCAGGTCACAAGATGGCGGGCGCAGCAAGTCAGGCCGGGACCGGCCAGAAAAGACCAAAGATGCTGGGCTCCCAAAGGGCTCCTGCGGCCCAGAACACCGCCCAGGAGGTCCCAACAGAACTCGGAGCTCGCCCCGGGAGCAAGCAGGGCCCGGAGACCATGAGAAAGGTAAGGGCAGGATCGCTGGAGCGGAGACTCGGTGGAACACGTCTTACTCCATGCACGCCCAGGCCACGCCCCCCTGCATGGCATTTTTAACATGCCCTTTGTGAACAGAAGAAACACAGTAAAATAGTTTCTACAATATTCCAAAGAGTTAATCCATGTGTATTCCAACCACCTCCACAGTCAAAGATTGCACAGTAAAAATGTCTCCCCCATAACTGCATGTAATTCCTCATCAACAATCTTCCAAATAAATCTATATAAGCATTGAGAATGAGCTAATGGTATTATAACAATCATTCCACGCGGGATGGTTACCTAGCAAACCTTGGAGATTCCAGCCTACGCGCCTACAACTAAGCTGATTACATCATGGTAAGTTTTACTCACCAATGTACACACTTCCTCACTTAACAAATAATCAATGTCACAACTTGTTAAAAGGGCCCACTCACCTGAGTAAAGACTGAGATTAGCCTGATATCAGGTCCATGACCTGTAAATAGTGCTTCAAGAATAAATACTAGGCGCTCAGATTTCCTATTATATATGATCCAGATAGAGATGGAAACAGATTTGCACCTGCTACTAGCCATTTAACACTAATGTTCTGTTAGCTACATCCATTAGGTCATATCCTTTTGATGTTGAACAGATGTATAAAATTTGCATTAGACAATGCAAAGAAAGAAGTGCTGCTCTCAACCCTTTGTCTATAGATTCCATCTCAGTAAAGCAAGCACTTCACACCCCTTATATGAAACATGTAAAATCTGCCCTCCACAAGAAAAGCTAAATCGTCTCATGAATGCACCTAATTGGGAAAAAGATAAACCATTTCATCATAAAAATAAAAACAGCTACTTTAGCAACAAGAAGTGAAGCACTTAAAAAAACTACATTTTCATATATCCCTCAAAAGTCATAAGATTAGTATGAGATGATGCTGATGGAGCTTCACAAACACAGTAGAAGCCTAGGAATTACAAACCAACAAATAAGGGCATTACATAATTCTCGGAATGTGTTTATGAATGGCTCAATGTCATCAGTTAGGTCCTTCTTGTACTGGACAACAGCAATGTCTTTCATTAGGGGTGTCACCTGCCCTATCTGGTTTTGTGGAAATGCAATTTGTTTTTGGTGGTAGGCAGCTTAAGTGTTTCTTCACAGATTGGAATTCTAGATGTCATTCAGTGCTCTGATGTTTTGTCATGTAGTTCCCACTAATCTGTAGGACCTGTGTGGTTGTTGGACAACATAAACTTTGAGTGAGGTGACTAGACTGATTATGAGCACCACAGCAGGAAATGTTGGCCTAGAGACCAGCTAGCTCACTGTGCCACCATAAGCCCCCTAATCTTACCAGGGAGCGAATAGCTTTTGGTAACCACTGAACCTGACAACCCTGACCCCTCAGGGATCGTGGAAACAGATAAGAACCTTTCGCTCAGTCACTCATGCTTACTTGTGCTTAGAGAAATATAAAGAATGCACAGTGGGAATTTTTCAATATATTTATTGAACCAACGCTATTCTGGTATAGAATACATGTGCTGCGATAATTAGTAAATAGAAGCAGATGAAAGTGATTACAAGCACCAAAAGAGTGAATAGTAGATTCAATTCTACCAGGGTGCTGAAACAGTGTATATATGCAAGCATATAAACAAGGCAGTAATCAGGCGTACTCCTACTATGCATACCCTACTCGAAGTGTAGCTAGAGTGTGTGTAGGTGTGAAGCCAAGAATCCGCCTAAGGATGATCCAACCCCTTTACCTGGCAGGAGAGAATGAAGGACCCCGTCTTGGTCACGAACTCGACACCCCTCATGAGATGTCAGCCCACTTCGTGGTGAAGTCTCAGCATACAGGGACCCTCGATGTCAGCTCCTTTTCTGTACTATATGGATGCTCTAAAAGCAGCCTTGCGATGTGCGTAGAGATTAGTGATGTTATGGATATGTAGATAACCCTGTCTCCCCATGGATGAAGATAGAACGACATTTGTACATAGTGCATAGAAGGGCCTTGTACATAATGTTCGAGGCATCGTGATAATGTTGTGTGAAGCTAGATGTATAAACATAGAAGTGTCAGAGAATATAATTCAACATTGTCGTGCAAGCAAATCTGTGCGAAAGGTCACGGCAAAAATGCTGTTGTGAAAAATAAGACAATGTAAGAAATGAGCTGCTTCGCTACATGGGCCTAACCTGGGCACATAACAGGTAAACTTGTGTCTTTGAACACTAGACTATAGGTCTCATCATTTTTAACATGCCTGTCATGTTGTTCTGTTCCTCCCTCTAAAAAAGAGACACAGCCTCCCTACATTCATCGGATTTGCTAGGCTAGATTCCTGCTTGTATCAAGGTTGGTCTCCTCCTGTGAGATTTTAATTCATTCACTATATTGCTTTAATTTTTTAGGATCCTTTCCCTGAGAGCCTCCTTGGAGCTTTAGGAAGGAAAACAGTGACCATCTACATCAGCAGTAGGTGTGCACCCAGTGGCTTCCTTTATCCAGGTACCTAGTGATACAGAATCTTAACATTTCTCCTAAACTGACCTGACTCCTTGTACATTGTGTAGAAGGGGGATCCACTAAAATAAATCTTCTGATATGCTATACCATGGTGTTGAAATCTTTGTAAAACTCAATTAATTTATTTTTTGTCACATGATTGAAGGAAATTTTCTGGAAATTTCTAGAACAAGCTATAGAAAATTACTTGAACATTCTCTATAAGTAATAGTAAAATAACATGAGGAGATAGACTATACTCAGAATCATTGCTGCCATATAAAACATTGCTATTTGACTCTAAATGAATTTTGCCATGAGTGCCACACTTGCATCATACACTGTTGTTCCTAATAATCTTCAGTTTCTGTTGCTTCACCTTTTCGTTTTCCTTCAGGGCATCCATTATTCTATTACCCTATTTGGCCACTTAGTATCTCTTTGCCAGTGCAGTTCATTGTTGATGCTGGGGAAAGGTGGGATTTTTCTGAAACCCTCTTGTCCCTGACGAATTTATGATAATGATAATAAATGATTATTGTTTAGTTAATTAAAACCTTAACAATATTTCTCATGGATAAAAGTGAGCAAATAAAATGTCTTCAGTTTTTTTTTTTTAAACATTGTGGGCTATACATTCTTGTTTGTTATAATTACAAGTGTTCATATACCTCTGAGGAGGTTCGTTGCCATACAATTAAGATTTTACTGAATCATAAAATTACCACATTCAACGGCGTGATTATCAGTTCACTTTTCAGGTCTTATTGTGGAGTTAAAAGCGTTTATCCGCTTGCGTATATTATACAATAAAGTTTCCTATTTATTCATAATTTTCTCATTCTACTTCATAGTTAGCATTTCAAATTTCAGTGCCTGCGCGTGAAGATTGAGAAATGTTATCAGTTTACAGTTCATTTGAGGATCTGATGGATCTAGCCCTGTTATTATGGCCGCTCTGCACGTCCTTATTCCTCTGATGTTTAGAACTTTTCTTACTAAAGTGACTCGTGTTGTGTAAAGTTTGGGACATATGCAAAATAGATGTATAAAGTTCTTTTTATTACTGCCGCAGAGTCAGCATAGTGTAGGCCGTTTTGGACCCAGGTCGGCTGGTCTTCAATCAACGGCAGTTTTCCAAGGCGTAAGTCCATCAATTGTCTTTTCCGATAGATCGAGAATGTAATGCTTAAATAGAGTGCCAGTGCAAGAGTCTTATAATTTTTAATCACCATCCAGGCGTGCGATCTCGAACTAAAGAAGTTTTTATCGAATAACAAGGAGTGAAATTTTGCTGTTTTGTTTATTACTTGCTTGATGGTTGAGTAAGACAGGTTATTGTTCCATAGTTCGCCCGTGCAAGTAGTTGTTAGTGCATTTTGAAAGTATTGATTATATAGTGATTTTCTGTCGTTTTCGAGTTCTGTCCAGGGGGCCTTATTAAGTTTATAGCTGGCTACATTCTGTTTCAGTCGATACCAGCGCTTTATTGTGGTGTACATTCTCCCTATTGTTTCGTTTTTTAGTCCGAATTGAAGTCGCACCTGGGCTGGTGAGGCTGACTGATGTATCTGAAAAACCTTTTTGTAGGTTGAGACTAGTAATTTGTTCAGGAGTTCTGAGTCTTTGCAGTGTAGAGCAATGCTGGCGTATGTTATTTTTGGAAGCATTTTAGCCGATATCACTGCGAGCAAAGGTTTACATGACGGCCCCTTCAATCTGTTTGCCAGGGTCTTAAAGGTGAACGTGAATGCACTAGTTCTCTGTGTCATATAGGTTTTCTGCTCTTGGTGGTTTAATCTATTATACATGTAAAACCCCAAGTATTTATAACTAGTTACTTCCTCTAATGGATTACCATCGAGCCATATATTCTGCATGGTGGTTGGGTGATTGCTGATGAGCATTGTTTTGCTTTTGAATGTGTTGATTTCTAGTTTGTTGGTTGATATATATTTCAACATTTCCATAAGAGACCTACGGAGACCGATCTTAGTTAGGCTCATTAAAACCACATCGTCCGCATAGGAAAGATGCGATAATGATAACTTTCCCAATTGTGGTGGATGAGAGTTGATTGTGTTGAGACGATTTGCCCGGTCAGACACGAATAGATTAAAAAGGAGTGGAGCCAACACGCGTCCTTGTTTTAAGCCTTTGTTTGTGTTCTCACCTTTCTAGATAATTTAGAGCCATCGCCCAACTATATTCTTACCTAAGTTTGGTAGCACAGTAGCAGTATTCCTCTTAATATTCTCTCCGGAATGCTCCAAGCTCTCAGTTCTTCCCATAGGAGGTGGCGATCCACACACCGTCAAATGCTGCCTTTAGGTCTATAAAACAGAGGTGCAGTTGTTGTTTCTTCCGCTTGCATTTGTCTACTATTATCGAAAGAGTTAAAATGTTTGTGATCGTCCCGATCCCTTTTCTGAAACCTGTCTGGTTGACAGGGATCAGTTTAAGCTTATCTGACTACTCAGTCAGATCTTCCAAGATCAAAGAGGCGTAGTACGTCTAATAGGGCTATTAATCTGTCATTTGATCGACATGTTCTATCTCCTCCTTTGTAGATTGGTGTAATTATCGAGTCTTGCCAACTGGGTGGAATTTGGTTTAGTTGCTCGGTTTCTTTAAATATAATGGTTAAATGGTTACTCCAGAAATGTGGGTCATTTTTGAAGATTGCTTGAGGGATGCCATTGGGCCCTGGCGCACTGTCTCCTCTGCCTTTCTGAATTATGGTTGTTATTTCTTCTGCTGAGTAAAAGGGCATATCTGATTTTTCCTTTAGGTAACAGGAGCCATCTGTGTTGTAATTCCTTGTTACGTCTTCTACTGGCAACTTCGGTTTTGCATTTGGGTTACGAGTACCGTCATTTCCTTGTTTGGAGTTTACTGCACTTCCTGTTAGCCCCTCTAGATCTTGTTGATGAAAGCAATCTTGCTGCTGAGGAGCTGAGTGTTCAGGGCATGTGTGTCTGTGAATCTTTGTGTTAGAAAATTTGCCCACTCATGTTCTTGTATATTTGAGGTTAAAGTGTTCACCGGCCTGTTCAAGTTATTTATTGTTTCCCAAAAGGAGCTGAAGTTAGATTTTTTAGCATTGTTCAATAATTTTGACCAGAATTTGTCATTGTGTCTTCTTTTATCCTGCTATAACTTATTTTTTATAAACTTTCCGCAGTTGACATACATTGTCCCATTCCGTTTGATCCAAATCTGTTGTTTGGAGTCTCCTGATGGCTTTTTTACTTCGCATTTCATGATGTGAACCTCACTTGTTAATTCCTTGTAGTTTTTGGTTCTAAGTGCCTGTTTTTGTTTTCCACACATTAGTGTTGTTAATTTTGCTGTGAAGTTTACCCAGGCTTGTATTTTGTTTGGACCCTCATTTCCGGTTACTGTTATAAGCCCCTTTAGTTTGTTTTCGAGTTCCTCCATGGTTTCATTTGTCCATTTGAGCCGTTTTAGGTCAATTGAATAGATGCTTCCATCCGCTGTAGGGTTAGCCTGATGTTTAGTTGAGTTTAGGTTGAGATAAATGTGTTGATAAGAGTGATCACTCCTAGTGGTATATTCGATCAAAAATTGAAGGAGGAAAGGCATCAGTGGTAATGAGATTACCCTGTAGTCTAGTCTAGATTGTGTCTTCCGTCCATGAAAGGTATGTTTGGGCGGGGTGTCGTCCGGTGATCTGCCATTTATAACTCTCATTCCAAGATACTCTAATGCTTTTACCAGATGTTGGCCTGTGTGGTCAGGACAGGCTGTCTTTAGTTGATGTTGAGGTTGAATGTTCCAGTATATGTTATCAGCTGCTAATTTCTCGCCTTCATCCGGGGTATAAATGAGATTAGAGTGAAAATCTCCTGTTAGCACTATGTCCCAAGAGGTGGTGGGTGCATCTTATGTCCGAGATTGTGGCAATTAATAGGGTGTTATGCGCTTTTTTCTTTCTTGCCTTTGGATGTGCAGAAGTGTTAATCAACAGTACTGTTCTCCGTTTCTCAAAGTCGCTTAGGGTAAATTTAATTGGTTGCACATTGGATCCAGGAGAGACTATCTGATCCGATTTGATGTTTAGGGCTGTGGACACACAGACTGCCAGACCCCCTTTCAGGCGGCCATGTTTCTTGTGTTTCTCTGCTGGTATGATGTAATGAGTGAACACTACAAGGGGTAGGTCCACCAATGCCCAAGTTTCCTGGATGGCAATTATGTCACATGTTTCCCAGTCTTGGGGCGGGCTGCCTTCTTCCAGCCACTTTATTGCTCCAGCTATGTTCCAAGAGAGAAGGTGAATGTTTCCGTTGTTGGGTTTGGCAATTTGACTTTCCATGCCTTGAGGAGGGTTGCCTTCTCCCAGAATTTATTTGCTCCAGCTACATTCCAGGAGAGAAGGTGAATGTTTACATTGTTGGGTTTGGCTATTTGTTTTTCTGTGGGTCAGTTGCCCTTAACTTCGTTCAGGGTACCCGGAAGCCAGCTCCACTGATCTTTGTCTAATTCTGCGTCCGCTTTGTAATCTTTGAATGCCCCGCTCCTCTGTGGGATCAACAGACTTCTTCCTTTTGCGTTCTGCAGAACTGAGTACACCTGGGATTTACCTTTTGTTTGACCTGGTCCTTGATTTGCCTTATGGGAGGGGTTTCAGTAAGGGGACCTGGGTAGCGTGGTATAGTGGGTTTAGATAGATTTATACCCCAGGTTTCGAATTGTAGTTTAAAGTTCCTGATGACCGGGCTTCTTCTTCTGACTGCCATGTGGAGAGCGTTTGTTCATTACTTTTTTGTTTCCCATTCGAAAGAAATTCTACGGCCAGAAGGTTTGTTGAGTTTAGGTGTTTTAAGGTTGGGATTTCTGCTAACAATTTTAATATGTTGCCTCTATTTAGTATATCGTGCCATCCTGACAAATTGAAGCCCCTCACAGGCTATCAACCAACAAAATTGTGTTCTCCAGATCAATGTGGTCTATGAAAGATATCAACCAGAAATGTGCTGATGAAGATAATGGCCAACAGACAACAGGTCAGGAACTGATGTCCCCAACACTTGCTTCTACAATAAAGTTCACAGAACCATACAGTACTGATCATCACCACACATCTCCAATCGTGATACAGTCATAAATATGCATATATTCAAGAGTGTGAGAGAGGATGTTATAGGGCTGTCCCAACATGATTTCCCTAATTAGATGAACCAACGTCTATAAGGGTTGGCTTGCTCTATCATAAAGAAACATTTTATTGCTTATATACCTCTGATTAGTCTTATGACTGAGCAACCCAATCATGATAGCTATTGGTTCCAATAAATTGGGAAGTCATGCTCGAACAGCTCTATAATATCCTCTCTCTCCCAGTGTTTAATTTGTAAAAAAAGAAGTGCCGGTGCTGAAAATGTTGCCAAGGAGGCCACAGCACACTCTACCTCCGGTGTGCCGAACTTTCAACGCCAGCACTGCCTCAGTCTCTATCCTGTAACCATGCTCTGCTGTCTGTCCCCTAAGTCATGCATTTTACTTCTTTACCTACACCGGCAGATAAGTGCAAAAACAAAATGTACACAAAATGAAAATGCTTTTTTTAAACATATTAATCAGTGCGGTCTGACTGGGTTTGTTGCGGATCAGTCGGCTGCTCGAGCACAGCAGATCAAGTCACTGCTAGTGCTGTGCTGCCTGTAATTAGTTTGGTCCAGTTATGCCGACGGCATCAGCATCCACTGCTCGCTTTCTGTCACCCTGCCTGCTACAGCACAAGCACTGTCCTCAGCCATAATGCTGTCAATGCCTGTGAGACATGAGTATGGCTGTTTTGCCTACTGGGCTCATGCACACTCAGCAATTAGCATGCTGGGAAGCAGCGCGCCGAAACTGCAGGTGACTCCATAGGCACAAAAGTTGCGGTGGGCCACAGCCGCAAGAAGCACTTTGAGGATAGTAGCAATGCAGGGCTGCAGGCTATACTACTATGGCTATGCAGAAAGTGAAAAGTCGTTTACACTCATTTATTCTTACACTCGTTTATTCTTCCTCACAATCCCTCACCCCCAAATTCGAAATGCGCTCTTGCAGCTTCCTTGCCTTAACTCGGTCATAAGCCAGCCCCCACTACAATTATCCAATGGGAGGCTTAGGCTAAGGCAGTGGCAAGGTGCAGCAGACTCCGGGAATAGAATATAAGCCATTTGTTAATGATGACTTCTTGGATTCATGACAGGCGTGATGACATCATCACTAACGTGGTGGCATACAATCATGCCTGCCTGGACAGACGTACGCCAGCCTATGAAAACATACCAGCTCGTCACCATGCAAGGTATGTTGTTCTTTTTATTTTGAAGTTGGGCAATTAATATTGAGACCACCACCTGCAGGGTCAGAAATCGTAGCCCCTGCCCTGTGAAAGAAGTGCTGGTGCTGAGCACCGGAAAGCACCGGCTCAAATTAAGCACTGCTCTCTCCCCTTTGATTATATGCAATTCAGAGTGGTAGTTTAGCAACAGGAGTTAGCATGCTCTATGAATGAGGCCACTTAGTTTGCCCTTGGTAAATTAGATCTAGGGATAATTTGCTTCTGTTAACTATTGTTCATACTTAATTTGACTATAAGCCAAACTGGCATTAGGTTTCCCCTTGCCATATTATTTTTCTACCTTCTTTTCACACCTCCACCATGATGGAGGAAATATACTTCTCACAAATGTAATAGTGGAAGCCATTCTATCAGCAATATTTATTTTAGACAATACAAATATCACCCAAATTAAGATTCATGTAGGTGAATGGCAAGCACTGTCTTTAAACCTAATTAAGATATCACTGCATGGCACTGCTATCAAAGATTTCTCAAGCAAGCATTTGGCACCAATGGGGAAAAATATTCTCAAATTAATCAAGGCTATTCTTTGAATACCTTTCTTTTAGGAAAGAAAGGTCATGAATCATTTGGAAGTGCACCTGTGATGGGCTGGTGTTAATTAATAATATGGCAAGAAGATATTGGGAAATATGCTGGTTGTAAGTATAGAAAGGAAGCAAATTTATAAACAGTGGTTCACATAACAATTTAAAAAAAATGGCTGTAGGAAATCAAGTGAAAGATGGCAGAATTGAAAGACTATCACTAAAACTAAACTAAAACTAAACTCCCTAATTGAGGAAAAATGTTCCAATGTTTTTACATTATAATATTTACAGTTTCGTATAAGGGAACTGCTATACAAATCCAGAATATTAGGGCAAGAAATGAAAAGGTAACACAAGCGAGAGAGTTCCAAGAAACTGGACATTCTACTCAAGTGAAGATAGCAGTGGTGATGAAGGGCTAAAACAATAAGCCACCTTACCAAGTGGCCTTTGGCCTAAATACTTTATTTTCAACTCCTCCCCCCCCCTCGGGTCAAGACTGTGGATGGGGAAGACAGAGACAAAAACATACACCAAAAAGAAAGAGAATAAGAGAATAGGTAGGTCCCACACCAATGATAACAAGGAGCAGTGCAACATGACAGCAATATAACCTACCATAAATATGATGATTCGTTTTTCCAGCACCCATCTAACTTGACTGGTGAATAAAGTATTCAACAGAAGCTTGAGTTTGTCCCGACCAACAAGCTTTGATCTTTCCAATGAAGTGTTGAACTACATCAACTTTTCATAAAAGTGAGACTCCATTACTTTTTCAAAGAACACCCTATGGAATTTACCCATGACAAAGAGACAGGTCTGAAAAGGAAGTCTCAGTTCACCCCACAAGCAAACTTAGTGATTCACAGGTATACTCTTTTGACGAAATGGTTCTAGGAGATTTTAAGAGGCTGAAAAATTCCCAGTAAAAGACCTATAAAAACCTTCCCAGAGCTGAACGCACAGCATTGACACCTTAAATAGTGATCTCATCATAAAATAAGCTGGCAAAATCAATTGTCGTGCAGAATGCATATTTTCTGATGAACAAAGTTAAAGAAAATTACTTGGCAATCTGAGCGTTAACATCATGAAACAGATCATATCTTTGGTAGATGAAACTAAAACGATTGGGTGGATCTACAACTAGGAGATTGAGTACCCAGTAATAGAACAACCAAGTTTGCCTTATTTTCATTCTCTCCTTAAAATTCATAAAAATAGAACATCAGCAAAAAGGGAGACAAATAGTATCAGGGATTGGGTCACCCTTAGAACCACAGACTACATTTGTTGACTTCCTTACACAATTTTTAGGTAGGTGTATGCCTTCTGTATATGAAAGAAACACCGAATGGGATAAAGGATCTATACTTTAATCACAACAACCAATTTCTGATGTACCTAGACATTGAGGCTCTTTAACAAGTATAACGCAAGAGGCCATGCTGGGAGCCAGAGAAGAGATACTTCAGACAAGTCTTATTGCACGCCCATTGACTTTGTCTTAGAATGAGCTCAGCTGGTCATAAATATATATATTTTTAATTTGAACAAGATTTTGTTTCAGGAAATCGGAGGGATGAGCATATATATCCATTCTGGTGAAACTTTATGTTCTCAACTTTAAATGCAACAACATTTATCATAACTCAAACCTTTACAGCTCTAATATCAAGAGTGATAAAGACACATTGATGACATCCTGATAATTGTGGAATGTGATGAAAAGAATGTGGAATCTTTGGCTCATTTGGTTCAATACAAAAAACCTGCATGTGAAATTCACTGTGTCAATACGTAGTAGTGAAGTGACCTTCTGATCTACTGATCGGAACTCCCTATTGAGCTGAAGAGCTACCCTTCACGTTTTCTTTGAGAAACTCTCCCTGTAACACAATTTTTACAACTCCACAGGAATTGCTCTGACCTTTCCAACTCTGATAAAAACGCTAAAACTGTAAGCACAAAATTAGCAGAACATGGTTACCCCTCAAAAAATAGTAAAAAAGGCAATAATAATAGTGATTGCATTCTTGAAACTAAAGAAAAACACCTAAAAATCATAAAACTTCTGTGTGTACGCTTTCCACACTCAATGACAAGTTCAAAAAGGCCATCATAAATAACTTGTAAATTCTGACAGAAATTGACCACAAACTCGAACGATCCCTTTTTGCATTTAAAGGAGAATCCCATATACTGGACAAGGTAGTGCGCATGCTCCCAAAGAAGAATGATAGTCAGGATCAAAATACTCTATTGAGCCTTCCCAAATCTTCAGGACATTACTGCTGTGGGAACTGCTGTACCACCCATCTAAACATTTTGATTTAGGACCACAGTGGTCCAGAGAAAAGGGATCACTGTAAAGCTGCATTAGCTCTAATGTTATATGCATGCGTAAGTGCCCCTGTGGAATAAGATATGTAGGGATGACCACTTGAAAAGTAAAGACCAGAATATCAGAACACAAATGCTGCATAAGGTATACTACTCTAACTGCTAACGGGTCCTACACTTCATAGAGAAAGGTCATAGATCAAATAAATTAACGTATCCAGCTCTTGAGAAAATGGAATACATTAGCAAGTTTAGAATAAAACAGAGACTGCATTACAAAGAACAAAATCAGATTGTTATTAGTTTGTCCACAGATAAGGAGATGCTAAATCACAATGCTGAATGGTACTCTCTCACTCAGTAACACTTGAGAATATATTAGAACAAATGAAAGTGCATGCAATTTATAGGAATTGACCACCTAAATTTGAAGATTTCAGAAGACACTCTCACACCTTATAACAGTTGTGTGAACTGAAGAAAAAATTCAGCCAATTTCACTTAATAATGTTTATGGGTTTATCAGAGTACTTAGAGAGGATGATACTTCATTAAAGTATTTAGACGTTTAGATTTCAGGACTATATTTCCCATAATCCCACATAAAGTGGACACCTATTTGTAAGGACCAGTGGGTCCCTTACTCAGTGCAAACTGAACAATGTCCCATACTATTCTGATATTATAAAAAAAAGTGTCCCTGATTCCAATATATAACACATAGTAAGGATCAGTGGTCGCTGACTCAAATATTTAACAAATCGGCCTTTATCATTCCCTTGAGTAGATGATGTTTATATGTTGTACATAAACTGGATTTTTTCCAGTATACTGTGCTGTGAAAAAACCAAGTAGGTCGTTGTCATTCACCTTGAATTACCTGTAGATCAAGACATTAACAACTTAGGGCCTCATTATGATGTTGGTCGGAGTTGCCTACTGACATCTCTGCAGTTGCAGAACCGACGACCTCCTCGTGGGTGGGTGAGAGGTTTGCATCCTATTTTTAAAATAATCAAAATATTCATATGTACATGGGCAGTCCTTTTTGGGTTGAGCCTAGTGGCAGTGCGCATGCGCTGCTCACTCTGCGAGACTGCTGCAGTAGAGTATGGGAGAGAAGCTGTGCCCACTCTCCGCCATAATTTTTCAATGGCTTGTGTCATTGTCTTTCGTAAATGCTGCCTTCGGATTCGTTAATAGGCTTGTTAGTCCCTCCTTAGTACGACCTTGTCTTCATTTGTACCCTCCCATGGCGACTGGCCCCTTTACTTCAGTTATTACACTGGACCTGTTATTAAGGCTTTAGGCACTATTTACTTTATTGAGTTTCTCTTACCGCAGGCCGGGCAAGCGCTGCTTCAACTGAAACCGCTTGTTTTTTTTAAGCAGCTTGGCCGCCCCACGTAACACGGGCGCCCGCTTTCAAACACTTTAACCCGGCATTATCTTGTGTCTGTTTTAACCCCCCAAGTAAAATGGATTTAGAAATGATTAGCAAATTAAGTCATGTGAATTCCAGGTAGCACATAATCTTGTGCTAATGGGCTGAAGCTGACAACAGCACATCTGTGTTACATGTCATCTGCACTAAAGCCACCTGAGGGGTTGTTTTCAAAAGACTGTTTTATTAACACCACCACCAATACCGCCACCACCAATACCACCACCAATGCCACCACCAATATTACCACCACCTCCACCACCACCAATACCACCACCATCAATACCATCACCAATACCATCACCACCACCAATACCATCACCACCAATACCACCACCACCACCAATACCACCACCAATATCACTACCACTGCCACTACCACCAAGACCACCACCACCAATACCACCACCACCAATACCACCACCATAAATACCAATACCACCACCAATACCACCACCAATACCACAACCACCACCAATACCGCCACCACCAATACCACTACCACCAATACCACCACCACCAATACCACCACCAATACCACCACCACCAATACCACCACCAACAATACCATCACCAATACCACCACCAATACCACCACCACCAATACCACCATCAATACCACCACCAATACCACCACCACCACCAATGCCACCACCAATACCACCACCACCAATACCACCACCACTGATACCAATACCACCACCATTACCAATACCAACAGCACCAATACCACCACCACCATTACCACCAATACCATCAATATCACCACCAAAAATTCCACCAATACCACCATCACCAATAACAATACCACCACCAATACTAATACCACCACCACCAATACCACCACCACAACCACCAGCAAAACCACCACCACCACCAGTACCACCACCAATACCACCACCAATACCACCACCAATACCACCACCACCAATACAGCCACCACCAATACCACCACCATCAATACGATCACCACCAATACCACCACCAATACCACCACCACCAATACCACCAATACAAATACAACCACCAAAACCACCGCCAATACCACTACCAATACCACCACCTCCAATACCACCACCACAACCAATACCATCACCACCAATACCACCACCACCAATTCTGCCACCACCAATACCACCACCACTAATACCACCACCAATACCACCAATAATACCTCCACCACCAATATCACCACCACCAATATCACCACCAAAACCACCACCAATAGCACCACCACCAATAGCACCACCACCACCAATACCACCACCACCAATACCACCAAAACCAATACCACCACAACTAATACTACCACTGCCACCACCACCAATACCACCACCACCAATACCACCACCACCGATACCACCACCAATACCAATTCCACCACCAATACCAATTCCACTACCACCAATACCACCACCACAAATACCAATACCATCAGCAATACCACCAACACCAATACCACCACCACCAATACCACAACCACCAATACCATCACCAATACCACCACCACTAATACCACCACCAATACCACCACCACCACAAATGCCACCACCAATACCACCACCACCAATACCATCACCACCACCAATACCATCAACACCGATACCACCACCACCGATACCACCACCATCAATACCACCACCAATACCACCACCACCAATACAACCACCACCACCAATACCACTGCCACTACCACCAAGACCACCACCACTAATACCAATACCACCACCACCAATTCCAATACCACCATCAATACCACAAATACCAATACCACCACCACCACCAATACCACCACCAACACCAATAATACCACCACCACCAATACCACTACCACCACCACCAATACCATCACCAGTACCTCCAATACCGCCACCAATACCACACCACCAATACCACCAATACCACCATCAATATCACCACCAATACACCACCACCACCAATGCCACCACCAATACCACCAATACCAACACCACCAATACCACCACCAATACCAACAGCACCAATACCACCCCCACCACCACCAATACCACCACCACCAATACCACCACTACTACCACCACCAATAACAATATCACCACCAATACTAATACCACCACCAATACTAATACCACCACCACCAATACCACCACCGTCACCAATACCACCACCACCACCAGCAAGACCACCAGCACCAATACCACCACATATACCACCACCAATACCACTACCACCACCACCAATACCACCACCAATACCAATAACCACCACCAATATCACCGATACAAATACAACCGCCAATACCACTACCAATACCACCACCGCCAATACCACCACCACCAATTCCACCACCACCAATTCCACCACCACCAATACCACCACCATTAATACCACCACCAATACCACCACTAATACCACCACCACCAATACCTTTACCACCAATACCACCACCAATACCACCACCAATATAACCACCACCAATAGCACCACCACCACCAATACCACCACAACTAATACTACCACTGGCACCAAGACCACCACCACCAATACTAATACCACCACCAATACCACCACAACTAATACTACCACTGCCACCACCACCAAGACCACCACCACCAATACTAATACCACCACCACCAATACCACCACCACCAATACCACCACCACAAATACTGATACCACCACCAATACCACCACCAATACCACAACCATCAATACCACCAATACCACCACCACCACCAATACCACTACCACTAATACCACCACCACCAATACCACCACCAATACCACCACCACCAATACCACCATCAATACCACCACCACCAATACCAATACCACCACCATTATCAAGACCAATAGCACCAATCCCACCACAACCACCAGTATCACCACCATCAATACCACCACCCCCACCAATACCATCTCCACCATCACCACCAATACCATCAATACCACCACCAAAAATACCACCAATACCAATACCATCACCAACACCATCACCAACACCACCACCAGCAATACCACCACCACCAATACCACCACCACCAATACCACCACAACCACCAATACCACCACCACCAATACCACCACCAACACCACCAATACCACCAGCACCAACACCACCAATACCACCACCACCAACTCCACCAATACCACCACCACCAATACCACAACCACCAATACCACCACCAATACCATCACCACCAATACCACCTCAACCACCAATACCACCACCACCAAAACCACCACCACCAATACCACCACCACCAATACCACCACCACCAATACCACCGCCACCAATACCACCACCACCAATGTCACCTCCACCACCACCAATACCACCAATACCACCACCAATACCACCACTAATACCACCATCACCACCAATACCAACAATACCACCACCATCACCACCAATACCACCACCAATACCACCACCACCACCAATACCACCACCACCAATACCACTACTACCACCATCACCAAAACCACCACCACCAATCCCACCACCACCAATTCCAATACCACCACCAATACCACCACCACCAACAATACCACCACAAACACCAATACCACCACTACCAATACCATCACCACCACCAATACCACCACCAAAACCACCTCCACCAATGCCACCACCACCATTACCAATACCACCACCAATACCACCACCACCACCAATACTATCACCACCACCAATACCACCACCACCAATACCACCGCCACCACCACCAATACCACCACCACCACCAATACCACCACCACTACCAATACCACCACCAATACCACCACCACCACCAATATTACCACCAATACCACCACCACCTATACCACCACCACCTATAACACCACCACCAATACCAATACTACCATCAATACCAATACTACTACCACCAATACCAATACCACCACCACCAATACCACCACCACCACCACCAATACCACCACCAATACCACCACCAACAATACCACCACCAACAATACCAATACCACCACCACCAATACCACCACCACCAATACCACCAACACTACCAATACCACCACCACCAATAGTACCAACTCCACCAATACCACCACCACCAATACCATCACCAATACCATCACCACCAATACCACCACCAACAATACCACCAAGATCAATAACACCACCACCACCAATACTACCACCAATACCACTACCACCAATACCACCAGCAATACCACCACCACTAATACCACCACCAACAATACCACCACCACCAATGCCACCACCACCAATCCAATACCACCACCACCAATACCACCACCACCAATACCACCACCAATACCAATACCACCAATACCAATACCACCTCCAATACCAATACCACCACCACCAATACCAACACCACCACTAATGCCCCCATCACCACCAATACCACCACCACAAATACCACCACCAATACCACCACCAATACCACCGCCAATACCACCATCACCAATACCATCACCACCACCAATACCACCACCACCATTACCAATACCACCATCAATACCACTACTAATACCATCACCAAAACCACCACCACCAATACCACCAGCACCAACACCACCAATACCACCACCACCAATTCCACCAACTCCACCAATACCACCAATACCACCACCAATACCACAAACACCAATACCACCACCAATACCACCACCACCAATACCACCACCACCAATACCACTGCGATCAATAATACAACCACTACCAATACCACCACAACCACCAATACCACTACCACCAAAACCACCACCACCAAAACCACCACCAATACCACCACCACCACCAATACCACCACCACCAATGTCACCTCCACCACCAATACCACCACCAACAATACCACCACTAATACCACCATCACCACCAATACCAACAATACCACCACTAATACCACCATCACCACCAATACCACCACCAATACCACCACCACCAATACCACCACTACCACCAATACCACCACCACCAATACCACCACTACCACCACCACCAAAACCACCACCACCAAAACCACCAATACCACAATCACCAATACCACCAATACCACAACAACCACCAATACCACCACCACCACCAACACCACCGCCAATACCACCACTACCAATACCATCACCACCACCAATACCACCACCACCATTACTAATACCACCACCAATACCAATACCACCACCAATACCAATACCACCACCAATACCACCACCACCAATACCACCACCACCACCACCAATACCACCGCCAATACCAATACCACCAATACCACCACCAATACCACCACCAATACCACCACCATCACCTATACCACCACCACCAATACCACGACCAGCAATACAACCACCAATACCACCACCACCAATAGTACCAACTCCACCAATATCACCACCACCAAAACTACTACCACCAATTCCACAACCACCAATACCACCACCAATACCATCACCACCAATACCACCAATACCACCACCAGCAATACCACCATGATTAATAATACCACCACCACCAATACTACCACCACCAATACCACCACCACCAAAACCACCAGCAATATCACCAGCAATACCACCACCACCAATACCACCACCAATACCACCACCACCAATGCCACCACCACCAATCCAATACCACCACCAATACCAATACCACCACCACCAATACCAATACCACCACCAATATCAATACCACATCCAATACCACCACCACCACCAATACCACCACCAATACCACCACCACCAATACCACCCCTAATACCACCATCACCACCAATACCATCACCACCAATACCACCACCACCAATACCACCACCAATACCACCGCCAATACCACCATCTCCAATACCATCACCACCACCAATACCAACACCGAAACCACCATTACCAATACCACCATCAATACCACCACCACTACCACCACCAATACCACTGCCACCGCCACCAATACCACCACCACCAACACCACAACCACCACTAATACCACCACCAATACCATCACCACCACCAGAAATACCACCAATACCACCACCTATACCACCACCACCAATATCAGTACTACCACCAATACCACCACCACCAATTCACCACCAATACCACCACCACCAATTCCACCCCCACCAATTCCACCCCCACCAATACCACCACCACCACCAATACCACCACCAATTCCACCACCACCAGTACCACCACCACCAATACCACCACCACCAATACCATCACTACCACCACCACCAATGCCACCACCACCATTACCTATACCACCACCAATACCAATACCACCACTAATAATACCACCAATACCACCTCCACCAACAATACGACCACCATCACTAATACCACCACCATCACCAATACCACAACCACCACCAATACCACCAATACCACCACCAGAAATACCACCACCACCAAGACCACCACCACTAATACCAATACCACCACCAATACCACCACCACCAATACCAATACCACCACCAATACCACCACCACCAATACCACCACCACCAATACTACCACCACCACCAATACTACCACCACCACCAATACCACCACCAATACCACCACCACCACCAATACCACCACCTCCAATACCACCACCACTAATACCAACAATACCACCAATACCACCACAAATACCATACCATTACCAATACCACCACCACCAATACCAGCAAGACCACCAATACCATCACCACCAATACCACCACCACCAATAACACCACCACCACTACCACCAATGCCACCACCACCAATACCACCACCAATACCAATACCACCACCACAAATACCACCACTACCACCAATACCACTACCACCAATACCACTACCACCACCAATACCCCCACCACCAATACCACCACCACCACCAATACCACCACCACCAATACCAGTACCACCACCACCATAACCAATAGCACCACCAATACCAATATCACCACCACCAATACTGCCACCAATACTACCAATACCACCACCAATACCACCACCACCACCAATACCACCAATGCCACCTCCGCCAATACCACCACCACCAATACCACCAATACCAGCACTACCACCAATACCCGCACCACTAATACCACCACCATCAATACCAATACTACCAATACCACCACCACCAATACCACCACCACCAATACCAATACCACCACCAATACCAATACCACCACTTCAGCGCCTCTCACTCACTAGTAATAGCAGGGGCACTGTACGAGGCTGGAGCTGCAGCTGAGACCATCCCTCCCTCCCTCCATGCCTGCCATAAAGCACAGCCCACCCTGCACCAGGAGGTGAATCCAGGGCCCTACTACAGCTGGAGTGTTTTTTATTAGGCCAAAGATAGCAATGACATTACGCAATGCCACACTGCACACTCAAATCACTGAGAGGGCAGGAAATAGCCCCCCTCCCACTCTTCCTCCTGAGCCGCGACAGTGTAATCACAGAGCGAAAGCTGTTGGAGCACTTTGTTAGTGTTTATAGCTCGGATCATATACAACTCTCACTTCACACTTTGTGTTTGTGTATTTTACAACACTTACACATCTTCTTCACTGCACTATTTATCACTACTTTGAAGAAGTTGCAGGCCGGTCTCTTCCTCTGTATTTATAATCTAACAAGCGGTTGAGAAGGCCCTTTATTGCAATGCAATAGGTCTCGCATTTGCGAGAGTTTAAGCTATTAGTATTGTAAATGACAATGCCTTTTATTTATGTTTTAAAACCCAAAACATAACTAAAAGGCATTGTCGTTACAATGCCAATATCTCAAACTTTGAGTGAATGCGAGATCTATTGCATTGCAAATGATTGTAAGTAAAGAGAATGTTTCTATATAACAGAGCAACCCATTCCTTTTAGAGTATTTCAATCTCTGCTTACTTTATAATTCAAGACACACATCTTGAAGAACCTGTTAGTCTTGGCATCTTTTGGCGTGTTTCCCCTGTCCTTTTGCTTTCTGACCTCCTGGTTTTGTCTCTGTTCTGCTGGTTTAGTGTCTCTGCGCACTTTCTCACTGCTGTTCAGTGTTAAAGTGCAAGTGTTCCTGTTGTAAACTGTTATTATGGATTGGTGTTTCCATGATTGGCATATTTGATTTACTAGTCAGTCCCTAGTAAAGTGCACTGAGTGCGCCAGGGCCTGTAAATCAAATGCTACTAGTGGGCCTGCAGCACTGATTGTGCCGCCCACATGAGTAGCCCTGAATAGGTAACTCAGATCTGCCACTGCAATATCTGTGTGCAGTTTAGTACTGCCATGTCGACTTGGCCAGTGCACCCACTTGCCAGGCCCTACCCTTCCCTTTTCTTACATATTAGTCACCCTTAAGGTAGGCCCAAGGTACCCCTGTGGGCGGGGTGTATTGTATGTGAAAGGTAGGACATGTCCTGGTGTGTGTGGCATGTCCTGATAGTGAAATACTGCCAATTTCGTTTTTCACTATTGCAAGGCTACCTGTTCCCATAGGATAGAACGGGGAGTTTGCTTATAACATCTTATAAACATAACTACCCCTGAGAACAAGGTAGGAAAATAAAGTTTAGTATGCCTGAACTCAGAATGTTAAAATGCATCTTTTAGTGAGGGTGACTTTTACATTTGTGGTTTAAAAATATCACTTTTAGAAAGTAGGTATTTTCTTGCTTTGCCATCCAGTGTGCCTCTGCTGGGATTTGTATTGACTGTCTGGTTTTGGGGTGACAGAGGCTGGGGAGGAGCAGTTGCTCCAGAGAGTCTGGATGGGTCAGGGCTGGGCTGAATAGACCTGGGCTGCATTTAGAGTAGGGGGAGGAGATTTCCTTTCACCTGAATGGGCCTGGTCTGCCTCTGACAATGCTGTCTCCACCTCCTGCCAGGAAGATGCACCAGAGAGGACAAAGACACTTTCTGCCTCCAGAGAACAAAGGATTTTGTGGTATAAATATTGTGGCCCAGACCCCAGAACTTTAGAACCCTTTTGGACCAAGAAGACTGCCAAGACAAAGAGCTGGAGAAGCTGTGAGAAGGCATTACCACTTTGCTGAATGCTTTGCTGTGTTGGCCTCCAGTGGCTGCTTCTGTCTTGGGCAGTGAAAGGACTGGACTAAACTTTCTGCAACTTCTTTATTGAGTATCTCCAAGGGCCTGAAATAGAGCTTGCCTCCTGTTCTGAAGTCTCAGGGACTGCAAAAACTTCACCAACCTCTGGGTACCGCTTCTGGAACCGCTGTTTCAGCTGCCACAAAGAAGGGGAACGCAACCGACTCCGTCACCGACTCCATCGCTGGCTCTGAGTCCTGATGGCACCACAGACTGCACCGTCCACATCTCGCACCACAACGCTGGTCTCACCGACGGAAAAGAGTGACGCCGCCACCACCGAGCTGCTGCTTGCACCGTGACCTGTGGGCACCGCACCCTGCAATGCCTCGCTTCACTTCACCATCCTGGTCTCACCGACGCCGTCGCTGCTGCTGACTTCAACACCCATGACCGCATCGTGGCTGGGGGCACCTCTCGTAAGTTTCATGATGCACCGCCTTGTCCCACACAGCCGTCTGGGCCTCCCAACACCAGCTCCCTCTAACCAGCTCTGTCGCCTGCACCAAAACCTGCCAGCACCGCATCGAGCACCATCTCGCCCTGCACCGTAAGCCTTGGTCTCACCGACACCGTATGAACGATCGTCACCAAGCCGCTGCCTGCACCACACCGAGAGGACACAGCACCCTGCACCGCTTCCATTTTGCAATGCAACTGCGTCGGTTGCCACGACCGGCTCGCACCACCGTGTCAGCCGCAATGAGAAAGGTGCTGTTACCGAGTCTGTCCACACCTTCGCTGGCCTGTACTTACGCGGTCGGCTGGAACTGTCCCATAGGATAGAATATCTTACCATTGGGACAAGATAGGGAAATGGAGTTTAGTATGCCTGGTCTCAGAAGGTAAAAATGCATCTTTTGGTAAAGATGATTTTTATATTCTGTGTTTAAAAATACCACTTTTAGAAAGTAGGTATTTTCTTGCTTAGCCATCCTGTGTACCTCTGCTGGGTTTGTGGATTGACTATCTGACTTTGGAGTGACAGGGGTTGGGGATGTGCATTCACTGTAGACAGCCTCTGGGGGGGTTGAGGTGTGTCTTGCCTTTCCTGGATGAGTCAGGGCTAGGCTTAGTAGACCTTTGCTGCATTTAGAGTAGTGGGAGGAGATTTCCTTGCACCTGAATGGGCCTGGTCTGCCTCACACAATGCTGTCTCCACCTCCTGCTGGGAAGCTGTGCCAGCGAGGACAGAACTGGTTTGGACTGAGCCCAGAGTCTCTCTACCTGAGAGAACAAAGAGAAACTGAGTGTAAATATGGGGGCCCAAACCCCAGAACTTTGGAACTTGCTGAAATCAAGGAACCTGACAAGAAGAAGAGCTGGAATAGCTGCCAGGGGGAGTACTGCCCCTTTGCTGTTTTGTTACTTTGTTGGGTTGGCCTGCAGTTGCTGATTCTGCCTTAGGCAGAGAAAGGACTGGACTGAACTTTCTTTATTTGTGCTGAGTATCTACAAGGGCTCGAAGTAGAGCTTGCCTCCTGTTCTGAAGTCTCAGGGACTGCAAAGACTTCACCAACCTCAGGGCACGGCTTCTGGGATAGTTGTTTCAGTTGCCACAGAGAAGGGAGAAGCAAACAACCCCTTCACTGACTCCGTCTCTGGCTCCATGTCCTGAATGCACCTCCGCATCTCACACTGCAACCCTGGTCTCAACGACGACGACAACCGAGGCCACCACCACTGAGCCGCTGCTTGCTCCATGACCTGTGGGCACCACACTCTGCACCACTTTGCTTCACTTCGCCGCTCTAGTCTCACCTACGCCGTCGCTGCCTGCTGACTTTGACACCCGTGACCGCATTGTGGTTGGAGCACCGCTCGTAAGTTTCACAATGCACTGCCTAGTCCCACACAGCCGTCTGAGCCGACCGAGGCCAGCTCCCTCTAACCAGCTCTGTCACCTGCACCACAACCTGCCAGCACCTCATTGAGCACCGTCTCGCCCTGCACCGTAAGCCTTGGTCTCACCGACGCCGTCTGGACAATCGTCACTGAGCCTCTGCCTGCACCACATCGAGAGGACACCGCACCCTGCACCGCTTCCATTTTGCAATGCAACTGCGTCGGTTGCCATGACCGGCTCGCACCACCGTGTCAGCTGCAACAAGAAAGGTACTGTTACCGAGTCTGTCCACACCTTCGCTGGCCCGTACCGACGCGGTCAGCTGGAACTGTTAGACTCTGTTGTTTTGAGCATCGTGGTAGCCCCGGACGGCGCTACCGACTCGTACAAACTGTGTTTTTCAAGTATTCTTGCAAAGTATACCTTTTTAAGTACTGTATTGTGGATTTTTATCGTTTTAGTCTTGTTTTAAGTATATAAAATATTGGATCTTTTTCTAAAACTGATGTGGTGTCTTTTTGTAGTGTTTTCACTGTATTAGTGTTGGTTATGTGCAAATGCGTTACACACTGCCTCTAAGATAAGCCTGACTGCTCTTGCCAAGCTACCAAGGGGGTGAGCAGGGGTTATTTTAGGAGTTTAACTCCCTTACCCTGACTAGGAAGAAGGGTCCCTACTTGGTCAGAGGTGCAAACCCTTGCCAACTAGAGACCCCCATTTCTAACAGAACCTCACCAGGTTACCTCATTATCCATGCCCTTTTCAGATGATCCAGACTGCCCCATTTAATAACCGTAATTACTTTCTTGATAAACACTTTCTTTAAAACATTTGTATCACCGACCACATGAAAAAATATAGGGTTACCAGTTTTCTAAATAAAATCCGGCACCCATTATAACTATCAATCCATCCCCAACCGCTCATTGGTATAAAAAATTACAGAAAAAATGGAATTCTTCAGCTGCAAGGCCACCTCAACAAGTACTCACACATAGTGGACAGCCAATGAGGCCAAAGGAACAGAAATATAACTCTTAAATAAGGTATTGCAGCCTTCTAATCAGCTAAAAAACACTACTACACTCACTAAAAAGTCTACCTGCAGAATTCAACATCCTTGTCACAAATAAAGAAACAAATGGTGAACGTGTCCAAGAAAGTTGAGCACTGGTTAGAATATGTTATGCATAATCTCATTCTCCAAGGCCCTGCCATGTATCAATTTTATTACAAATTCATAAAATATCAAAATAGGGTCCAACAACAAATGCATCAAGTCAGATCTCCAATCGTTCACATTCACCATCCGACACACGTGTTTCGTCTCTGACATAGCCCTCCTCAGGGTCTAATGAGGTCATACAAATGCATTACCTTGTACTGTTTATACATTTGTATTAGAACATTGGAATGTTGGGAGCTCCATTGTAGACAATGGAGTGCTCCATGCTTCTACGGGCTGGTAAAGGCCCCCATAGCAACATTCCAATGTTTTACAAAGGCCTCTCGAAGCTCGAGGGGATTTAAATGCCCTCGAGCTTCGAGAGGCCTTTGTTTTATTTGTTAGAACATTCTTCCCTCTAGTGGCAGAATGTTCTAATAGCCTTATAGCCCTTCGTAGCAGGGCTATACCGGCTATTAAAGTCCTGGTCCCTTGTTAAAGTCCCTCGACTTCGGCTCGGGTCTTTAACGCGGGAGCGGGCCTTTAATAGCCGGTATAGCCCGCTACGGCGGGCTATAAGGCTATATTAAAATTTGATCAATCCTGTTATTGGACTATCTGGACACTGAAGTATCCTTTTTTAATTTGACACAGTGCGAAGCGAACAACTTTGGAGTCAAATGATTTGATCCCTTTGTGGAGTTAAACGTAGTGATGGAAGTTTGCAACGCCGGCAGCGCTTAATTTGTAAAAGAATAAGTGCTGGGGCAAAACGTTTAGCTCTGATGTCCGCATCTGGCACTATCAAAGGTCTGGGCAAATTTGATTGCACATAATGCCTCTTTAATTCTCCACCAGACACTCCCAGCCCCTTTATTTCCCTCTTGCATGTTCTTTTTCATCATTGCTTTCTCCCTTTTCTTCTATTTTTCCCCGTCTTTCTCCTCCTCCTCCTTTTCCCCTATATGTTTTTCTCTCTCAGGCTTGAATCAAAGTTTATTAAGGAAAAATAAGTGCTGGTCCCCAAAAATAAGTGCTGGTGGGACACACTTGCAACCAAACTCACACTAAGCACTACCCGCTGCTCGGCACCGGTGTTGTGCAATATCTGGTATCCCCTGTGGATCAAGATCCGTGTTTTGATTGGGAGATGCAACGTGTGGAGTGTTGAAGGGATGGAGAACTGAGAATTCTCAGCTATAACCAGTTGTCCTGATTCTGAGTTAACAATGTCGAGACAAAACGGAACAAGTAACAGCAGACCTTTTAACACTTGTGAAAGGCCTGCTCCTAAGAAGCTCAAACTGCTACAGCCGCGTGAGTAAAGCATGATTGTCACATGGGTAAACTGATAAAACTGAACTAAAATCGTGCGGGGCTGAGTTTAGGCCTGCAACCATTGTCCCGATATGAGCTGTCAATGAGGCACACAATGGCACAATTTAGAAGCAGTGTATGTCTCCCTTTGTGTGCTGCCCAGGTTATGTGCAATCTATTGTTACCACACCAAATATCCGTCATAAATGCTTTTGCAGTTCAATGGAAACTGTTATCTCCTTAAACATTCTGGCCTTTATTTTCATTTCAGAGGCAAATTCAGCATTGGCAAATAATTATAATAATACAAATATGTCACCAATGACCAGTAGTGATTTATTTCAGGGGTGAATTTCACCATACGGTACGATGGCGCGAAATGGACATGCATTTCCTCAAATCCTTTGAGGTAGTAACGAGGCAGTCTATCTGCACTGTCTGTTTTTGGGAAACTAGCAGCCTGGCACATACTGGGTGTCTGGGGATGCCTTGCAAAACCTCTCGCCTTTTACTGGTGCTGCAAAAACAAGGAATCGGCGGCAGATGGTGAAATACATTAAATGTCTTTAATAATGACAGGTAGCTAGAAAATCGAGGGGAATTATGAAAGCAATAAACATTTTTGAGTCAAAGCAACTTTTATCTGGACTAGGAATACATATTTGACCTAAATTTGTCTGAACAATAAACGGGTTTCGAATGGAATTGAAAGGAGTTTATATGTTTGCACATCACATGAAATATTTAGGAACGGAAGGGAGAGAAGCGAAGATGGCTGCTGAAAAGTAATAGCAGTTATCATGTGAATTAATACCACGCGAAGCTGCCAATCCTGAGTTCCTACGTTGTTTACTAGTAGCAAGGAGTGAATGTTAGTAGTTGTCAACCCATAGATTTGGTTAGACCTATGTGGTTGCTATTTCTTAGATAATCAGCTTGATAGTCATAGCAGCCATCGTGGGGTCGGTGACAGTGTTGTCCTCAAGAACAGATGAGGCAATATGACCCTAGTGTTAAAGATTCAAAACAGCATTTAAGAAAACAGTCAATAATAAAGACTGACTCAAAAAGGGAGTTCAAGATCAGTTAATTTGGTAAACCATGAAGGTTAATTAAATATTAAAATACAAATACAGAAGACAAAAATATAATCAGGTACAAATAATCAGTCATAAGGCATAGAATTTCTTTTTCCATAAATGCTTTTTAGAATTTAAGATAGATGCAGTAAATCTGAAGTTCAAAGTGTGCTGCAAGTTGGCAGAGAAGATGGCAGCATCCCTAGTAGAGACCTAAAAAATCTTGCTCATCCCTAAATTAAGGGATTGTAAGTGTAAATTTTACTATAGAAGTAATAAGAAATGACCTTTAGCCTAGTGTGAGCAAATGTAGTGACATTACAACAAATCACACTTCAACATTATAAAACATCATATAAATTCACAATCTTAGCAATATCCCAATTTATGAATAAACATTTGCCCCTTCAGAACTAATGTCATCAAAGGTGTAAGAACAAACCAGTTACAATAAGACAGGGGAAGGGAAGGCTGTTTTAGCTGCATTTAGAGTGCTCGCCAGTGATATTCAAAATGCTCTAAAAAGACCCCCCGGTAAATATCAGCCAAAAATTAAAGGATGGTTTGACGCAACTTGCAGTAAAGCCCATAAAGTCCTTAAAGGCCTTTGATGAGTAGGCCTAGGGATAGAGAATTGGCAAAGAGGTGCAGTGGTGGCTCGCCGAGGGAGTGGTGCGGGGTGGTGGGGCGGGGGAGGGGCAGGGTGGTGGGGTAGTGACCTCGGACATACGATGGACAGAACTCAGACCTGGCCTCCCCCGCCCCGCCTACTGCCCCGCACCACTCCCTCGGCGAGCCGCCACTGAAGAGGTGTAGGATGGAATACAAACTTTCGTTAGATAAGAGGAAAAATAGAATTAAAGAGAATGCTTGGGAAGCTCTTCAGTTAGCAAGTGCCCACTCTGACAGTGCAGCTTTTTGGAAGATGATTAATGCTCCTTATTTTAATGATGTGCTTGCCCAACTGTGTATACTGTAATCACGTCTGAGGAATGGGTTAGTCTCTTCCACTCAATTTATTATGTGGGAACACAAGAAAGAGGGAGGACATGAACGATCTGCAGTATAAGTCAGAGATTTGTACAGCAGTTTGTATTGAGTTTAGTTTAACTTGATTGGTACAATAAGAGCCAGTAGAAAAAGGAAAGCCCCAGGCCTGGACGGGGTCACATTGGGCACCTTCATTGATTACATTAATTTCTGGGTCCCATTGGTAACGAACATTCTTAGAGCAGTAACTGTGTTTGGCCCCCTACCGACCTGGCTGCAGTCTATTATACGGCCACGTTTTAAAAAGGGGAACAAAATCCACGCCAGTTTGTTATAGGCCTATTTATTTGCTGGGTTCAACCCTAAACGTTACTTGAAGGCTTGTTCTGGCTAGTTTGGAAGAGGAAAATGACATTATAAGCGGCATACAGCATGGTTTTTGTAAAGAACTGTGCACAATGGAGCAATGTTTAAATTTATTACTTCTTGTGAGCAAATACACCTTAGTTAAGAGGGGTCCCTGTATATGGCCTTTAAGGACCGGTTCGCCACATTGCAAGTGCAGCTCGTTCAGTCCTGTGGAGACTCGTCAGATATGGGCGTTGATTGGCTGCTTATCAACTTTTGGCATCAAGGGGCATATTCTAAGGCAATATCGCCGCGTTAGCGGCACGTTTCTGCCACTAAAGCTGCGATATTTTTATCGCCGTATTCACAAGCTGGTGCTAACAGCCGTTAGCGACAGCTTTCTGGCAATAGCGGCCGCAAATAACATCGCCAAAGATGTTAGTGACAACTAACGCAAATCATATGCAATGTAGGCGTTCCCGTGTTAAAACGCACGCTAACCCCACTTCGCGATATTCACAACGATCGCACGGACCGGCGATACGTAAAAAAAACAGCCGCTAAGGCGCATTAGCTGCTGGGACTTAAGACCAGAAAATAGCTGGTCTTAAAAATGGAGACAACACTTGGGGCCTCATCTCAGAAGGTTTTGGTACTGGACAGCGCTGCAAGCAATGTTGCAGCTCTGCCCTGCGACAAAACTACAGTGCAGGAATGTGCACCATCAACAAGATTGTGCGCACTCCTGGGCCCCAGTCATGAAAAGTGTTGCAGGGCTGCGACAAGACAGCGCTGCAACAATTCTCACTACGTCCTTCTTGCGACAGCATGGATGCGCTGTATTCACTGGACAGCGCTCCATGACGCAAGTAATGACAGATACGTCTGGAATCCTGACGTATCTGTGCTAAAGTCACGCATTGCTGCAGTCGTGTCACAACCATGACGCAACTCCATCAATGCATGGGGCCAGCCTATCCCTGTGGCACTGCGTCACCCTCATGCCTGCCATCAGGCAGGTGGAAGGTACTGACGCAGTCCTGTTCATGAGGGGTGCCGGAATGTCGGCGCTGTTGGAGATCCATCGGTGGTTGTTGCGCGCTGCGGTGTCATCGTTTTGAAGCATTGGCGGAGTGTTGGAGCTGAGGGAGTTGACGAGACGTTCTTCGGTGGCCTTGATCCAGCTGCGAGGGTGTGCGATGATGGCGGTGGCGTCCGGTGGGGAAGGTGAAGACGTGATGTATCCAATGATGGTCGGTCCAGGAGAGTCCGGTGTTGTGGCTGTAGTTGAAGTTCCCGCTGGCGGAGGTGAGGTGCTCAACCGTGTCTCCTGCTATTTGGCTTGTTGATGTGACTTGCTGCTTGCGTCTGATGTTGGGGACCTTCCCCAGGAGGGCGTGGTGTTCTGGTCACTGGGGTTGTCCAGGTGGAACTTGAGTTGATCGAGTAGGATCTCGTTGGTGGATGGGAGACCCTGGGGTGCAATGAGGTCTACAATGGTATTGGAGAATGGGGGACCATGGCCCCGGGGCCTGCACATGAGGGTGCCGCAGAGGATATGCTTGGGCCATGTCCGGATCTGGGAGTTGAGGTGGTCCATGGTCACTCTTGGGTCATTAGAGTGCGTGGTCAGTCGGAGTCTGCTTCTGTAGGTGATGGCAATGCCTCCTCCTTGACAGTCGGGGTGCTCCTTGCAGGTGATACTGCAGCCGTCAGTGATGGCAATGGAGATGTCTCGTCCGGAGCAGAGGTTGGTCCTGGCAGGCGAGGTGGCGTCCAGGGTTGATGGCGAGGAGGGTGCTGGCGGCGTAGCGGTGGAGTGTCCAAGAGGAAGGCTCCTTGGTGCTGAGCGCCGTCACGGGGCAGACGGACGCAAACTGGCTTGCCTATCAGTTGCCTTTGGCACGGGAGACGTCCATTACCACGCAGGCAGTACATCGTTAACAACGCAACTCCGACAACGCAGGTGCCTTTACATCGCATCTGATTACAACGCATTGTGAGGTCAGTAATGGGGTAATTTTAAGTTTTTCGGGTGGGTATGGGTTTCGGATGCCGGATCAGGAAATTGAGGTGTGCATTTGGGGTAAAATATGAAAATTGGGGTGTGTTTTGGGGCTCAAAAAGGAAGACAGAGACCCCACGCATCCGCAGAACCAGAGCGGGCGGAAGGGCCTTCTCCTACCTCGCAGCTAAGACCTGGAACGAGCTCCCAGTCAACATCAGATGCTCGCCCACCCTGCACACCTTCATGAAGAGCCTCAAAACCTGGCTCTTCGAATGATCCGGAGCTGCACCCACCTCCTCCCCAGCGCCTTGAGACCCTCACGGGTGAGTAGCGCGCTCTATGAACCCCTAATTGATTGATTGATTGATGGACATTGACACCGTGGCGCAACCCACTGCACTCTCTCCAAATCTGTGACTCATCCAGCAGGAGCCTCAGCCAGGTGTGATTTCACTAGGCTGGGCACAGCAGTCACCGCCTAGTCCGCTGGTGGACCTCCCGATGCAGTTGATGCAGCAGGGCCCCCTTACGCGTGAAGTTGCAGCGCTCACGCCACACAAGTTCGGCGTAGCACAGGGGCCTCACCCTCCACAGCGTGCGGCCAGCACAAAATCAACCGGCCTGTGATGCAGGGAGATGGCACCCACTGTTGGTAATCCCCTCTGTGCACCCCGGTGTAGTGGTGGATCGTAGTATGCGATGCCGACCTCACTACGCAGGTGCTCAGGAGTGCCTCTACTATTAACAGCTCCAAGGGGCGCAAGGCGGTCTTCTAACACAGGTCAGCAACGTGTCTCCATGCGACCTGCCAGACTTCACCACCAGGTACGGGTGATCGTCACGCCTCAATGTCTACCGCCACGGCTCATCGACTCCACAGCTCCTCCACATCCCACTCCAGGCTCCAGACGCAGATCCATCAAGGCATCCAGGCTCCAGACACAGGTCCAGCAAGGCATCCAGGCTCCAGGCGCAGGTCCAGCAAGGCATCCAGGCTCCAGGCGCAGGTCCAGCAAGGCATCCAGGCTCCAGACACAGCTCCAGCAAGGCATCCAGCCTCCAGAAGCAGGTCCAGCAAGGCATCCAGGCTCCAGACGCAGGTCCAGCGAGGCATCCAGGCTCCAGACGCAGGTCCAGTGAGGCATCCAGGCTCCAGGTGCAGGTCCAGCTAGGCATCCAGGCTCCAGACGCAGGTCCAGCGAGGCATCCAGGCTCCAGACGCAGGTCCAGCGAGGCATCCAGGCTCCAGACGCAGGTCCAGCGAGGCATCAAGGCTCACATCCTGGTCATCCTGGATGTTGGGTGGCTTGCAGGGGTTGTTGATGTGTGCTGCACTTGGCCCTGTCTGCTCCATTCTGCATGTTATTGTTTTTTATGCCTATTTTCTATTGGGGGTTGACTGATAGGCTATTTTTTGCATTAGAGGCAAGAAAGCTCACGTTGGGCTGACTAACGTAAGTTTTTTTGCTGCTAATGGGCCTATCACTGGTTTTCGCCTGCTAACGCCGGAATTCCTATCGCCATCGCGCTAATGTTAGCGGCAGATTTCACTGCCGTTCCCTGATACTATCGCCATGTAGCGACGGCTTGGTAATACGCCGCTAACATGGCGATAGTTTTCAGGGTTAGGCGGCGATAACAAAACTGCCACTAACTGGCGTTTGCAATAGGTATTGCCAGTCCTTGTGAATATGTATCTGATCCAGTGCCTAATTTGTGCCGGTGCTTTCCGGTGCTTAGCACCGACACTTATTTAACAGGGCTGGGTCTAGACCTGATTGGCAACTTACATTAACGACTGCAGTGCACAACGTGTGTCAGAAAATACGTTCTGTCTCCACTCTCCTCGGTGAAAAGTGCTTCAGTGCATAGCCAATAATAAATCCATGCCTGCCCTTCAGTCAGTGTTGCCAGTGGGTGGGCCACTGATTGGGCTGGATTTGGTCCTGACTGTGGGTCTGCGCTGTGGCAGCCGAGGCAGCGTGCGTAACCTTTTATAAATTCCACGCCCCGGCCGGCCAGCCTGCCTTATCATCATTCATGAGGGCGAGGCACACATGCATGAGTCACGACGCACGCACCGGCAGCTGAGGACGACGTCACTAATATTTGAAGCGGTGTGTTGTTGTGCAGTGTGCAGCAGCAGGCCTCTAAGGAATTTGCCGTAACTGTAACGCAGTAAGTAATAACCAACGCTGCTTTTTCTTGAGCGTGGTCACCGTGGTGGTTGCAGTGTAAGTTTGGTATGAATGAGCCATAATGAACGTAACGTAATGACTCCGAGCAATCATGCGCTTTCACCGGGCACAGTGTGCAAACCTGGAAACAAAGGGTTAGAAAATGAAATGAAAATACTTAGCATGAAATTAATTATGAGAGTTAAGGTCCCCTTTGTGTTAGCACTTGATCCGAAGTCCATATATTGTCCCAGTACTCTAACGTTCTTTCTCAAAAGTCACAGGAGGTCCCCTTCTAAGCGCTCCAAAAACTCAGTCAGCAATCTCAACTGAGACCACCCACGGGGGGAAAGGGGTGAGGGGACTAGAACTAGAGTCAAAATCGAAGTTTTGATAATTTCTGTGATGCGTCTTCCCAGCTGATCCCCTCGAATTCTTAATGCCAAGCATCAAGCACCTGAGTGGCCCCTGATTGCGTAAGAGCCGGAAGTCCTGTGAAAGCTCGAGTTTTGAAAGGATAGGTAAGCATATGAAGTCCAGGCTCCACAGTGCCACAACCAGCAGGCCTGTTAATAAAGGCAGTAACTGCATTTACATCACATAACCCAGTAAGTAACCAACGCTGCATTTTCTTGAGAGTGGTCACTGACGTAAATTGTTGTAATTAAACTTTGTGGGTGTCATGATTATTGGAAATACAGTCCTAAATGTTGGGGTACGGTGTGTTCCACTTCCACACATATTAGGAAGGATTGTCTGCTTATTTTTTAATTAATCATGTTGTTTTGAGCTGTTGTATGCAGTTCATATGTACCCGTTTTTGGCAGTGAGATGTGGTTAGTTTTGTTTTCCTGAGATGGGGAAAACTGTTGTGGAAATGTTTGCCGTTTTGGTAAGCTGTTTTGATGATGGACTTACTTTATGGGGGTCTAGACAGTGTATGAACATTAGAATTTGGATGCATATTCTCATTTTAGTGGAAACCTGAGATAAGTTGGGCTTCATGCTACTCTGCGTATTGGTGGATTGTTGTGACTGGTTAGTAGAACATTGTCCAGGAAATGGCCAGAGTTAGCTGCACTAAAGGTTTAATGTAAAGTGTGATAGAAGACAACATTAGCCTTTTATATCAACAAAGGGCAGGGCTGACGCTATATTTTCCTAGGCTAGCAGTTTGATTTCTCGCTACTCTGCCATTAACTGCCACCTCTGTAATGGGCAGTGGAAAGCGTTACCATATTAGTAGGTTAGTTGTGGGGCTTGCCATGTGGCAGTGAGTAAACAAACTGCTGTCCTGTCACCGTGGGACTTATGAGTGCACCTTCCATGGCATTAGTGGAAGTAGGAAGTAGGGAGAAGCAATTCTGCATTTTTAGATTCACTGACGGAGAATGTAGTGGCTTTCAATTCTCTATATCAAATAGGCACTACTTGAGGTGTATGACGTCATCTACTAATAACATTTTTAGCAGCACCTGGGTACCCTCAGCACATTAGTTTGTATGAATGTGCAGAAACCAATAGCCCCAGTGGTTGGTGTACAAAGGAAAGGCCATTAATGATACTCAACATACAGTTAACAACTGCAGCTTTCTACATGGCATCAAGAGGAACATGAGCAGGATAACATTCTGCAATGCTGCCTATGTAAGAGGTGGACTGGCTTACAGGGAAACCTGGCAATGCCTGAAGGGCTGGTCTCACAGATCTGTGAATGGACTGTTTTTTATCGATTTATGGGCCTGTTTTACGGTTTGGTGGGCTGGTTTTACAGTTAATTTCCTGATATTAACACAAACACTGCTTGCAGCAAGCACAAATGGATGCATGCTTGCATACCATGCAAAACACTTATACAGCTTGTCTGTACAAGTTCATAACTGCCCTGATTTGCAAATGTGGTCCACTTTTTTAGCTATCTGATTTGCTAAAGTGGGCCACTTTTAATTAGGTGCCTGCCTGGGCCTTTTTTTTTTTTTTGATCTTCAAAAAACCTTTATTGATAACAAAAAAGGTATAGATCACAGCAAACTGCCTACATCCACAAATTGGCCGGCCTTGCGATAATATATGCATGTAGGAGATATCGTATCAGGGTGGGGGAGTACACAGCAAGCCGCCTACAAACCTTCCGGGCCGGCCGCTTGTATGGGGTATGAGGTTTTAAAGACAGCAATTGCATTATAATCAGACTGTGTTAAATGCTAACAATTAGCAAAGAAGTGAACGAATAAAAACCAAAGGAGAGGGGTGCATACACTAATACACAATGACCATCAGGTGCATAACAAAGGTGCTGGTAATGTTCAGACAATAAGAACATACGGAGTAGCGTCACATGGTGTCCCATTACATCCAATGCGGGTAAGTGTGCGGGCGAGGGCAATAGGGCCGTCAGTAAGGTGTTATGCGTCTATTGCGGCGTTGTATCATCCACGTCGGCTGTGTGTTCCAGTAAGTAAGTGTGTAGGGGGCCCCAGATGTCTCTTGGGCGTGATGAGGGAGGTTGAAGGTCTGCATATGTGTGTAGTTGCTCTTGGCAATAGATTAAATCTTGAAGCCAGTCTTTAAATTTCGGCGCTCTTCCCCTGCCCCATCTACAGGCGACTCTCCTTTTAGCAAGGAGGAGCGCAAGGGAGGCGTATCTACGCACTTTAACAGCCAGGGGGTTCAGTGTATCCTAACAGGGCGGTTAGGGGATCCGCAGAAATGTGTAGGCCCGTCATAAGGTCCAGTGCATTCAGGACCTCCGCCCAGTATCGTTGTACAGGCGGACAGTCCCAGGCCACGTGTACAAAGTCCGCCCCCTCCCGCCCGCAGCGATCACAGCGATCGTTATCTCGTATCTTCAGTCGGTGCATTCGCGCGGGAGTATAATAAAGGCGGTGCACGTATTTGTAATGTATAATGCGGAATCTACTACTAGCTGATATACCGCCCGTCTGCCTACAGCAATATGTCCACTGTTCCTCAGTGAGGGGGTACCCCAATTCCTCCTCCCACCGTTGACGGGCCAAAGGAGAACTATATTCCCTGTCATTCTGGACCGTACGATATAAAAGTGACAGCACATGTGCAGGGGCATCTTGTTGCAATAGCGCATGTAGTGGAAGCATGGGTGGAGGCTCAAGGGGAAAGGTGGGCGTGATGGTCTTTACGTCCTGACGGAGCCTTATGTAATAGAAACGTTCCAGGGGGGTAGGGTTTGTATCTTTAAAGAATTCCTCGCTAGTGCTGAATGTCCCCCTAGTGTACAGGTGACCCCAGGTGTGGATAGAGAGTTTACGAAGAAGCTGGCGACAGCCTCCCTCCTCCGTAACCGGGATGTCTTGCCGCCCAGGAAGGGGCAGAAGCGGGGAATACATTAGTGTGCATTGTGTAGTTTTAGCAAGGTCGTGCCACGCGCTGACGGTGCAATGGACGGTGGTGGTAGCCAGGTGACGCGGGACCGCCGGGGTGCTGAGATAGGCAGTGCTTGGGGTGGGGGTCATATATCCATCTTCTATTGCGAGATGTGGCATGAAGGGAGGGGGTTTCATCCAATATGCGGCATAATGTGCCTGTGCACAGCTAAAGTATAATTCGATATCCGGAATGGCGAATCCGCCTGCATTAAACGGGCGCGTAAGTATGTCCCACCGTAATCTAGCCTGTTTCCCCCCCATGTGAGTCTTATGAGTTGAGTCGTGATCGCCGAGAAGAAATGCCGGCTGGGGGCGTAGGGGATGTTTACAAAGAGATATAAAAGTTTAGGTAAAATAACCATTTTAATAATAGCCGCTCTGCCAGCCAACGACAGGGGCATCGCGGCCCATCTCGTAATTTTGTCGGTGATAGAGTCCAGCGCCTGCCCGTAGTTAGCTCGCATGAGTTCTTCGCGACTGCGAGAGATGATTATTCCTAAATAAGTGAGGGTGTCATCGCACCAGCTGAGGGGGAAGTCTGGGTGGAACCTTTTAGTGACTGCAGTGAGGGGATAAATCTGGGATTTGCTCCAATTAATGTTGACTCCTGACAATTGCCCAAAGAGAATGAATAAACGAAGAATGGGGTTCAGGCTCATCTCCGGGTTGCGCAGATATAGTGTGAGGTCATCTGCGTATAATGAAATGAGTATTTGTCTTTCTGGATAAATTATGGCATGTTAACGATAGTGTTGTCGAATTTTAGCAGCCAGGGGTTCCACTGCTAGGGCAAAAAGGAGGGGGGACAGTGGACACCCCTGTCTCGTACCTCTGCCCAGTGGAAAGGAGGAAGAGCGGATTCCATTCACCATTACGGTGGCGCGCAGACCTGTATATAGCAGGGTAATCCAGGCCAAAAAGGGGGGCGGAAATCCCATGCGCACCAAGACATAGGAGAGGTAGTCCCATTCCAGGGAATCGAATGCCTTAGTGGCATCCAGGAATATAGCAGCCGCGTTAACTTCTGGGTCAATATCGTGGAGCAATGCGAACAAGGTCCGCAAGTTATGGGCCGTACTTCTAGTGGGAACAAAGCCTGACTGATCCGGGAGGACCAACACCGGGATCAGAGGGCTAATGCGATTTGCGATGAGTTTAGCTAGGATTTTAGCATCGGTGTTTATAAGGGATAGGGGCCAATACGAATCTAGGTGCGTGGGTGGTTTGCCTGGTTTGGGCAGGGAGACTATGAGCGCTTCTCGCATGGAGGGGGGGAGAATTCCAGTTTCTCGGGCTTCCTCGAAGACATGCCTTAGTATCGGGATAATTAAATGCCGATATGTTTTATAGAACTCGGCCGGGAGGCCGTCTGGTCCCGGAGCCTTTCCCGATTGTAATTGCATAATTGCAGAGAGGATCTCCTCATCCTCATGATGCGCCAAAAGGAACTCTCTTTGGCCATTTCCCAGCCAGGCTATGGCGGTGTCTTCGAAAAATGAATCGAAGTCTACCGGGGCCTGTCGGTGAGTAGTGTACAGCGCTCTATAAAACCTTCTGAATGCAGCAAGTATGTCTGAGGAATTTGTATGTGAAAACCCGTCCTCGTCTTCAATTGCAAGCACTGTATTAGCAAACCGAGGAGGCCGAATAGTAGAGGCCAAGGCCTGCCCCGGTCTATCTCCCTCGCCATAACGGCGAGCCGTATGGTACTTCCCTCTAAATTTACATTCGCGCTCCGCTGTTTCCTGATAGTCCGTGAGCAGGGCACGCAGATGCGCCTGCAATGCAGGAGAAAGCGTGGCTTGTATGGCCGTCTCGGTCTGTTTTATGTCTAATTCCAATTTTCGGAGTGTATTACGGATATCTTTTAGTACTCCATCACTTTTAGCCAGACAGACGCCCCGCATGGTGACTTTAAAAGCCTCCCATATTGTAGAATATTGTGGGACTGAGCCTTCATTGCGGAGGAAAAAGTCAGTTATCTCCTGCTCTATCTCATCCTTAAAAACTGGGTCGAGCAGCATCTGTGGATTAAGGCGCCAGGAGAGGTATGGGGATTCTACTTGTGGCGGACTGAGAGACAACAGCACAGGAGAGTGGTCCGAGTATGTGCGGGGGAGATAAGAAGTATGTGATGCCCAGGTTGCCAGGCCCCTATCAATCAGCCAATAATCTATATGCGACCAAGAGGAGTGGGCAGTGGAGTAGCAAGACCCCTGACGAGTTAGTGGGCAGTGAGTTCTCCAGGGGTCTACAGGTCCTGGTCCTCAACAATGTTTTTTAGAGCTAGGTGTGCAGCAGTATAGTGGTGTGGTTGTGGATGTGACCTATCTAAGTGCGGGTGAATAGTAACGTTAAAATCACCTCCCCATATCAAGTGTGTAGTGCCAATGTCCTGGATTTTACCCCACAATATCCGAAAGAATTCCGGGTCGTCATCTGTGTTCGGGCCATAACACGACGCCAGTGTGACAGTTTGCGCAGAGAGCCTGCCCCATAAGAGATTGTATCGGCCTTGTGGGTCTGCGTAGGAGCCAATGGGGGTGTATGGGAGGGTATGCTTTACAAGGATTGCGGTCCCCCGAGAATATGAGGAGTAGCATGAAAAGCCTCTGTGGCCCATCGAGTAGCAAAGGAGGGGGATGCGCTAGGAGGTAAATGGGTCTCTTGGAGCATGGCGTAGTGGATGTTATGACGGTCTAGATAGGCGAGAATATGTCGACGCTTGCGGGGGTCCCCCAACCCGCGCACATTCCAGGTCAGAAAATTATACTTGAGCGTTCTAGGACGGGACTCCATCGTGTGTTCGAAAAATAACAATGTCGTGAGTAGCAGTGTATGCCATAGTGTGTCACAACAGCATCCTGTAGCATAATAACAGTGCAGTACATAAAAAGTGCATAAAAAACATTCCCCAATCCCACCCACCTCCCACAACAGCAATCCCAACCTGCCGTGTCAATTTCCCCCCCCTCCCTACCCGTCTCAAATGTTCTAGTCTCAACAGGGGATAGTGCAGTAAACTAAGCCTCATTTCACAAAGTAGAAAATTGTAGGGTTCACCTGGTGGGCAGCTGCCAGAGGGCGACCAGGTGCTCCTCGCAGTGGCGAGGGTGTTCGGGGGTAGCGGTGAAAATCCAACATGGCGGGGGTTTTGGTGTAAACCACAGTTCTTTTCAATATTGGTCCATGGTCAGAGGTCGGGGTCCCACAAAGGCGCAAGGGCACGATGTCCACTTCAAGCCTTCCAGAAGCGTATCCAAGATGGGGACTTACGAGTAGGGTCATGCGTCACACAGTTTCCCCCTCGGGGTGTTGTGGCCTGGTGATGAAAGAAGTGCAAGCGCCTTCTCAGCAGGGGTGTGTCAAGGGCTGTAGAACCAGGACCAATGTGAACCAGTTAAAAGGGGGACAGTTCAGTGATGATATGGTACAGATCCAATCGGAGGTAGATCCCCAGTGCGTATGTAATAAGTGGTCAAATCCAACAACCGGCCATGGTTATATAGGGGTGTCCCAGGGTCAGTAGAGAAGCGCGGCGGTGCAAGCAGGGACTCTTGTGTCCACAGTGTGTGAGTCTATTCTATGTCAGACGCGCCTCTGTTTTCGTCGTCCTGGCGTCTTGGAGATGAGCGGCCTTCAAGTTGTTTAGGTATGGTCTTGACGAAGTCCTGGGCGTGTTGAGGGTTGGTAAAAAAGTGTTGTTTTCACTGGGAGGTTATCTTTAGACGGGCCGGGAATAACATAGCGTATGGGATGTTTAGTTGTTGAAGTTTCTTCTTGACGTGGAGGAACTTCCTCCTCTGCTCTTGCACGGCCATGGTAAAGTCTGGATAAATAGAGATCTCCATGCCCTCATAGTTGAGGCGACCCTTTTCCCTGGAGAGCCGGAGGGCCGTATCCCTGTCGCGATAGTTTAATAGCTTAGCTATGATGGGCCGTGGGGGGGCCCCAGGAGGAGGGCGGCCTGCCAGCGAGCGGTGCGCCCTCTCCACCACGAGGACCGATGAGAATTCCTCTCTGCCGAACAGGGCTATAAGCAAGCGTTCCACGTACGTCTCAATTTTCCCAGTGGCCGTTGATTCTGACACTCCTAGGATGCGGAGGTTGTTCCTCCTCGAGCGTGATTCTAACTCCTCATTTTTGGCTGCTATTGCTTTCAACACTTTGTCCATTTCAAGGGTACGGCTGGTGGTAGTGCTGGCCGTGTCTTCTAGGTCGGATATGCGTCGCTCAGCCTCAGTGAGACGGTCGTCGTGTTTTTCCACTTTATGTGTAAGTCCATCCATTCTAGCTGACATAGAATCCATTTTGGACTCTATCGATGTGAGGCTCGACTGCATAACAAGCAGTAGTTCCTTCAAATCCGCTGTGGATGTGGCCGGAGCCTCCACGTGTTCATCGTCCGGCTCAGACTGAGAGCGAGGAGTCTTTCGGGTGTCGAAGGTAAGTTTCGGCTGCCTCCCGTCGGGCTTCCCCATGGTCGATCGTCTGGTGGATCTCCGACTGGGTCGAGGTCGGGGGGGTCCGTGTCCTTCTCCAGGTAGATGTAGCCCGTGAGCTATGGCGCAGGCCAGTAGTGCCGCGCGGATTGCCAGCAGGGAGAAGTAGGCCTCGCGGCTCACAGTCGGCCCTCTCTGTATTTGATACTGGCGATGCGGCCCTCCAGAAGCCCAAAACAGCAAAGCTCCCACACGGCAGGTAGCAGCAGTCTCTGCGTCTGGCAGTTGAGAAGTACAGTGCTTGGGATGCTAGATATGGGGATGGTCTCCACGTTGTGCCAGCCGGGCCTCCACAGCCGGCAGGGCCTGTGCAGTCCACCAGCATTCGCAGCGCCAGTGCTCAAGCCCACAGTTCTAGGACCAGCGGGGTCACGGAGGTATGTGGGCGGTCAGTGGGTAGCAGAACACAGGTCTAGGATGGCACCTCTCGCAATTCTCACCAAGCGAGCCACTTCGAGGGTAAAGCAATCAGGCCTGGGCGAAGGTATGCTCACTGCCCAGACCGGGCCGCAGAAGGGCCGAACTCTGTAGAGGAAGGCACCCCCCAGGGATCACAGCAGGGAGCAAGGTGTGTAGTCCCGCGCCGCAATTCCCGGACCACCGAGGGCCCCCCGCGAGCAGGGGGTCATAGCGGGGGGGGGCGGGGCCAAACGGATCCTTCACGGTGCAGCCGCAGCCGATCAGGGACAGCAGGGGAGCTTTCTCAGGGTCCGGGCAGCCGCACAGCGTGTCCCGCGCCGCCGCGGCCCCGACCACCAATTCCGCCGGCAGCGCCAAGGATCCTCAGCAGTAAGACCCGGACTTCACAGTCAGGGCGCCGGGCGATGCGCGCGGCCCCCGCTCCGTGATAGTGGAGCGGCGCCGGTCGCTCAGGGATCGCAGCGGCACTCACCCCCGCCTCCGCTCACGGGATCGACCAGGTCCGCTCCAGGCGCCTCGCCCGCACAGGCCGCAACTCCGTCCGGCGGCCAGCAGGGCCGCGGCAGTCCCTCCGGCAGGCCGCGATCGTCACAGCAGGCATGCAGGAGAGGAGCGGCAGCGCCCAAGCATACCCCGGAGTCCAGTGGGTCCGTCGATGGGCACGATCTGCACAGCCGCACAGCCACGGGCACCCGGCCTCAGCATCCAGCAACCACGTTGTGCAGGTCAGTCCGGGCAGCGCGACTCGCCGCCATTTCAGGAAGCACGGTCAGGGAGAGCAAAAGGTGAATTGCGCAGCATACATGGCACGAAATTTATCTATTTTGGGCTTGCTGTGTTCCCTGCAGGGTAGCTGGTCTCGGGGAGCTGCCGCTGGTGCATTATATGCCAGGATGGTGAGGATTAATGCCGGATTTCTCCCCCGAACTGCAAGAGCCTCACATAGGTGCGGCCATCTTGCTTGGCGCCCTCTAGCGCCCCCCCTGCCTGGGCCTATTTTATATCCCAATCCAGCTATGAGAAGGTGGCAGTGGAGCAGCAGGAGTTAGGAGAGCTAGGAATAGATTCAGCCACCAAAATATATTCAGGTACAATTGCATTCTGTGGTAGAAATTGAAGGACTTTTCAATAGCCCTCAGAAGCTAATGAATGGTCAAGTGTATTTAGGAGTATTTATTGTCCGTCACATGGAAAACATCTTTGACACTCCAAGGCATGTCTTTGGAAAAGGTTTGCACTAACTCTCTTTCTTATCTGGCACTTGACCAAAAATTACCTTATATGGAAATCGCAACATCTCCTGAGAGGTCAGTGCTCTGAGAGGTGACAATGCAGTAGACGCGACAGGCTCATGAACATGTCAAGCTGAGCCTGACGTTGTTGGCCTCTTTTCTGTGCTGCAGTATGTACCCTTTTAAGGCATAATTTTGTCAGATAACTTATTGATTTTCTTGTCGGCTAGTCAATTTCCCCACATCGGTCCTTTATAAGTAAGTGAACAATAATTTTAAGCATACCATTCTGAGTTGAGATATTTTTCCTTGCCTGCTTCCACTGAAACACACACACCTTAGCCCTTTGGGAGGTCCACGCACAAATCGCCTGTTTTGACAAACTAGACTTTTCCTAGGATTTTAGGCCGCCTGGCTTGACAGTGCAGCTATCTGCAGACATATTCTTACTAGTTCTTTAAAATATGCATTCAGTGGGGTGTTGCTACACCCAGATGAGAATTTCTCTCTCACAGCTCTTGCAGTTGCCTGCTTGGCATATCATTCCACCTCCTATGTAGTGATTGTATTGTCATGTGTGAGGGAATATTTTTCATCTGAAAATACACTAAGTCATCACTCACTCAGTTCTTTAGCTCACACATGCAGTCTACAGAGGAAGGAATTACTTTCAGTATTTCTTTTTACTGCAGTAGGCTTTTTAAATGATTTTGTCCCAATTTCAGTGAGCCATAGCCACTACCACCTTCACTACCACCACCACTACGAACATCATCATTATTACCATGCCTCCTCCATTACCACCATCACCACTAACCTCCCTACCACCCTTATCATTACTATTACAGCATTTGGACATGCTTGTGTTCGCTCTACTCTATGAAAGCCAGAATATTGGCTTTGACTTTATTTGTTTTAACCAGAACCAAAAGCACAATGTCAAGCTCTGTGATGCCAATCGATCCTTAAAATATTTTGCACCCTCCTGCCAAAGCCACCTATCATGGTGTGTCTGCTAATAAATGTTCCTGGGTTCAAGACAGGCCTAACAAATTAATCAGACAACAATTTGGCAATTAGGATCGTCCATTGATGATTTGCAAAGTGACCAATCTTGTGGCCAATACTGCATGTGTCAGTCTGAATTGGCATGAGGCATGTAGAAAGTTGGACTTGTTTTTTTTGTTTTTTTGTCAGCAGGGAGGTAAGATCCATGCAGTGCCAGGTGTATCCAGTTTAAAGTTGTCAACACACTTATTTCTTGTTGAAATAGCTGTTCAATAATTACAATGATTCTTACATGTGCACAATGAGCTTAGAGAATTCTAGATGTTTCTCAGATATTACCTTAAACACTTTATTTCTGTACCACTGATCTAACAGCAGAAATACCTTGAGATGCAAAGGTGTGAGGCTTGGGTAGGTCTGGCAGTCTGGTTCTTGTGCAAACTCACAGATGGCGAACATGTGCTGTGTAGAATTGACTGAGTGGCCAGCGTTTGTTTATAGGGTACACTAGGAGTCATGATGGGTAAAGCTTTCACCCTGATCTGCGACATTGGATGAATTCAGGCACTGATGTGAAATTTTCCTGATGAGTCTTGCAAAGGTAGAGACGAACGGAATACCCTGTAACTTGAAAATAGTTGCAGATGTACAGGTATGGTAGGGTATCAGTGATTGGGTCTGGTGTGGGGATGGTGTCTTTAACATCACAGGGGACAATATGAGTGGGGGATGTAGGCCACTTGCTACAGGAACAATGTCCTACTGCAGCTTAGTGCTTCTGAAGATTCCTCTCTGATGTATTAGCAAGTATGTAAAAGTTGTATCTTTGAGCTCATGACACACGATTAGACTCTGCTAAAAATGACAAAACAAAGCACTTTTGCACATACCCCAGTATTGTCCTTTCCACAAATCAGCACATAGAGCCCTGGAATATTTCACGTGTCTCTTTTCAATACATTAGTCATTTTAGTTAATCTATTCCAAAATAGTGATTTAAATGCACTTTTCATCTTTTTCAAATTTTTCACAGGGCTGGGGGAATCTCCCATCAAAACCTTACTTGAGGAAGGCTCCCTTGCTGAAATTCAGATTGGATATTACATCTGGCTTTCAGCAGTGCCAGTTGAGGATGTGGGTGGAGCCAATAGAGGGAGTGGGTGGAGCCAGTGGAGGATATGGGTGGAGCCTGGGAAAGTGGGTGTGGCCTCCGACAAACATTTTAGCACCTGGACTTCATATTTTACAAATTAAGCACTGGTCTGATCATACCAAGACGAGAGTATAATATGGCAAACTGGGGGAGTGTACATACTTGTTTAAAGTTAGTGGAGAAGTGGTGTATTTTAGCACCATTTCTGTTTACATTGTATATTAATAATCTGGAAAGATTTTTATTGGAAAGTACACAGGATATGCCACAAGTAGGATCTTGCGCACTACCGACACTGTTGAATGCAGATGACCCTGTCCTCATGGTGCAAACAGGAAATGCCCTTCAGTGTCTGAGTCTTTTTCTCTTCTTATGGTATGAAGTGAACTACGGGAAATCATTTACAAATGTGTATTGGACCAGGAAAGAAGGCAGGCGCTCAATTCTTGAAGGGTAGCAAGATGGCATCTACAAATACTTCTTCTTATTTAGGTTTGCTATTCGGTGTTCAAAACAACTGGAAACCTCTGTTGGAAAATAGAAGGTTGTACTTTGACAAAGCTATTTCTGCAGTGCTTAGATCTGCTGCAAGAGTGATCACTAACCTTTAAAAGAAATGATTACCATATATAAAAGCAAATGTGTAGCATGGGCAACCTATGGGCAAGGCATCTCGGGATACTACAAAGTGGATATGATTCAGCAGGTGGAAAATGGGTGCTACGAACCGATGCCTTTAGTTCCCTCTAGTTGCTCCCATTACATCTGTCATGCAGAACTTGGTGTAACTTTTATAGAAGATACATTCCATGCTGCCCCCGTCTTACTGTGGAGAGTAGTATGGATAAAAGAGGCCGCCTCAATGAACAAGAAGATAATAGGCGACAGCTTGTCCCTGGAAAAGGCGCTGCAAATTCTTTCGCTGAATTATATCAAGATTTTATGTGAAAGTATTGGTTTGTCTACCTTCTTTAAGAACTCAGAATCTTTGAGGGGAATAATTAAAAGGGATCTCTCCACCAAGATCATTAAGATGAGAATCGAAGAGAGGGAACTTAGGAAATTTAGTAAGGCAACTGTGGTTGCACATGGCCCTTTGAAAACAGCGTCTGGCCTACAACCTTAGCTTAACATTATGTAGAATGTGCAACATGGATTTTTATTGACCATATTTAGGCTAAGCAGCCACCACTATTTATATGCTTAATGAGGAAATAGTAACAGTAGGCAACTGCCACTGTGTCTGTGTGAAAATTTATCGTGGCAAAATACTCTCCATCTTTATTTCTTTTGTGACGTTTATGTAGTACTGAGGAAAAGATACATTTTTCCGATGGTAAAATCTTTAAACTTTGTACAATGTACTCCGTCCTTGCTTTATATCCAGCAATTTAATTTCTGTCTTGTTTGCTCTTCGACTGTGAATTTGTTTGTGCAAGTTAAGAAAATTAGAAAGAGGGGCATGGTATTTTAGATTGGAAATGTTTATTGTTTTATGGCATTTTAGGATTTATTATGAGTTTATGATAGAATATGTGTGAGTTTTGGGGGATCTATGTTCTGATGTGTAAGATTGGCTGTAGGATGGTTCTTCATAGATTTGGTGAATGGGTAAAAAGGAATCCCTTTATGTCACCATTATGAGGATTATAACGTTTTATGAAATATGATGTTGATGTGTGATTGGAATGGGCAAACAGGATTTTTTAAAATTGTTATGTGGATTTTAAAGTTTTAAGAAATATGATGTTGATATGTGACTTATATGGCTAAGTTAGCCGAATAAAGTTAACTTCTAATAAGCACATATGATTGCAATCAGAAAATAACTTCTACGCCCACATCCTCAGAAGCAGCTCTTGCAGATGCAGGATACCTGCAGTCTGTAAGCAGAAAAGATTATAAATATAGATAATTGACAGTAAGACAGAATGCTGGGTGAAATACTGCAAAATGATAATAAGTTACATATTTTCAATGTACATAAGTTGTTGATGTGCAGAAATTCATAAGGTCAATGTGATACGTACTTATGCTGATGGCACACTGGAGGCTGTTTGGACCCTGTTTATTAGGTCACTGACAAACCACATAGGCAAACCTTGCTACGTTGTTCCATGCATGAAGGACTATGCAGACATATTCTACATTTGTTTATTTTCTTTGTTTAGCTAACCTTATGACCAAAGGGTTAGGGTTTAAACTTAACATGAAAGTTTATGTTTTTTTTTATTCTTTAGAGAGTCTTGTGTCACCTACCACACTTGCACATCATAAAAACTCTGCCTGAGCATTCTCACAAAGGGTTTTACACTAGTATTTTGTTCCCCCAGACAAAATTTGACGTGGGCAGGGAGGCAGAAAATTCCAGACACCTCTAGGGGTGGAAACCTCCAGAACATCCTCCTACTTCAAAACCGGCGCCAGAAATAAATAGTGGGCCCTCAGACTCAACCCTTCAGTACATCTCTGGACTGTGGAGGACTCAGAAGGACTGCTGTGCTGCTCTGCAAGAAGGACTGCTACTTTGCTGCCCTGCTGTTTGAGTGAGACCTGCATCTTGAATCCAGGACAACCGGAGTGACTCCAAGGGCTAATTGACTGGCCTCCTGATCAGCACCTCAGAGACAGAAAAGGCTCAAACCACTTTGAACCCAGGACTCTGTCTGCTGTGAGTCCTATACCCCAGGTGGAACCACCCGAGTCCTAGACCCTTGGAAGTGGGCCAGAAGGTGCTCTACCAGCCCAGTCATGCCTTGGAACTGTTAGCAGAACCGATGCAGAGCGGTGCATCTCCTGGCAGCTCCGCTTTGTAACCTCCGCTGTGTGACGCATCACCAACGCAAGACCTTGTATCGCAGCATGCAGTCTTCTCTGAAGTGTTTCAGCACAGTGCATCCTTGACGCAGTCCTTCGTATCACAAGCCCCTCATCGACGGCATCCTCTATGACACAAACGAGGATTTATGGTAGTTTGTTCAGCGGGACTAATGTGGTCCCTGTATCTAGCCCACGCTCCATCTCGGACAGCATGAACTTGTGACCTTGTCCCGGTCCTGCGTAATCAGATAACCACAGATGGCGCTTTGTGCTTCTAAGCAGTATTTTAACTTAAAACTTTGAAACTGCAAACCTGTGGTTCTCCTGCTTTGATTTTTGTTGCTTTGGTCTCAAATAATTAATACGTTACCCAGTTTTTCTAAATTGTTGTTGGATTTTTCTTTTGTTGTGTTTTCACTTTTATTACATTTTGAAATGCTGCATACATAATTTACACATTGCCTCTAAGTTAAGCCTGGCTGCTTTTGTGCCAAGCTACCAGAGGGCTGTGCACAGGTTAATTTAGGATTTGCTTGTGACTTCACCCCAACAAGGTCTTTGGTTGCTGCTTAAGTAGGGTTTTACTCTCCCTCAATGAGTAACGCAATTTCATACAATGTGCTAGAAGAAAGAATTGAGTTTGTTATCGGTTTCATCACAAATCCAAGATATTGAGATATTAATTATTTTGATTGTACTGTGGTGTGTATAGCGAGGCATGGCTTACACAGTGGTGGGGATTCTGTGTTAACAAATTATTTCTTTTCAGTATTCTATTAGCGATGGAGTAATTTACTTAAAGTATTGAGTTTCCTAATTGTTTTCCTGTTCTTGAAGAAGTAGAGCTGTGAGTGTTGGTCAGCTAGGAAGCCGTGCTGGGAGACATCACTACAAAGCACCACTTTGATCGGTTGATTGCTGGCATAGTCGCACTGTAATAGATTGACATTTAACAGAGCTGCACTGTTTTTGACTGTTGTTCACTAATGTTGTTTATATAGTTTTATTGTGATTTTGAGTTTTTGGAGTCTATTTTATGTGAAAGTATGGGTGGTATATTTTCCAAACCTAAACCAAACAGGGAGATGTCAGAAATTAAAGAGTGAAGGAACACCAGAATATGAATTAATGGAAGATGTCGGTAGAGATTACACATTCGCCTGGATCTCTGGATAGAAAAAATACACCACACATGATGAGGTTTGAGGGTTTCCATTGGATTAGAAATGCTATATTTTCAAAGACCAACCATGTACAATATGAAGCCAACGCCCAGATCTACACAGTTTGAAGCACTTAATAAAAGGGATTGCATGACGACTGAAAAGGAAAGAGAGAAAAACGGTAAAATATGAAGAAGTCATTCAGGGCTTGGTTAGCGAGTTAACTAGATCGCCAAGAGAAAAGTTGGTAGGAGGACATGATAGAGGATTTAAAAACCTTTCCTGAAGTAAGCAATGGAGAAGAGAGGGATAAGAAGAAAATTGATAAAAAGAAAGATGTGGAGTCAGATGATGATGACAATCAAATTATAAGTAAACTCTCGAATGCTATACCTCCTCCGTATGCAGATAGATCGATGGAGTCAACTCAGTCTGTTAATAAGGATTCTGAGAGAGGTACGGAAATGACACACATCCCTACTGGCATTTTACTGATTGCTCCAACAGAGGGGACAACCATAATGGCAGTGGCTAGTACTAGTAGAAGCGGAGTGCCAGAGGATTAAACACAAGTTTCTCCTGTGAGAGCAGCGGTAGCGGAGCCACCAAATTTTATTGGAGTACTGAAAATTGAATTTGGTGAAATGTTGGAAAGGAATGTGGATTTGAGCAGATTATTGAATTACAATGCTGATGAAATGAGATATTTGATAAAAGAAGCAGCTAGATTTGCGCATGAAGCTCATGAAAAGTTAGAAGAATTAAGTGATGGGCTAGAAGTGCATATTAGCAAAATGAAAAATGGAAAACAAATTTATAAAATGGATTTAACCCCTGATGAAAGTAAAGCAATGGGTTTGTTTACTTTAAGAGCTCATAATATGGACTTACTTGAGAAAACAGGAGATTGGATTGATTTGAAGAACTGTTGAAAAAAATTGAAGAAAGAGACAGCAAATATAAGGAAAATGAAGGGGGCTGAGGGAATGGCACGGAACATCGCAAGTGATTCAGAAGTAGGGATGACCACAGTAGTGGAATTCTCTATTAGGGAAATACATGGAGGAAATCTGGTACATGTTCCATATACAAGGTCAGATTTGTATGCTTTTACAAATAATTTTCTGAAATGGAGAGAAGAGCCAGCAAGAAGATATGATGAAATACATTGGTTGACACACATTTATCCAATGTATTGGGCTGATTTGAATGAGGTTTTATCTGAAATAAAGCTACTTTGACACTGAATACGTTGTTTGAGATTGTAGTCCCTGGAGATCTGTGGTTACAATGCAAGGTTGTTATTGGATAGCCGACACAAGAACCAGCAAGACTTGGTCCAAATAATGTGCCAGCTACTGAAATAGCAGACAAATACAAGGCTGAGATTGAGTACTCGAAAAAGCGAGTCGCTGAAAAGGTTATAAACTGGGAACAGACTTTGAGAATGACACAGGAACCCAAGGAATCAGCGCATTCCTATTATGAGAGGTTAGTGCATGTTTTTAATAAAATAGCAGAGTCAAAAATGCAATGAAATATGGAGCTAGTTGTTTTGTTCCTGCTTTCGTGAATGGATCAGAAATTTTCAACAAAGTGAATTGTATTGACAAATGAAGAGCAGAGATGAGATCTTGATGTTGGTGCGAAAAATGGCAGTGGCTAATTTGAAACAAGGCAAAAGCAAAAATTATGATTGCTCAGACAAAGCAATTTAAAAAAGGTTTGCAAAATCAAATGGGTTAAATACGAATTGTTTGCAGAATGGAATAAATGGGATGAATCAAGGAATGAAAATTATAAGTGATGGAATAATCGCAAATGTTGAAATCTTGAAAAAGAATGCAGCGTGTCATTATTGTAGGAGTATTGTACACTGGAAAAGTGAATGTGGACAGAATCCTTATAGGATCTAGGTAAATTCAGATCACCTTCAGCAGAATTGGAGAGTTAATATGATGTAAAATATGCAAAATACAGAGCAGAATATGTAGAATCAGAAATCATTTCCGGTTTTTGTTGTTGCAATCTCTAAGTTTCTCTTTGCAATGTGGTGTAAGCGAAGGTATCTATTGAAAAATCGATGTGAGAATTAGTAATACCTGCTCCCGTCTGTCAACCATTGTGACCCTAGTTTTGGCAAAAAACCTAGCCTGTAAGCGTAGGTATTTTATCAAACAACTGATACGAGATCTATTAAGACCTGCTTTTAATTGGCCGCTACTGCGACTTAGGTTTTATATAAAAACATAGGCTGTGAATTTTCTTTTAATATTTTTAGTTTAATCTATATTTTTTATGATTGGCTTGCAGTGATTATATTGCCCATAGTGATGATTATTATTTTTAATTCCCTGTTTCCCAATGAGCGATCATTACTGCTATCTATGCTTGTACTATTTCATAATAAGTGGTTCTTACGACATCGTACTTTTTCTTGATATTAATTTTAAGAGGTTGTGTATATGTATGTACTTTTATGGCCGTAATAGCCGAAATAAAGTTTTATGAATGAATGAATGAAATCATTTCAAATGCCAATGCCAACTGCCCCTGTAATGCAACAAAACATGAGAAATAAAATGCCATATAATTCAGGGTATCCACAAAATGCTATGATTTTGAATGACGAGATGGCAGGGTGTAGTTCACAATAATGGTGCCGGAGGGGGGAGGAGGATGGCATGGTTGGTGCGGTCCTGGAGGTAGATCAGAGTAGCACATATAGTTACAGAGAAATTAATGGCGTACCTGTTTCATTTTTGATTGATACTTGAGCTAACCATTCTACAGTTCATTCAGTGGAATTCCCAAACCTACCCCTCTTGGGAATAGAAGTCTAAGTTGCAAGGATTAATTCGAAATAAACAAGTTATTAATCAGGTTACGGCAGATGATCCTGTTAAAATAGAACCATGGAAGAATAAACATCAGTTTACATTATGCGATTCAATTCCTATGAACTTGCTTGAAAGGGATCTTCTTTGCAAAATGAATTGCGTAATGTATTGCACACTGAATAGTGTTATCATTGAAAGCATAAGTTGAAGATTCAGTTTTCAAAATTAATTCAGAAGACGCCAGAATTGAATTATACCTAGTTTTGACAAAAGATGACCTGCCTCTGAAATTAAGACATACTGTCAACGGCAAGATTTGGGATTATACTGGCAAATAAATTGGGCTAATTAAAATAGCAGAACCAGTGAAAATAAAGATTAAATCAGATGCAGTGTTTTCTAGAACTAGACAGTACAGATTTAAGAAAGAGGCTGAGGATTAATAAAGCTGGTAAGGAAAAAAAATGATTGAGCAGGGGATTCATTGGGAAGTACTTGGTAGTCCTTGCAATTCTCCAGTGATAGTGTAGTGATGTCCCTTCTGGGCCCATTTCGGTTCTCCCTTAGTTTAGCATATTAGATGTTTTAGGCTGTCTTTTCTCTTCATAGTCACCCATAACACTTTTTGTTTTTGTGACATTTTTTTAGAAATACGCTATGCATGTTTTGTTGTTCAGTGACTCTTCTTGGGATTCAGTATGAACATTTTGTACTAGATTGTATAGAATACAGAACACCATGCTGTACTGTTTTCCGCTTGGTCAGGAACAGCTCCTAACATTTTAGACATAACACGGTAGCCCAGCTGCAGCTTTCCAACACAGTAGTTTTATCATATAAACTGTGTCTTGTCTCTTTGGAGGCAGAGAGGCCTATCCTGGGACAAACGCACACCAGGTATGGGGTCCGTTGCTAATCCTAGAGATCACCAATATATCCCTTTGCTTACATAGTAAGAATAGATATAGACAGATAAATAATTTGCCATGGTGGGGCTGTTAATTGTATATACCCTGCTAGTAATGCTAATTATGTTACTTAGTTGTATTTGCCTACTTATCGCAGCACATCTGCTTCAAAATAGACTACAATAGTTTCAATAAATGTGTTGGAACCCTTCTTCATGTCTTTCTTTTGCTTACTAAGGGAATGCATGAGTGAGAGACGAAAGGTGATGATCTATTTTCACGGTTCCCTTGGGAACTAGAGGGTCATGCTCTAAGTTTGCCAAAATCACCTGCTACTCTGCGAAGGTTAGGAGATGAGGTGAGGCACTGTGAGCTATCCAGAATTTGGGCCGACAGGTACTGACGTGGTAGAGATACACTGTCCCTCCATTCTGACGTCCTGCAGAATGCCTGCGATATGACAACACCAACGATTGGTCAGGTATTTATTTAATAGGTCTCCTGAGTAGTACTTGTGCGTTGCCATAGTACCCTTACACCTTCTCCGGAGACATCCATGGTGTTGAGGATTCATCTTCCACAGTATTTTGGTAAGCACCTAACTTTCTGTTGGTTGTTTAAGCTTGAACCTTTAAAAGGATTACCCATATGAGTGTTTGCACTTTGCTTCCATTACTGTTTTATACATGGTGCAGCCACAGCCTGTACCAATTGCTGATAATTGCATGCCTGCCGTCCATGCACAATTAAATGTACATGGCCTTGGCAATGTAGGCAGTAACATAATCGTCTTGGGTGAAACCCACGATGCATATCGTTTAGAAGTTATTTTATTCTTGGGCCAATTTTCCAGCTGTGGATGCTAATACCACAACATTTCATAAATTCATTAATGCTGCAGCACCACAAGCATACAAAGAGTATCTGCTCTTAGAAATTTCACTTTCACATTGAGAACTCCAAATTGGTTCCGAGGTGTCCTAATACACGTACTTGCTCCTGTACAAATGGGTCTGAGTAATGAAGGGGCCAGCTTTAGCTGGTTATACACCATTCTATAACTTACAGGGTCTTAATGTTAATGAGCGACAACAATTATACACTGGTCTAGTTAGACTATATTAATGCTTAACTCAGTATGTTTTGTGCACTTTGATAGCTGTCCCAGCAAGGGCAGCTTTGGCAGGGCAACTGCAGTTACCTGCAGTTCCGACAATAAGTCCTGTAATTATTCATTCAATTATGGGTGAAATTCCTGCAAACTGTGAGGAAATTCCTTTTTGGATAGCCCAAACAAATCAATCGAATTGATGCTGTGATTCCCCTTATGGGACCACAAGAAAAGCACAGAATATTGACTATGTGCTTACCCCATGGGATGGTTCCCAAATAGGCAACTGTAACACTTGGGGCACAGTCTTTGCTGCAGTCTATACCATCATGCATGGCACTCCGTCTATGTCAGTCTTGCTGGAGGTCTCAAAATAAATAGAGAACAAACACGGGACAGCTGCTGTGCTGGATTTGGGGATGGAATTAATGGGAAACTTTCCCATGGTCTCCTCAATGATTCTGTCCAACATTAAAGGCAAAACAGCTTCTCAGGCTATAGGCCAAAGGCTTGCGCACGTTGCACCAGTCAACAAGGAACATGAGCTACTATAATTATTGCTGAAGTATTTACCACCATAGGTTGCAATAATTTAGGAGCCTGGCCCAGTAAACCACAACTTGGCAAACCTAATTCCGACAAGGACACTGCCAAGCAGAACCTGGAGTTTGTTAGAAAAAGATGGGACAAACCTAAACCTAAAGTAAAAGGCTAGATCTTGAGGAGGTTCTCCGCCACCGGAGCCCTCTGACGGAGGCTATAATTTGCGTGATCGCACACAGTTGAAAGCACCTGATAGGTATCAGCTCTCTGATACATCTTATTATTATTAATTCATTCTTGATATAGCGCATGGCTACCCTTAGGCATCCCAGTGCTGGTAGCAACCACTAGAGGATTATAATCTCACGGCAGGTTCTGGAAGAGCCATGTTTTTAGTTGCTTCCTGAATGCAAGGTGGTGGGTCATTGAACGCAGCTGAATCGGGAGCTTGTTCCATAGAGTAGACGCATTGTATGAGAACATACGACCACCAGAACGTACTCTCCTGACTTTGGGAACAGTTGCTTGGAATAGGTTGGCAGATCTTAGGATACGAGAGGGGCAATGAAAAGACATCACAGCGCAGTTTCTTTTTGGACCTGTACCCCAGAGGGTTTTGTGTGCTATGCATAGTGCTTTGAACATTATGCGTTCTGTGATGGGTAGCCAGTGCAGTGCCTTCAGTGCTGGTTTAGCCGCTTGTTTTCTGGGGATGTTGTGTAGCAGCCTCGCTGTGCAGTTCTGCACCACCTGTAGTTTCCTTGTGGTGGCTTTCGGGGTGCCCAGGTATAGAGAATTACAATAGTCCAACCGTGGCAATACCAAAGCTTGTACCATAGTTCTGCGTGCAGTTACCAGGAGCAGTGGCAGAATTTTCCGCAGGTGCCTTAAGCTGCCATAGCATGAAGCTGCTACTTGTACTGCTTGGTGGTCCAGTTTAAGTGATTTGTTGAGCCAGATTCCTAAGCTTTTGATCCTGTCTTTGGGTTTTGGAGGTGAGCCCAAGCAGCTGGGCCATTTCACAGCGGGAGAGCTGCTAGTGTGATTGCCGAGAATCATTAGCTCAGTCTTATCCCCGTTCAGCTTGAGGTATGACTGGTCCATCCAAAAAGCCACAGTTCTTAGGCAGGCTTCTAGGTCAGCTGAGATCTTCTTTGGGTGGTTAAGGGTTACAACTAGCTGAGCGTCGTCCGCATAGGTCACAATCTGGACCCCATACGGGAGGACTATCTCAGCAAGGGGTCTTTTATACACATTAAAAAGGGTTGGGCTCAATGAGGATCCCCGAGGGACTCCACGTGTTAGCGGGACCATTCTTGAGGAGTGGATGCCTTCGAATACCTGGAATGTTCTGTCCGTTAAAAAGGATTTAAACCAGGAGAGGGCTTTGCCTGACACTCCCACCCCTTTGAGTCTGTTCAAGAGAATGCTGTGATTTACAGTGTCAAATGCGGCACTAAGGTCAAGCAGGATGATCGCCACTGTCCTTCTCATTACTTTCAGGACTCATCTGAAAAACAATACAAGAGAAAAGGGCGTTCTGAGTGCAGACAGGAAGAGTATCCAAAACCGAAAAAGGACTCACAACACTTGCCTGACATGAAGATAAAGAAGGAAGAGAAACTTCAGTAATTTAAACCCCAATTTTAGAAAAAGAGGCTTGTGGCTTTAACTGCAAAATATGCCATAAACAATGAGAACTCTCCTCCTGAACAGGAGGTGGGCGGTGACTCTCCTTGACAGAGCGGCAGAAGTCACTATAGTGCTCCGGAATCTCCAGGAGTTTCTATCAGTGAAAGCAACTAATCAATACATAACAGTTGAAAACCCAGACGGGCACATAGTCCCTCCAGACAGATTATATAATTTGGATATACAAATTGAAGGTGACATACAGCGCACCATTCAGGTAATTTTCCGGGAATATTTAACATTATCATACAGCATTCTCTTCACGGAGGGAAATTGGCCCCCAGAGATTGCACGGCCATCCCCGCAAGGTTAAGATGTAATACTACCATCATTTTCTGCACTTGTCCCTAATGAGGTCAAACAAGCAAATGCAGCAGAGTGGGCTCTTGCACTAGCCCCAGCTTTATATCGCAATCATGTCAGCCGGGATAAGGATTCTCCTTATCATGGAATACCCTTAAGGTCCAGTCCACAAGTGCAACCACAATACCCAATAAAATGGGATGCTAAAGCATCTGTCAGAGATATACTCTCACAACTAGAGTACCTGGGATTATTTGAACCCTGTGTCTCTCAAATGAATAATCCCCTTTCTTCTGTTTTAAAACCGTATCTTTCATATCGTTTTAGACTATAGACATTTAAATAGTCACACACGCACATTTGCGATACAAAATACGCACAGTACGACACATATAAATAAAACAGTCTGTAAAAAACACAAAACAACCTTGATATTTCCAACGGGTTTTTCTGCCAAAATATAACGCCTGAAAGCAGAGATTGGACTGCCTTCCCACTGCTTGGCTTTCAAAGTCACTTTTCTCAACTCCCCATGGGGTATAAAAACAGTCCAGGACTATTTGCTGCCTGCATTGTGTCAATTCTACATTATATTGTCCAAAACACGTTGTCCTCTGTAGATGATATCTACTAGATGGATGATATGTTGTACACGCATTTCACCAGAATAGATCGCATAATATTGTAATTTACCAAATCTGGCTACAAGTTCAACTTTAAGAAATCTAATATAGTATATCTAAGTGTCCTATTTCTAGGATACAACTTACCCATGGGGGGAAAAGCCTTGCACCATGCTTCCTAGAGAAGTGTACTCTATTACAATCAACAAACACTGTTAGGGAACCGTAATCCTTGGTAAGATTCTTGAATTTTGGCAGAACTTACATTCCTGATTATGCACAGCACATGAAATCATTATATGAATTAATTCATCCATATTTTTCCAGGTCTCATTGCAATACAGAACATACAGACATACACAGATCACTACAATCTGCCTTGCTTGCAACACGTCACTTGCATACACGTGTAAATACACCAAACCTGGTCATCCATATAGTCGCAGTTGCCATTAGCTTTTACATATGTCACCTTTAATGAAGGCGATTTCATATAAATCGCATTTATATTCCAATGCCGAAATGCATTTTGCATTAACTGAAAAAATACTGGCTGCGGTGCAGATGGCTACATTTAAACAAATGGCCACTTGCATAAGGGAAACGCATTATTGTCATTACTCCCATTCCAGCCTTAGAGGCTGTCACAAAAGGGAGCGTTCAAAATACTAAATCCCTCCATCGTTGTAATATGGGCAACATCCTTAGCAGCTGCAGAAGTAGACTTCATATTTGACCCATCTTTGCAGACACAAGAATTTCTCCACTATGGGCATGTTTATCCCAAGCAATCTTTTGCCTTTTGAGCATTATAATATATTATTTATACTGATGGTTCAGCCCCCCCGCTATAGGGACCAAGTACCAATATTCATCGGTGTGCAACACCACTCTTGGTGTGATGTTGGATGGAAATTTCCAACCACAGAAAACTCGCACACAGTTCTTAGGGGACTGTGCTGTTCAGTTAGCTGAACTAAAAGCTTTACCTTTTGCACTAGACTATAAGGATTCTGAATTTCCCACACATATAATGTGTGATTCGTATTATTGTGTCCAGTCTTTTAATGACAGTTTGCATTATTGACACCAGAATTGATTCAAAGACTCTAAAGGCAACACTATAAAGCATAAAATGCTTTGGATGACGGTGGCAGACCTAAAAAATGGGTTGCCACAGACTTATGTCTTTCATACATTGAGTCATCAGTGTGTGGGACCACACATTGTAAGGAATTCTTTGGTGAAATCTGCAGTTGTGAATGCAACAGTTGCTGTGATTACTCGTTCTCATGCGGGGGTAGATTACGATATAATATTAGATGCTGTTGCTCTGCTACACGAGACTGCCCCCTTTGCTTAAAGGCTTTCTAGCTAAATATACATACCCTATGAGTGAACGAAAAGTTAGGTTTCCATAATGTGAATAAGAGAAAACCAAAATTACAAAAATCCAATCAGGATTACACAAGTTATCACATTTTTAAGATCGACATGTAAAATCACAGTGACCAATAATGCAGTTGGTCACTTTTGAGGGATTACTGGAAGAGCACTCAATATTACGGACTTCTTTATGGTTTCCTGAATGAGGTAATGCACAGGGGATCCCGGCCCTTCCCCAATCCAGCTTTATTTATGGGCCGCTCGGGACCAGTCAGTGAGTACAATCATGGTGAACAAGAAACAAAAACAGGTAGCCCGGAGTTGCTGCACTTGGCCTCACCTGGTGCAATACTGTAAGGTTGAGAGACAACAACTAGCAGCCTAGAGCTGCCACGCGGGACTTCGCCAGTCCTGCTCTTCTAGTCTCTGTACCTGACAGGCATCTTGAGAGGCCACGCGGAGGTGTCCTCAGCCCATCGGGACAGTCTCGGCAGCCCACAGTGCAGGGCAATTGTTCCGCGAGCAGCCGGGCCCCCCGCAACTGACATCAGTGGAGTTCTCCACGTTACTGGGCAACCTTTCCGGCTTCATGGGCAGGAGCTTCCCTCAGCACTGCAGTATGTCTCCCCCCTCGGAGAGTGCAGCGTTTGGGGGAGCACAAAGTGCTTGAGGCACACGCTGCTCTGGAGAAATATGAAGCGCTCAACACACACTTGTCTTTGGAGCAGGCAAAGTGCTCAACACACACTGATGAAAAGCGAAGTGCCTCACACATGCTGGCCTTGGTAAAATGCAAAGCAGGGAGCGGTCAATCATGGCTCCTTAGTCAGAACGCTGCTGCCAGACTAATAAGTGATAGAGTTCCACACCATTGGGGATTATGCAAAATCTTTGAAGGCCCTGAGGTTTCAAAACAGGAGGCAAGCCAACAAGCCCTTGGAGTCACTCTGGGCTCAAGTGAATGGGTTCAGTCCTTATCCTCAGCAGGGCAAGATCAGCAGGCAGCAGTGCAGCTCAGCAAAGCAGAGAAGCAGTTTCTTGGAACAGTCAGTCACACCAAAGAGGCAATCCTTACAGCATAGCAGTCTTCACTCCAGCAGAGTTCTTCTCAAAGTCCAGTAGTGTACTGATTTGGTACAGCCAGAGCCCTGGTACTTATACTCAAAAATGCCTTTGATGTAGGGGATAACTTCAAAAGATTCTTCTGAAGTGCACAAGGATCCCTTTTTGCCCAGCCCTGTCTACCAGGCTATCTGTGGGGCATAGTCAGTCTCTTTATGTGAGGACATGACACAGCCTATTCAGATGTAAGTGTGTGCCTCCTTTCTTCCTTCCTGCCCAGGAAGGCTATCAGTATGCAGATGAATGCAGATGAATTCCCTGTCACACCTAGCCCTTCCTGTGTGGTGGCTGTCCAGGGGGAATGCACAAAGTGCAGCTGTCACCCAGCCCAGACGTGTATTGGAGACAGGCTGCAGGCACATAGAGCAAAGTTAAGAGCAGAGAAATATCCACTTTCTAAAAGTGGACAGAATGCCGTGAACCGATGCACACACGCTACAGGGAACTTTGAATTAAGACTGATATGAGGCACAGACTCCAATACAAGAGTTTGGACGATAACATTTACCGCCATAGGACTGTGTGGGAATATTCTGGATCACGTAGGAACTCTGATTGGATTTACTGAAGAAGGAATAAATATCCGTGTGACTGGCATGGATTACAAAATTGCTCACACATCCCAATGCAGTTAATGTGTGTTAACCTTGACTAAATCGCTGAATTAAGCTGCGAAGAACCTTTCCTGCTTCCCTGCTTTGAAGAAATAAGATACACACAAGGTGTCTCCAGCCCACAGCCCTGAAGAAATCCCCCAGTCAGTTGCGGTTCGAAACGCGTTGGCGCGAACCTCCCGAGAATTTATTGATAGTATTCACCAATATGGAATGTTTGTATAAATGATATGAACGATAATCCTTTCAATATTAGATGATGTTTTAACCCAGATGTTGAACACTGAAAGGGTTTCAGCCTCCTTTGAGCTTCGAATGAAATCATTTGGACTGGTTTACAGTACAATTAATTTCCTTTCGTGTGTCTATCAATGCACCATTTATTGTCATGTTGGTCATTTTTGTTTTCTTTTTGTAAACTTTTCTAATGTTGCATGATTGTTATTTGGTATAGCTTTGGAAATGATTTTCATTTATGTAAAAGAAGAGTGGTTATCCTTGTTCTAGTCCGAGTATAATGTAAACATTGTAACTGAAGAAGTGTGTAATGTAACTAGGGGTGGGCAAAATTTGCGTAGCCGCGCTACGCAAAGCTCCGCGAAACAGTAAAAAATCTTCGCGAGCACGCAAAAGTTCCGCGAACACGCGGAATTGCTTGTTCCGCCCGTTCGCGATGCCTTTTTCCTGTTCGCGAACGCTGTTTGCATGCTCGGGGAGAAATATCTTGCGAACACGCATTTTGAAAGCGCGAACAAGCAAAAAACTCCGCGAAGTCGCGGATCGCGGAATTTTTGGCAATTCTGCGTTCTCCGCAGAACGCGAAATTACCCAAATTCCGCGAGCGGAACGGAATTTACACTGGTCACGTTTATTAAATATCTTGCCCTTTAGTAAAAAAGTATGTCACTCATTCAACCACCCCTTTGATTGTTTATTATTTACACTGTCTAAAAGTGGCATCTCTCAAATGGTAATGTCAAATCCAACTTTATCACTAGAGAGGATTTATCACCACCATTCCAAAGATAATAAACATGAAGTAGCCTTTCCCAAAAAATATTACAGCTACAGCTAAAAAGATATTTTAAGGACTCCCCAATGCTAGGCCTATTGAAGTGGTAGGCCTCACAGTAGTGAAAAACAAATGTAGCTATTTGTCACTGCCAGGACATGCAAAATGTAAACGTAGATGCACTGCCATTTAGTTACACAGTACCCTGCCCTTAGGGTCACTTAGGGCCTACCTTAGGGATGACTCATGTGTAATAAAAGGGAAGTTTAAGGCTTGGCAAGTGGTTTTAAATGCCAAGTCAAAGTGGCAGTAAACTGCACACACAGGCATTGCAATGGAAGGCCTGAGAAAGGATTGAAAGGCACTTGTGTAGGTGGCACAACCAGTGCCGCAGGCCCACTAGTAGCATTTAGATTACAGGCCCTGGGCATATAGTATACCACTTTACAAGGGACTTATAGGTAAACTAAATATGCCAATCAGGTATATACTAATGTCAACATGTTTTAGGGGAGAAGCATATGTGTTTTAGCACTGATTAGCAGTGGTAAAGTCCAACAAAAAGAATACAGCAAAAAGAGTAGGAGGAAGGCAAAAGGTGTGGGGTAACCCTGCAAAAATGGCCTTTTCTGACAGTTCCCTTTGTTAAAATTCCAGGGGTAGGTGATCGTTTGATTTGCAACCAAAACCACAGGCTATCTTAAGTGATAGTTTTGCATGAATGTGATGCTTCAGCACATGCAGGTGTGGCGGCTACAATTTCATTACTGTAGCAATGCTATTGGTGGCATGGCTTGTATACACAGGCCAAAAAATATGTCCTTTGTTGTGACATTTGTCAATAAATTAAAAGTTCCTCCTTGGCCTGTCCATCTCAGACACACTTTTTGAATTCCAACAAACCTTTCAGCTGCATTTATGTGGACCATTGTGGTCCTCCTAATTCAGATGGTGCTTTTAAATCTATCCTCTTTGCAGTTGATTCTTGCTCCAGGTTCCTCTGGGTGTGACAATAATGTTCGTCTGATGCTCACACTTTTAATAAAGATTTGCAAGTCTTTATCAGAACACATGCATGCACTACATTCTCCTCATCCAGGGTCCTGCTTTCACCTCAAAAGCGTATAAGGATTCTATGGTTTTCCTGGGTGTAGTGGTGTATTACTCCTCCACCTATCGTCCAGAGGGAAATTCGGTGGTGGAGTGGATGACCCATGACTTAAAGCAGTCCTTAACAGAGAGAGTATTAGGTACATGACATAATTGGATCCATCACTTATATGGGGTACAACAAGCACTTAATAATCTCCCCAAAATTATCTCTGGGTAGCCGAACCCCAAATGAGGTTTGGCATCAAAATGTATGTTCCACAATTCGACGGTCCAGACATTGTGGCAGCAGCCACGCCCTTTTGACGTAAATGATCAAAGTGCTGTCTAAAATTTTTTTTTTAATTCTGCGACGGCCAATCCAACAATAAGTTGTAGACGTCTGCCTCTACCGGAATCGAGGAGAAGCCTGTACCTTCTGGCTGGTTTCCACAAATTGGGGCTCTCGTTCGTGACAAAGTTGCAGTGAATAAGGAACTTGTCCCATCATACCCCCCACCTGTGCCAGTCCTTGGCATTCAAGGTACAAGAACTGTAATATTGCTACTGCTTGCTGCTTCTATGTTCAATCATTTTGTCTACATTGATCCCATCATGTTACATTGTGTGGCTGATTCTAAATAGTAGGCTACGAGGATTCCTTGGTAGCTCCCTAACTCCTCTGCTCCCATACAGGAAATTCCTCTACAGCTTGTGAGCAACAACAAAGCTATTTCTCCCCAGCTGGGGTGAAGGGGTGGCGAATGAACTCAGTTACTTTCAAATACTGCTACAAATGGCAACCATCCAACGGAAGTGAGTACTATACTTAGTATGCGTCTCCTGTTGATGATGTTGTTTATACTGATCCACCCCTCGTGGAATCTGCCAGTTCTTTTATTGCACATGTGGCTCTCTGTTTTTCAAAAAAACTGCTTATGGGTATTTTGTGGAAACAGATGACTTTTCATACGAGTCTTCTGACAGCTCCACAGTCCAAACCACTCCGCCTAAACGGGCCTGTGTTCTTCTTTTTAAAGCTGAAGCACACTTTTCTTGTCCTTCCTTGGACGTATGTTTGGATAACACTTTCCTTCTTTTTCTATTTCTTTGGATTCGATTTGTTACTGTTTTCTTCTTGCTAATAAATGGCCATTACCTTCCAGAATGCTCTGGCACAGAACTGGTTGATGAGTTGTTAACACCTCACTCATCTTCACATAAACTTAAAAAAGACCTGTCCTTTATGAAAATTTCAGCTGTCCCACTAACTGATGGGATTGTTTGGGATAAGGTCCCCTATGATTTCTTCGGCCCTACAGAAATACTGCAGATTACGTACCTCTTAAGGGTCTCTATGGGTGATGTTATTGTTCCTGTCTTACATTATGATGATTGGGATGTTGATACTGTAAACTCTATGCTCTCAGAGCTGGAATATTATACTTTATTTGAAAAAGAGGACCTGTATCTAAATTCTGCTCATTATGGTCAAATGTATTGTAATCATTATTATGGACATCATTATTTACATTGAGCTAGTTATCAACACACACTTTTTAATTACATACAATGGGAACATTTTCCAACTCCCCCACAAGGTAGCTTAAAAACATACAGGGATAAATTCACATATTTTTCTGGACATGATTCATTAGACCCGAAATCTTTTTATTTTAAACTTGCTAACACACTAAGCTAATATATATATTTCTTGGTCAAACAGTTATCCTTAAAAGGATATGAGTATTGGTAGATACCATTTACATTGGCAAGCTCACACCTTATTTAAAGCCTACTTAAAAGCACAAGCCACTACATACTAATTGGTCTGATCCGTGAAGGTGAGTTTAGAATTGAACATGTTTCCGAAATTTCTCACCTTTGATACAGGCAAAGGCAGAGAGCCCAAAGTCTGAGGCCACCAGGCGTTACCACAAAAAGAGATATGATTTCCTAGAATAAGCACCTCTGTCTTCTCAGAGTTCACTATGGCACTCATGCAGTTATTAAATCAGTTAGCCACCTCCTCAATGTTTTTAGTAATGGATTCTACTAATTGAGCATTGCCAGCATAGAAGATGGTTGAGAAGCCATGTGTTTTTATCAGTTTTGCTAATGGAGCCACATATAGATTAAATAACGTGGGATTTAATGATGGCCCCTGCGGGATGCCACATGGCAGAAAGAATGGTTTTGAGGTGAAATCTCCTAGTGCCACTGATTGTTCCCTGTCATCAAGAAAGGCGCAAAGGAGGTTAAAAGAAGCACTACTGATATCTATTTCTGCCATCCGATGTTTCAGGACTGGGTGGCTAACAGTGTCAAAGGCTGTGGATAGGTCCAAAAGGACCACCGCAGTCTTCCGACCTCTATCCATGATATCCCAGATTTCCTTTGCGCTATTATCAGAGCCGTTTCCATGCTGTGAGCTTTCCTAAACCCGAACTGAACCTCATCTAGAGTCTCATTTTGGTCTGTAAATTCAGAGATCGAGATGTTTAAATGTCTCTCTAAGATTCTTGCTGTAATAGGGAGCCAGGAATTGGATGGTGGTTCTTCTCTTCATTTGGATTTAAAGTTGTTTTTTTAGTAGTGGGAGAATAGAAGCCTCTTTCCACTTTTTGGGTTACCCGCCCTGAAAAACATGTCACCAGTAGGATTGCTACCCCTGCTTTCTTCACTGTCCTGGAGGAAAAATGTTGGCGGTCAAACCACCTAGAGTGTAGATTTTTCCAATCAAGTTTGAGCAAGTGGGTCTCCTGCAGGAGGCAGACAATACATTGAAATGTCAGGTGCTCTATGGAGGCGTTATGACCCCTGACATTAAGGCTAGGAATAGGATTTATCTAAAGGTATGTCTGGGGTAGTCTTGTGGGGGGTCATGCTTGGACGGGAAGATAGACCAGCCCTGGACATGGTTCGCTAATACATGGTGTCAGTGGAATGAAAGAACAGGCAAAGGACATCAGAGGGGAAGCGGGGAAAGAGAATGAAGAACTGTTCAACGAAGAGGTTCCCTGTCTGGGAACAGTAATAACCAGTCGATGTGGGTCCAAGGGACATGTGTCGACTCTGCTTCAGTTCCGAGGGCAATTCGCTGGTTCCAAAATGCGATGCATTGGTTTTCTCCACGCAACAGTGCAGATGCATCAGTTCTGAGGGCAATGCGCTGGTTCCACTCTTGCAAAGGCAGTGATTCATCAATTATGCTGTCACAGCAGAAGATGCGTTGGGCTGAAGTAAAACACCTTTGGCCCACTTCCAATGATCCAGGTGTAAGAGCAGGGTGGTTGGAAGTCTTTTATGTCCTTGAGACTTCAGATCAGGAGGCAAGACAGCAAGCCCTTGGAGACAATTTGGGTTTTGGGGACAAGAGAGGCAGGTCCAGTCCTTCTCACCCAGGCAGAGAGGGCAGCAGGCAGCAGGTCAGCACAGCAAGAAAGCAGTTCTTCCAGAGCAGCAGTCCAGTAGAGTGGCAGTCCTTCAGCAGCACACCAGTCCTTCTTCTTGGTAGGGTATTCTCAGGCCCAGAAGTGTATTGAAGTGGTAGGTTCTGAGGTCCAGTTCTTATACCCAATGGTAACTTTGAAGTGGGGGAGACTTTAAAGAAGGGCCTTTGAAGTGTACAGAGGACCTCTGTACTGCTCTGGCCCCAGACTCATGTGTATGCAGTCCTTTGTTTGGGGATAGGACACAGCCTATTCAGGTGTAAGTGTGAGGCTGTGCCCAGATTCTTCCTCCATCATCCCAGGATGGCACACCAAGTCACACCTAAGCTCCCTTTGTGTGTGGCTGTCTCAGTGGAATACACAAAGCCCAGCCGTTACCCAACCCAGACATGCAATCAGACACAGGCATCAGGCACACAGGGCTAAGAGCAGGAAAATGCTATCTTTCTAAAAGTGGCATTTTCAAAACTGTAATGGCAAATTTGACTTTGCCAATAAAGAGGGTTTATCATTACAATTCCATAGGTATCAAACATGTGAGATCCACCTCCTCTCAATTAGGAATCGCAGCTTATTAGAGGCAATCAGGAACCCCCAATGTTATGCTATGAGAGGGTAAGCATTCCAGTAGTGACAATTTGGGAGTTTTTCACTACCAGTACATGTTTCACTTAAAAGCACATGCCCTACCTTTAAATTACATAGCACCATGCCCAATGGGCTTCCTAGGGCCGACCGTAGGGGTGGCTTATATGTAATAAAAGGGGAGTTTAAGGCTTGGCAAGGGGTTTTAAATGTCAAGTCGATATGGCAGTGTAACACTGCACTCAAGCTGTGATAACAGGCCTAGGACAAGGTTTAGAGTGCTACTTAGGTGGGTGGCACAATACGTTTTGCAGGCCCACTGGTAGCATTTACTTAGGTATATGGTATACTACTCTACATAGGATTTATAATTAATTAAATATGCCAATGAGGTATATGTCCATCAAACCATGTTTGAGGGAGTGAACACAAGCACTCAAGCACTGATTAGTCCTGAAGCCAACAAAAACTAGGTTAGAAAAAGTGGAAGAGGAAGGCAAAACATTTGGAGGTGACCCTTCAGAGAGGGGCATTTTCTAACAGGTCCTCCGCCAGAGGGTCTGTGGCACTATCATTTGTCCCCACATGGGAACACCACAGATCAAAAAGGGCCATTAGAGCATGGACCCTCCCAGTGTCCCATTAGATCTCCTTTAGATCCCCTTCAGAGTCATTAAATCTTCCACCACCCACACACTGGGCTACACTCTTGATGCTTTGATACTTTTCATCCTGAGCAATGACACTGTTGTTGTTGATCGCCATCACCTTAAGGTCTAGAAAGCCTGTAGTTTTCTTTTTCAATCCTAAAAGGCAGCCGAATATGAACCACATCACCTACCAGGAGCTCAGGCAACTTGAATGTGCAGGAGACATTTAATTTGATTTGGATTGACATATAATAACCCTATTCTTTATCTTATTCAAGTGTACAATGGTGATATCACCTTTTTAAACAACCATGCACAAACTTCTGAGGAAGGAAGGAGACCCCTGAGCAATTTGAAGGGACTGATTCCAGTCAGCGAGTAGAGTGATATGCAGTATGTCCAAATTCTATCTCTGAATGTCTGAAACAGAGGAAAGTGGGACACTATCCTTAATATGTCGATTAAAGCATTCAACCAGACCTTTGAATAGAGGGCCATTGAGGACTGTCCTGATGTGGCTGATACTGTGTGAATTAAAAAATGTTCTACTTACCCTGAAAGTGAATTGCACCTCATTATCACTTACTATGGTCTCCTGGACATCCTCTTTCCTGCAAGTTTTCCTAAAAAGTTCCAAAACATGTGGTAGTAAATCTTTCAATAATTCAACTTCAAGCTACTCTAAGAAGTAGTCATCAATGCCAATATGGTATATTGGTAAGTATCTTCTTGAAAGTCCTTCTACATCAAAGTCAGATTTTTGCCAGTCATATTTGGGCCCACATTTGAGCCAAGAGATGGGTTGAGTAAAGTTTTAGAGGACTCACAATTCCTCACAAAGCGCTAAGCCTCTCTAACCATACTTGACCACCAGAACAGAGTTCTTAATGATTTTCTTGAAGGGCAGACATGCCCATGTGACCCTTATTACTTTTGTAACTGGCTCTCATAATGGAATCTCTGACAATTTCAGGTGGAACGCACTTGTCTCTACTGAAGGCAGAACCATCAATCACACTGAGCTCAGCTACAATTTGGGTAAATTAATAAAACCATGTTCCAAGGTTTTGGCAGACAATCAACTAATGTGGGCCTTTTCTTGTGGCAACTTCAGCACCTCATCCTTTGCATCCTCAGCATATCAAACCTCTACAGACATTGGCTCTTCCTGCAGGACACATACACCCTTCATTCAACTGACAACATCAATATTATTGTAATCATATTCAACATTTTCACAATTAGGACATGGCAGTGTGAAAACCTTCCCACAACCCTATTGTTCTCTCCAGATACATATGCCACTTCAAAACAATACTCCAGTAATTTGGAGCATAATCTGACAATCCAAGCCAGAGAACTAAAAAATAGGACTGGATGTGAATCAAGGGTGTGTGGTGTATTTGAAGCACAAACGTGATGCCTCAATTGAAGTGTGTAAAATGATTAACTGTTCATACCAAGGACTAAAGTTCTTGCTCAGTGACAGCATACCATCTTTCAGCTTCATTAAGAGTTCTTGAGGTGTAGCCTTCTATTCAATCCTCTTTGCCAGCCATTTGGAAAAACACTGTCCCAGTCCATATGCACTTGCATTTACAGTGCTAATACATTTTGCCCAGGGAAAAAGGTCACAAGGTGGGAGCATTGATGTTATGTTCTTCGCCAAACAGGAGACTTTTTGTTTATCACTGCTTTACATGTACTCCACCACTTTGCTTAGCAGTTTCTTCAATGGTTCTATGACTGTGGCAAATCTTTGGACAAACTGAGTAGTTTTGAGTAGTACTCACAAAGGCCACAAAAGAAAAACAATTGTTTTTTATTTCACGGTGGGGTTGCATCCTTGACTGTCTTCATCCATGACTCTTAAGGAACTACTCCTTGTTCTTACACAGAATGCCCAAGGAACTGAACAGGAGTCTAAAAGAGATTACACTTATCAGCTGACAAGACCAGATTACTTCTCTTCAACTTGAAGCAAACATTATTTAGAATATCAAAATGTTCCCTTGTCCCTTTATTAAACACTACAATGTTGTCTTGGAATCATCTGACACTGTTATCCAAGGGGCATATTAACAAGGGCAGTATCGCCACTTTAGCGGCACTTTTTGCCGCTAAAGCGGCAATATTTTTATCGCCCTATCAGCAAGCTGTCGCTAACAGGCGTTAGCGACAGCTTTCTGGCGATAGCGGGCGGTTTTCCTATCACCTTGCATGCCAGCGATAATTATCGCTAATGACATGCAAGGTAGGCGTTCCCAACTAAAAGCGACTGAAAACAGTCGCTAACACAACTTCCCCCTATTGGCAACGCACGCAAAGCGATAAAAAAAGTCGCGCTAAGCGCGATTATCGCTAGAATTTAACACCTGCTAAAAACATGACTTACCTGTTTGTTCACTGGGAGGTGGATTGTCAGGCTAAGTCCACCATGGCGTTAATGCGTGAATATCGCTGGATTTCCAGCGATATTCACGCATTTCGCCGCTATTGCTGGTTATTTTATCGCATTGGAGATAAACGTTGCTAATAACGTGTTATCTCCGCAATAAAATCCAGCGATACGCGGCGATAAAAAAAAACGCGCTAGGCGCGGTTTGCGATAATTATCGCAAGTTGTTGCTAATATCCCCCCAAGTTTTTAAACAGATCAGAGGCTGAATTGCATACTTCAGTATACAGCCCAAAAGGCATTATTGAAGGTAGTTTATGATCTTGATTCTTCAGCCAATTCAACTTGATGGTACATGTGCCGGAGATCAAGATTTGAAACCTCAGCAGCACCGTCCATAAGAGATTAGTTAATTTAACTTGGGCAGTGGGTGTTTATCAATCCCAATGTTTGAGTTTAATGCTCTTAAGTTTATGCATAAGTGCATACTTCCAGTACATTTCTTGGCCAATACAACAATGGTGAGACCCACTCTGAGAATGTAATGTCCTCTATAATGCTGTCTCTCAATAGCTCATCAAGTAAATTTTACAAACACTTGCAGACACAAATTCTCACGCCCTCAATTCTTGCCTCCTCAAAGATGTGGCACCTGGCTTGAGTTTAATGTGGTGATCACACCCTGCACATTTTCCTAAGCTTCCTGCAAACACACTTTAGAAGGCATTAAGTATCATAGAACTATAAACTTTCACATACTGATAACACTGTATTGGCTGTGCTGGGATTCAAAACAATTCACAACAGTCTCTGCTCCTTCAAGCCTAATACAAACATACACCCTTTTGCGGGACATAGATTTTGATCTTGGTGGCCTTCCCTTGAACATGACCTCTGTTGGAAAATAACCGTTGAAGTCTATGCTATGCCCATCAAAAGATACTGCTCTGATGTGTGGGGAAGAAAGTATGTCAACTTGGAACACAAAAAACGAATCAAGCTTTTTCGAGTGATGATCATGTTGGGAGACACAGACTCTGCCATGACTCTCATGTCACACCCCGAAACAGGCAGAAGGCACATTAGAGGACTATCTGCACCATCTTCCATTTAGCCGTTATTTTCACAAATCCAGAGCACCATATTACTTGAGCTTAGGTCATGCTCCTTTGGATGTTCGCTGACAGGGATTGATATATCATTCACCTGTGCTATCCTGGGTTTAACGGTCCACTTGCTCTCTTTGGAAACTTTCCTAAAGGGACCAATGCACCCGCAGATATTGTGCTCTCTTATTATAGCTGGGCAGTCCTTTGAAGAAGTAATATGTAAAGTAAATGTAAAAATGTAAATCCGTATTTGTAAAGTGCGAGCTACTCACCCTTACAGGTCTCAAGGCGCTGGGGGCCGTCGTGGAAATTAAGTGAGCTATTGCCCAGAGTCACATGGTGCTGAGCTGAGCTGCTGCCGGAGATCGAACCGTGAGCCCTGTGCTTTGAAGTCAGCTGACCTGGCCGCTGCACCACACCTCTCCACGTAAAGCACTGCCACAATGATAGCAAGACCACTTGAGCTCAGATCTTTTTATTTTTAATGGTTCAGATTTGCCCAGTTATCCAATGACACTGCAAACCTCATTCCCTTTGTATTAACCTTTGTCCTTATTCACTTTTTTCACCTAGGAAAAATATTGTTCAATCACTTTTGCTATCCCTTTGTCTTATGGTATAAAAATGGTACTTTAGAGCATGATGCTTACTGATGCCTAAAAATGTTTTTTTAGTTTGAGGACTGTTTCTTGGAACTCATCATACTCATCTTCACCCTCAGATGCTTTGAAATATGCCATGTCTCCCATATCCAAAAGCAGGAGCAGGATACCTTTCCTATGTAAATGTCCAGTATTTGTAAAGCGCACAGCTACCTCCGGAGAGGTGTCACAGCGCTGGGGGCCGTCGGGAAGTTTAAGCGAGCAATTGCCCAGAGTCACATGGTACTGGGCTGATCTGCTGCCGGCGCCGGGAATCGAACCATGAGCCCCAAGATCCAGAGTCAGTCACCCTGGCCGCTGCGCGACACCTCTACCCTATGCACCACCAGCATTTTAATAGCATTGATACCTACAAGATATGTCTGGAATTTCGCCTTCCATCTTTCCCAGGGGAAGTGAGAGTCACCTTTATTCTGGAAAAATAATTGTGGAGGTTCAGATTGCATGTTAGAAAATGATGTTATGTTATGCAGATTTGTAGAGTGAACTATCACCGGGGTGGGTATCCGGTCGCTTAGCAGGTGTGAGTCTGGGGCTACATAGGGTCCGGTGGGACTACTCGATAAGCTGAGACTTCAGATTCTTGCGTATTTCAAAAAGTGATGAGAAGGCTCTTATGTGTAGTGGCAGGTTGTTCCCTGCATAAGAAGAGATGTAGGAGAAGGTTCAACTACAGGATCTGGTGTTCTGTGTGCGTGGAATTTGAGCAAGTAAGAGCCAGGACAAGTGGAGTTGCCTGAAAGGTGTGTGATAGCAGATACGATTGTTGAGGCATGCTGTTCCAGTGTTATGCAGTGCCTTGAAAGTGTGAGTGAAGAGTTTGAATTGTGCTCATTTGTGAATGGGAAGCCAGTGGATCCCCTTCTGGTGTGGTATGATATGAGTTCAGCGTGAGAGGTTGAGAGCGATTCAGACCATCGTTCTGAATGATCTGCAGCCTTCTCATGAGATTTTTGTAAATCCTGGCATAGAGGGTGTTCCCATAGTCCAGCCTCCTTATGACCAGGACATGCATGATGGCTTTCTGGCTTCTGATTGGGAACGATTTGGAAATCTTCCTCAGCATCTTAAGGGTATTGAAGCATGAGGAAATGACAGCATAGACGTGGATGGCCATGTTGACTTTGCTGTCCATGATGATCTTAAGGTTCTTGGTGTGGGTGTAGGGGCTGGGTGTCAGCCCTAGCTCTGTTGGCCACAAGGTGAAGTCGCACTGTGATGTGCTGTTCCCAGAGATCATGATTTTGGTTTTGTTGGTGTTCAACTTTAGACAGTTGGTCTTTGTGCACTTGGGCGATTTCAGTCATTCAGGCATTGAACTTGATTCAAGTACTGGGTGTGCTGTTTGTCAGGGAGAGAATGAGTTGTGTGTCATTGGCGTATGAGAGGACATTGATATTGTGAGGTAGATGATGCTGGCTAGAGGGATCATGTATGTTTTCAATAGGGCCAAGTTCAAGGAGGATCCTTGTGGAACTCTGCAGATGAGGTTGGGGGAATCAGAGGTGTACGGTGCCAGGCTGACTGATTAAGTCCTTCCAGTCAGGAAGTAACAGATCCATCGGAGTTCTTGTCATTGGATTCCAATGTCATGTAGGCATTGGATGAGGATGGGGAGGAAGACTTTGACAAATGCTGCAGAGAAGTCTAGGAAGGTGAGGGTCACCTTACCTCCTCTGTTAAGAGTCATGCGGATGTTATCTGTGGTGGCGTTGAGGGAAGTGTCTGTGCTATGGATCTCAAACCAGACTGGGTGGTGTTGATTAGTGGGTGGTCATTAAGGTATTCCGCGAGGTGCCTGTTAATGATTTTCTCTGAGACCTTGGTCAGGAATGGTAGCAGGGAGATGGTTCTGTAGTAGGTGAGTGTTGAAGGGTCCGCAGAGAGTTTTTTCAGTAATGGGAGGACAGTTGCATGTTTCCATGCATCTCGGAAGGTCACGGAAGAGCTGAAGGCATTCAGAATAGGTGAATGGTCACAGGATTCACTAATGCAATGAGGAAATAAGATTAGGAACACCACAGCCAAAATAAAGGAAATATAAGTTGATCAAGAAAGTCAATAAAATACTCTTGATGGTAATAATGAAATGCTCATATGGTTTAATGGTGATGTTAGCTGAAGAATGGTAGAACTGCCACACAGAATCTAGTAAATATATTCCCCAACTTAACTTGACTGGAAATAAGCTGTAAAATTCAGCTACAGTGTGGTTATACTGTAGAGGAATACGTACATTGAAAGGTGCCCTATGATAAAATAAAATTGTGCCTGACTAAAAAAATTTACTTCAGAAGGTTGTAAAAGGGGTCTCAGTGGCTAAGGAGTTGCTTCAAACTAAGGGCCCACTCATAAAGGCATTGGTAGTTGTAGGACAGAGCAGGGACATGCACTATGCAGAAGGCGCTACCCAAGGGAGGTCCTCCATTTATTTATTTATTTTATTTTGAAGGTTTTATAGAGCGCGGACAAGACCCTTGCGGGTATCAGAGCGCTTTACAAGCAGATATGGTAAACAAAACCCGTATTACAAGAAAAAATTATGTTCCATGCATATCAGTCAATAGTATTACAACTTATAAACATAGTTCATGTGAATTTGGATAAGAGAATAGATTTCACTTCTTTTTTGAACGATACAATAGAGGGATTCAGTCTGGTTTCTGGAGGTAGTGCATTCCAGATCCTGGGAGCAATCCCCGAGAAGGCCCGGTTGTATGTTTTCTTCTTGGAAAATCTTTGTGGTTTCAGTAGAAGGTTACTGGCACTTCTGGAGGATCTGTTGCCACAAGAAAGTACCAATTTCTGTGCCAGGTAGCTCGGAGTGTTGTGATGTATGGCCTTGTGCGTCATGCATGCAATTTTTAGTTGAACTCTGGCTTTGAAAGGTAGCCAGTTGAGGGCTCTAAGGTCAGGGGATATGTGGCAGTTTCTTTTGGAGCCAGTGATGAGTCTAGCAGCTGACCTGATTGAGGCTCTTAGGGGGGCTGTCGTCAATCTGGGGAGCCCGCAAAGAGAAGCACTCCCATATTCAACTCTAGGGAGTACTAGAGCATGAACTGCAAGTTTGAAGTCATTTGCGGGGAGGAAGGGTTTTAGTCTTCTTAGGGTGTTCATTTGAAAATTTGCTCCTTCTGTTGCGCTGCTAATGTGTTTCTGCATGTTTAGATTTTTATCAAGAGTTACTCCCAGTGATTTTGCTGAGTCGATAATAAGAGGCTGGCAGTTCAGTGCTGTGAGGTGTTTCAGCCAATCAAGGATGATGGTCAATTGGTTGGGGGGAGCGATAAGGAGGAATTCAGTTTTCAGGGTGTTTAGTTTCAGATGGTTTTTAGCCAGCCAGGTTTGAGTTTTTTGTAGCGTTACATTGAGAGATTTGATGTACTCTAATGAATGGATTTTTAAGTATATTTGTGTATCGTCCGCGTACATGTGATATTGGACATTAGAGGAGCTGAGGATGTCAGTGAGCGGTTCCATGAATAGGTTGAAGAGTGTAGGAGAGAGGGAAGATCCTTGCGGGACTCCTATAGTGACTGGGACGGGATTGGACAAGGATTGGTTAACCTTGAATCTTTGTGATCTATTTTGAAGGAATGAAGAGAACCAGTTTAGAACTGATCCAGATAATCCCATTCTGTGCTTCAGGAGATCTAATAAGTTGTCGTGTTTGACGGTGTCAAAAGCTGAGGATAGGTCAAGCAAGATTAGCAGACAGGCTTCATTTTGATCAAGGATTTTTAGAGCGTCATCTATTATATGGGTCTTGGCTGTTTCAGTACTGTGCCTTGTGTGGAAGCCAGATTGGTATTGATTAAGCAGGTTGAAATGGTCAATGTGTTTTCTAAGCTGTGTGTGAGCGCATTTTTCTAATAATTTGGCCAGTGTAGGGATGTTGGATATTGGGCGGTAGTTATTTAAGTCCGCCGGGTCGGACGTTGGCTTTTTTAAGATGGGGGACACCTGCCCAGATTTGAGGATATCTGGGATGATTCCTTGCAGGAGAGGTGTATTTATAATCTTGGTTCATAGAGGCAATAACAGTGGAATGAAGTCTTTTATGTGATTTGCGGGAATGGAGTCTGTGAAGTGGTTGGAGGGGTTCAGAGATGTGAGCATTTTTTATATTGCTTGTTCACTGTATGTAGTGAAGGAGGACCATGAGGCATTGTTTTTGAGGTTAAATTTAGGGGAGCATATAAATTGGGCTCCTGGAGGGGAGGATGAGGTGTCTATGTGAATGTCAGAATGGGTTGTTAAGTCGTTGAGCAGGTCCGATTTTATGTTTTCTGTCTTCAACATGAAGAAGGAGGGAAATTCTTCGCAATTGGGTAGTGAGTCTGGGTTAGTTTGAGGGGGGTGAGGTAAGCCCTTAGATTGTGTTTTGATTCGTTCAAATAGTTTTTTGGGGCGGTTCTTGGCTTGGTCTAGTTGATTACTGAAAAAGATTGCTTTTGATTGTCTGATCTTTCTGTAGTAGGAGTTTCTCATGGTTCTTAGCAACTTGAGGTTAACTGAAGAAGGCGTTGACCACCATCGTCGTTCGATTAATCTAAAGGATTTTCTGTCCTCGTTAAGTCTACCATCGTACCATGGTTTAGAATCCATGCTTGACATATTGCAAGAGGCACTGACAGTAAACTCGATTCACCTCCAGGGGCACACCATCAGAGGTAGTCTCTGGAAATGAGTGGGAACAGTGGGTGCACATTTCGGCCCTCTCTCTCATAGATGGTGATACAACAAACAGAAGATCAGCCAAGGGTAAGTAGGGCAACAAAAATATAACAGTGAGTGAATCTTGAAACTTGAGATTCTAGGTATGTAGAATGACTTATTTAATCACAACAGCACAGCACAAAGAGAGAGAGAGAGAGAGAGAGAGACCATCTCTCCAGAAGCAGTACACCAATCTCTTACCAACTGTCATCTCCTGAAACCCTCCTCTCAGCAGCAGTTCATTGGGCGAAACTAAGGGAGAGGAGAAGAATATGAAAAATGGAAACAGGGAAAATAATAATATTGCACAATGGAAATCATATACTATATATAGCATGTATGGGTCCCCATTATGCCTCTCTCCTGTATAGCAGGTAAAAGCAGAGGCAGGAGATTTTGGAGCCTTTACATAAGATATAAAGATACATCGGTAAAAAGTAAATAAATGGGGGTGTTTTTCACCTTGGGGTTCTGAGTGACATCACAGACAACTAAAGCTTCACTCTTGCTGTCTATTTGATCTGAATCACACCCCCCCTCAGTAAAAAACATTCCTGTAATTCATTATTACACGTCTATAATGGTATAAATATTATTCTTGTCCATAATGCTTCATAAAATTTTATATGATTTTAACTTTTGCTCTACTCTGTCAACTATGTTCATAGTCTCTCTGTACTATGATATCATAGATTCCTATGTACGGGCTAAAGTCAAAATTCTCTTCCTGACCAGTGGCCATTTGATGTGCTGAGTTTTCCCTGATGCACAGTATTCTAGAAATCCAAACAGCACTAAGTTAAGAGAATGCAATTTACTGAACTTCACGTGTGCATTTTAAAATGTTATTCCTAACGCCCTCTAGTTGAATATGCAATCCTCCTAAGCAAGCTATAATGTCAGATATCTCTCTGACATGAGAGAGTAGTTGCTGTGCTCTAAACCAATGCATTAAATAATTCATGTTCTTTTACCTTAGGGCTCTTTGACTTCCAGACTACTGCAAATTGCAGTGATGCCAACTATGCCATTAACACTGACATACAGATGACTGTTCAAAAGAACAAGCCCTATGCAGTGTCAGCCCCTCCATTAGGGCGGAGGAGCGCCACACCCTGCCACCACCCAAAAAATTAAACAATAATAAAACGTGATTAAACCCGTTTTATTTTCGTTTTATTTTAATCCCCCTGGACCCGCCCCCACGACTGTGACGAGTCTTGGTGGCGGGTCCAGGGGCTGACACTGTGGTGGGGGAGTGGTAGTGCACTCCATTATCACCCTTCTCAGCGGGTGAGGGTTTGGCCGGCCGTTTCAGGCTGGCCAAACCCTCATGCGCAGTGAAGCTTTCTCCAGCCCCAGATGTGTTGCTGGGCCTGGAGAAGGCAGGCGCAGGCTCCGAGTCTGCCTGGGAGTGCAAAGTCCCAGCACTCATGCCAATCCTGATGCTGCTTTCATGCAGCATCAGGATTGGCCGCAGTGCATTCTGGGAGCCTGTGCCCGGAAGAGCGCGATGGCAGTGCACGGCGGCGGCGATCAGGTAAGTTATTTTTTTATTGTTATTATTATTTTGTTCCCCGACCGCCACCCCCTCCCTAGCTCCCTCCTCTGGCTCGCCCTGTCACTTTGGCAGGGGATGGGCCGCTACTGGACCTACAGCAAAAGAAAAGGGCAGGAATGCGCCTTATCTATCAGATACGTTGCATTCCTGTCCTTTTCCTCTGTGCTGGCGCACAATGGGCTGCTGTGCGCAAACGCAGGCACCTTTGCACCATGGTGCAAGGGTGCCTGCATTGCAGGGATGCTTGCCTTTTTTCTCTTTCTATGTGAGCTGCAGAATGCATCACACATAGAAAAAAGAAAACGAGGAGAAATAAAGATATTTCTCCTTGCTGTGCCTCCCTTACTCTTCCCCTGGGGAGGCATAATTTTTGGCACTTCCTCAGAGTTACGATTTCTTGTAAACCTGGGGCAGTGTCAAAAAGCCATGGATGCTGCTGGGAATGCTCCCCCAGCAACACCCATTGCATGCCCTTTTAAAGCAGAAAACTGCGTTAAAGGGAACAATATTTACAAGGCAGCATTAAGCCCAAAAAAGTGGCTTAGTGCTGCCTGGTAAATATGGAGCAGGCTTCTGGGCCACCAGAGTGTCACAAAAAGTGACACACCGGTGGTGCAAGGGGCTTACAAATAAGCCCCAGTGTTTTTAAAGTAGATTTGTTGAGGTGGTAATATGTGACAAGCATAACTTTCACATATTTGTTGAGGTGGTGATGTGTTTTCTTGTTTTTAAGCTTTTTTGTTATCGTGCTTGGCAATTATATTTACTTTTCTTGTACTGTGCTGTGTTGTGTCGTTCTTTTGAGTTGCGTTCTGTTTTGACGTGCTTTGCACTATGGTGTTATATTGCTATATGTTATTGTATGGGGCTCTGTTGGGCTCTGTAATTACTTTAGAGATATCAACAAATGCTGCTGGGCTTTCATTTAAATGCAGCACATTTCTACACTTATGCTGTCAGTGGTGGTAAAATGTCACTGCTCCAGCTCTTCAATTACTTAAAGACGCCAGTGAGCCTAACATGGGTGACAGAAAGAAGTATTAAAATAGCACTTTCAGTGCTCCTTTATGTGAGACGGCCCCAGGTCACTTTACCAATCCCCAGACCCCCAAGCTCATACGTGTAAACGTAATGACATTGGAGCAGCCCCTGTGAGATGTCAATTACTTCATTATGAGCCTGTTATGTTATGTTATGAAGCATTTGTAGTGCGCACGGATACTCAGGAGCCTGTAATTGGATATGCATTTTGAATTGAGCGTAGGTGTCAGACGTGCATTTATTTCTCAACTCTCTCTCAATATGGATGTCATAACACGTTTAACTGTAAGAGTCAAAGCTCCAATAGAAAAAGTGCAGTTTCAACACCTCATTTAAAAGTGTAGCTTAATGTCATTACACTTACCATTAGTAAAGTCAGAAATGAACTGAAAACAAATCAAGATTGTATCTGTTCCCTCTCGTTCTGGTACATGCATTTGCTTCGCAGAGATCCTTGAGTTTTCAGCTTTTTTCAATCTACCTTAAGATACATACGTTTGGAGCATATCATGTGTTTTACCAGTTCTTGTTAAGCCTGAATTCGTTATTAGAAATGCGTTATCAGAAATTCAGATAGGAGAGTGCAAATGTGCATTTTTTAAAACTTTGCAATCTCTATAAAGTTTTGCAAATGTTGCAAAGGGTTACCCGCACAAGACAAATTCATGCAAAATAGGCTTTGTAGGGAGATACATTCTTGCAAAAACGTTTTTTGTGAGAAAACCTTTTTGGGTTGATTGAGCAAAAATAGTTTTTGCCCTTTATTTCCCAAACTGTCAAGGGTGAAAAATATAATATTGTGTGCCTGTAATCAAAATATGCAAACACAAAAACAGGATGAACGGAGCGCTGAGACTTTCCAGACACTCACCCCCAGTCACTATTAGACCTGGGTTAAATACATCATTGTTCTTTTGCTCACTTCGCCACACCAAGTAAGACCCAGCCGTATGCAAATCAGTCTTTACCCGGTTCCTCATGGGAACAGTCCACCCCGAACTGCCAAGCCGCATCTTCCCTGGACCAGAAACGAGCATCCTGGAACCGGTTTCGGAGTAACACCCCTCATCAGCCAGGCTAGCTTGAATTCCGTGGTAAAGTGAGCAAGGGACCCATGTCTGGGCATACCCTCTCCGTCCATCATCTGATTGTGTTTGCTCGTCCGGCCCAAGTTGTCAGAGTATGCCCAGATATGGGTCCCTTGCTCACTTTGCCAAAGGATTCAAGCTAGCCTGACTGATGAGGGGTGCTACCACAAAACCAGTCCCAGGATTCCTGTTTCTGGTCCAGGGAAGACCTGGCTTGGCAGCTCGGGCTGGACTGTTCCCATGAGGAACAGTGACAAGTCTGATTTGTATATGGCTGGGTCTGAATTGGGATGGCGAACTGAGCTAAACAATGATGATGGATTCAACCCAGGTCTAATAGTTACTGGGGGTGAGTGTCTGAAAAGTGTCAGCGCTCCGTCCATCATCTCCTTGTGTTTGCTTTGTTCACCCTAAATTGGCACTGTATGCCCAGACGTGGGTCCTTTGCTCACATTGCCACTGGATTCAAGCTAGCCTGGCTAATGACGGGTGTTATCCCGAAACTGGTCGCAGGATGCTTGTTCCGGTTCAGCGTAGACCTGGCTTGGCATTTCAGGTTACACTTTTCCTACGAGGAACAGGGTCAAGACTGATTTGCATATGGCTGTGTCTGAACTGAGGTGACGAAGAGAGCTACAGAACGGTGATGGATTCAACCCAGATCTAATAGTGACTGGGGGTGAGTGTCTGAAAAGTTTCAGCGCTCCGTCCATCATCTCCTTATGTTTGTTTTGTTTGCCCTAAGTTGGCAGGGTATGCTCAGATATGGGTCCCTTGCTCACTTTGCCACTGTATTCAAGCTAACCTGGCTGATGAGGGGTGTTATACCGAAACCAGCCCCAGGATGCTTGTTTCCAGCCCCGGGAAGACCTGGCTTGACAGTTCCGACTGGACTGTTCCCACGAGGAGCAGGGTCAAGACTAATTTGCATATGACTGGGTCTGAACTGAGGTGACGAAGAGAGCTACAGAACGGTGATGGATTCAACCCAGATCTAATAGTGACTGGGGGTGAGTGTCTGAAAAGTTTCAGCGTTCCGTCCATCATCTCCTTGTATTTGTGGTAATCAAAATATGTCAATAGTAATGTATACTGAACCTCACTGATTTCTTGATATGTTTGTGTCTCTCATAAGTCACAAGGTGAACTAGAGCCAGGGCCATTGGAATTTTGCAATACTGTGACTCCAGCATTTTCTGCACAATTATGGATTTTCCACATTTGCCATATTATCCATCTTATGCTGTAGATTGTGCAGATATTAACAAAAACATTTTCTATCCTAAACAGATCAAAAGTTACAAAAAATATGGCAACACATATTGTCGGTAGTTGGAAGGACCTTCACAAAGGGGGATTGGTCACCTTTCAGTTGCTTATTTGTGGAACTGGATGTTAAACAGGTACTAATGAAGTGAACCTTTGCTCAGACTATGTTAACACATGTAAAATGACAAAATATTGAAGTACAATGTGGCACATTCGAACACATAATTCATTTTTTTGTCTAAATTATGGATTGTATACATGTTTTATTTGCATGATGAATATAATATAAAATACAATCTGAGTTTCTATTTTTTTTAAATTTATTTATCTCAGAGAATACAGCAATTAAGCATAAAGCATAAACTTACATCCAACAAAATGCTGCTATAGCAGTAAAATCGTAAAACAGTAAAACATGGTGGTCCAAGAATACATTGCATTTAAGATAATAAAAGACGATTGTTCTACAAATTTCATGATTTGGCCACAGTTCATTAAGCCATGGTGAGAAGAAAACGAAAAAAAAATTAGGATTATCAAAATTAATTAATTGATTAATATACATATATTGGGCCAAAAAGGGGTATATATTATGCCTAAAAAGAAGGGAAAAAAATGGATCTTCATATGCTGGCAGACCCCTGGCAGACCCCGCCATCATCTTCGGCTACAAAAAGTCAGGCATTACAATATTAAACAGATTTGGTGTCAATGTAACCCCTAAGTACCATTAAAATCTAACTGCCTGATGGGGGCTGGTCGCTGTGGGGTTTCTGAGGTAAACCAATCCCTATTATCCATCCCCCCAGTTATCCAGGCTGACATAGGGCCCCAGATCTTACTACCTTGCTTCTTGAAATGCCTCCCCTTGCAGTTATATAAAGCTCTTTCTAGGTTATAGACGTGTAATAGCCGGGCAAGCTAAGCATTATAGGTAGGGGGATCTGAATCTTTCCATTTTGTTGCTATCAACAGACAGGCTACTGCAACCGAGATAAAGGTAAAATATAACTAGGTCTGTTCCAATTAAGCTTTATCATCATACCCTAAGAGCATCATAATTGGGGAGATACCAATTTCCCGCCCCAGTACTTTTCACAGGAAAGCTTCAATTGATTTCCTTAAAGATTGCAGTTTTTCACAATCGTAGAACATATGTACCACATCTGCGGGCCTTGTCCACACCTTGAGCAGTTATCATTTTCCATTTTCCCCCACCCGAATAACTTGGCCGGGGTAAAATAAAGATTGAAATCTGTTTTATAATGTTGAGCCTTCAAGTTAGCCAAATGGAGAATCTTCCTTGCTAATGCCATGGACATACATAGTGTACCATCTTCCCCTAACTTCCTAACCCAGTTAGATTCTACTTTCAACAGATCATCCGGGGTAAATCCTGAGAGAATTTTATAAATATGCTTGATCCGACAGTCATTTCAAGTGATGGCTTCTATGAGAGGAATTTTATCTAAAAAAAACTTCACCTCTAAATTGTTTTACAAATGCTCTAACTTGGACATACCTGACGTTTGATCTATCATCTATTCCATAGACCTCCTGCAACTCAACAAATGAAGCCAACTGTTCCATACAAAAGATATCACCTATTTTACATATACCCGCTTGTTCCCATTGCCTTCCCATTACTTTTTTTAATTTAAAATAATTATTTTATTTCATCTTGAGTCAGAATGCACATATCAACTTACAGAGTTAGATCACATATTAATACATATCATAAGCCTCTTTAATTACCAAAAGAAAGAGAAAAAACCCCACAAAAACCAAGATAGAGAAATAGATATTCATAAAGCAGAGATTAATTGCCTTCCTCTACACCCTACCAAAGTCAACCCACCAATTTTTAATGCTATAAATTACATCCATTGTAGTTTGGACCAAATCTTAACCACTTTTGTAACTCGTCTGGATCCATGTGCCTTAGCTATTGCCATTTCACACTCATACGTTTGTCGGAGTTTTGACTAGAATTCAGCAACTCTAGGTGGTATTACATCCACCCATGCCCTCGCAACGCATAAGCGCGCACTAGCTGTAATGATTGACATCAAAGATTTAAGACTATTGTTGTCACCCCTCTGTAAGCCAATTAATATCTCTTTGTTATTTAAGCGAAATTCAACCCCATCTGTGTAGATAACAATCGAAAAAAACTATCCCAGAATTCTTTCAGGGCTGGACATTCAATAAACATATGTACAATGTCTGCTGCATAAAGGTTGCATTTTGGGCTATATACACGTGATGAATTCATAGAGGATGTCCATTTGGAAATACGTTCCTATGTGGAATAAAGCATATATACCGTTTTGAATTGTTACATTTTGAGATTAACAGATATTATTGCCTGATCACGTATTTCCTGTGCCTCTTGTATTTCTGATCCCGTTATTGTAATTGCTAATCGTTGGCTCCATCTGCACGCTATCATCTTCACCTTGCGACATAAACTCCTGATAGAACAGACCTATGTCGCATTTTGAAGATTGATAAAGTAATATATAAATTCCAGAGATCTCTTGGTCATTGTTAAATTCACATTTGTGGATGAGATAATCCCTGACCTGGAGATATTTAAAAAAAGATCTTTGCGGTAGACCGAATATTTCCTACAAATGCAGCAAAGGATCGTACTCCCTGGCTATCGTATAAATGGCCCAAATTTGTACTCCCCTATCTCCCCAGGCTTGCCCCACATTGTCATGGAAAATATTGGGGAACAGTAGATTACCCCATAGTGGAGTAAGCGTGTGAATGGTTGGCAAAGAGAACTTAATACATATTTTGCGCCATACTAGAACTACATCCTGAATCACCTTAAATCTTACCCTTTTAAAAAAGTTAGGGTCTGTTAGCTTATGCATTGCATACCTGATATCTGGTCCTAATGTTAATTAGTAGCCAGCTGTACACATACTAAAATTATCCCCAATCAATAAGCCCCGAATTCAGCCCAAAAATAAAATTTGAAATCCGGCAGTTTAAATCCCCCCTGCTCATATGGCAATTTCAAGTCTCGGATAGCCCGTCCAGCTTTCCTATAGCCCCATAAAAAACTCCCTATAGCCCCTTCAATTTGCCTAAAAAACACATCAGGTACCCACAGCGGTATAGAACGAAAAAGATAGAGAAACTTAGGTAAAATATTCATTTTTATGATATTACATCTACCCCATATACACAAAAGAAGTCGGTGCCATTGCCGTAACTTGGCGTTGACTCTTTTTAACCCCTTGACCGCAGTGCGAATTCCGCCGCGGTGCGGGTTAAATAATGAGTGGGCGTGTCTGGGACGGTCCCCGGCCGTCTTCCGCACACGCCCACCGTGACGTCGGACGGCCGGGGGCCGTCCGACGCATCGAACGGGTTAACGGTGGCTCATAATTAAGAGCGACTAAACTTTCCACTTTATTACTTAGCAGGACTCCCAGATAAGTGGCAGTATCGGTAACTCCCACATTTGGCGCTGATAGAGTGGACATTTCAAAGTTAAGGATTGTTTGAGTTTTCAATAAGTTTAACTTGTATGCAGAAAATGCCCCAAATGCTTCTGCTTCCTTAGATATGCAGTTCATAGCAGTACATGAATTGGTAGCATATACTGCAATGTCATCTGCATATGCAGTTATTTTCAATTCAACCCCATGTAACCATAGTGGATGAATATCCTGGTTCAAAGTCAAGTGTTTAATATAGGGTTCAATATAAAGGGCGAACAATAACGGGGATAGCGGACACCCCTGTCGCGTCCCCCTAGATATAGAAAATAAAGAGGAAGATTTGCCACCCAATACAATTTTGGCCCTTGGCTCATTGTACAATTTCTGTGCTAGCGCTATATACTGATCACCAATGCCGAAGCCTCCCATAGTAACCCAGAGTGCCTCCCAGGTGACTCTATCGAAGGCCTTCTCTGCGTCCAGCATTATCATTCCCATTTGTTCTTGCATTTTACCAGAAACATCAAAAGCAGGGATGGCAGTATTTATATGCGCCATCTTGTCTCTTCCAAATGCAAAAACAACAATTGATGGACAGAATGCAGAACAATGTCATACATTCACCCCAGTACAGAGATCTGGGCCTAAATCCATCGTTTTTTTGCTCACCATGTCATTCCAGTTTGAACGCACCCATATGCAAATCAGTCTTGACCCTTGCCCTATGGGAACAGTCCAGCCCGAACTGCCAGGCCAGGTCCTCCCTGGACTGGAAACAAGCATCCTAGGACCAGTTTCGGGGTTTCACCCCACTTCAGCCAGGATAGCTTGACTCCAGCGGCATGGAGAGCACGGGACCCACGTCTGGGCATACCCGTCCCACTCGGGGTGACAAATGCAACAACAACAATTGACGGACAGAATGTAGAACAATGTCATACATTCACCCCAGTACAGAGATCTGGGCCTAAATCCATCGTTTTTTTGCTCACCATGTCATTCCAGTTTGAACCCAGCCATATGCAAATCAGTCTTGACCCTGTGCCCTATGGGAACAGTCCAGCCCGAACTGCCAGGCCAGGTCCTCCCTGGACTGGAAACAAGCATCCTAGGACCGGTTTCGGGGTTTCACCCCTCTTCAGCCAGGATAGCTTGGCTCCAGCGGCATGGAGAGCACGGGACCTACGTCTGGGCATACCCGTCCCACTCGGGTGACAAATGCAAAAACAACATTTGATGGGGTGGTGTGGTGAGCAAAAGAATGATGGATTTAACCCAGATCCTTGTGACTGGGGGTGAATGTTTGCATTGTCCAGCATTCCGTCCATCAATTGTTTCTTTTGCATTTGTCGCCCTAAGTGGGAATGGTATGCCCAGACGTGGGTCCCGTGCTCACTACACCACTGGATTCAAGCTACCCTGGCTGATGAAGGGTGATGCCCTGAAACCGGTCCTAGGATGCTTGTTTCCGGTCCAGGGAGGACCTGGCTTGGCAGTTCAGGCTGAACTGTTCCCAGAAGGAACAGGGTCAAGACTGATTTGCATATGGCTGGGTCCAAACTGGCGTGGTGTGGTGAGCAAAAGAATGATGGATTTAACGCAGATCCTTGTGACTGGGGGTGAATGTTTGCATTGTCCAGCATTCCGTCCATCAATTGTTTCTTTTGCATTTGTCGCCCTAAGTGGGAAGGGTATGCCCAGACGTGGGTCCCGTGCTCACTACACCACTGGATTCAAGCTAGCCTGGCTGATGAAGGGTGATGCCCTGAAACCGGTCCTAGGATGCTTGTTTCCGGTCCAGGGAGTACCTGGCTTGGCAGTTCGGGCTGGACTGTTCCCAGAAGGAACAGGGTCAAGACTGATTTGCATATGGCTGGGTCCAAACTGGGGTGGTGTGCTGAGCAAAAGAATGATGAATTTAACCCAGATCCTTGTGACTGGGGTTGAATGTTTGCATTGTCCAGCATTCCGTCCATCAATTGTTTCTTTTGCATTTGTCGCCCTAAGTGGGAAGGGTATGCCCAGACGTGGGTCCCGTGCTCACTACACCACTGGATTCAAGCTAGCCTGGCTGATGAAGGGTGATGCCCTGAAACCGGTCCTAGGATGCTTGTTTCCGGTCCAGGGAGGACCTGGCTTGGCAGTTCGGGCTGGACTGTTCCCAGAAGGATCAGGGTCAAGACTGATTTGCATATGGCTGGGTCCAAACTGGGGTGGTGTGGTGAGCAAAAGAATGATGGATTTAACCCAGATCCTTGTGACTGGGGGTGAATGTTTGCATTGTCCAGCATTCCGTCCATCAATTGTTTCTTTTGGTCTTGTCTCTTCCAGGCACAAACCCATGTTGTTGTTTGGAAACTAACTCGTGCTTGAAAAGGGCAAAACGAATAGCTAAGATTTTTGAAAATATATTTGCATCTGCATTTATCAAAGATATTGGGCGATAAGACCCTCTATCTTCCAGAGGTTTACCATTTTTAAGAAAAAACGCTATGTTCATCACCCCCCATGATAGTGGAGCTTCTCCGCTGCTGTATATGTAATTTGTCAATTCTAAAAATTCAGTGGCTAGGACATCTATAAATATTTTATATAATTTAAGGGGAATAGTATCATCCCCAGCGGCTTTCCCTGATGCTAAATTTCTCACTGCCGCCTCCACTTCACCTATCTCCACTTTTGCAGCTAATACAGAGGATTGTGTGGATTTAACCGAGGGATCTGGCTCTCAACCAAATAGTTGGCTATTACCTATTGTTCGATATTACCTGATACACTGTACACCTTTTGATAATAAGCAGCAAATTGATCAGCGATAAGCTGCGGGCACTTATGCAGTAGCGGCCCATGGTGGGAGTGCTGCCGGGCGCTGATGTGGGGCGGGGGAGGGGCAGGATGGGGGGTAGTAAACTACGATTACGGCCGATTAGAGGTAAGTAAACATATAATATATAAAACGAATTTCATTGCGCTCGCTGCATCGCATTTGACGATGCAGCGCACGCAAAGAAATTCGTTTTATTTATTTATATGTTTACTTACCTCTAATCGGCCATAATCTGTAGTTTACTACCCCCTACCCTGCCCCTCCCCCGCCCCACGTCAGCGCCCGGCAGCACTCCCACCACGGGCTGCTACTGCACTTATGATTGACTTCATCATCTCCTGTAATGCATTGAATAGCATTACACGTTTTTTTATCTGCTATCTGATGGGCCAGAACACGTCCTATTTTCTTGGCATACTCATTCTGATTCATTCTATTCTTATGGTATTTAGCCGCCGCTTTCTCAGTGATCCTGCGATTAGTTATTTGCCGCCTCTCCCTTAACTTAAGGTATATATCCTGTTCTCGGGAGTCACCTCCATGAGCTGCCTACGCATGTTGAATCTCCAAATCTAAACACTCCATTCGTATTTTACTTAGTTCCAGTTGTCTACATTTATTCTGTTTTAAAATAAACTGGAGTGTAACCCCCCTAATAAATGCTTTCATTCAGTCCCACACAATAGATGAGGAAGCAGTACCCTTGTTAGTCTGGATAAATTCAGCTAGTAGATCTTTCAAATATCGTTGATATTCCAAGTAGGTGCCGCGGAAAAGAAAAACAGCGCATTTCTAGTCCCACTTGAGAGGATCGCAAAGTCAGTATAATCACGTTGTGATCCCATATGATCTTCAGGCATAGCTCTATCTTTTCCCCCTCTAGCGCTTGTTCTCTTACTAACATCATGTCAATATGAGAATATTGGTTATGTGGTATAGAGTGATACGTATAGCCAGGTATTTGGTGGTGTAACATTCTCCACACATCCCTTAGCCTATGTAGCCTCTTTAATTCTGTAATCGAGGCTCTAGTTTTACTCATATGAATACTAGGTTGACGGTTAGTAGAGTCCATTTTATAATCCATGACACATTAAAATCCCCCATTACTATCAATTCCCCTTCCCAATCCAACAGCTCCAAGTTTAAAAAATCAAATATATCAGGTTCGTCGAAATATGGGCCATAAACCACACAAATAGTATACCTCTGTGTATTGATCATCAACTGTGCGATAGCCCATCTCCCTCTGCTTTCTGAGGCGGTTTTGACAATTTTAACTGCCAGGTTTTTATTTTTCATTATAGCCACCCCTCGTATCAAAGTTGTCTGGGATGGGCAGGCTATTCTGTCGTAACCCAACTGGTGCAGTACCTGCCTATCTTTATATGCAAGGTGAGTTTCTGTTATAACCAGAATATGAGGTTTATGAATTGCCAATTCCTCTCGGATTAAATGCCTTTTGTGGTTTTGATTTAGTCCCGCAACATTCCAACACATGAATCTCAGCCCTGGCATTGTGTAGGTTTTGACTTCCCATTGCAAATTTTCTCTACCTCATTTATCAAGCTAAGTCCAAATCTTCCTAGCATAACATTACTTCTTGTATAGACTTTCTGATCATTCGGACTCGTTAATCCCATCTTCCCAAAAAATGCATGAGTAATCACTTCTGTTCCTGACAAGACCCCCCCATTCTCCAGCACCTCCCCTGTGTCTTAAGAAGGAATCACCCACCCCAAAACCTACCAGCTAGAGTGGTAGTCTTCTGGAAACGCCTCCTCCCGACCCTCCCCCCCTGTACAGCCCCTCACCCCTCGCCCCCTTAAGTTCTATCCAATGAGAAAAGAGAATAGAAAAGAATTGTCATTAGCTATAAGTCTTGTCCCTCAAGTAGTAGCCCTTGTTTCGTTACGCCACTGACTCAAGACATTAGAAGCTTCTGTTTCAGATTGAAATATTTGCTGGTGTCCATCTTCAATAACTTTAAGGCATGCAGGTTCTAGCAGAAAGACCTGAGCTCCAACTGCTTTAAGCAGATCTATGAGTTGGCGCATCTTCCACCGTCGATTCATTGTTGCCTTGCATAAATCTAGCCGGGTCCATATAGACATTGATTCGACCTTTAACAGTGCCGCTGGACATGCCTTAAAGTAAATAGCTTGTCTCAACAAGAAATTGCCCACAAAAATAAGAATAGTGCGGGTGCATGCTTGACCTGTCTGCTTTAATATTAGCGGAAGTCTATGCGTCCTTTGTATCTATGAATCCATGTCCCAATCTGACAGCTCTGGGAGTGCCTTCTGTAGCAGATTCAGTACAAAAGATCTGGGGTCACTTCTTTCTCTCTCTTCTGGTATGCCAAAAAATCTTAAGTTGTTGCACCTCTGTCTATTCTCCAAGGCCTCCAATTTGTTCTGGTGAGAGAGAATAAGTTCTCTTTGTTCCTGAACTGCTTTGAGGGAAGCTGATCCGATTTCTTACACACTAGAGACTCTTTGATGTAATTCCGTGACGTCTGCTGCTAGCATGGCCACTTTACCTAATACATCTGAGAGAGCCTGGTGTAGCACCACATTGTCTGCCTTGACTTGTGCATAGTCTTCCAGGGCCTCTTCTCGCTGAGTCTGCAAAAATTGTAAGATCGTCGAGAGGGTAGGTTCACTAGTGTCTGAAGTATCCAATCCGGGATCCATTGAGGGACCCCCAGTTTCAGCCATTTCAGTTCCTTGAGAAGAGGTCCAAGGATGATCTTCCCCCCTGCCTGCCCCAGGAGTAATATTTATGCCTTCAGTCAAACCAGAGTTTAGATTACTCCTGCTTGATGTACAGCTCATCTCCTTGGTTGTCTCCTTGGTGAGCAGTGATGAGCTAATGTTTGATAGTCGTGTTATCATGGCTTTAAGCTCCCCTTTCGAAGTGACCCACTTACACAGGGGACTATCTTTATCCCCTGTCTTGGATCGAGTTGAGACTGTATGATCCAGTTGGATATCGCTACGCTGATTAAGTCCTTTCTTTTTGACTCCTTTTGCGCCTTTGATGCGGACTTGTCTCTTATTCGGAGCACTATTGTCTAGTACTTCAATGTCCTCTGGGGGCCCATTGTCTGCTCCCATTTCTGCTCCCCTACTTTGATCTTAATTTTTACTCAAACGTTGCTCAGGTACATGGCTATAAGGAGCCTCTGGCCCCATACTTCTATCCACTGCTACAATAGCAGTGTCATCCGGAAATGAGGTCTCCAGATTTTCAAAGCCGTCATCAATTCCGACTCTCTCAGCTCTCTCAGCCCATTGCTCCTTTTCTGATAGACATGTCGCACCGCTGTTTTCCATGATAGCAGGTCTTGTGTTAGCTGTAGTATATTCAGTACTTTTGGCAGTGACATCATTAGTATTAGCTATTACCCCCTCCTGAGGGGCTAATATTGATAGGTTATCCTCTGTGGTAATATTGATACTACTATTGTCATTATTGCAGTTGTTCCTGCGGGCATCCTTCTCCTTCTCATGGGGGGTATGCGTTTTTTCACTCATAGAAGCAGTTCTTACATTGACTGCATGTGTTCCCTTATTGTCCTGGACAGTCTGCAGGAGTGTTTCTACCAGTGTTGTATCAGATGGCCCCTCTTCCCCGGTTTGGCAAGACTGTATTATCCCTATTGGACCTCCTGACTGCAGTAGCTTCATCATGGGTCGTCCGACCCAAGACTCTGTAGTTTTACCAGCCTCCTGGTATTCTCTGGCTGGACAGCCTCTGATTCCTCTGTAGATCCAGCCGCATTACCACGGCCATCACGTCCGCCGCGTAGCGCCGATCCTCTTGGCGGGGCGATCACTGGTTTTTGGTTAAGCCCCCATGCAGAGTCGGCCTGCCATAGCGCCGACCTAACCTGCCGCAAGGACCTGTGCAGGGCCGTGCAGCGCCGCCACACATCAGGTACTCCTCAGGCTCTTCTCCAGCCTGCCGGCTCTCCTCTCCTATCCGCCGGCATCCGTCGTCACTGGTTCGACATGCCGTTTGTCGGTAAGTTGATGAGTCTGCGGGGGACTATGGGGCAGCTACGGGCATCAAGGGGAGGAGGCTACTCGGGAGAGCGTTCACCGCGGCGGCGTCAGTCCGCCATCTTAGCCTGCCCATTACATAAAAAAAAAGGGAAGAAAGAGTGGGGATCCCCAAAAGAGCATATATCTGTGGTATCTTGGTAACAGTTTACCAACCTTACGCCAAACATTCCAGGCTGCTTTGAGGCAGTTAAAACATGTTTCTTTTATAGTAGCTACTCTCTATTTGTCGCAATAACACCCTGTGCTGCCTGTGCTGTCCTTCCAATAGCCAGCTCATATATAGATGGGGGACACCATCAAATTCCTGTTGGTCTGTGTACCCATTATCTGCTGTAAACAGAATTCCCATCTGTTGGAACATTGTGGCTGTTAGACCTGGCATCATTGGAGTGTTTCCCCTGTATTTTTGCCTTTACCTCCTGTGTTTTTGCTGTGTGTTGGACTTCGTTTTGCTGGTCTAGATGCTTTGGGAACTTTGCCACTGCTGTTCAGTGCCAAAGTGCAAGTAATCCCTTTGTAAATTATTGTTATGGATTGGTGATTCCATGATTGGCATATTTGATTCACTAGTCAGTCCCTAGTACAGTGCACTGTGTGTGCCCAGGGCCTGTAAATCAAATGCTGCTAGTGGGCCTGCAGCACTGATTGTGCCACCCACATAAGCAGCCTGTAAATGTAACTCAGGCCTGCCACTGCAGAGCCTGTGTGCAGTCTAGTACTGCCAGGTCGACCTGGCAATTGCACCCACTTGCCAGGCCCAAACTTTTCCTTTTCTTACATGTTAGTCACCCCTAAGGTAGGCCCAAAGTACCCTGTCGGCATGGTGCAGTGTATGTGAAAGGTAGGACATGCCCTGATGTGTGTGGCATGTCCTGATAGTGAAATACTGCCAATTTCGTTTTTCACTATTGTAATGCTATCTGTTCCCACACAATGGAATGGGAAGTTTGCTTATAACATCTTATAAACATAACTACCCCTGGGAACAAGGTAGGAAAGTAAAGTTTGGTTTGCCTAAACTCAGGATTTTAAAATGCTTCTTTTAGTGAGGTTGATTTTTACATTCTGTGTTTGAAAATACCACTTTTAGAAAGTAGGTATTTTCTTGCTTAGCCATCCAGTGTGCCTCTGCCAGGATGTGTATTGACTGTCCGGCTTTGGAGTGACGGGGGCAGGGGATGTGCAGTGGCTCCAGAGAGTCTGGATGAGTGAGGGCTGGGCTGAATAGACCTGGGATGCATTTACAGTAAGGGGAGGAGATTCCCTTTCACCTGAATGGGCCTGGTCTGTCTTCCACAATGCTGTCTCCACCTCCTGCCAGGAAGCTGCACCAGAGAGGACAGAACTTGTTTTGACTGAGCGTAGGGCTGCTCTGTCACCAGAGAACAAAGGATTTTGCTGTATAAATATTGGGGCCCAGACCCCAGAACTTTAGATCACTTCTGGGAATCAAGAGGAACCTTTGCCAAGGAGAAGAGCTGGAGAAACTGAGGAGGAATACTGCCCCTGTGCTGTTTGCTGTCTGGGGTTGGCCTGCAGTGGCTACTTTCTGCCAAGGAAAGGGAAAAGGACTTTGCAGTTTGCTGAGTCCCCTGCTTGAGGAAGGGTTTGAAACTGAGCTGGCTTGTTCTGAAGTCTCAGGGACACAAAGACTTCACCACCAGCTCCTCTGAACATCCTTGCTGGGAGTTCTGACCTGCTAAGAGGTGCCTGCTGTTGTTTTGGACCTCTGGAGGCTGTTTGCCACTGGGAGTTGGAAAAGTAACGCAACTACGAGAAGCGTAACGCATCCGCACCTGTTTCCGATGCATTGCCGAAGAAATCGCCACACGCCGCATCAAGTGCACCGATCTCCAAAGTCCGAGATCACCACACCGATTCTGACACAAGCCCTGCTGTGCAGTTGCAAGAACCCACTCATCGTCCCGGATCGCATCGAGGCACCAAGTCTGTCGCATCGTTGGGAGACGCAGTAAGAAACTGACGCATCACCTCCCCACGCAGTAAGAAACCGCCGCATCACCTCCTCTCCGGGAAGGAACCGACGCATCACCTCCCCTGCGCAGCAGTAAGGAACCGAAGCATCACCTTCCCCAGAGCAAGGAACCGACGCATCGCCTTAACTGAGTATAAGGATCCGACGCATCACCTTCCCTGCGACCCCTTTTTGTTTGTGTGCTTGACGCATCCAAGATACTTTGTGTGAAAAGTGTTGCATCTGCAATTTGTTTTGAACTGAACTATTTCTACCATTTGAAAGTCATATTTGTATTACTGTATTGTGGATTTTTGTCGTTTTGGTCCTGTTTGGTTTAGATAAAGATTACTTATTTTTCTAAACTGGTGTGGTGTCCATTTGTAGTGTTTTCACTGTATTACTGAATGTGTTCACAAATGCTTTACATACTGCCTCTGAGATAAGCCTGTCTGCTTGTCCCAAGCTACCAAGAGGGTGAGCAGGGGTTATTTTCGAAGTGTATCCCCCTTACCCTAAGAACCAGGGTCCCTATTTGGACAAAGGTACCTCCCTCTGCCAACTAGAGACCCCTATTTCTAACAGTGGCCCAGTAGTAATATAACAGATTCGGAACCGCCCAACCTCCCAGTTCCTGGAGAAGGTTAAAGAAATGTAATGACCATCTTATTTTCTTGTATTGCCATATAAAATTTGCAAACAAAGAGTCTAACTTCTTAAAAATATACCTTTAACCTCAAAGGTTATAGAGCGGAACAAATAAAGAATCTTTGGAAACATGACCATTTTAAGAGCAATGCACCTACTGATTATTGATAGATGCATCTTATCCATTCGTCTCAGCTCTGTGCTAATTTTAGCTATCAGAGGCTCCATATTAATTTCCCAAATGGAATCCACATTCAAATTCACCCTGATCCCAAAATATATGGCCATATCTGTCCTTCGGGGGTCCTGGAAAGCAATGTTCCTAGTACAAACAATCTGGGTTTTCTCCATATTCAGTAGATACCCAAACTGCCTCCCATAATCCCCTGCCCACGATTTCCACTTGTTCAATCGCACTCTGCGGATCTGAGGTCACTATAGCTACATCATCTGCGCACGCCAGCACTTTCATAGTGTAAACCCTGACAGAAACCGGTTTAATTGTCTGGTTGTGCAATATTGCTCTAATGAACGGGTCAATATAGAGAGCGAAAAGAATCGGGGAGCAGGGACACGCCTGCCTTGTCCCTCTGGCAACCTCTACTCTTTCTGATTCCCTATCCATCATTTGTATTCTAGCATAGGGACAGCAATACATTGTTTCAATAGTGATAATTAAACGTGGCCCAAGTCCATTTTGTCTCAGAATGCCCCAAAGGTAGTGCCATGACAATGATCAAATGCTATTTGGGCATCCAGAAGGATCAAGGCCATCTGGTCCCCTGTAACCGAAGCTATATCAAATAAGGATGTGGTCCGTGGTCCCTCTACCTGGTATAAAGCCATGTTGCCACGGACTGACCAACTGACCTATAATCTTCCCTAGTTGAACTGCTAACATTTTAGAGTAGAGTTTTGCATCTGCGTTGATAAGGGAAATTGGACGATATGAGCTGGGTCATCTGGGGATTTACCTTTTTTCAAAAAATACAATTACATCCGTACCCAACCAGGATTGTGGGGATCCCCTTATGTTGAACCGCCAGGAACAGATCTAATCATAAGGGTGCTAGCTCTAGTTGAAATGTCTTATAGATTTCCAAAGGAATTCTATTGGGGCCTGCAGCTTTTCCTGAGGCCATCAACTGGAGTGCCTCTATGACTTCCTGTAATATGATATCAGCCTCCAGCTCTTATCGAGCAGTGTGGTCAATCCCTACTATCCTTCCACCTGTGATTACCGTTTCTTCATTTTGGGTCATATCCAGTAATCCCGCCTGATACAATTCCCTGTAGAATTCTATAAATACGTTAAGGACCTCCTTAGGGTCCATTACGTATGACCCGTCTTTCTTTTTGATTTTGCCAATGTTGTTCCTGGCCGATTTCTGTCGAGTGCGTAGAGCTAAGAGCTTGCCAACTGCCTCTCCACATTCATAATTTTCTTGTTTATAAGCTTGACAGACTTCTGCCGTCTTTTGATTATAATGACTATTAATCCCGGCTTTAATCCAAGCAACTTTTAGCAGTAATTGTGCCTGCCACTCTTCCTGCTTCAGAGTTATTGCGGTAGTATGTTCTCCCTCTAACAGAACAAGCTGTGCGATCAGTCGTCTCATCTCGTCTCGCTGTTTTTTCCTCCTCTGTCCCACAAAACTAATAACCTCATCCCTTAAACCCACCTTAAAAGCATCCCAAACCACTTCCCTTGAGACACTGAATCTATTTATATCAAAATAGTGTTGGACCCAGCACCTAATGTGTTTGGTAAATAACCTGGCGGCCAATAACTTCCTATCAAATGCCCATTTGAACCAGCCCTTTATATGCCCTTGTACCATAATATCAAGAATCAAAGGGTTGTGATCTGATAATAATTTAGGTAGTTTCCTAATACTGGTGTTATCAAGGAGGGTTGTGGACACAAAAAAGTAATCTCATCTGACGTATTTCTTATGTGGGAAGAAAAAATACGTAAATCCTGGATCTAGTGAATTCTTCATTGCCCAGACATCCACTAGGCCATGACTGGCTGTTAATGCACCTAATGCTCTTTAAACCCGTGGGTTTCTCCCTTGGTACTTATTGGTTAAAGCTCCGGATACCTCCAAACGGATCTTCAAATCCCCGCAAATTATCAGTGGGTCTGGCCAGGATGCCAATTCCACCTCGAGCTCTTCCAATACCCTAGGGTCTTCCTGATTAGAGCTGTAGATAGTACATACCATCAACCCTATTGGCAATGCAACCACTACCCACCTCCCCCACTTGTCTTCCAAAACTCATGTCGCTGATGCCAACTTATTTATCACATGAACAGCCACACCTCTGACCATGGAGGTCTGGGTAGAGCATGCCATAAGCGTATACCCACTAATCGTGATGGATTCCCTCTTATCCCATGGAATATGGGTTTCCTGTTGGCATATATATATATATATCGAAACCCAAAGATCTAAGTGTTTCTCCCACCCTACTGCGTTTAGCTTTATCCTTAAGACCACCAACGTTTACTGAACAGATAGATATTTTACCCATATGAGCAGCAAGTAAATATTCTGACATCTGCCAAAAAGTTAGCTACAAGTGAAATTTTGTTTTGCTGATTCTCTGGGCTTTTCCCCCCTCTCTACCAAGACCCCCACCATCTAGCTTTCTCAAAAATATTTTGCCAGAGTAAAAAGTTTCCAAAGTTAACTAACACAGCACGGGGTTTTGTGTCAGATCTGATCGGCTGTCATAGAACAAAAGGCACTCGATGAACCCATTGAACCTCCTGAAGCCAATTCCATCCCTCTAGCTCCGGGAAAGCTTTGCTCAGCAAATCTACCATGAACAACCGTATGTCTAAACCCTCCTTTCCTTCTGGTATCCCTAAGAATCGTAGATCCTCTTGGTCCTCCAATTTCCTTTGCATATCAACCAGTTGGGATTCGTGAGCCTCTGTTTGACCTCGGGTGCCCGCAATATCAGACTCAAGGGCAGCAGCTCTGATCTCTAGGTCTGTCAGCTGCTCGCTGATAGCGTTGCAAGGCTTGGCAATCTTCCTAACTGAGCCCTGTAGTTTACGTGCAACAGTTTGTGATCAGTAACTATCCTGCCGAGCCTCCTCTCGATGTGACATAACACATTGTAGAATTGTGTCCAAAGTTGGAGGTATTACTGGGTGAACTTCTTGAGGCACAATAGCCAAGGTTCCCACCAATTGCTCCCCAGGGGAGTAGTCCCACTTGAGATCTTTTCCAACCTTGCGGCTAAAGCCATTGGACTTTCTAGCCACTCTGTGTGCAGTTACCGCCGAATCATCTCCACTGGTATCAGGTAGGCTCTCATTCTCACTTGACTCAATACTTGACCCTGAACTATCAGCTGACCATGTTTCGTCCGACATAGAGAAAAAAACAATCATTTGCCTCCGGGTTCGAGAACCTTACCACCTTTCTCCTGCCCCATGGAATGGACTACTGAGTGGCGACTTTTCCTAGCCTGCTGTTTGGTTTGTAGCAGAGTTAGATACCTTCCCCCATCTGCCCCAGCCTGGGATTTCGTATTTTCTATGTTTTTATCTGGTTTAGCGCTTTCTAGTTCAGTATGGGCCTCCGGAGTTGGCTTAATGGTCAAAGCACTGTCCCTTTTATGTCTCTCAAAGCCCTTCCCCCTCAACCCCCTCTAGAGATACCAAATCAGCTGTTTTGATTACCTCATCCATTGTAATCGCGGCAGCGAGTATTGCTGCTTCTCCATGAGGGCCGGTTGCAGCAATTGCTGGTGGGGCCGGTCTACTTATCTGGCTGTGGTGGCACCACATCATCCATCTGCAGATCCTTCTGCCTCCACTGCTCAGGGGCTTGACTTGCCTCTGTCCCAACAGAGGAGCCGCAAAACATCTCCTATACCAACGAGCGGGGCGGGCACTGGAGGAGGGGATCAGTTCTGCCCTTCCCCTTCCTTTCACCCAAGGTTTCTGTACGGGTCGACACCTGCAGTCGGCACACGGTAGAACATGAGGTGGACGCCAACGCTGCCTTAGTTCCCAAGACTGTGGCTGCCACTGTGGAGTGTGCTCCAGCTGGCAAAGGAGCGGTGGCTGCCTTTCCTCTACCGCCAGTCGTCTTGGGTCCCATCACCCTCGTCGCAGTCCCGGGCAGCTGTAAAGGTCGACAGTCGGCTGCCTCGATGAATCTCCTACAGGCAAGCAGCAGCTCTCCTTGAAGAAAGGTAATCTCGCAGCAGCATGCACATTTAATTTGACTGTGCAAAAGTAAATTTGCGGCTGTCTCAAACATAGTTTATCCTTATAGAATTCACCGGGAACATAGGTGCATAGATAATCTGACAACTGGTCAGGGAGTTACGCACGTCCGTCTCAGGTGGTCGCCATCTTCCCTCCTTATCGCCCCGAGTTTTTCAATGAACTGACAATGTTTTAGAAACCTTTAAAGGACATGGCTTTCAATACGAAAAAAAAATAGGCATTCTCTGAACAGTATTGAAGGTGCTTGCAGAAAGGCTCCTCGACTGCAGTCTGCTTACCCAATGCTGACTGCTCAGATTCACAAAGTGAAAGCTGTTACTTGGGAACATTTTTCATTCTGGGAATGGATTCCGCCCCCTTTCAAGTAGCAGTATACAGTTAATGTCTTTCAGCTGTCATTGTGGTTGAAAATTATTAACACATTACATTACAATTATTCATAAGGAGGAGGGCAGGACTCCTTTCATGCCCCCTTCTCCTTGATTCACAATATATACCTTTAGTACCTTGCAACTTCCCTTTCAGTGGGTGAAATCCTGATCATTGCACGTTATACTCTGCAAATATAAGACCAGCCCTCAGAAATTGAAGACACTGTGAAGTTCCTAACATGTTAAACAAGTTAGTAGTCCATACACTTAAGTCTGAAACAAATGCTGTGTATTCCTAAGCAAACGTTTTGAGGGTTAGCACACGCTCTACATCTGGTCTCTTTTGTTGATTTTACTGGCAGTACTTATTTGCCTGTAGTTGCTTACTAGGAGTTTAAACTGGAAGAGCAGTCTAGGTGCCACAGTAGTCATCAATGCAAAACGGTATGTGACATGCAAACATCTATGGAGTTATTTCTCTGCAAAAGGTCTTGAATTATCCTTACTTTTTGATAGACTGCCGATTTTCCTGAAATGAAAAAATATGGCACCATGATATGTTCAACAACATAGTGTACAGTGGACCTCAATTCATAGAGAGATCCGGCAGCTTTAGGCCTTTTGTTAATACACTTAGGTACGTTGGCATATTTTCCCTTTTGCCAAATGTTAAGTAATCTAAAGTGGATTATTTTTGCTGATGGCAGTCATAAGAAATTAATACAACTGTATTAGAACATTGGAATGTTGACAGCACCATTGAAGACAATGAAGCAGCATCCTATATTTATATAAACTGATATAGGCCAGCTGCTCTCAACATTACAATGTCCTAATACACAACCTCTAGCTCTGCCTCTCACTTTCCCTGCCTCTCCAAACTATATATGGTTTGGGCAAGGGACAAAGAAAAGCAGTGACTGTGCAGCAGGACACACAGGAGCCTTCCCCCCTCCCTCCTCCTGTAGCTCACTGAACCCTCGGAAGATGTTCATATCGACAGGGGGTGATCTACTGCTGATCACACCAGATTCAAACGTAATCTTCAAATCCGCTGTGATCTTGTTTACAAATGATGTATCGATCTCACATATATTTTCAGTACTTATGTTTTTTCTCAACTTCTTTCTGCTCCCGTCACCGGCCACTGACACTGCTCTCCACTGAGTAAATATTATAGATTCGTAAACAAGAATACAGAGGATTTGAAGATTACGCGTAAATCTGGTGTGATCATCAGAAGATCACCTCATGTCAATATGAACATCTGGTACAACTATACTACTGAAACAGATGATACAGGGGGTCACATCACTACAGAAGGAGTTTGTGGGTGTATGTGACATACTTTGTGCATGTTCTTGGATGAGAAGAGGTTATTTGTTGACAAGCTGTGGTCCAACATCAACTGGCTCTCCAGATAAAGTCATTTTTTGCCAACACGCACGTAGAAGTATATGTGTAGCCACTCACTGAATATATATGATCCACAACCGTAAAAGTATACAGCAAATAAAATGTATAGTTATTGAATTAATGTATATACTTAATACCCACTGAAGAATTGAGAAACAATATTGAATTACTTGTTGTTAGTCCATTTACTTAAATTTTATACGACAAGAGGATCATGTTGTATAACAGTCATATACGTTTTTATTAGAAAGTTAGGTTGCAGTGAATGAGAGTGAATGGGGGTTGTGGTGGATGAATGATGGTGAATGTGATGTAATGCTTTTATAGGGAGACAGTTGCTGGTATGTGATCTGCCTCTCACTTTCCCTGCCTCTCCAAACTATATATGGATTGGGCAAGGGAAAAAGAAAAGCAGTGACTGTGCAGCAGGACACACAGGAGCCTTCCCCCCTCCCTCCTCCTGTAGCTCACTGAACCCTCGGAAGATGTTCATATCGACAGGGGGTGATCTACTGCTGATCACACCAGATTCAAACGTAATCTTCAAATCTGCTGTGTTCTTGTTTACAAATGATGTATCGATCTCACATATATTTTCAGTACTTATGTTTTTTCTCAACTTCTTTCTGCTCCCGTCACCGGCCACTGACACTGCTCTCCACTGAGTAAATATTATAGATTCGTAAACAAGAATACAGAGGATTTGAAGATTACGCGTAAATCTGGTGTGATCATCAGAAGATCACCTCATGTCAATATGAACATCTGGTACAACTATACTACTGAAACAGATAATACAGGGGGTCACATCACTACAGAAGGAGTTTGTGGGTGTATGTGACATACTTTCTGCTTGTTCTTGGATAAGAAGAGGTTATTTGTTGACTAGCTGTGGTCCAACATCAACTGGCTCTCCAGATAAAGTCATTTTTTGCCAAAACGCACGTAGAAGTATATGTTTAGCCACTCACTGAATATATATGATCCACAACCGTAAAAGTATACAGCAAATAAAATGTATAGTTATTGAATTAATGTATATACTTAATACCCACTGAAGAATTGAGAAACAATATTGAATTACTTGTTGTTAGTCCATTTACTTAAATTTTATACGACAAGAGGATCATGTTGTATAACAGTCATATACGTTTTTATTAGAAAGTTAGGTTGCAGTGAATGAGAGTGAATGGGGGTTGTGGTGGATGAATGATGGTGAATGTGATGTAATGGTTTTATAGGGAGACAGTTGCTGGTATGTGATCTGCAGATTGTTGTTTATCATAGATTGTGAGGTTTTGAGATATGCTGTGCAATATTGTGTCATAATTGGTAATTGATTTAATGTAAATTGTAGAGTAATTTTTCTGCACAGAATACATTTGAAATAGAAGATGGAATAAAATATATGTATAAAGATTCTTTCTGAGCCTAAATAATGTTTTGATTTGATTGCATGAGTTGATCTTGAGAGGACGTTTTTTTTCTTTAAAATGTTGCATTTTCCCTGCCCCATTACCATATTGATGGAGGGGTCGATTGCTTTTGATTGTTAATAATCTATTCAATCCTGTTGGAGGAGTAAATAAAATGCATCTCGTTATGTTTTCAGATATAAATTACATTGTCTCAGTTAAAAATGCAAATACGTCATCATGCATAAAGTTTTTAAAAGAAAAAAAACAAATACACTAAAATGTATTCTACTAGTGCAGTAACCAATTTAAAGGCATCTGAAAATTGATGAACATTTTTATTTATATTTTTGAATTTCTACAAAACTGTGGGGCATATTTACAAGAACGTGCGATAAACATCGCCAAAATAGGTTAACACCAGTTCACATATCGCCGTCCATCGCGGGAAAATAACCCTGTGTCAACGTGGCATTTCCAACACGGCGGTAACATGCGATAGTGTCTTAATAACGCGGAAAATGACCGCGATGAACCCACCGGGACGGCGAAAAAAATCCAACAGCGAACGTGAAAAAAGGTGCGATGGGCCCAATCGCGATAAGACAATCAGCAAAAAGCAGCGCCAGGCCTGCAAATCACACACGTCAGGCGGGAAAAACCACCATAAAAGCAGAAAAAAAAAAAAAAGCTAAAACCGAACCACAGCGAGTCACAATGGAGGCAGCCGGAGCAGGCACAGAGGATGGCCAGAACCCCACAAGCCCCACGGAGGACCAGCCTGGGACCCCGGATACAGGGAAGGGCAGTGACAAGAAGAAGAGGAAGACGAAGTTCAGTCCGCAGGAAAACAGGATCCTGATCACGGAGGTGATAGAACACCATCAAGCTTAGGAATTACCATCAGTAACGATCTTACCATGAAGGCCCAGATCAGCTCAGTGGTCTCTGCGTGCTTTTTTCAACTCCGAAGAATTCGGAAAATCAGCAGATTTCTCTCCACTGCAGCTCTGACCCAAGTGGTACTTGCCCTGGTCATCTCGCGGATCGATTACGCAAACTCCCTTTATACTGGTATACCAGCCTACCAGTTACATCGGCTGCAACTCGTCCAGAACCAGGCAGCCAGGCTCATCTTTGGTCAGCCCAAACATCAACGAGTGAGTCCAATGCTGAAAAGTCTCCACTGGCTCCCTCTACTCCAACGCTGCCTATTTAAGTTGGGCTGCATCATCTATAAAGCCCTTTCAGGCCATGGACCCGTTTTCATTGCTTCTAATATACAACGGTACATCCCTTCCCGCGATCTACGTTCCTCTAACAAAAATTTGTTGATCCCCCACACTTTCAAATGGAAAAACATGGTGGATTGAGATATACGATTCTGGCCCCCAGCTTTGGAACACCTTGCCCCCCATTTGCGTACTGCTGACTCTTACACCAAGTTTAGGAAATTATTTAAGACCTGGCTCTTTACCCAAGCATACAACTAAACTATCATCTGCAACCACGGACGCCCTCCCTCAGTGCCAAGAAACCGCCTGGTGAACGAGCGCTCTACAAATCACCTTTAACATAACATAACATAACATCAACAACTGTTCGTCACCTCCACTGTGTCATTGGCAACAAAAAATGCAACATGAAAAGAAACTACGCTGGGATCAACTGGAAACAATGGTGGTAGACCTGGAGAGACGGTATCTGGGAGGGGGGAGGAGGGATGAGGAGTTGGCGCACTTACTAGACCTACGAAAACGAGAACTACAGGATATGGCGATGGCAGCCGCCAGATCTACGGCCCTGGCCACGCAGCGGAGAATTTACGACATAGGAGACAAGGCGAACAAAATGATCGCCTGGCTCGAGAAAAGGTATAGGGAAAGAAGCTGGGTAGCGGTAATCCAAGATGAAGCAGGGAACATGCACACGTCAGGGGAAGTGATTGCAGGGGCGTTTGCGGATTATTATGAGTCTATTTATGACTCGAGTCCAGTGCGGACGGTGATGGATTGTTTTGAGCTCCTAGCCGAAATGCACCTCCCAACCCTAGGGGCGGAGGATAGAGATTCAATAGACAGGGAAATAACAGTGGAAGAGATCGTAGGTGCCATACAGGACTTGCAGGCGGGTAAAGCGCCGGGGCCTAACGGCCAACCGGTGGAACTCTTCAAATGCACTGCCTCCACGGTGGCCCCACACCTCCTGGCTATGTTTAACGAAGCAAGGGAACAAGGTTCACTAACACTTGATCAGCGCACGGCGACAATCGTCGTGATCCCAAAGGCAGGCAAACCGGCAGAGAAATGCAGGTCGTACCGACCGATCTCCCTGCTTAATATTGAGGTTAAAATTTTGGCGAAGGTCCTAGTGAACAGGTTATTGGTGCCCATACTGACGCTGATTCATCCGGACCAATCAGTTTTTATGCCCAATAGAAGTACTCGGCTTAATCTGCGCCATCTATATGGGGTACAGTACCTAGTCAGGCGTGATCCCGAAACGGAGGCTGCGCTACTATCACTCGACGCCCGTATGGCGTTCGATAGTATTGAATGGAACTACTTGTTTGAAGTCTTGCGGAGGTTCGGTTTTGGGCCGAAATTTATTTCATGGATCCAACTCTTGTACACGCAGCCCATGGCTAGAGTCAGAGTCAACGGCTCAGTGTCTCGTCCCTTCGTTTTGCGGAAAGGCACTAGATAGGGGTGCCCGATTTCCCCACTTTTATTTGCCCTGGCGCTTGAGCCGCTGGCGGTGTGGATTAGGGGTGATCCGGTAATCGCGGGAATAGGAGGGGGTGATCAATGGGAAGAGAGAATATCTCCCTACGCGGACGACGTTCTCCTGTATGCAACGCGGCCACGCTTTACAATTAATAGGTTGTTACAAATCTTTAAGCTATTTGAAGGATATTCGGGGTATCAGATTAATTGGGACAAGTCCCTCCTATTTATGTTGACAGATGGGCCACCGCCAGACCTGGGTGCGGACTCCCGATTCCAGATCCAGACCAGCTTTAAATATCTAGGTGTGCAGATCCAAAAGACAGATAGAGCTTTTACACGTGCGAACCTTAACCCACTGCTAGATCGTCTGAAAGGGGATGTGGCACACTGGAGGACATTGCCGATCTCCTTAATGGGAAGAGCTGTGCTCTTCAAGATGATGACCTTGCCACGACTGCTATACATACTTCAAAATACGCCCTGTCCCATACCGGATAAATTCTTTAGCGAAGTAGATAGCCAACTTAGAACACTATTGTCGGACGGAGGAAGCGCACGAATAGCACTTGCAAAACTACAGAAAGGAGTCTATGAGGGGGGGTTGGCGGACCCGGATATCCAAAAATATTATTGGGCATCCCACCTTATGGTTATAAATGATTGGGTCTTTGCAGATCGTAATGATCCAGCCTATAGGGTCGACCACTGGGCAATGGGAGATGAGGGCTATCTGAGAGTCTTGTATGGGCCGGTTAGGCAGGAGGGACTACCCATGCATACAAAGATAGTGCAGGTGGCGTGGGTAAAGGCAACCAAGTTTTTGGGCTGGGCGGGACGGTTGACAGAACAGACTCCCCTATGGTCGAGTGTAATGCTCAGAGAGGTTGGGCGCCTGCAGGGTTTTGCAAGTTGGAAACTGATTGATATTATGAGACTGGGAGACGTGAGAAAGCAGCAGGCAATGCTCTCATTTGCAGAACTACAGCGAGAATATCAACTCACACCCAAGGAACACTACAGGTATATTCAACTGAAACATGCCATAGGTAGGCACATTAAAGAAGGGGAACAACTTCCAGAGTAAAGTCCGTTAGAGGATAGGCTGATACTGGACCCCATCCCGGAAAAATCACTATCTGCCACGTATAAGAAAATAATGAATAACTCCCCAGATTTATTGCTCAAGATAAGAGAGGCATGGGAATCGGATGTGGGGTTATTGGAGGATGACGATTGGGCTGAAGCAATACAAAGTCAAAGGGAAGTGGCGATCAGGGCCAGGTTCCGACTGGTACAATTGCGGATCCTGTCCAGATCCTACTACACCAGGGTATTGTTGTACCGAATGGGCAGGGTAGCGACAGAAGAGTGTCATAGAGGGTGTGGCCAGAAAGGGACGTTTTTCCATACCCTGTGGAAATGCCCGAGTATACAGAGGTACTGGACCAGAATAGCGCAGATCCTCTCTGAAGTGATTGAACAACAGGTCCCAGTGGATGCCAGATGGCATTTGTTGTGTGTGTCCGGGGAACTAGCCTGGCCTAAATACTCCACGATATGGCTACGGGGTGCGGCAATGGTGGCTAAACGGAATGTGGCAAGAGCGTGGGGGGCGGCACAACCGCCGCTAGTCTCCCAGTGGAAGAAGGACATGGGCTGGTGTTGTATGGCAGAAAGAACAATATATGAAGGGCGTGGCTGCCCCGCGAAATGGAATAAAGTCTGGCAACAGTGGGTGGATTACAGGGGACCAGGGGACGGGTTGAACGACTGAAATGGGAGGAGGGTGGGCTGGGGGGCTCCGCCTAAGTGCGATAATAACGTATGTGTACCGGAATGTGAACGTTATTGAACATATGTACTTTCTTTTGACAGTATGATAATGGCTATGTAATGCTGACTTTGGTTTAATGTTGATAATAAAAAACAGATTTAAAAAAAAAAAATGCAACATTGCAGTCCATCGTGGACAAGGTGAATGCAGTCGGAGTGCTGAGGAGGACAATGGACGAGGTCAAGAGGCGCTGGAATGATGTGAAGCGCAAGACCAAGCAGAAACTCGCCAACAACCAGAAGGCAGCAATGCAGACTGGAGGTGGGAGTCTAGCTCCACAGGAGGAGCTGGATGAGATGGAGGAAATGGTGTCCACAGTCATCAGTGGGGAGACCGTGGCAGGAGTTGGGGGACCGGACACTGCTCAACATGACCCGACACAACAGCAACAGGGTGAGTAACCACCAGGGACTGGGGGACGGGGGAGATGGGCACAATGGCACACATGCACAATCAAGCGGAGCACAGTGCACACCCACAATGACTCTGGATCATGTCCCTGATCCCCTTGGCACACTGCAGCAGACATAGCAACAGCACGTAGGCCCCCGTCGACTATGTGCCCAGAGGAGGCCCGCCCACACATCACTTATCTCACAACCAACCCATGCACATGTGCTGACCCCAGCAAAGCTGCGGGTCCGTGAGCCACACTGACAATGCAAGTGGCACTGCATGACGATTAGCATGGCTGCAGTCCGATCATCATGACATGGTGCACGCCACCACACTGAGGTGGCTGAGTGTGGACCACCTCCGTAAAGGAGCAGGTCACACTCTGACACATCCACCTGCACAAACAACCCCTGACCTCAACAACACACCTGCGGACAAACAATGCCCCACAGCCCCAACCCCCACCAAGAGCCCAAATTACCCAAGAATGCAACATCTCAGCACTGTAAAAGCACAGAAGTCAAGGCACACCGCCTGAAAGGGATAAGGGCCAGCCACATCAGAGCTGCAGGGGCGACTCACCCAAACTGCGGCACACACACATGATATGCAGTGCATATAAACATTGAAAACAATGTGGTATGAACTGCAACACGTTCACAACAGAACAGAGCACCCAAGTGGTGCCGCTTGTGTGTAGAAACTGGCCAATCACATTTGGCATAGCAGGGAAACATGGGATGAAAATGTACGAGTACAAACACACATCCGTGATGATGTCGGAATGTCCACTGTCCCGCATCAAGTAGGCAGCTCCTCCCAAACAGTAACAATATACATTGTCATGCAGTCTGTATGTAAATGTGTACAATCCGTCAACATACATGTGTACACAATGTAAAACTGTATCTACCCTTCACATTGCAGAGGGAGAACCAACACCTCCTGCAGAGCAGACCCAACCTCTCTTCACTGATGACAAAGAGGACCACACCACCATCGACCCCGATGCCCTCCAACAGCTCATGGATGCCCTCAGGACCCCACGCCCAGGATCAGGGCAGCCCAGCTGCATCGAGGGAACCCCACCCCCTGCACAGACCACACAGCAGGAAGCACCTACCACCACGGCTGACTCCCAGGACACCCATGACCAACACATGACCTTCAACACTGTGTGTTGGATTGCCAGGAGAAGGTGGCTGATCAGGTGCGGGTGGGGTTCGACCGCATGGTAGCCAGACTTGATGCCATACATGGGTGTCTAATTCCCATCAGGGACCACTTACAGTCCCTAACAGACAGCCACAGTCCGCTCCATGCTCTCCAGCGATCCATGGCTGACATCGCTGGAGTCATGTTACTGAGACAAGAAGAACTGTCCAGTCAGAGTGGCTCCAGCAAGGTCTGCCGGGAGTTGGGACAGATGCGGGGGCTCATGGAGACCATGGTGCGGATGACGGTGGACAGGATGGCTACCATGGCTGCACACCAGCGGATGTGGCTGGGGCCTTCAATGCCCTGCAGCACATCATCATGGCACTGCTGCCTCAAGGCCTAGCTCACATGGGTGCTGCTGCAGCTTCTACATCCACATCTTCGCCCCCTGTTGTCTCAGTGCCTCACAGTGCGGCAGGCAATCCACCACCACCCACGTGTGAGGCACATGTGCCATCAGAGGACGAAGATGCGGGTGAACCAACCTAACTGGTAAGGAGTAGGCAGTAGCATTCATCTCCGCCATATGTCCTGTTTCTGCTTGGCCTCGACATGGACTGCCATGTTCCGTTTGGTTACCAGTGACACAGCGATCAGACTGCGGACTGAACTCCTTCTCTTCCGATGTACTTGTCATTCCCTGTGGGACTCTGGCTGGCCCTCCACGGGCCAATAATGTGAAGTGGGGTTTGCATGGCCCTGTACTGCTCCAGCTGCAACACTCCACTGGATGTGTAATAAACATTCAGAATCGCACAGATGTGTCATGCCTTTGATCATTCACGTATGTGCGTATGGTTGAATGTAGGGTGGAAGATTCCCCTAACGTCCATGTTGCTCATGTCGTGGAACTTGTGTGACAGGGTGCAACAGTGCTGATTGCGGTCCGGGTGGCGTAATTACTACAACAGGGACACACGCATCAGTAACTTCCATGTCCAGCACAGAACTGGAGCACGCCCAGGGCCCCAGCTTCATTGTTCCCACCCCTACGCTGGCCTGCCATACGCCAGGCCAGTCCACTCCGCTTACGCATACAGGGGGGACGACAATGCTAAGTGTCCCATGTCGTCCCTGTAGTGATCTGCTGATCACTGGTCTAGTCGTCAGCATGCCACAGCCAATCCCTGAGGGCTCGTTCAGACCCACAACAAACCCATCCAGCACAGGCGTCATAGGACATGTGACCCTGCCAATCTAAGGGGCCTGGCACGTCACATACCCCACTGCCGGTGTGGTAGTCTGGGGTGGGGTCCTGGGTGTGGGGCTCCGGGCTCCATGGCATCTGTTGGTCTTCAGGTGTGGCTCTGGGCTGGGCTCCCTTTCATGGTGCAGGTTGTCGTCTGACTTAACACCAGGTAGGAGCAGGTGTTAGATCCCTGCGGCTAACGCGCCTTATCGCATGTTTTTGATTCTTATCGCCGTTCTGGCTGGTCGTTGGGAATGTTGCGAAGTGGTGTTTCCGCTGGTTTTTGCACGGGAACTCCTACTCTGCATCTCATTAGCGTTAGTTGCCGGTGTCATCTGTGGCGATATTTTTTGCGGCTGCTATCGCAGGAATACTGGTGATATCGGCTGTTAGCACCAGCTTGTGAATGGTGCGATGGATTTATCACCACTTTGGCTGCGATAAAGTGCCGCTAACTCGGCGATGGGTCCTTGAGAATATGCCCCTGTGTTAATTAACAGGCAAACACAAGTTTTTGAGGGATTCATAAGAATACACCTGGTGCTTCTGTAGTGAAGCAACCTTTCAAATGAGCCATATGAGTCCAAAGAGACTGAAATGTGATGTTTTTGTAATATAACTTAAGTAATCATTGGTCCCCCATAGAGCACATACATGCATCTTGATGTGCATAAATGTGAGTTTCCAGAGCTGGGTCGTACATATGCATGTTCGATTATCGTGCGTAAGCACATTGTTCACAAAAAGGGTCCCTTTTGATGAAAGGAAGCTGCCATCAGCATATGTATTAACATGGAAATTCAATGAGTCAAAGCTAGTACTAAATTTGTAAAATAAAAATAAAAAAATTAGTGCCCCTGCCCTAAGCTCTGCGCAGAACCCTGCGCTGGTGCTAGTAAATGTCGGCATGCTGCATCATATCACTTTAGTCCACTAGCAGACAAATGATGTCCCTTTCTCTATCTCTTGCAGGTCCCTGCTTTCTCCCTTTGTGACGCTTTTTCCTCCTTTCTCTTCCTCCTTCTTCCCCTGTATTGATTTTTCCCTCTGTTGCTCTTGGTCAATGCCTGATGAGGAGAAATAAGTGCCTGTCCCATAAAATGAGTACTGGTGGGCCCCACTGGCAATCACTAGCTCAAATTAAGCACTGGTGAAGGCATGAGTTATAGTTTGCACTTTTCCATGTTTTCGAGCTGTGCTGTCTGTAGTCCATGTGGCACGGCTCTTGGATAACGCCTCTAGTATATTGTTTCACCATAATATTATAGTGAAAATATAATCTGTGGCAAAATATTTGGAGCAGAATATTGAGGATAGGTACTTCTTTTTTTAAATTTTCTTTTATAGTAATATTAAAGTTTAAAATAACACTACACTAAAAAATCATTGTATATATCATATTTTTGTTTTATGTCATAGTGTTATTTTTTGAAAAACATACATAAATGAAGGTTTAAATATTGAGAATGTATTTTATAGTTTCTTATAAAATCTTCGGTTTGTTGGATTTATTGGAGGATTTTCCAGGAAGCATTTAAAATATATTTTTAAAGAATTTGCGTTTAAATTTACTATTCAGTTTAAAATATTTTTTTTGTGTTCTTTTTTAATACATTCCTTTCATATGATATTTTTGGGGGCCATGTGTTTATTGGGCAGTTGAGTGAGTAGTGTTTTATAATAATGCTACATTGTTTATTATGAAATTAATGCAGTTTAAATCATATAATTATTTCACATAATCTAATATTCTATATTAATATAAATTGTAAATTAATTGAAAAAAATAGGATTTTTCAGACTTCCATTTTATATATTTTAGAAAATGGAAAAAACACATTTTGTATTTTTTGGGTGATTGGGTGGGTAGTTTATTATTATTAGAGATCTTAATTTGCATATAAACTGGGAAATTAAGTGATATTAAATCTATACTAAATTATTATTTTTATTGTGACAATTTTTATTTTAAGGAAATAATTTGGATTTTAGTATTAAGTTCATACATTAATTGGAAAATTATTTTAATAAAAAATTGGATTTTAAATTGTATTTGTTTTGATATTTTTCAAGCTGTAAAGTGCAAAATAATGTATTTCATATTTGCAAATGAATAGCTAAAAAATGGAACTTTATTTTTATGATTATTGTAAGTTTATTTTAAATAGTAATAACATTATAAATAAATGATTTGTTATAGGATATTTAATTGCATTTCTATTGTATATATATTTATTTTTTTAAACTTTGCCTATTTTGAGTGAGAACAATGAATTAGTAAACCCCTTATTAATATCAGTATTTTCCTCAGTGTTACTCAAACAGGTACAAGAATAGTAACTCATACTAGAAGAAGCTAGAGTACTACAAAGAACTAGAATAGTGATTCATAATGTATCAGGATTTAGACAACATTGCAAAGATACATCATATGCTCCAACGCACTTCCCTGTGACAAAACAAAAAGGGAAAATTAAGGACATAGGGCAAAATTATGACTTTAGAAGTCCGGCCGCCCAACCACCATTGCGGCGGTTGGGAGTACACTGCCAAGTTGGTGGCATCCCGACCACCCATTTGCTAGTTAACCGACAGGCTGGTGGTGTTGCGGGGGCTGTTCCATGGCGGTGGCATGCTTCATAGAGAGCCTGCAGCACATGCCGCTTACGTGGCACCGCCTCTTGCACGATGGTGCAGTGTGTACCATGCACTATGTTATGCATGGCATACAGTGCACACATGACAGAGCAAGAAGGGGGGGGCAAAACATATGCCCCCATGCACACCCCCCATGGCCTACAACACCCTTGGCCCTTGATTGGGGCCCTTTCCCTGCCATTCTGCCAAACTTTTCATGGCAGGGGCCCTACCATGAAAAGGTTGATGGAAAGGCAGGTCGTAATCTGTTTGGCTGTGCCGGCATCGGCACTGCTTCCAGAGACCGCCGCTGCGTTGGGATTGAGGAACCTGTTGGTGTTGGTGGTCTTGCATCGGGCTTGTGGTGATCCGACTGCCAACCTCGTAATCTGGCGGTCGGACCATGGATGAGGTGGCTGTCAAACTAATCAGACCGGTAATCATTTTTCTATCTCCACCAGAAGTTTATTGGTGGGACTATTTGCCCAGTCTGTTTCAAATCCAGTTTCGAAATGGACAAGCAAGAAGCTCTCCTAACAAATTCAAAATCTAGATCTTTTACATGAATCAAATAACACAAGAATCCTTTACGAGCTCTTGCTGCCTAAACCAGTGCTGCTCAGAATATTTTACAATATTAACCCATTTTATGTGTTTCAAACTACCTACATTGAGGACTTTACCGATGTTATACAAATTAAAACTCAAAACCAACAGAATCTCACATAGCAAACCTTGATTCAGTTAAGAGTTATTAGAATAAAAGAGAAAAATCAGATCGTTGGCGACGAAGTGGCAAAGTGGACAAATCTCTAGTAATGAAAATGAGATTAAAAAAAGGCAGAAAAGCCTGCAAGCTGGAAACTCAAAAGGCCAAATATTGACCTCATAGAATCCTGCCAGATCAACATTTTAAACAATGACTACTACGGCGTCTCAGTATGGAACGAATCGATCCCCTCATATAAGAATTGAAATACATTCCTATCCTTCTTCTCAAGCAAAAGGTCTAAAATAAAAGCTGACTTCTTTTCTCAACAATCACAACCACAGGTGTACAACTCTGAACGTTTCACCACTAGGAGCAACTTTAAAGTGATCTAATTAGAGAACCTCAAAAAACAATGAGCCTAAAATATCACTAGGGGATGTACTACCAGAATTTTTATTAAAAATACCTTTCCCATGTATGCACCTTACTGGCTAGCAATAGTAAATGCCTCACTGTCTCAAGAAATCCTTTCTAATGGGCAGGAGCGAGCTACATCACACCTACATTCATAAAGCCAAATTCAGACCCAGAATAATTGGACAACTGCAAACCTGTTTCTAACCTCCATTGACTTGGGAACGTAATTGAGAAACGCATTGCTATCCAAATTAAAAAATATGCAACTGAGAATGTCTTCCCTTCTCCCTGACAACCTGGCTTTAGAGGACAGGGCAGGAAGTGAACAAACGTACTCAGACTATGAATTAGCATCTTCTTCACTCTAAGACAATTAAGGGGGATAGTCTCAAGAACGTGTGATAATTATCGCAAAATTAGCTTAACGCAACTTTGCACATCGCAGTCCATCGCAGGAAAATAACACCGTGTTAACGTTGTATCCTCAACCCGGCGGCACCATGCGATAGTCTCACGATAACGCGCCAAATGACCGCGTTAAAATCAACGTGACGCAGAAAAAATGCGTCACGAACGCAAAAAAGTTGCGATACCCCAAATCGCGATACAAAAATCAGCGATAACCAGCGACAGGCCTGCAATTCCCACACGTCATGCGGGAAAATGCACCATACAAGCAGAAAAGAACAAAAGACAAAAAAAAAGTTAAACTGCACCATGGATGCACCCGGACCGAGTGCAGAGGACAACGTGAACCCCACAAGCCCCACAGATGACCAGCAAGGAACCTCGGAGTCGGGGAAGGCCAAGGAGAAGAGGAAGTGGAAGACGCGGTTCAGTCCACAGGAAAACAGGATCATCGTTACGGAGGTGATAGAACACTACCAACAACTGTTCGTCACCTCCAACGTGTCATTGGCAACAAAGACGCAAACATGGCAGACTATCTTGGACCATGTGAATGCAGTTGCAGAGTTGAGGAGGACAATGGAAGAGGTCAAGAGGCGCTGGAATGATGTGAAGGGCAAAACCAAGAAGAAACTCGATGCCAACATGAAAGCAGCAACACAGATTGGAGGTGGGGGTCCAGCGGCACACCAGGAGCTGGATGACATGGAGAAAATGGTGGCCACAGTCATCAGTCGGGATACGGTGCCAGGAGTAGTGGATCCGGACACTGCTCAACATGACCTGACACAACATCAACAGGGTGAGTACCGACCAGGGACTGGGGGGATGGGGGAGATGGGCACAATGACACACATGCACAATTAAGTAGAGCACACTGCGCACCCACAGTGACTCTGGATCATGTCCCTGATCTCCTTGGCATACTGCAGCACACATAGAAACAGCAAGTAGGCCCCCGTCGACAATGTGCCCGGAGGGGGCCCTCCCCACACATCACTAATCTCACAACAAACCCATACACATGTGCTGAACCCAGCAAAGCTGCGGGTCCGTGTGCCACACTGACAATGCAAGTGACACTGCATGACCATTAGCATGGCTGCAGTCAAATTATCATGACATGGTGCACGCCATGACACTGAGGTGACTGAGTGTGGACCACATCCGGAAAGGAGCAGGTCACACTCTGACACATCCACGTGCACAAACAACCCCTGACGTCAACAACACATCTGCGGACAAACCATGCCCAAGAGTCACAACTCGAAAAAGAGCCCAAGTCCGCAACATCTCACCACTGTAGAAGCACAGAAGTCAAAGGCACACCGCCTGAAAGGGATAAAGGGCAGCCAAATCTGAGCTGCAGGGGTGACTCACCCACAATGCAGCACACACACATAAGAATAAGAGCACCTCAACATTGACAACAATGTGGTACAAACTGCAACACTTTCACAACAGAACACAGGACACAACTGGTGCCGCATGTGTGTACAAAATGGCCAATCACATCTGGCATAGCAGGAAACTGTGAGATGACAACGTACGAGTACAACCTCACATCCGTGATGTAGTACAAATGTCCACTGTCCCGCATCAAATAGGCATCTCCTCACAAACAGTCACAATGTACATTGTCATGCAGTCTGTATGTAAACTCCGCCAATGCGTCAGCATACATGGAACACACTGTGAAACTGCATCTCCCCTTTACATTGCAGAGGGACAATCAACACCTCCTGCAGAGCAGACCCTACATCACGTCAGCGATGATGGAGATGACCTCCAGGACATCGACTACGACGAACTCCAATGGTTCATGGACAACCTCCGCACCCCACCTGCAGTAGCAGGGCAGCCCAGCACCATCAAAGTGATCCCACCCCCTGCACAGACCACACAGCAGGAAGCACCCAACACCACGTCTGGCTCCCAGCACCTCACCGAAGAACACATGGCGTTCCAACGCCGTGTGTTAGACAGCCAGAAGGAGCTGGCTGAACAGGTGCGGGTGGGGTTCGACCTCATGGTAGCCAAACTAGATGCCATACGTGGGTGTCTAAGTCCCATCAGGGACCACTTACACTCCCTTACGGACACCCACAGTTCGCCCCATGCCCTCCAACAATCCATGGCTGGCGTCGCTGGAGTCATGACTCGGAGACAACAACAACTGTCTAGTCAGAGTGGCTACAGCGATGTCATCCGTGATTTGGGAAAAATAAGGAGGGTCATGGAGAACATGGAACGGATGCAGGCGCATAGAATGGGTACCACGGCTGCACACGAGAAAGCTGTAGATGGGATCTTCCATGCCCTGCAGATCCTCATCATGCGAGTGATGCCACAAGACATTGCGCAGATGAATGCTGCTGCTACTTCTACATCCACATCTCCGGCCCCTGATGTGTCAGTGTCACACAGTGCTGCAAACCAAACACCACCACCCACATGTGAGGCACATGAAACGTCAGAGGACGAAGATGAGGATGAATCTGCCTTAGTGGTAAGGAGGAAGCAGTAGCATTCATCTCCGCCATATGGCTTGTTTCTGCTTGGGTCTGCCCTCTGCATCATGCCCTGGAATAACACCTTCCACTGTCCCCCGACACACTCTGCGACACTAACCTTGGACCTCGACATGGACTACCATATTTTGCATGCTCAACAATGACACAGCAGACAGCCTGCGGAATGGACTCTTCCCCTTCCGAGTAACTTGTCAATCCCTAAAGGACTCTGGTTGGCCCTCCACGGGGCAACATTGTAAAGTGTTGTCTGCATGGCCCAGTACTAAGACAGCTTCAACACTCCACTGAACGTGAATAATACATTCTAATATACACAAATGTGTCATGTCTATGATTAATCAAGTATGAAAGCATGGACGAATGTAGGGGCAGTGATTCCCCCTTTCGTCCATGTAGCTCATGTTGTGGGACTTGAGTCACAGGGTGCATCCCTGCATCATGGTGGTACATATTTGACCCCAAAAGAAGCCCTGTTGTCAATTGTAGGTCACAAATGACAGCCTACATGTAATGATTTGGGACACATGTGAAACGCTGATGAGTGGGATTCCGTACTATCTTTGACACCCTAAACAGCCTCCTTGTACAGAGGTGACACACCCACCATCTATATCCAATTTATGAGATTGTTAGCACTACATGTTGCACTTACACTTGTCAGAGTGATGGGCTTGTACAGAGGAGTAACATGCACACAGGGAATGTGTGTTGTAATGAATTTATTTGCACATGCTGTGCCGGTGGTCATTTTGTACTGTCCCATGATTGCTAAGGACTGTGACAATGTGACGTGCTCATGTGAAGAAATTGTCAATGATGGTGTTCCTACGGGCTATTCCTGCTGCTGCTGCAGTGGGGTGTGGTCCACCTGCCTCATCTTCCTCATCATCATCCGGTGCATCTGGCACTTTTAGCCATGGGGCATTGGTGCGTACTCATATGTTGTACAACACACAACATGCAACAATTATCTTGCACACGATGCCTGGGCTGTACAGGAGCCTTCCACCTGTAATGTCCAGGCACCTGAAACGTGACTTCAACACACCAAATGTGCGTTCCACGATGACCCTGGTGCGTTTGTGGGCCGCATTGTACTGCCTCTGGGCCTGTGTGTTCGGGGCTCGGAGGGTGTCATCATCCAAGGGCAGAGTGAATATCCTTGATCACCTGTGACAATGCAGAGAGACATGAGTCACAAGTTGGTTCTGCATGATGTGTTGGCAGGCTCACTAGTTCATTGGTGTGTGATATGTGTGACTTAGTGATTCCTGTTTGACAGGTACTGCTTGTAGCAAATGAGCAGCATCAATGTGTATTACGTAGCCTCACTGCTGCCCCTCCCTCCCCTCCCTCCCCCCGAGCCTATTCACTAGTGTGCGCAGCACGGTTGCATCACTTGCACTCCTATTGCACACCATTGTCATGCCTGTCTGCGCATGTCCACAAGCCTGACAACGACACTGTGATGTTGTGCGCTGAAGGTGGGCGGCCATGTGTGTAGAGGCCTACGGTAAGGATAGGGTGGACACAGATGTAGAGTTCATGGCTGGCTGAACTCACGATGTGGTTGAGGGTAGTCATATGGCCTATGCTGCGGTAATAGCGACACACACAACAGTTGGCATGTATGATCCCGGACCCCGAGCGGGCTTGCGCTCCTTCATTTATCCCTTCGGCCGAGCCCGCACTCCGGGGGCATGCTACATTGCAACATTGTCCATTGCGGGACGGGTGGCAATGACACTACAACAGAGACACACGCATTCGTTACTTCCTTGGCAAGGCCAACACATAGCAACGCCCAGAGCCCCAGGCTGATCATCCACACCCCTACGCTGGACTGTCATACGCCAGCCCACTCCGCTTACGCCTACAGGGGGGTATGACACAGCTACATGTCCCAGGTCTTCCACACTGCCTGAGGTGACATGGTTGCGTCCGCTGTACACAGCACAATGTAATGTGGTAGGGTCCGGGGCCCTCATGCATACACAATGACCACACGGACACACTTAGATAGTTTGTGGAACTGGCTATGGGAGCGTGCGCCCGGCCCCTTTTTTTGCCAGGGTCACTTGTCCAGTGACGCTCGTGCTGGGTGGGTGTGGGGTGAGTGTAAACCAGCCCTCAGGGAGTCGTTGGTGCTGGCAACAACTACAACAGTGATCAGACAATCAGAAGTTCTAAGTTCAAACAGCAAGGGTCCACGACTTGAGCTGCACAGAGTTAGTGGCCCCGGATGCACTGCGGCCGATACAGGCACACTGCCATGGGACGGTGACTTGCCGTGCACTGAGGTAGGGCCACGAGAGCTGAGCGGGTCCTCGTCGATGTCGAAGGTGGATGTCGCAGAGTGTTTCAGGGGACAGTGGAAGGTGTTCCAGGGCATGATGCAGAGGGCAGAACCAAGCAGAAACAGGCACTATGGAGGAGATGAATGCTACAGACTCATTTTTAACACCAAGTCAGTATCAGCTACATGATGATGAAGACAACCCCCAGGCCATAGACTCAGACGCCACCAAAGTTCAACCAGAGAGTGTCCATGAATTTCGAGGCACAGAGTTAGTGGCACCGGAGCTGAAAGGGGATGCAGGCTGCGATGAGGCCTGTACAATGGTATAAACTCTGCCATAAATAAATCAAGACTCAGTTCCAAATGTGTGACCTACTTGACCGCAGTGTAGGCCGGAGGCAGCGGTCAGCAGGGGCCCACAGCCACGTGTCGTTGGCTTGCGATGCACAGAGTTAGTGGCACCAGAGCAGTTGTTGGTAGTGTTCGATCACCTCCATAACGATGATCCTTTTTTCCTCCGGACTGAACCGCGTCTTCCTCTTACTCCTCTACTTGCATGCAATGATATGAACTCGGCCATTGAAAAATCAAGACTCAGTTCCAAATGTGTGACCTACTGGACCGCAGTGTAGGCCGGAGGCAGCGGTGGAGTACGTCAACAAGAAAGGAGTGCCGGGGGCCTGTGCTGCGGAGGCCGTGATGGTCTGAGGAGGCTGCCAAGGTCGTGGGCCTCGGGCTTGGAGCTTGCACCGGCACGTGGTGGGCCCTCTTTGACACACGCCGGTGTCGGCAGGTGAGCAGTGACACCTGGTTGCGCAGGGGCGGCCAAGACGGGTCTGAGGACCAGCGGCATGGGGTGCAGCAGGCGCACAGGATCACAGGCACCGCCGCACACGGCGTCAGCCTCGTGGAGGGCTGAGAGGCGCTGCCCTGGCAGACACGCTGGCCATTCCAGAAGAGAACCATGCCCAGAGCAACGGGATTTTTATTCACACCCCTACGCTGGCCTGGGGGGGACGTAACAAGCTACATTTCCGCAAGCTTCCCCATTGTTGGGGTGACATGGTGGTGTCCACTGTCCACTACACTCCAAACACCAGCAGTATATGTCGAAATGGACATGTCTGTGGTCTGCATACTGCAGTCTGGCCAGCACATCCACGCCACACTTGGCATTGTGCACATTCTCATTCATGGGTCACTTGCCTCCTTCGCACATGCCTGGTTCCCACCTCTCCCCACATTCTGCTATTGTGTGGCTGAGGTGCCATGCCGTTGATGGCTTGTGTACATGGCTAGCCCAGGTTACCACAGTAAGTTGTGCTGTCATGTCTGGTAGGTGGGCATGTTGTTTGGCATGTTGTATGTGAGTTTGTAACGTGTGCATTCCCAGAGTCGTGAGTTGCATGACTGTGGAGTTGAGGTGTGTGGTGTGTTCATTTGGTACTTACCAATGAGCAATGCATTCCCATAGGTGCCATCCTGAAAGCGCTGGTTGATGATGGACTGTCGAAAGATGAAGGAATCATGCACACTGCCTTGGTAGTTGGCGACGACATTGGTGAAGAGTCCCAGGTGGTCCACTATTGCCTGCACATTGATGGAATGCGCGTGCTTCCTGTTGCAGTAATTGTGTGCAGTGGCGGCAGGGGGCACGAGGAGTACATGTGTGCAGTCGATTGCCCCAACACGTGCGAGAAGCCAGCTATGGCGTAGAAGCCTTGCTTGGTCTCCAGCTGTTCCTGCCCAGTGTGTGGGAAGTGAAGGTGCTGGGGTACCAAGCTGATGATGGCATCCAAGACAGGTGTGAGGAACTTGGATAGGGCTGGCTGTGAGACTCCTCCGACTCTGGCAGTTGTTGGTTGGAAGGTACCAGAGGCCAACAGGTGCAGCACAGCCAGCAGCTTTGTCTGTGGAGGGAGGTTGTTTGTCCGCTGTGTTGGTACCGTCAGCCTGTGGGCAATGATGGTCAAGATGTGGAGGATGGTTGTCCTTTTGAGCCTGTAGTGGACAATGACATCCTCTGGTGTTAAGTCTGTGAGGCTGGTGCGTTTTCTGAAGGTCCGCTGTCTTTGTCTGCGCTGCCTCTGTGGTAGTCCGGGGGGGGTTGGGGTCCGGGGGGGTGACGGCCCTGGATGTGGTGGCGGTGGGTGTTGTGGCCCTCTTGGGGCTCCGAGCTGCATGATCAGTAGCTCCATGGCATCTGTTGTTCTTCAGGTGTGGCTCTGGTCTGGGCTCCCTTTTGTGGTGCAGGTTGTCGTCCGACTTAACACCAGGTAGGAGCAGGTGTTAAATCCCTGCTGCTAACGCGCCTTATCGCCTGTTTTGGGATCTTATCACCGATCTGGCTGGTCATAGAGAATATTGAGAAGTGGTGTTTTCGCGGCTTTTTGCACAGGAACGCCTACTCTGCATCTCATTAGCGTTAGTTGCCGGTGTCATCCGCAGCGATGTTTTTTGCGACTGCTATCACAGGAAAACTGGTGATATCGGCTGTTAGCACCAGCTTGTGAATAGGGCGATAAATCTATCGCCACTTTGGCTGCGATAAAGTGCTGCTAACTCTGCGATAAGACCTTGAGAATATGCCCCTGAGTCTTTTCCTTTCAACAACCATCTGAAGTCCGCAGCACAAGTCCTAATCGTTTCAAGAACTGAGGGCCGGCGGCTTATACTCTGTACTCCTAAAGGCCATCTTCGATTCCATTGCCTGCTTAGTTGCATGAAGAAACAAATATTATCACATTACCCCTGTTCTAAAGGATCGCACCGCCTTCTCTTAAATGCTCACTAAAGTTTAAAATCTACTGTTTCATATACAGAGCCCTACACGTTGGCAGACTGATCTATCCAGCCAATCTACTGAAAATTTCAAGCACCCAGAAACTTTCTAGGATAAAGAATCTCTTATTTTGGAAAGTCCAATCTTCTCAAGATCTAAAGTAAGCTTTTTCTGGCCCTGCTCCTGCCACCTGGATCTCTCTCCCCCATATAAGATCACCCCCCCCATATACTTTCATTCTGAAAACTTTTAAAGACTCGCCTTTTTAAGACCTTCCTTGGTGGCGGGGGTCATGCTACAAACACTTGCCAATAAAGTGGGGTTATCTACAAGCCACCATATCTGGAGCATGACTCTCAGTTTATGTATCTTTTATTTCCCACTTACACTATTGCATGTTGAGGTTTCTAATCTATTAGCTCCACCTGCCCCTTCTCACTATGCCCTACCTTACCCCTGATGACCTAACTGTATGTCATTCCTTTGTAGTCCTTGCCCCACTCAAGCAATAAAAACAATGGTTGTCAGGGTGAATCACAAAAGTCACAAAATAAACCTGTGCTTAACCCACTCATAGCTCAGCAATAAGGCTAAACTTAGAGGCAATGTGTAAAGTATTTGGGCAACACTTTAAACAGTAATAGTGTGAAAACAGAAGTCTAGAAAAATCTCAATCCAATGAAGAAAAATAGAGTACATTTTCAAAAATAAAATGACACCAAAAAGACAAAAACATCAACAATAGAAAAGAAATTGTGAATTTTAAAAGAGTTTGGCAAAAATAGCACCTAGACACGCAAAGCGCCACTCACTGTCATCTGGTAGCAGTGGACTGGGTTAAAGTCACAAGTTCAAACCGATCATGATGGAGCGTGGGTCGGATACAGGGACAAGGTTTGGCCCTGTGGAGGTTTTACCTTCTCAGAGTCCCAGTCCACAAGAGGAGCATAGCAGGAGCTTTACGTTGGCGGGGGCCACAAGGAGGTGAATATGGGTGTGAGGATCAGGTCTGGTGTCACGGACGGTCAATGTTGTGGCATGAAGAGCCGGTCATGGCTGTTGCTTTGTGTTAGTGGTCGATGTGGACTGTCACTGCTGATGCGGACTATTGTGGATGACACGAAGGGCAGTCATCATTGGAGATTCATGTCAGCAGGCATTACGGGCCATCGTTTGCCAGAGGAGTCTGTTCACAGCCCAAAACCTCAGGATTTTCACCTGGAATTCAGGAGGAGTACATTCTAATGCAAGCCAAGGGTGATTTAAGACTCACTCCAGCAGAGGCCAGCAGCAGGGCTCAGGAAGATCCAGGTAGGTTCAGTTGGTGCTGAACAGTTGCAAGGATTCCCTTGGTAGTTGTGTTCCTGTAGCAGGGATTCAGCCAACTGAGCCTTGGAGTCGCTTCTGTGGAGCCTGGGTTCAAGGCAAGCTGGTTCAGTCTTCCTTTTTGAGACATCAGGAAAGTTATTCTTCTGAATGTTCCACAGGTTCAGGAATGTCCTCAGTAAAAGATTCTGAAGGTTCTACATTTATACCTGGTGCCAGTCTTTGTTTGGGGGGCAAGCCCTGGCCTACTTCCAAAGTGGTTCTGGCCAGTTTTCCCCCTTTTTCCTGAGTTTGTCTCCAAACTATCTACGGTGTCAAAGGCAAGGGTAGGCCTGGTGTCAGGTTCCTTTGTGTGTGCTACAAGCATGATCCTCTGAAATGTAATCAGAACAGGGCACAATTCAACCCAAGTCATCCTGTCAGGAAGACTAGCTCTCTCCACACCTAGGCCTCTTTTGACCCACCCAAATGTCTAGAAGGAATACACAAAACACCACAGGAGAGCGATTCACAGCAATGTGACCCTGAACAAGGGCACAAAGGGAGATTTGATTTATGCAGAAAAATGCCAGGTTTCTAAAATTAGCATTTTCAGAATAGTAAGTTAAAATCTGACTTTACCATTAAAGAGGAGCTTTACATTTTTTATAAGCATTTGTATAATATTTTGAAGATTTTAACGAAAGGATGATTTACTTGATATAAATAAGATGCCTTTTTAAAAAAAATTATTTGTTTTTATTGTTGTATCAACTGAATGAAATGAAATCCTATGTACTTTTATGCATTCTTTTAAATGCGAAATAAAGTTATGATTGATTGATTGAGTTTTAAATTACAATTCTTTTAAGTGGAAGAAGACTTTCTTTATATGTTTCTAACCTAATGTTATCGGTGATAAAGTGTAATAAGGTAGCTTAGTGTTAGTTCATGCGAGTGATAGCCTTACAACAGTGAAAAATCACTTTAAGAGTTTTTCAATGCTACCACATATAAAATTTAAGTACTTATGCACCCTGCCCTATAAGCCTTCAGGGCCTACCTTAGGGAAGACGTATAAGTATTAAAAATAAAGGTGTAAGCCTGGAAATAGCATTTGAAAACTGCACTACAGGGTGCCAAGGCAGGCCTCAGACGTGTTTTACAGTGCTAATTTTGTTGGTGGAATAATAAAGTGCTGCTGCCCACTAGTAACATTTAAGGCACAGGCCCTGGGTACATGTGGTACCATTTACGAGGGACATATAAGTAAATAAATTTTGCCAATTGAGTATGTACCACTTTTAGCATGTTTAAGGGAGAGAGCACACTCACCATATCACTAGTTATCAAAATTAAAGAGTCCTAATGCTAACAAAAACGGGTTTAGTATAAATAGAGGGTGAAGGCAAAATGTCTGGGCAATAAAAATGCTAAGGATTTCAGGTCTAACACTGTAAATCAGCTATTATATATAGGGCATTCAAATCATGTTTGGTGCAACAGTGATACATAAAAAACTTAAATAAATAAATACCCCCAAAATGTATGCACCTTCTCCAATGGTAGTGTAAGTGGAGGTAGAATAGTAATTTACCTGCCATCAAATATAAGCACTTTCTCCCAGTGCTATGGGTTTGAAGGAAGAATAGTAAACCTGGCCCCTGCAAGTACAAGCACTTTACAATTGTGGGACTGGTTTTAACTTAATAAATCCGAACCACAAAATTGATGCACTTTCCCAAATGTTAGTTGGAAAAAAGAGAGTAAATCTGAAGCATCAAATTATATTCAATTTTTCCCAATGTGTGTTGGGCTGGAATTAGAACAGTACATCTACCCCTCCCAATATATGCATTTTCTCCAATGTTAGCGGGACTATAGCTGAAATAGTAGATCTGACCCCCTTCCAAAGATCTGCACTTCTCTTATGTTTGTGGCACTGGAGCTTCTCAAACACCTACCCATCGACATATGCTTTCCTGAATGTTAGTTTGACTGTAGCTAGAATAGTCACTTCACCCCAAATGTTTGCATTTTCCACAATTTCAGTAGGACTGCAGTTAAAATAGCCAATGTGACCCTCTCAAATACATGCACTTTGCCCAATTTAATTTGGACTGGAGTTAAAACAGTAAACCCCCACCCTCCCCAACATATGAGCATTAGTCAAATTTTATTAGGGCCTAAGTTAATGTAGTCCATCTGCCCCCTTCCAAATTCAAGCAAAGAATGATCCACAGGGTTTGAAATGACAAAATCTTTAGTACATGAGGTATTTTTCTCATCACATTTGTTTCATCATTCAGAGAATGGGTGAACTCTGCTGACCACTACTTACTGAGCATAGAAATCAAAAGCATACCACTAGAAGCATCTGCACACTACAACAATCCTCCAGAAACATCTGTAGTCTTCCCATAGATGGTCCCCAATCACATTTACCTATTTAGCATGTAGTTCAATCTCATAGCTGAGAAACCAGAATGAATTTACGAAATCTTAACAATTGGTAGAAGCCTCTGCGGTCAGATGAATCTCTTAAATAGAAGACAAAGCTATTTAAAGAAGAGTAGTTTACAGGATTGGACCCACTTTGAAGATCGGGCTTCGTATGAGTGAAAAGGTAGATATCAACCAGTTAAAGTCTTTTTTGCTTCGAAAGAAAAAAAGATGAATTCCTTGCCCCAATTTTGCTTATATATACAGAGACTTCCAAACAATTGGGTCTGTTCATGCAGAGAAATCTACATGCAGAGATCTCCACACATGTAGATTTAAAATGATGAGTGGGGGAATTCTCCAATTGGATGCAATGCATAAAATCCAGGTGGAGTTTTCCACCTTCTAGTAAGAATACATTTTGCCACCCCCTTACTCCAGGGGTTGAAGACATGAAGGCCTCAAATTACACTTGTAAAGTTGCTAGTAGTAACTTTAAGGGCACATTTTAGGCTTATGCCCATAGAAGTAGTTCTTTGCAACACAGGCAGAGGTCTTCACCTATGCTATATAGAACACTAAATTAAAAGAACAGAAAAACAACATCCACCGAGGGAAATTACACAGACACACACACACACAACAAATTAAAATCGGAAGCAAATATTAAAAGCCACACCCTATGCTGTGCCCATTTCCCCTAGTTTCCCCTTGGTGTCATCAATACCAACAGCCACTCCAGCTTACTGGATGCAGCAGCCCCACTCAAGAGGAAAAGGAACTTTACGAAGGAGGAAACTAACCTTGTAATCTCCTTTCGAGTGGATCACTATTGGGAACTATATGGTTTTTTCCACAATGGAGGAGTGGGAAAGACAGCCAAGTTGCAGGAGGTCACCAAAAGGGTGGACACATTGGAGGTAAAGGTACACTCTGTGGGGAACTCAAGACAAAATGGTATGACATGAAGAGGGGGTGAAGGAGAACTTTCCATGATAGAGGTGGCAAAGGCTCTTCCTTGAGGCGGACCTGGATACTGCCCACATCTTACCTCCACGATTATTGTATAGTCTCCATAATGCATCCTAATCTGCTCAGAACAGGTAGTATATGTGCTTGTTAACCACCATGGAATTGGCAAATCTGTGCAAAAAATGAGGTCTGCACAATTATCCCTCGTTCCATGGGGTTTAACTCAGAATAGGAGGATATGTGTGTGAGGATACAAAAAAACCTATAAATCCTGGCAACCCATTGTCCGCACACATATATCCTCTTAAACCCTAATCAGGTTGTGTTCGACCTATCATCCTTAGGGGGGTCTTCCCCCAAACGTTTTGCCTGCTTATCTCCTCTCTTTGCTGTATCTTTTTGTTGGCCTTAGGACTCTGAGCCATCTACTACTGCTAACCAGTGCTAAAGTGCAAGTGCTTCTCCTCTAAATATGGTGACATTGGTTTACATATGATTGGCATACTTAGTTTACATATAAGTCCCTTGTAAATTGGTATTCCATATAGCCAGGGCCTGTGATCTAAATACTACTAGTAGGCCTGGAGCCCTGGTTGTGCCACTCACACAAGTAGCCCTTCATACCTGTCTCAGGTCTGCCATTGCATGGCCTCTGTGTGCAGTTTACTGCCACATCGACTTGGCATTTAAAACCACTTGCCAAGCCTTAAACTCCCCTTTTATTACACATAAGTTACCCCTAAGGTAGGCCCTGGGTAGCCCTAAGGGCAGGGTGCTCTGTAAGTAAAAGGTAGGACACGTACTTGTAAGTTTTACCTGTCCTGGTAGTGACAAACAGGTAAATTCATTTTTTACTACTGTGAGGCCTACTCCTCTCATAGGCTAGCTATACATTTAAGCTGTAATTTCTGATTAGAAAGGAGTCTTTGGAATAATAATGAGATTAATGGATTTAACATTGCTATTTTAGAAATGCCACTTTTAGAAAGTAGATATTTCTTTGCTCTTAACGTAGCACAGTGTTCCTTGCAGTCTGTCTCCACTACACTTCTGGGATAGATGACAGCTACACTTTGTTCATTCCCTCTAGAGAGCCACAAACACAGGAAGGATGGGTGTTAACAGAGAACTCATCTGCATTCATCTACATTCTAATAGCACTTACTGGGCAGGAAGAGGGAGGGAGAGCTGACACTTACACCTGAATAGGCTGTGTCCTCTTTCCAACACAGAGGGTTGATTACCCCCCACAGATAGCCTGGCAGACAGGGCTGGGATGAAAGGGGACCTGTGCACTTCAAGGTCCTACTTTGAAGTCACCAAATTACTGGAGAAGGCCATCAACCTCCAACTCACCAAACACCTGGAGAGAAACATCCTGCTGGACCCTTACCAAACAGGAGTCAGAGCCATTCACAGCATCAAGCCAGCACTGATCACTACAACAGACAACATCCACACCCTACTCGACAGAGGAGAATCAGCCACCCCTATTCTACTCAACCTCTCCACAACCTTCGATACCATCTCCCACCACACACTCATCAATCGACTGCTCTAGATTGGAATCACAAATGGCACGCTGAACTGGATGGCTTCCTTTCTCATGGGGCACACCCAGAGAATCCATCTCCCTCCCTTCACCTCTCAACCCAAACATACCATCGGTGGTGTTCAAAGGCACATTTGGGTATAAATACTGGGGCTCTGACCCTACCAAGATAGTACACTACTGGACCTGTGAAGAACTCTGCCTGAAGTAAAGACTGCTGTGCTACAAGCATTGCCGCTTTGCCTGACTGCTGCTCTGAAGTAACTGCTTTCTGCTTTGCTGAGCTGCCCTGCTGCCTGCTGATCTCTGCGCTGCTGAGGACAAGGACTGGACTCATCTCACTTGAACCCAGAGTAACTCCAAGGCCCTGCTGGCTTGCCCCATGTTCTTAAGTCACAGGGCCATCAAAGACTTTCTGCAACTCTGCAACAGCATCTGGACTCTGCCATCTGTGAGTTCTACCCTGCCAAGCAGTGCTAATCCAGTCCTGGGCCCTTGAAAGGCGATTTCTGCTGGCCAGCACGATCAAAATTGACGCAGTGATGACTTTGCACCAATGCATTGCCCTTCGACACCGATGCAGGAGCCAATCGCCGACATTGCTTCGACGGACAGTGCGGCTCGACGACGATGTAGTGCCTGCATCATAGAGGGGTTCTTCATTGCCTGCGCGGATCGGCGCCGACTCATCGAGACTTCAACCTTGGAGCTTTGCTCCATCCATGGTACTTTCTCAGTGAGACCTGTGTGAGTCCTGTAGCCAGCCTGTCCTCCATCACAGTCAATCTGAACTTTAGATTGCCTCAGTTCAGCACAACCTTAAGTAACACCTTAGCGCTATTGACTTCTCAGCACTATTTTTGGTTTATTCTTTAAAAAATTCACAACTCTAGTTATACTTATTGGGCCTGATTCACAGAACTAACTTACGTGAAATACGTAAAGTTAGTAATTTTCGGTATTCACAGAATACACTTACCAGTACTAACTTTATTTCCGCTCCCGGGCCGGAGATTCCGGCCCTGTGGCAGAATTTCCGCCTCTGGGCCGGAATCTCCGCCTCCGGGCCGGAATACCCTCATTTAGGCCGTATGAGCATTGAAACGGCCTAAATGAGGGTATTCCGGTCCGGAGGCGGAGATTCCGGCCCAGAGGCGGAAATTCCGCCACAGGGCCGGAATCTCCGGCCGGGAGCGGACATAAAGTTAGTAGTGGTAAGTGTATTCTGTGAATACCGAAAATTACTAACTTTACGTATTTCACGTAAGTTAGTTCTGTGAATCAGGCCCATTGTATTTGTATAATTTTGGTCTTGTTTTATTCATAAATATATTTTGTCATCTTCTAGACCTGTGTGGAGTAGTTTTGTGGTGGTTTCATTGTGTTACTGTGTGTGTGTGTTGCACAAATACTTTACACATTGCCTCTTCAGATAAGCCTGACTGCTGTGTGCCAAGCTACCAGAGGGTAAGCTCATGTTATCTTTAAATGTGTATCTAGTTTAACCTGACTAGGCTTGTGGTCCCTACTTGGACAGGGTGCATACCTCTGGCAACTAGAGGCCCAATTTCTAACAGGTTCACAACATGCACATTACTTTGAAAATATATGGTCGCTTGCAATGAGTCTTAAACAACTACCTTAGAACAATTTAAGCTCTGTTAAGCAATTGAGTTATTGAGTTTTAGGTTTATAATTCACAATGCTCCAAGAAATGATAAAGCAGTAAGCAAAAACAATGGGCCCAGTTCTTGAAAAATGTAAAATTATATAAAGAGATTAACATATCTGCCTGAACATACTTTTATGTTTTTTTTCCAATTCACAAACATTCCCAGTAATACGCCAGAAAAGAGGTGCCAGATGCAAGTCTCTTGGGGGCATATTTATGAAAGGCTTGCGACGGCCTTTAATCATGAAGTTCTATTCTGCCGACCTTTAATCACGTATTTCTATCCTGGCCTTTAGTCACGCGGTTCTATCCCGCAGTCCCTCCATCTGCTAGATTAAGCCTCTGGTATTTTGCTTTTTGTCATTTAACTCTGTTTTCTTCTACTCTGTTTTCTTTATATTGTGTTTATCATTGTTTTAGTTTGTATTTGGCCAGAGCCCACTCACATCATTTTTTCCCACACTTTTTCTTCTGCTATCGCTGCCCTCCTGTCTCCCTCCCAGCCCGCACACCTCCCAAGACTACTTGTAGAGACTGCTGCACGGCTGTGGGCTGGCGCACCAAATTCAAGCCAGTCTGTGCCTTTCTGCACTTGGACTGAGCCAGGAACCCCGGCCCTCCGCACTCCCACAGGTACTCCACTGCACATCTCCGTGCCCTGTACCCCGGATGAAACAATACATTCTACCTCGCATCGCCTCCCTCCACAGCTGGACCTTTCACCTGCAGCTGTCACTGGTTCACCTCCACCCCAGCACCAACCACCAACATAGCAACCAGCGCCATGCCAGCCCCAGCAGCGGAGACCTCCCCAGAATAACTCTACTGCCTCCTGATCAATGGTAGATCTCTCTGCAAACACGATGCCGAAGTCTGGGACACCATCTCCACCCTCGACCCTGGTGTGACCTTCATCACAGAGACCAGACTCCCCCCCTCATCCATCCCTGACATAGCTACGGCAACACCCATTGGCTACGAGATGAAACACCGTTCCAACAGACACAGGGATGGCTTCGCCATTGTACACAAAGAATTAATCACCTGCACCACTACTGCTGACAAGCCCATGGCGATCATGGAACACATGAACTTCCAACTCCGCACTGACCACAACACCACCATCAAAGGTAGCCTCGCCTACAGACCCCAGGACCGTGAACCGGCCTCAGCAATGCCATTGTGGAATTCATCACCCCGCTCACCATCAAATCTGAACACTTCGTATTCCTGGGAGACCTCAACTTCCACCCACCAACACCAGCTCCACCAGCCTCCTGGAACGATCGGTTTCAAGCAGCTGATCACAGACCATACGCACAAAGCAGGACAAATGATGGATCCCATCTTCACATCCAGCAACAGAATCAGGTTCAGCCACACCACTTAACTCACCTGCTCGGACCACTCCACCATACACTTCACCATCGCCGGACCTCCCAACACCACCCCCAACCGCCACAGCACCCCGTTCCGCAGCTGGACCAAAGTCACTCAGAACCAATGGACCGACACCCTCAGCATCACCCAGGTCATCCTCTCCACAGACCTGAACCAGGCAGTGGAGATCTTCAATGCCTGGATCACGAGCCCAGCTGACCGAGATGCTCCCACAAAACTGGCCAAATTGCACAGATCCACCAAACAAGCCAATTGGTACACACCAGAACTTAGCATGGCGAAAAGCAGATACAACCAACTGGAAAGAAAGTGGCACACCAGCAGGAACAACACGGACTGAGCCACCTTCAAGTCGGCCCTCAACACCTACCACCGCCAGCTCAAAGCTACAAAAAGAAGGCCTTGACGCACCAGATCAAGACCAGCACCAACCAAACCAAGGAACTCTTCACAATCTCAGAGAGTTCACCCGCCCGTCAGCCACCGAAAACTTGATCCCTTCCTCACAGGAACTCTGCCACGCCCTTGCCAACCACTTCTGCAACAAGATAGCCATCTATAGAAACTTCAATCCCCAACCCACCGACCTCAACATCGCATTGACCACTGCCACCAGCCACCCACTCACCACATGGGAACAGCTTAGCAGACCAAACACAAACTCTCAAATGAGCTCCATTCACTATGGAGCAACTTCCGACCCACTTCTCAAACTCAAATGAGACAAAATCAGCCGCCAGCTCACCAATATCCTTAACACTGCCATCACCACAGCCACCTTTCCCATCACCTGGAAACATGCAGAGATCAGACCGCTCCTCAAGAAACCCTCTGCAGACCCCAGTGGGCTCTAGAACTACCATCCTATCTCACTGCTTCCGCTTCCCACCAAATTACTGGAGAAGGCCATCAACCTCCAACTCACCAAACACCTGGCGAGAAACATCCTGCTGGACCCTTACCAAACAGGAGTCAGAGCCATTCACAGCATCAAGACAGCCCTGATCACCACAACAGACAACATTCACACCCTACTCGACAGAGGAGAATCAGCCACCCATATTCTAATCAACCTCTCCACAACCTTCGACACCATCTCCCACCACACACTCATCAATCGACTGCTCTAGGTTGGAATCACAAATGGCACGCTGAACTGGATGGCTTCCTTTCTCATGGGGCACACCCAGAGAATCCATCTCCCTCCCTTCACCTCTCAACCCAAACCTACCATCGGTGGTGTTCCCAAATGTTCATCCCTCAGTCCAACCATCTTTAGCATCTACATGACACCACTTGCGGACATCTTCAGAACCCACGACATCAACATCGTCTCCTATGCCGAGGACACCCAGCTCGTCTTCTCACTCTCAGCAGACCCCACAACCAGCATTCAGAACATCTCAATCTGAATGAAGAACAACTGCTTGAAGCTCAACAAGGACAAAACTGAAGTACTGACCTTCGCAATACACACATCCTTCTGGAACTCAGACCCATCCCCACCTTGAAAGACCTCGCCCCCAAATCCACTGCGTCATCCTGGACAGTAAACTCTCCATGAAACATCAGGCCAACACTGTCTCCTCAGCCTGCTTCCACACTCTCCGCATGCTCCTCAAAGTCTTCAAGTGGCTCCCCATTAGCACCAGGAAAAATGTGACACAGGCCCTCATCACCAGTCAGCTGGACTACGGCAACACACTCTATGCAGGCACCACCACCAAACTCATGAGGAGACTCCATATGATCCAGAATGCAGCAGCCAGACTGATCCTCAACCACATCACCCAGCACCTGAAAGACCTCCACTGGTTCCCCATCCAGAAAAGATGGCAATTCAATCTCTTCTCATGCCTTCAAAGCGCTCCATGACCAAGGGCCTGCCTACAAGAACCACTGCCTGAGTTTCCACCTACCTCCCAGGGACTTCTGCTCTGCTCAGCTCTACCTCGCACAGGTACCACTTATCTGCCACTGCCACACTGGAGGACACTCCTTTTTCCTCCTTGCCGCCAAGTCCTAGAACATCCTTCCCCTCCACCTCCGCACCTTACCCTCATTGACCCACTTCAGAAAGGAACCTGGGCGTAGTTCGTGGAGTTTTGCTATGCGAAACTCTGCGAAGTTACAAAGAAACTCAGTGAAGTTCCGCAAGTGGCGGAGTGCTGTGCAAACTGCAGTTTGTGCTGGTATTCCTGCCGCTCAGGTAGAAATTCTACCCGAGCGGCAGCTCGCGCTCGCGAACTTACCGTTTGCAATCGCAAACTTACCGTTCCGGATCGCGAGCGGGGAAAAAACTCTGCTGCACATCGCAAAGCAGAGTTTTCTGCACTCCGCAAGCTCCGCGGAGTGCAGAGTGCAGAAAACTCTGCAAACTCCGCGAACGGAGCGAAGTTCACCGCCCAGGCCTACTCAAGACCACAGTCTTCAACTGACTCCTCAGCAAAGCGCATGGATACCTTTGTGGATGATAAGCAGCGCTTTATAAGTACTGTATGATTGATTGATTGATCAATTGATGCAAGGGCAGCGCAAGCAGTAAGCCATATTTTAAAACGCCACATCTTTAAAAATTAGTCAATTTTTAAGGTATGCGTAGGGCAAAAATTGCGCTGAATGCAGGTGACTGACTCATCATTTAATTTATGTAGACATGCCCCCGCAAAATCCAACATAACAGTAAGGCAGGGGTATTTATTGGTCCACATCGTGGGGTAGTGCAACGCAAAGCTAGAAATGCGCAAGAATTTCTATGCATCAACATAGGAAATGACGCAGTAGCTGACGTATAAAAACATCAACATTGCAAAACACTTTGGCAAGCTCAAGTACGCCATGTAGGTTGACATACTGCAACTTGGAGCAGCTAGGAGACCACCACCATCACCACATAGGCAGCAAAATAGGAGGGAGTGTGCTTTCCGGCAGCGCATATCCCTGCTGCAACATCCCACCTGTACAGAAACTGCAAGCACACCTATTCCATCAATGTCCAGGCCATGGTGGACCATCAAGGAATGTTTATTAATGTGCTGGCAAAATATCCTGGAAGTGCACATGATGTGTCCATCTTCAGCCACAGTACCATCAATGAGCGGTTTCAGAATGGCACATTTGAGAATTGCCTAATTATTGGTAAGGAAATTGTAATGTATGACATAATAGCCATTTCTGCGTTTGTTTATGGTTCTTGTGTCATCAATCAATAAAGATTTATATGGCGCTGCTATTCACCTGATAGGGTATCCAGGTGCTTGCAGTCGCTTGCAGGTCCCGGAAGGCTAACTTGAATAGCCTGGTCTTGAGGGCCCTTTGGAATTCTGGAAGGAAGGTGATGGTTCCGAGCTGCATGGGGAGGCTGTTCCATGTCTTTTCTGTGACATAGGAGAAGGAGTGTCCTCCACTTTTGCTTCAGTGAATGGGATGAGTGTGGGCAAGTGAAAGTGAGGTGAAGCGTAGTGTTCTCGATGGTTGGTGGAAGTTCAGGCGATGGTTAATGATGTTAATGTTCATTTTTTGTTAACCGCGAATGCCATGAGGCGTCATATCTCTGAGGAGTCATGGAGCTTACAGTGTTAACGTGAAAAAAGGAGACATTTAACAAGAAACATGCTAAGATTAGGTAGTAAAAAGTCACATTTTAAGGTATTTCCTGAACCTAAGCATGGTGGTCTGTGATTTTAGATGAAGAGGGAGGCTGTTCCAGAGTTAGCTGTGTCGCCAATGAAAATCGTGCCTCCCCAGTTTGTCAATTTAAACCCGGTGATGCTGACATTTTTAGCTGAGCCAGAAAGCAGTGCTCTGACAGATGTGTAAAATTGAAAGTTCTTTCTACAATATTCGGGGCCAGAGCCATGTAGGGCGTTATGGGTGATACAGAGGGTTTTAAATCTGATAAGTTTTTTGGTGGGCAGCCAGTGAAGTTTGTGGAGGGTTGGGGAGACTGACTATAACTTAGGAATCCCTAGTAGTACCTGAGCGGCTGCATTCTGCAGAGTCTGCAGCTTCTCTAAGCAGTCTTTGCTGCATGTTAAGGCACAGGGCGTTGCAGTAGTTGATTTTCAATAAGACCAGGGTAACGATCACTGTTTTCTGAAGTTCACGGGGAAAAATTGAAGAATTTTTTCAACTGTTCTTAAGGTGTTGAAAGATTATGAAATTAAGCACGTCTACCTGTGCTCCAAACATCAGTTTGTTATCAAATATGACACCAAGGTTTCTGACCTTCGTGACAAGAGTTGGCAATATCGTCAGGTCGTTGCCAAAATGGAGAACCTCGGTCTTGCCCAAGTTTAATTTCGGGCAGTTTTCCTTCATCCATCTTCCCACTTCCTCCCTGCATTTGTGAAATTTAACTGCTGCTTCATGCACTTCACTGAAGATTGAAACAATTATTTGTGTGTCATCGGCATATGACACCAAGGAGAAGCAAAATGATCAGATCAGGCTTGCAAGGGGTATAATGTAAATATTAAAAAGCATCATGCTTAATGATGACCCCTGTGGGACACCGCAAGGCAAGGAGAAAGGGGAAGAGATGGAGCCATTTAAGGACATGGATTGGCCTCTGTCAGAGAGGAATGATCTGAGTGTGACCAGTGAAGTGTCTTTTATTCCTATGCTTTTTAGGCGGTTAAGTAGGACCTAGTGGTTGACCGTATTGAAAGCCGCCGATAAGTCAAGAAGGCTCAGGGCTGCCATCTCTCCCTAATCAATACAAGCTCTAGTTTCCTCTGTGACAACAATTCGGGCTGTCTCCGTACTATGCTTGCTTCTATACCCAAACTGGGAACAGTCTAGGAGCAGGTTATTCTAAAAAAAAAAAGTTCTTTCCCTGTTTATTGGCTTTTCTACCAAAAACGTTGGCAATAGCTGTTGGTTTCGAGGGGTTGATTGTGGATATTTAAAAAAGGTAGGATAGATGCAGTATTCCAGGCGTTTGGAAAAAGTCCCTCCTAGAACATCTCATTAAAGATCTTTGTAATGTGGGGCACTGCAGTCTTTGAAGCCATCTGAAGTGTTGCTGGGGGGCATGGATCAGATGGTGATACATAAAAACACCGAGCAATTCCGAGGAGTTCCGCCCGTCCCTTAAAGTGGTTGTTGTACACGAGGCACGCATGTGTGTGTGTTATAAATGCAATATAAGTGAAGGTTCCATACACAGCATACAATGCCTAACAGAATCTGCGCTTTGCAAATTTTTGTTTCTACTCTGAAAGTTCTTCTGGCGAGGCTTGCATCCGATTTCACTTCCCAGCAGCAACGCTTTCCAAGCAGGGCGACGCTGGTGCAGCAACTCTAATGAGGTAATAATTTTGGAAACCCTACAGCCCTGATAAACTGTATAAAGTAACCCCATGCCACCTGAATGCATCAGCAGACCCCAGTCGCTGGCCCGGTACTCATCCCCAGCGGCCGTCTGTTGTGCCCCGGAGTACAAGTGCTCCGGCTTGGCCTGCTTGCACCTGGACACGATTCTTCCAGCCCCATTGAGAGCTGCCTCCCAGCAGGAGCACTGTCCCAGCTCACAGCCGCAGATTCCACGAGTTGAGAAGTCACCCCCTTCACCGGGACTGTGCATGTCAGACTAATTATGATTTTAGTAATGCATTACGATTTATCACAGCTCTCTGACAGCTGATTGGCTTGGCTCTAGGAGCTTCCCTTGATTCTTCAAAGATGTGTCATTTGTGGATCTGCCACAGGGTGCGCAGGGGGTTGTAATTGTTTCTGGGATGGAAATAACCTGGCGGCACATGAACTGCCTGTTACTGGGGTCACTTTCTATAATCAGAGTGCGCAGACAGAGCTGCAGGTGGAAATCAGAGTAACCGTTGGTATGGTCTCGCCTGTCGGGCCAGTGCGGCTGCTGCTGAATTCCTATCTCATGCATAGGACCAGATGAAGAGCCGAGAGTCTCACTGCAGCACTGGCCGCACCCCTCCCTTCTGAGAAACCCACACATGGTTGAATTAATCTCGCCTGTACTCTCTCGCTCTCTCTCTCTACTCCATTTGTGCACCTCTATCTCTACCTCCATTATATGAAGTGCCTGTATTGAGAAAGGTGGGTGATGGGCAAGACACCCCTATGTCTCCAGCTGAGATTCAGTTGGCAACACATCTTCTGCTGGAGCAGTCAGCGTATGGCCAGTGTGCGTGAAGTGCCTCTCAGTAAGGGTGGTCACTGGTAAACTCCGCCATGCATCGGATGGTGGAGTTTTTGCCAAACGCCACACTCCAAGTGGAGTGCGGAGTGGCAAAGCTCTATGAACTCTGCTGGCAGAGTGAAGTTTACCACCCACGCCTAATTATTAGGATTGGTTAAGGAGTTGATCTTTTGGAAACAAGTTCTAGCTGAATTTCTGGCGGATGTAATTTTTTTATAAAGAATAAGATTTTTATCCTGAATCATGTTTTTATATAGGAGGATACAATGTTTGTATTTCTGTCTTTCGTTTGGATCATACTTTTCATGCCAGAGGCATTCGTGCTTGTGACAGAATTGTTTTTGCTGCCTGAACTTGCCTGAAAACCAAGGGGCTGATGGTTAATTCCTGTAGCAGTTAAATGATTTTTGGGGTGCTAATTGTTCCACCGCAGACTGCAACCAATTGGTGTAGTTAATGGTAGTGCTGTCTAAATCCTCTAGCACATCAGGAAGGTTGTTGGCTGAGAACTGATTGAGTTGTGACGGTTCCAGTTTGTGGCAGGTGTAGGTTAGTTGAGTGTGCACTATGTTTTTAGGGGGTAGTGGGTTGATGATTTGTAAGTTGAACATGACAGCCTTGTTGCTTGACCAGGTATGGAGAGGTGTGGCGGTAACTGAGAGAGCTGTGTTATTGGACAAAGTCCCATCCTAGGTATGGCTGCTTTGTGAGTAGGTTCTAGGACCATTTGGGATAGACTCATGCTAGCCATTGTGTCTATTAATTGTTCTCTATCTTTATCATGCGACATTTGCATATGGAAATTAAAATCACTTAGAGCAGTAGTATCAGTCAGTTAAAGCTAGGGTTCTAGTAAAGAGCAGATAGTTTGCTCAAAGGTGGTCTTCTGTCTTGGAGGATGATTGATAAGTATACCATTAAAGGATTTAGTTTTAAAAAGTGTTTCAATTTTAAATGAACGCACTTCACAATCTGGGTGGGAATTGGTAGGAAAGAGGCTGTTCTATTGTTGCAGTGCACAACTGCTAGACCCCCTCCTCTCCTGTTTTGCCAGTCTTATCTTAGTAGAGAGTATCCTGGGAGGGTAGCTGTGACTAGATTTGGTCCTGATGTGGCTTCTGCCCAAGTTTCAGTGCCAAATGCCAGATCTATTCTGTGACTGTCAAGAAAATCGGTGAATTCAACTTTATTTTTAATTAAGGACCTTGCGTTGATCAATGTGCAGAAGATGCTGTCATTTTTGGGGTTTAACTCTGGGTCGGTGATGTTTGTCAAAGGGTTAGATTCCCTCAAGAGGGTTAGCGAAGCCTTATAACCGTGACAAAGAGTGGTTTGAGCATCAGTAATGCTGATAGGGTCTTGGGATATACATTTATTGTTACTACCTTGAAGGTTAGAGGCAAGCAGCTCCTCACGGGCTTACGCCTTCCTGTGAGTGGTGCGGGGGAGAGGAGAAACAGGGTCCCAGGTGCCTGGCATGATCTAGTAATGGATTGGTGCAGATGGGCTTTCTTTCGGTGCACCTGCTGCACATCCGCAGCATAGTGTGCTTTAAGTAGTGATCCCGAAATTGTCGAGAGGGGAAGGTTACTGTTAAACAACCGTTTGAGTGCTGACTCTAAAGATGGCATCTCTGTGGTGCAACCTTGAGGTAGAAATTGCACCCGCAAAGCTTGTTTGCCGCTTTTGTAGTTCTAAGAACTACAGGTGACCGCTTTCAGTCTTAGCTGAAAAGCCCAATTTCTGAATACAGTTTATCCCCGGATAAGTATTGCACAGTTCCCGCTTGAATACAAAATTGCACAATCTCAAATACAGTACTATTTAGAGCCCAGTTGCTAAGTGCAGTTATACCCAGTATTGCTCAAGTTCCCAATATCACACCGTTATTGCACAGTTTCAATACAGAACTATTCGGACTTGTTAAAATTTTTAAAACTATTTATCAGAAAAGCAATGTGGTGAGAATGAAAGGTGGCGTGAGCTAATCGCTAACTCTTCTGCACATACACTGCATAGTGTGCTTTAAGTAGTTATCCTGAAATTAATGTGGGTGGGTCCTTGGTTGTGTAGAGCCTTCTGTGCGTGGGTCAGCAGCTTGAATTGGCATCTCCTCTGTACGGGGAGCCCGTGGAATTGCCTGAGGTGTGGCATGATTAAGGTTTGTCTGGGAAGGTCAAAGACGAGTCTGCCTGCATAGTTCTGTATGGTTTGAAGTCTCTGTAGGAGACTCTCTACGTAGAGTGTATTGCCATAACACAGTCAGCTGGTGATGAGGGCCTGTGTCAATGTGTGTCTCATGTTCAGGGGTAGCCACTTGAAGATCTACTGTAGCATACCTAAAAATAGAAAGCAAGCTGAAGAGATGGCGTTGAACAGTGATTTAATGGTGAGCTTTTTATCAATGATGATTCCAAGGTTCCTGGTGTGGTAGGCAGGTATGGGTGCGGTTCCAAGTTCAGAGGGCCACCAAGAGTTTTTGCAGGCGTCGCTGTTGTTCCCAAAGATCATTACTTCAGCCTTGACCGTGTTCAGCATCAGGCAATTTTTCTTCATCCAGTTGGAGACGCTTGTCATGCATCTGTGCAGGTTGAAATATTATGTTGAGACCGTGAGATCTGACGATGTTGGGCAGAGGGGTCATGCATGTGTTGAAGAGCGTAGGGCTGAAGAATGAGCCATGGGGGACACCAGAGATGATATCCTTAGGATCTGAGGTAAAAGGTGGTAGGCGAACCTACTGTGTCAACTTGTCATACAAAAAGCATTAGTGGATGTTTGTAAAAAACAAAAGTAAATATCCATGTCACATGTTGGTAATTGCTTACATTTACTAAGCAAATAGTCATGCTAAAATAAGTAAATGATCAAAGCTGTTCAAATGTCATGTAGGCAAGCAAGGACATCATAAGTGAAAAAAGGACAAAAGTATGTGTTTATGTCAAACATGCTGGCACTGTCACAACCTAAATAGGGTGAATGTACGCAAGCGATAATGATCATAATTTTTTAACTTTGCAAACATGTTGAGTCTGAATAACATAGAGCTGTTAAGCACATTCAAAAGTACTTATCATAGTAATCCACTGCCTAAACATGAAAGTCAGCATGTAGATGTGTTCTATGTTGCACAACATGGACAATATGTGCAATGACACATAGAAGTTGAACATACATGTGTAAGGCAATGGGCAACAGTACCTGAGACATATCTGTTAAAAGTGAAAGAAATGTGTATGAGTTTGCCTGCATACATAACACACGGTCAGTTATGTCTAAGTAACAATGTACAAAATCATCGACTGTTGGTATGTTCCACTTTTCAGTTGTCCAAGGATATGGGTTGCAGACCTGGCTGGGAACCTAAAAGAGTAGGGCAGAGGGCCCAGGATCAACCGGGGTAACTCCTGAATTATTATGTGGAAGCAATCAGCTCTTGAGTCCTGCCTTGCTGTGCTGCCCTGCTGCCTGGGTGTTCCCCTAGCGGGATGATAAGGACTGCTCATGCATCCTTTAAAACTAGAGTGCTTACAAGGGCAATCTGCCTGGCCTCCTGTAATGAAGTCTCATGGACAGTAATGATTTCCAACCACCCTGCCTCAGCACCAGTGGGTATATTTATGTGCCCTGTTGCATCACTCTCGCTCCACAAAATATGGTGCAAGAGTGAAGCAAAGCCAAAATGAATTGATAAAGCCATGCAAGGCCACCTTGTGTGGCTTTGAGTGGCCTCATAAATCGGGAGTGCAACAATGAAGGCCAAATTGCTGCATTGCGGCGCGCGGCGGCGGCGGACCAAGATGGCCGCTTCGTGAGGCGCTCTGCGGCACCGAGCTCCAATCGGCGCAGGGGGAGACACTCCCAAGATGCGGTTCCGACTTCTAAGCACCGCTTCTTGTGTCGGAAGATAATGGGCACGCTGAGGCAAGTTTTTAGACCGATGTAAGGTCTTTCAGGTGCTTTTTCTCAACTCTGTTTGTCTCTCCTCACGGTGCCCGTTTTTACGGCCGCCATTTTGAATCGTCAATAATTGCCAACCAACTTGCCAGGTGGAAACCAGCAATTATCCAGGTGCCAGTCCACCGAACTGCAAGGGTGGAATACAGAGAGAAGCAGTTCATCTCTGAGCTTCATCCATTCCCTTGCACGGAAGCAGGCAGAACAGTTGCAGACTGGACCTTAAAACACCGTGCCTTGGAGGCGCGCGGCGGCGGTGGATCAGGCTGGCCGCTTCGTAAGGCGCTTTGTGGCACGGAGCTCCGATGCAGTTCCGACTTCCAAGCACCGCTTCTTGTGCCGGAAGATACAGGGCACGTTGAGGCAAGTCTTTAGACCAATGTATGGTCTTTTAGGCGCTTTTTTCAACTCTATCTTCCTCTCTTAACGGCGCCCGTTTTCATGGCCGCCATTTTGTGAATTTTTACTTTTCTCTTCGGCTTACTTCAGCAAAGGCATATTGCGCATCCTTTCCTTTTTTAACTCCTCCACATGTTGCCTTCTCTTACGCTACTGCTTGTATTGATGTCATCAGAAGACCTTTAAGTAAGCCGCTTGTTAACTGGTTTATCTCACTTCCATGTGTTGCTCAGCTTCAAACAACATTCACCTCGCTGACTTATAAGCATATGTGTCTCTCTTCTTGATGCAGCCCCACTTTGGATGTCTGAATACTTAAGTTGGCTGTTATGAATCTATTAAGACTGGCTTTGCGTTTGTGTTCAGGTATTTCTCCTCAGAGTCTATTCTTTTGGCGGCAGCGATTTTGTGTGATTAAGGACACTTAAAGCAAACAAAAAGCCTTATAGAGTACGGATCATAAATAATGTATTTAATAACATTCAGCTACGTGGTCGCCCCACGCATTTTGGTGGGCTCACCTCTCCTATTTACTTGTCTATTGTGAGGCACTTCTTCCTCTCTCCCTATCTTTTTGAACAAGTGTCGCTACATATTCTTTTTGCTGTTGTGTGCAACACGTTCTACCATGGATACCCCACACTCAAACAAGTTGACTGGTGCCTCGGGGTCTGGTATTGGAGGTCGTAAGGACTCTTCTGCTTCCACCAACAAGCGCGTCAAAAAAGATCCGTCTTCTCCATCGAAACCGCCTCTCCCTCTGACATTGGAGGACATTATGGAAGAACTACGCCATATCAGACCTTTCATGACTGACACTACTGCTACCCTTCAGAGAATTGAAGAGAAATGGTCCGGACTTGAATCAAGACTTTCGGATGTGGAACAAAAAATAAGCGATGCTCAGGATGTTGTCGCCAAAGTCGATTCCCTCACTAAAGAAGTTACTCAATTAAAGAAGACCACAGAGGACTTAGAAAATCGCAATAGGCGCAACAACCTCCGTATTTATGGAATTCCGGAAGGTTCTGAAGGCTCAGACATGATCTCCTTTTTGAAGTCCCAAGTTCTGCAGATAGTCAGCCTTCCGAAGTCCATGGACTTCAATATCCAAAGAGCGCACAGATTGGGTTCTCAAAGTGCTTCTTCCCCGTCCAGACCTAGAGGTATTATCGCCTACTTCCTCCTTTATTCTGACCTCATTGCTATTCTTAACGCTGCCAAACAACACAAGCAGATGCTCTGGTCGGCCACAAAGTCTTTTTTTCCCAAGATGTCTCTAAACCAACTGCCAGTCGACGCAAGGAATTTCTTGACCTCAGACCTTCTTTGAGATCCATGAACGCTCGATATGGTCTTCTACATCCCTGCTTTTTCAAGGTGACTTACAAAGACAGAACTTTCTCTTTCGACGATCCAGCTGACCTGCGGAAGTTCATTCATGTTCACAAGGGAGAAGCTATGGAACTAAGCAAACCTTAAATGTTTTTCTGGTTGCTCTCTTGTTTGTATTTTTGTTCTTCCCTTGATGTTCCTGTTGCAGGTGTACTTATCTTGTTTTCTCAATGTTGCGTAATACATGTTTTCTTCCGTTAGATTGGTTTCCTCAATGTTTGATGCAGAACCCTAAAAGTTTTTTCTGTTGGTTTTCTTTCTTATATTTAAGGTCTTCCTTGTGATGTTCCTGATGCAAGTGTTCCTTTCCCCATTCTCTCCATGTCTTGTTATATATGACTTACCATGTTGTGCAGTTCCCTCAATATATGGTAAGTGTCCTTCCACTTTGTTTCATATGTTTGCCATTTTGTCTTTATTTCCGTACTTTTCCCTTGTTGTTCTTATGGTAATCCTTTCCTTTCTCGGTGCCCTTCCCTCGTGTCTTGTGACAGTTGTCTGTTCTTGCCCCCCCCTCCCACATTATTGTTATTTTCGTTTTGTTTACCATGACTAAAGCCTGCTGGCTTTTTGTCATCCTTTCTTTGCTAGCTTTATCTGGGTTGCTATGCTCCCTCTTTTTTCTCTTCTTCTTTTTCCCTCCTCCTCCTTCTCTCCCTCCTATCTTACTTCGACTTCTGGCTCTATTTTCTCCTATATTTCCATTTTGTTATCTTCCTTCTATGGTACCTCATTGTTTGGGTAATCTCTTCCTTTTAAGTCCAAGTCAAACGATTAATGCCACTTTCTTTCTTCTCTGTCATCTCTTAACTTTCATGCCTTCCGCATGTATATATTCTCTTTTCCTCTGTGTCCTTAACTTTCTTTCACCTTTATGCCTATCACTATTTAGTTTTTGTTGATGACTGGGTTCCGTGTAATTTCATGGAATGTTAAAGGTATTCGAAATCCTGTTAAAAAACAGCGAGTGTTATCTCATCTCGCAAGATTGAAATGTCATATAGCATTGTTACAAGAAACACACCTTAAGCTACAAGATCTATCCTCACTGCGTAAACAGTGGGTAGGAGTAGCTTCCTGCTCCCCTGCTGTGAACAACAAGAACGGTGTGATTATTTTGTTTCATAAATCTTTAAATGTTCAGTTACAAAATGAACTTCATGATACCAATGGTAGATGGTTGCTTTTAAATGTTAAAGTTAACAATACTCAATTTTCCTTTTGTAATGTTTATGGCCCGAAAGGCATTGACTTAACTTTTTGGAATGAATTTTCCACTCTACTATCCTCCCAAGTTTCAGATAATTTGATTGTGGGTGGCGATTGTAATCAACTTATGGATCCCTTCCTGGACCGACGATCTCAAACTAAATATATCCCTAATAAGATGCAGAAAACCTTTCACAAAGCCATCACCTCGAGAGGTCTGGTTGACTCATGGAGAATCTCTCATCCTGACACATTAGAATTCTCCTTCTTTCCTCTGCACATAAATCCCACTCCCGTATAGACTACATTTTTCTTACTACACACGCTCTCCAATTTATGAATAATTCAGAAATTGGCTCCATTCTTATTTCAGATCACGCCCCCATCATTCTAGACATGGATTATCCCGCTCCTTCCCCTACATCCCGACGCTGGCGTTTTAACAATTCTCTACTCCTGGATTCCCAATTCGTTGAGCAATTCAAGCTTTTTATTCAGGAATTTTTTCACAATAATCTTTCTTCTGATTCTCAATTTCATTACATTTGGGATGCTTTCAAAGACACTGCCAGAGGCTTCATTATCGACTTTGTTTCTCGGAAGAAAAAAGAGGCCCTTATGGAGTCCTCTCTTGTTTTAAAACAAATCAAAGCTCTCGAACATCAATACTTCACTTCCAACTGCCCTGGTGTTTTGTCATCTCTTATTAAAGCCAAACTGCAATACAACAAACACTCTTGGGATTCTGCTTGCAATAATCTTCTTAAATTTAATGCAAAAATGTATGGTGGACGGAATAAAGCAGGCAAATCCTTAGCTAACTATCTTAAAATCAAAAAGCAAAAATCTAAAATCGCTGCTATCACAGATAGCTCCGGAACTCGTCACATTACAGACGCGGAGATACTTGAATGTTTTACTCAATACTATGTTACTCTTTATACTCCAGAATCCGCCCCTTCGCCTGAACAAATTGACTCCTTCTTTCAAACGATCCCTAAATCTTTTGATAACTCCATAGATTTTACATCCTTAGACACACCCATCCTGGAAGGTGAAATCTCTAACGCTATAAATTTATTACCCAAGGACAAAACGCCTGGCTTTACCGTTAGATTTTTTCTACACTTTAAACAATTTTTAGTCCCCCAATTACTCACATTGATTAATGACTTTCTCACTACTGGTGAGTCAAGAGGATCTTTCACTCAAGCTATGTTGTGTCTTATCCCTAAAAAAGATAAAGACCCCTCCCTTTGCAAAAATTATAGGCCCATTTCCCTTATCAATACAGACTGCAACATTTTTGCCAAATTATTAGCCATTCGCCTTAATAATGTAATCCCTGACCTCATTAATATTTACCAATCAGGGTTTGTCAAAGGCAGATCTATCACGGATAATTCTAGAACCTTCCTTAATATTATTCACCTTGCTTCCAAGATGGATTCACCAGTTGCTGCCATTACATTAGATGCTGAGAAAGCATTTGATAGGGTCAACTAGGATTTTATTTTTGGTGCGTTGAGATGGCATGGCTTTAGCCCCTCTATTATTAAGTATATTCAATTGTTATACTCTGCCCCTTCTACTTCTATTTGGGTCAATGGCTGTCAATCTAAATATTTTCCACTCCTGAGGGGTATTAGACAGGGTTGTCCCCTTTCCCCACTTCTATTCATTCTTGCTTTGGAACCCTTTTTAGAGAAAATTAGACGTTCTCCACAGTATACTGGTCTCCAATTTAAAAATAATGATATTAAATTTACCGCTTACGCCGATGACATTCTATTATATATCTCCAATCCGTCTACTTCCCTGCCTGCTCTTTTCTCTTTATTACAAGAGTATTCAATAGTTTCTGGATATAGATTGAACATTGACAAGTCTGAAGTTTTACCCTTAAACAAATTCTGCTTTTCTCATATGTTTCATGGCTCTGGCTTTGAGTGGAATCCCAAGAGCATCAAATGTTTGGGTATTTTATACGCCAATACCATCAAAGAAACTATTAAAATTAACCTCGCGGAAATACTCAAAAAACTTTCCATCCTTATTGAAAGTTGGTCCCCACTCTTCTTATCCTGGTGGGGTAGATTAGCCACAATTAAAATGATGCTCCTTCCTATTATAAATTTTTATCTTTCAATGCTCCTGGTCTCTCTTCCGCTCTCCTTTTTTAACAAGATCAATCGCTCCCTAACCAAATTTCTTTGGAACAATCGTAAGGCCAGAATTTCACTCTCTCGTCTTCAACAACCCAAGGACTTAGGTGGAGTCAACTTTCCTAACCTCAGATGTTACCACACCTCATTTACCTTGAAACAAATTTGGACTTTTTATCTGATTCTCCTCTTACTCCTAAAACGGCTTGGAGTTCGTTAGAACAAGCCCAATTCACACCTTTTACATTTATTACGGCTTTTCGTTTATCTCAACCTCCGAAGCGCTTTTCCACACCTATTTTTTCCCATTCCAAAGCCCTTGCATCTTTTCTGAACACACTTTCCTTCCAAGGATCAACTTTTACATACTCCTATTTGGTACAATACATTTTTGAAGATCAACAATAGAGCGCTATTCTGGAAGGAATGGATTGATAAAGGTATTATCACTTTAGATCATTTGCTGAAGGACGGATCCCCTAGGGACTTTTCTGACATTTGTACATCTTTCGACACCACTTCCACACATGCCTCTCAGTATCCCCTACTGAAGGCTTCTTTAACTCATTTCCTTTCCCAGACTAACTCCCCTATTATACCTGAACAGGTCTCCTCTCCCCCACCTGACTTTTCTATCCCTTCTAAAGCAGCGGTTATATACAAACTCTTATCCCGTTCTATGGTTGTTAGAACAAAATCTAAATTAGAACTCTTATGGGAGAAAGACTTGGCCCAAGACTTTTCCTTTCAAACTTGGGGTTCTATTTGGTCAAAAATACATACGTCTTCTCGCTCAGCCAGCACTACACAAACTCTATATTTCTTCTATAACAGACTTTTTTTCACTCCCTCTGATATGTACAAATTTAAGTTGTTAGACTCCAAGAAATGTTGGTCCTGTCCTTATGAGAATAGTGACTTTCTTCACATGTTTTTCCAATGCCCTTTAGTTAAATCCTTTTGGTCCCGTATTTGGTTAAAGCTTAATGACATTTTATCTACAAACTTTTCTTTTGAAATTGTGCATGTATTCTTGGGCAGTCTTTCCCCCTTTGGGATGTGCAAAGTAATGTTGGTAAATTTATAGACTTGTACTTAGCTATTTCTTTTCAGATCATTACCACCAACTGGAAAGACACTTCAAAAATTTCATACCAGGCCTGGTGGAACTTGTTATGTCATCACCACAGGTTGGATCGTGCCTTTGCCACTTCAGTACCTCTATTAATCAAAAAGAATTGTTGTGGTCACCATTAACCTCTTTTCTCTCTAGAATTACTCCCTGATTTTATTCAGTTTTATAGTACCACTGTTGTCTTTATCACTTTAAACAGAGTTAGTTGTTATTTAAAATTTTCTCTAATATTGTTTAAACTTTGAAGTTTCCCCTTCCTCTCTTTCTCTCCCCCTCTTTCCTTCTTCTCTTTCCTCCCCCCTCTCTCTTATTCAAAATGTGAAAAATGCATTTTTCTTCTAAGTATACATTCTCCCTTTCGAGGGTTATGGATATAATTTTGTCATTTGTACTTTCAATGTTGACTTTTCCCTTTTTTTTTTCTTGCTATATGACCTTGTAATGATGTTTTACTTTGTTTTACTATCTAAATAAAGCATTTTAAACTTTTTAAAAAAAATTGCTGCATTGCATTACTCTGCCCCAGTGAGGTGTTTCATGAGTATTGCATGGGTTCTTCTAGGCAACAACCATGGATTTTGTCGCATTCTAAGATTTACCAGAAGTAGTAGACCTGGGACTGCACCAAAAGACCTACACCTCCCCAGGTGAAAAATATCGAGGAGCGATATCTTTATTTCTCATTGTTACTTCCTCTTTCTGTGTGTGCTGCATTCTGAAGCACACATAGAAAGTGGAATATGCCTCAGGCAACAGTTTTTATGCCGGAAGGTGCCCCTTCCTGCACAAAAATAATCCTCCATACAACGGAGGCACCCTTGCACCATGGTGCAAGGGTGCCTGCGTTGGCTCTAAGCTTGCAAAAGGGCACTAGTGCAGAGACAATGGTAGTAAGGCACCATATTCATTAAATATGGTGCATTTCTATCCTTTCCCAGTGATGCAGCACAGCAAGGTGACTTTCTATGCTGCCCTGCATCACTTGGCCATAAATATGGCCCCTGGACTCTGCCATCCGTCAATCTGCCCTGCCAAGTGGTGCCACCCCAGCCCTGGAATAATGGAAGTGGGCCTAAGGTGTTCCCTCCAGCAGAAGCCAAGCATCGCCTCTGTTGTGTGGGTTGGAACTCACGCATCTCCTCTGTTGCACAGGTTGGAACCTGAGCATTGCCCCTATTGCACAACTCGTAACTCATGCATTGCAGCCTTTACATCGGACTTACCGTAGCTGCAGAAGTGCAACTGCTCAGTGCATGCAACACGCAGTGTATATCCGCATAACAATGCATCAGAAAAATTAACGCATATGTCATAAACATGCTGGTTACACCCAGGAAATGATGCAATGGGTGTGGCAGGCTAAATAGAAGGAAGTGTGAAAGTTAGTTTCACTTTCTGTTACTGTTGTTTAGTTGGAGCTGGTTGTTGGTGGTGCTGAGAGAGTGTTTGGTGGATTTTTTTCGCTTTTGGCAGTTTGCGGTCTAGTTGGTGTCTGGTGTGTCCCTGTCTTCTCTTTATTGTGTACTTTTTGTGTCTTTGTGTAGTAATTTACATTAGTATTTGACTTTGTACTGTTTGTTGTTTGTCATTTTGGGGTTTTTGTATATTAGGGGTAGTTTGTTTTTTAAGGGGTGTTTTTTTGGGGGTTTAGTGTGTTAAGGAGGGATAGGGTCATGTCAGAGAAGGGGTGGGGGATATAATTTTTCAGAGGGACAGTTTGGGGGATTTCATTAGCTGGTAATGCACTAGCTGCTACATATAGTGGCCTCCAGAGTTCGGGAGAGCCAAGGGGACCCACCCAAGGGCAGAAGAGACCAATAGGACAGGGTGTGATGACATTTGTTCCCGGTATACTGAGAGGATCTCAAAGTATCCCAGTTGAAGCATCATTGGGCAGATGTGGTAGCCCACAAGGCTGTTCTGCTGGACCTGCTGGGTTTAGAGGTTGGAGGCCCTGTATGTATGTGCTTATGAACTGTGTGCATGTATTAATGTTTCTATATTAGTTGAGCAAAACGTTAACATCAAAGGGGCTGTTAATGGGGTGCCTTGATTTTGCAACATGCAACGTGCATCACGCACAATGCAACCCTTAAATTGCAATTTATCAAGCAACACAAGGTCACTTTGTGTGCCTCGGAGTGACTTGATAAATTCAGTTTAATGAAACGCAGGGTAAATTGCTGCATTGCTATATGCTTCCCCAGATGGGATGTTCCATGGGGTGTGCATGGGTGTTTTCATTCATCACTCATTGATTTTGAACCATTCGCAGATTTAACATACGTGATAGACCAGGGAATGTGCCAAGAATGCTAAACCTCCACAGGTGATGGGTAATAAGATATATGTTCATTTTCCATTTTCTTTCTCTTTCTATGTGTGCTGCATTCTTCTGTACACGTAGAAAGAGGAAAATGCCTTGAACAATTTATTTGGTGCAGGAAGGTGTCCCTTCCTGCACAAAAACAAACCAGCTTACAACCCAGGCACCCTTGCACCATGTTGGAAGGGTACCTGCACTACCAAGAGGCAGGGCCTTGACTCCAGCACTGGGAAAAGGCAGAAATGGTCCATACAGTGTTAGACACAGTGCATCCCTGACCTTTCCCTGTCACACAGCACTGCACAGCAAGATGTCTAGCTGGTCAGCGCAGTGTGACTTCTTGTTAAATGTGCCCCAAAATGTATCTGCTATGTTTGTATGCCTTGTGACAAACAAGTCAAGAGAGAGAGAGGCACCAAGTGACAGAAGTATTATAGGGTCACAATAAGCAGAACATCTGCCATACATTTGGTTTTGTTATATGGAAAAAGCACTCATGTGACCAAGTAACGGCAAGCATGCCTTTACACAATTGATGTACACTATTTATCAAGACCATGCCCTAATGATTGTATTTGCATGTCAATGTAATGGGATACAGGATGCACTGCTGTTTTTGACCCCTCAGCTGACGCTGACACTGTACACTATGTCAGTCAAACTGTCCCTCTGGCTAAATTCATATCACCATCCATACTGCGCATGGTATGAGGTTTGTCTGTGTGGCAAGGCTAGTATGTATGTACCAAGTGACACATTTCTCATCAGCACGCACAGCACAGCAAGTTACCTTGTGGTGGGGCCCAATGTGAAAGGGCAGGAATGCATCATCTTCAAACCTTACGGTGCATTCCTGTCCTTTCCCATCGTAAGACAAAATTTGTCTGCCTAGTGCCAATGGTTTCACCCTTGTGTCATGGTGCAAGGTGGCCTGAGATGATGTTGTAGAGCAGTACTTAAAATATCACATGCCTGAAGCATGCTTCAGGCATGTGATGTTAGATATCTTTGACGATTTACCTCCAGCCAGGTCAGCCCTGTCAGGTGACTGGTTGTATTCCATATTCATACAATGTGTTCATATGTGTGTTAAGAGTGTTGAAATTTGAAAATACACTGGAATGTCATTGTGTTAATTTTTGATTTTGAACTGTGTGTTGTTGCACTATTTTCAATGCATTTTCTAAACCACTGTCTTGTAAGTGAACATGTCCCTGTCACCTGTGGAGAAGTGAAAAGTTTCTGGGATCCTAATGCAACAAGTAAGTTTAATGAGTACATGGTTGTAGCTCTGTGACGTCTTTGTGTGATCCATGATAGTTGTGGCAGTGTGATGTGAATGGGGAGGTATTCATTTTTTTGTTCAAATCTGTTTTTATTTTATTTTTGATGTTACATATCCAAGAAAGGCAACGTGTTACATCAAGAGCCATCTATACATTGCTCCGTCTATCAATGTTAGAAGTACATTGCTTAAGTTGGGTGCTGAACTAAACATACATATCTTCGCTTTCGCTAGTTCAGGGTCGAGGTTACCCTTAGCAATCAGTCCATTTCACGGAGGGTAGAAATTACAGTACAGTAGTTGCATGGTCTCGTTAGTGTGTTTTACAGAGTCCTTTCCGATCATTCAGCATATACAATTGGACAGATGTTATGGTCAAAACAATAGAAACCAAACTAACAAAGGCAGCATTAACCGATGTCTTATGCAATTATCTCTCCCCATGCCCCCTCCCCAACCCCTATCTCCCCGCCTCGTGACATCAGCTTGACAGTAGCCCCCCATCTATTGGCTGTGGCTATGCCCACCCCGATTGGTGAGTGGGATATGTGCGTTCGCCTGATATTACAACTGACTATTGGCGGGATGTCCGACCCTCACTGCTTGCTCACGTCAACTTTCCCGGGACTGTCCCCCAGGACTGTCCCCCCATGCCAGCCGTAGGGCCCGGAGTAATCCCTCCCACTGGGCCGCTATGGGCTCCTTCCTTAGTCCCATAGTTTCTTCCCGCAAGATGGCGATTTCTTCTGCTTTGGCCCAAGCGAAAAGCGAATGCCTCCATGCACATATGTGCGGCGGTTCATGTGCTTTCCACCGCTTAGTGAGAAGGCGCTTGGCAACCACCAATTCCAGGTCAAGGAACCTAGATGTGACTTTCGTGGCCAGGGTTCTACGGAAATGATGTAATAGGTAAGCAGGCCATTCAAAGGGTATGTCGCAACCTGTGCATGTGTGTAATTGCTCGCCAATAGGTATGAAGTTCGTGACATTCCCACAGCATATGTATCAACCCTGCTTCGGGTTCCGAGCAGCGAGTGCACACCGCATCTGTGCAGTGAAAGTACCCGTTAATCATCTCGGGCGTAAGATATGCTCTGTGGACTATAAACAATTGTATTTGTCTGAATCGCATATTTCTGGGTATGCGAACTGGACTCTTCAGTACCTTTTCCCATTCCCTGTCTTCCAATTGGCATCCCAGATCTGTTTCCCACTTGCGGCGGAGTGGGTCCAGACTGATCGCTGTATGTGTTCAAAGTGATGCCGCGAACCAGCGGACTAAATGCCTGCCCCGCCCCATGACGTGGAGGTACTGTATAGTGAGGTGTTGGCTTGGTTCCATGGTCATGTCCCCCCATTTAGCAGTTAGTGTCGCAACCAACGATCGATGCCTTAGGAATTGCCACGGCGGTAGTCCCGCGTCGTCCACTAGGGATCCAAATGGTATAAGCGTGCCATCCTGATACAGATCTCCCAGGGTCTGCATGTCGGCTGCGTGCCAATCTCTGAGCACAGTAGACGTGAGTGCCCGAGCCCACTAGGGGATCCCACTAGTGGTACCGCTGGCGCATAGGGAATTAGCGCTCTGGTGAGGTAGAGGCTACGGCGAAAGCATTTATACGCCACCGCCAGAAGGAGTGGCTTCGGCGTAGCGGCTTTGGTGGCCGGGTGGAAGAGCCTGGTTATTTGTTCCAGTGAGTGGGGAGGTAGCGTGGTCGCAGTGTCCTCGCGACCCCTATCTGCAAGCCAGCGAGCAATCCACTGCAGTTGTGCGGCCAAGTAGTAGTGCTCTAAACAGGGCGCGGCAAGACCCCCCTGGTCGGTTGGTAAGTACAGTTTCGCCAGTGCCATTCTATGCCTGGCATTCCCCCAAAGGAAGTCCCTGAATAAGCTAGTGAGTGTAGCGAAGAAGGATGCCGGAATATATAGGGGGAGATTAGCAAAGTAGTACAGAAGGCGGGGAAGGATCACCATCTTGGATAGTGCCACTCTGCCAGAGACTGTTAGTGGGAGCGTGTTCCAGAAGTGCATCTGCGACTTGAGTGCCGTCAAGGCCCTTCCTAGATTGCCGTCAAAGAGATCCGTCGGTTGACGGTATATCTGGATTCCCAGGTAACGGAAGGTGTCTTCCCTCCATTGTACCCCTATACCATTTAATGTGTAACCCGGGTCTCTGCTTCCCTCCCCGAATGCATAGATACAGGACTTGCCAGCATTTACGCTGAGTCCCGAGATGGCGGCGAAGTCCCGTAATGTGTCTGCCAGCTGGGTTGGTATATTCTCTATGTCCCTAACGTAGATCAGGAGATTGTCTGCGTACAGCGACACTTGATGTACCGCGTCACCCAGGGGTATTCCGTCTCCTAGTGTCGCACGCAGCGTTGCTGCTAGGGGCTCTATTGCCAGTGCAAACAGGAGGGGTGACAGCGGGCACTCCTGCCTGGTGCCTCTGCATATCGGAATAGTGTCAGAGATGTATGGCCCCAATCGCACCCGAACTGTGGGATTCTTGTATAAGAGGCCAACCATCTGGAGAAATCCAGGGCCTACCTCATATCTCGGTAGTACTGCCGCTAAATAGCTCCATTCCAGGCAATCAAAGGCCTTTTCGAGGTCTGTGGGGTCCCTGTCTGGCTTCAGCAAGGACACGAGGTAGGCCTCGTGCATTGAAGGGGGCAGCGTGTCCGCTTCCAGAGCCGCGATGTAAAGGGTGTGTAATCTTTGTCCCAAAGATTCCCAGTAAGCTTTGTAGTATTTGGCTGGCAGGCCGTCCGGTCCCGGCGTTTTCCCGGACGCCATAGATCGGATCGCCTCCCCGAGTTCTTCTAGGGTAAGGGGACCATTGAGTGCCTCCTGATGTGTCGCCGAAGCTGTGGGTAGTTGGATTGGCTCTAGGAATCTTTCCAGCTCTGGACCCTGGCAACATCTCTTTGATTGGTATAATTGTGTGTAGTGGTCTACCATCACCCTATGGATCTCGCGTTGTGTGTATACCAGGTTCCCTTCCGGTGTGCGTATGGCTCCAATTGGGGTGTGTTTACTGTCCTGTTTCAGAAGCCAGGCTAACAGACGGCCCGCTCTATCTGCTGTGGCATGTGTGCGAGCGGTATGAGCTGTGTAGTTGTGGCAACGTAATCGTTCCATAAGTTCCACGTGTCGTGCCCGGAGGGTTTCCAGGCGGCTCAAGTGTCTACCCTCTCCCTCGCGTTCATATTAGAGTAGTTGTGATTCTAGGCGGGTGAGTAATAGTGTTAGTTGCTTACGTATGTTCCATGTGGCCCCTAGGCAATGACCTTTGATCGCTATTTTATGGGCATCCCATTCCACCAGTGCATCACTTGCTGTGTCTTCGTTAAGTTCAAAATATGTGAGGACAGCCGTTCCAAGTGATGCGCGGAATTCAGGATCTTCTAATGCAGCAGGTTGGAGGCGCCATGTGGGAATGGGAGGGCGATCAGCTTCCCAACTGAGCTGGATTCTAATAGGATTATGGTCGGAGTGTGTCTGCCCCAGGTATTCCGATGTCTCGACTAGCGGGAGTAAAGAATAGGAGCCCACCACTCTATCCAAGCGTACATGTAGGTCATGCAGTGCGGAGTAGTAGGAATAAATACGGTCGATGGGGTGGAGGACGCGCCATATATCTAGCAATGCCCAGTGTGACAGCCAGTCCGTGAGCGCCTGCGCGTGTGACACAGCCGATGTTTTCCAGAGGGGGGGGAAGGACCTATCCATATGTACATCAAGTACCGAATTGAAGTCCCCACCCAACAGCCAGGATATCCTAGCGTAAGGAGTCAGCATTGAGGACAACTGTGTTAGGAGTGACGGCTGATCTACATTTGGGGCATATATCGAGCCCAGTAGTATTGCCTGACCATTAAGGGTCCCACGCACCAGAGTGTACCTGCCGTTAGGATCCGTCACCATACCCTCACAGACGAACGGGGTGCCCGCTCTCACCCAGACTAGTGTGCCCCTTGCGTGTGCAGAGTACACCGTGCCATACACCTGTCCCCTCCAGCGTTTGCGCAGCCTGTCTAGTTCCAGCTGTGTCATATGTGTCTCTTGCAATAAGGCAATTCCAACAGAGTGTCTCTGGAGGTAAGCGAATATGGAGTAACGCCACGTGGGTGTGTGCATGCCGCGTATGTTCCACGTAACTATATTAGCCCGTGTCATTGCTAGTATGCTTAGTCACTGGGGTCATCAAGAGTGGGGCGTGTGGTGGTGTGCGAGGGTCATTGATATGTGCTAGTGCCTCGGTCTGCTGCAACAGAAACAATGATTGAACGAAGAACAACATAACAATTGGGGCGAACTTTGTGGAATGTCCGTCCAAACCTCTGTAACAACTTAAAAGTACAGACTAATTCAGCGTGTTGCCTGAGGGGTTGCGCGCACAGATGACGTTTTGCTGCGGCTATCCCCCCCATTCCCATGTACGTAGTGTGCCATCTAGATAATTACCCAGAGAAGTATGTGAGTCCAGCTGGGTTCAGTGTTTAGTGATATCTCATGTGCACCCTCTCCCTGTGGCAATATACGTAGCTTGGCCGGGCATGTGCGCAGCGGCCTCCGCATCGCTTCCTACTGGGGGAGTGTGACCACCGACCCTACAGGCCCGCCCTCATTTGCAACACAAGAGAAGAACACATTTGTGTACAGTGAATTATCTACTTGCGTGAGCTGCCTGTGGCAGAGGTCAGCATGCCAGTTTGTTATCCTATGATACCATCAGCAGTTTGCGGTGTTACCACTGGCAGGCAGAGGTCATCAGATATTTCGGTTGAGGGTGACGATGAGCCACTGGCCACCAAGGCGTCTCTCACGCAAGAGTCTAAATGTTCCATCGCGTGTGGGGATCCAATGGTTGTGACCGCGGCTAGGGCATCCTCCCTCTCCCTTCTCATGTTCTCCGGACTCGGGGCTGCCGCCCCCGGTTTCACATTACGCCTCGACCCTCGACGACTGCGTTGCCTGTTCCTCCTGTCAGTGGGGTTGTTGCCATCTGGATCCGGGGGCCTTGTGCCCGTCCACCGCCCCGTCTCTGCCAACCAGTCCCAAGCTTCTGCAGGAGAATCAAAGAAGCGGGTCCCTTCTTTCACAACCACCCTCAGTCGAGCAGGGAATAAGAGTGAGTATGGTAGTTCCAGTGCTTTGAGCTGGCGCTTCACTGCTGCATAGTTGCTCCTGCGGCGTTGCACTAAAGCGGTGTAGTCTGGGAAGAGCATTACTTGGCTACCACCTACTCTGAGGCTGTCCATTTTACGCGTTTCACGTAGTACCGTGTCTCTGTCCCTGTAGTTGAGTATCCTGAAGATGAACGGACGCTGTCTAGCTCCTGGCTGGGGTTTCTGCGCCGGCACGCGGTGGGCTCTTTCTACTACAAACTGCGTTGACAATGCGCCTTGGGGTAGCAGGCCACAAAGCCAGCGCTCTGTGTATTGTTCTGGATTCCTGCCTTCCTCGCCTTCCGGCAGTCCCACCACGCGGATGTTGTTGCGGCGCGAGCGCCCTTCCGCATCCTCTGCTCTGTCCTCCAGGGCATGTATGCGATCTATCATGTCCTGCAATGCAACTGCGTGGCTTTGAGTTATAGGCTGTAGATCTTTGAGTGCTTGGCCTTGCTCTGTGACTTTTTCGGCCAGTTTTCTGTGATCTGCATGCAGCAGTGTGAAGTCCGAGGTAACTTTATCTATTCGGGTTTCCAGAGAGGTTCTGGTGCGTTCTAATGCAGCACCGATTTTCTCGACTGCAGCGAGCACTGAGTCCATCTTGGCTGCCAGGGCCGTAGTCGTTGGCTCCGTCTCTCCCTCAGCTCCCATGCGTGTGGGATCCAGACTGCTCGCGCGTAGAGGCCCCTGCTGCATCTTGGCGCGCATCCGGCCCATCACGAGCTGTTGCGCCGTGGGCATCCGAGGTTAGCCGCTGGGGGCTGCTACACTGGCAGTGGTGCCTCCTCAGAGACTCTGAGCAGGTGTCTGAGTACCTCGCAGGTGTGAGCTTCTTCAGGTGTGCAGCCAGGCAGGGTCGCCAGTGGCAGCCGCACTGCGCGTGTCTGTCTACGCTCGGGGATGCATGTTATGTCCATCAGAGTGTATGCGCAGTCTTCCTGTAGGACAGGGCGTCTGGGTCTACAGCAGGGTGGTAGTCAGCATCACCCTCCAGTGACAGGGCATCGTTTCCTCGACTTCCCTCTCAGGTGTTCGGTAGCGGCTGTGGCAGGGCAGTTGGTTTGTGAGAGTCAGCGCCTCCCAGACCGCCTCGTATGCCTTCGTGTAAGTCTCAGCCCGTGTCGCCTTCCCCAATCGATATCGGGTAGGTCGTCCTTAACTTTGTTCCCTTTGTTTTCAACGCCCTCCTTGTCAGCACGACGCTCGCGTGCTTCCCAGGCCTCAGTTGCGGGGGTCTTTCACATGTTCCAGTCCGTCCCTGTCGGACTACGCACCTTGGTCGGTTAAGCAGTTTGTCCACAGGCTGCCACAGATCACCGGTGCTTTTAGAGTCTAATCCAAACCTGGATTCGGTTCATGTGTTTTATTCAATTTGCTGGGTGCAGGAGTGCGCTGTGACCACCGCTGCTTCCCTGGGAAACAAGGGAGGGGGGGCCCCCCTCGGGGGTCTCCGTGTCTAACCCCGGTGGCCCTCCGGTGTCCCCCGACAAATGCACAGTGTCCACTACTTTACAGATGGAGCCTGGGCGTGTTGGAGTCCCGGTGATTGCCCCCACAGCGAGCACCACCCCTCTCGCCTCGGCCTCTTCAGCGTACAGATTTCACCCCCCCCGTAGTGGGGGCCTGCTCACTGCACCGTCACTCACCAGGGGGGTATCCGGGGCAGGGCTGCGTCTACTTTGGCCTCCCAGCCGTTAGGTCTCTCAGCACTGCCGCTGCAGCCCCAACTCGCCCTGTGAAGACCCGCCTCGTTCCGCAGCGGCCCCCTGCGCTTCTCGTCGGCGAGGCCTTACCAGGAGTCTGATTGTCCCCGTTCCTTCTCCCCACGCCTCAGCTCTCTCGGTGTCAAGTTCAGGGGGGTTCCAGGGGAGGGCGGCGTCTGCTGTGGCTGTACGGCCGTCAGGCCTCTCCGCGCCGCCCCAGAGGCTCTGGCCAGTCCCGCGGGGACCCGACCCACTCCGCAACGACCCTCCGCACTGCACACCCTCAATGCCTCATCAGGAGCCTGTACGCCACTGGATGCTCCCCGACAAGGTCAGTTCCCGCATGTAGCGCAGTGTCCGGCACGGTCTGCAGCGCCGAACACGGCTTCACCTCTCTCGATGCTGGGGGCCTCAGGGGGCGCCGCCGTCCCTCCCTGCCCGCTGTCCGTTGCCACCAAAGGGGCCGTCGTCTAAGCGCAGGCAGCCGCCCGCCATTCATGCACTCCCGCGCGCAGGCTCGCAGGCTGCCGGCCCCAGCTCTCCTCACCTCATCAGCCGCGGCCCCGGGGGGTCAAGCGATCTGGGATGCGCTGTCCCTCCGACCGCAGCGGCGTTACCCTTGGTGCCGGGGGCCGCGTGGGGGGGACCGCCGCCTCAGCTCCCCCGCTGTTCTTCACTGCCACGCTAGGTGCTATCGAAGCGTGGGCAGCCACCTCCCGCCGGCAGGCCCCGACTCTGCTCCTCGCAGTCTTGGTTGGCCGAACAGCACAATACAGAGCTCTCCGACCACAGCAAATCGTTGGCTGACTGGTCCCGCTGATATGTAGCGTGGATGGCTCACTTACAGGATAAATTTGCCGGATTCAAGGGGGATGTCAGTCCGAGCGTTAGGGACTTGCATCCACCATGTAGGCTGGCTAGCCACGCCCAGTGAATGGGGAGGTATTCATTACCTGCAAGGAAATTACAGTCAGCGTGCCAACACAACAGAACGTGTCCACAGAATCATATAGAATTGACAAAGAGGCATGTTATTGTGAATGTAGGGTCAATATAAGCTGGGCCATTGGATTAATGCATTAATGCATCAGTTTGCATATTCATAGTTTTGATGCATTTTGCACATGATCCATCATCTGGCACTTAATGTTATGTTATACCTAATTTATATAGCGCTCGTACACCAGATTGGTTTCTTGGCGGTGCTCAGGAAGGAGATGGATACAAGTTTGTTCAAGTGATGCACGAATTCCACGAATTACGCGAATGCCTGTTTAAAGAGCCATGTTTTTTGAAGTTTACGAAAAGTTATGAAATCTGTACAGGATCTGATCTCTAGGGGCATAGAGTTCCAGTATCTTGGACCCAGTGTGGAGAACCTGGATCCGCCAAATCGTTTCTGTTTAAAGGAGGGTGTTGTCAGGAGGTGCATGTGAGCGGATCTCAGATTGCGAGTTGGATTGTATCTGTTAATAAGGCTATTAATAAATTTGGGGTTTCTGCCATTCAGGGATTTAAAAATGATGCATCCCGTCTTGAATGCGCATCTCTGTGCTATAGGGAGCCAATGTAGTTTCTTCAAAAGGGGAGAGATGTGTTGACGTTTGTTTTCCTGTAGAATCAGTCTGGCCGCCTGGTTCTGTATCAGTTGGAGACGGTGAATGAGATAGGCCGGGATTCCAAAATATAAGGAGTTAGCATAGTCTAGTTAGTCTAGCATAGTTAATCTGCAGATGTTCAACACAAACAAATTTTGGCCTACCTCAAGCAGTACAAAAGTGACAAAACATTTATCAACAGGTGTTGCTGCAAAGTGGAATGACCTTAGCAAAGCTGATCTGATCACATTTATGTTGCCTATTGCAATATTTGAGTATGAAACTTGTACTAATGAGGTGCAAGCAATGCCCAGACAGGGTTACCAAGTTTCAACAGGAAGGGATAATGGAGAAAAAAAAATCACACAAAATGAGTATCATTCTGCTGCATATTTTGCCTTATCTTACAGCATACTATACTCAAACCTGTTGCATAACTTGGACCGCTCTTGCAACATAATTCCACTGTGACTGAATATAGGTGTGGGTAAAGATTCCTACCTATCTACACTTGAAATATGGAGGACTCATACCTGTTCCTGTACCTGTGTGGAAAATCTAAAGGCAAATTGTATAAACATGGAGTACAGTGTCAGCAGGGCTGCCATCACATTCCAATTATTTTATTACTGATAGATGCTGGGAATGTGGCAGTGATATCCCAAACTTTTTACAGATCATGACTTAGACCCATGAAAGGGAAAAGGGTGTTAGTAAATTATATGAAGTATCGATAATCCTTCTGTTTGAAAAGGTACCTGAGGTATGGCTGTTGTAATCCTGCCTCAAGGGTGACTAAATCTCCCTCAAAGATGTCCATGTCATACCTATATGAAATGGAGTTACAGAGGAAGAATTACACTGATGGCCTAGAGGTTGCAGGGATGTACGGGTGCTACTATATTGATCCATGGTGTTGTACAAATCATTACCTCTCTGCCTGACTGTGCACAATGTGAGCGTAGATGTCCACATGGCAAGGTTCTAGTCCTATGTAAACTGGATGTCAGTCTGCATATCTCTGTGAATTGTGTAATCTTTTAGCAAAGTGTGCAAATGTCATGGTTGTTAAACCTATGCTGCTCCAGTAGACCTCAATGAATTGATACAGTGTCATTGGCATGAGTGTGCGCAGCTGGACAAATGCACCAATATGCACATGTATTGGCAATAAAATTCCAGTATCAAGTCCTGCATCTTCCCCATGTACCATTTCTGTGCGTCATTTATACAATGCATGGTGGGAAGTCAAGTTGCAGTATTGTGTAAAAGTTAAAAAGCATGAATGCACAGTGTTAGCAGGATACAGCACATTACAGTGCTTAATTTCTCAATGGGTAATTTTGCCTGGCTAGCACAAACACAGGCAACCTTGCATCATGGGGCATTATACACAACATAGTTCTTGTCCAGATGAGTACTCCACAATGTATAGACTCACTCCTGAGATGCATTCACCTTTTCATTTGTACTCCGATGAATCTGATGCTAAATTGGTGAAGTGTTCCGAAGTAAAGTCTTGCAGGAATGAGACACCCACCCTTCATCTATGTAGTGGCTACCAGACACAGAGTAAGTAAAGTCAACAAAGTGTGCTGCCTTGTGTAACTCCAAATGAGTTATGCAATGCAAAATCACGCAGGCTGAACTTGCTTACCTTAGCACTGCTCACGTATGTTTTTGACCAAATTTGCCCCCCTTTTCATGATGCAAGACCAAAACTATCCATATCTGGGCCATATCTACAGTTTCCTATTGACACATCATCATGAGTGTAGCTCACTGTTATGAGTGATATGCCTGTTATCCTATTGTGACTAAATTTCTATATTGTGGACCTACACTGACCTCACTTGGGTAAATAGGAGATGTCTTTGTACTGAAGGTATATAGTCGATATCTCTATCTTAAATTTTGGTGTACATCTGGACTGACACTTATGATTGCATGACAATGTCATCCAAATTTATGAAAACATCATGTACATTTGCAACTTGAGGTACTATGTATTTCCTTTTACTCAATAGATAACATGATAGCAGACTTGGCACGGTCTTTTGAGGTAAGATGGGATCACTATCAGCATATCCGCAACATATCCAAGGCCTATAGGAAGATGGCTTGCATATACGAAAGGACAAAGGCAAGTGGAACATGGAAGAGTGGAAGAAGGTCAGAACCCCAAAAATCAGCTGCTCCAACACATTCAGAGGGTGGCAGACAGCAGCAGCAGGTCAGAACACAGATCACAGCAAGACCATCAAGTGCATCTCAGCAGACAGCCACACAGCAAAGGAGGCCCAGCTGTGCGGGAGCCTCCACTTTTCATTATCAATTGGTTCAACAGATGGGAAGACTAAACAGGAGGATGGCTGGGATAGAACAGGAGCAGGCCAGCATACAGAAGATTTTGTTAACCTGCCAGGAGGCCCTAGAACAGATTTACAGCCAAATATGACTCTCTCCCTCATAACAATCCATTTCCCACTTTTTTGGGGGGATTATCTTTTGTAGTTAGTAGGCATTGTATTAGTTAGGGTTTAGTGTAGGTGTAGCTTTAGAGTAGGTGCATTTTCGGTAATTAATAGTTTTGTAGGTAGTAGTTTTAAAATGCGTTATAATAATAGCAAAGCGATACAAAACCCAGATCAGTTGACTGGGGGTGAGTGTTTGATTTGCTCTAACGCTCCGTCCATCATCCCCTTTGGTATCGCTTTGTTCGCCCTAAGTTGGCATGGTATGCCCAGACGTGGGTCCCTTGCTCACTTTGCCACTGGATTCAAGATAGCCTGGCTGATGAGGGTTTTGAACCCGAAACCGGTCCCAGGATGCTTGTTTCCGGTCCAGGGAAGACATGGCTTGGCAGTTCGGGCTGGACTGTTCCCATGAGGCACAGGGTCAGACTGATTTGCATATGGCCATGTCTGAACTGGGGTGGTGGAGTGAGCTAAAGAATGATGATGGATTAAACCCAGATCAGTTGACTGGGGGTGAGTGTTTGATTTGCTCTAACGCTCCGTCCATCATCCCCTTTGGTATCGCTTTGTTCGCCCTAAGTTGGCAGGGTATGCCCAGACGTGGGTCCCTTGCTCACTTTGCCACTGGATTCAAGATAGCCTGGCTGATGAGGGTTTTGAACCCGAAACCGGTCCCAGGATGCTTGTTTCCGGTCCAGGGAAGACATGGCTTGGCAGTTCGGGCTGGACTGTTCCCATGAGGCACAGGGTCAGACTGATTTGCATATGGCCATGTCTGAACTGGGGTGGTGGAGTGAGCTAAAGAATGATGATGGATTAAACCCAGATCAGTTGACTGGGGGTGAGTGTTTGATTTGCTCTAACGCTCCGTCCATCATCCCCTTTGGTATCGCCTTATAATAATAGCAGCCTTGTGTGTCGGTGGAGGGGGTAATGATTTGTGAGTATAAAAATTACAATCCAACGTACAATATACAGACATTAGATGTATCCCACTGGTGCTAGCTCGTATAATACAGACATTAGATGTATCCCATTGGTGCTTTACAGGAGCAATTCAGTTCAGGGTACCCCTCCTCATACCCATCCATGTTCTTTTCTTCTTTGCCAGTACGATACTTGCAAATACCAGCGGCCTATGAAGTTTATATTACCTTTACTGACAGTTTTCTGAAGTCCCATGTGAAATATCACATTCTCAGGCTAGCCTTCACATATTGAATGTGCTATCTCTTCCACAGCAGATTCATTTACGGAGTAAATGTCTCTGTTTCTAAGACACTTTTGATACAGGATACTTTGATTTTGACTTCCGTCATTGATGTACCTTTACGGACCAGATGCCATTTCCAGGCCCTCAATCTAAGTGGCCTCCCGTTCCGACATAGCCTCACGGCTACGTTAAGGCAACTCTAGGTATCTATTAGCCTTCTCAAGTAGTACTTTTGCCCTCAAGAGTAACGAATTCGTTGGAAATCTTCAGATTACTTCACTATCTGGATTCTGCCATGTATGGCACTCTAAGGTTATTGTCTATTTTCATGCATGCTACATGTTTTAATATATTAATGCATCTCTTTTTTTTAATTTAGGGTTTTGTTTCATTTCCTCTGTTGGTCACGACTATTCCTTTTTATTTATTTTCACAAATACCGGTGGCTCATTCTTCTCCTTTTTATCTATGGGATCTATTTGATGTTTTGGGATGTTATTATATTTTTTTGACATTGATACACTGTGTTCATGGTCACTCTGGCTTCAACTCACCTACTGGTTTTAATGAGAATGTCAATAATATGATTATCAATATTATATCTGTTGCGGGCATACACATCATGGAGTATCTGTATGTGTTTTTTTGTGTCCTTTTTAGTGAATGAAGTGACGGCTTCCTGATGAAGGCATTTCCGCCGAAATGCGCGTGGTCATTACACCGTTAGCCGTATAAGATCTGAGCCATTCACATTAGGAGTGAAATTAATATTGTATCATGTTTCTAAGAATCAATGGTTGTTCTGTTCTTAGTTAGATGTATCTTAGATTTATTCATTGATTAGGATCATATGACCAATAATTAATCTATCAAATGCATTTATCACTACATGAACTGACTACTGTTTAGGACACTGTCTTTGTACATAACGTATTATGATGTTGATAACTTTACATTTTAAACATTGTATATTAAAACATTTAAAAAAATATTTTTTGACAATAACACAGGAATTTTCTTTAGTCATTAGATATATTTTAGTCATATTGTCAACCATTTGTTTGTCCAAATTTTGTATGCCTGCATAATTTTTACTATTTGTCTCTTGCAAAAGTCTGTTTCTACATAAATAGAACATTAGCAGGTCAGCATAAGGGGCATTTTGTTAACCTGCCTGGAGGCCCTAGAACAGATTTACAGCCAAATATGACTCCCTCCCTCACAACATTGCGTTTCACAGTTTTTTTCGGGAGTATATTTTGTAGTTAGTAGGCATAGTGTTAGTTAGGGTTTAGTATAGGTGTAGCTTTAGTGCAGGTACATATTCGGTAATTAATAGTTTTGTAGGTAGTAGTTTTAAAATGTGTTATAATAATGTCAGCCTTGTAAGTCGGTGGAAGGGGTAATGCTTTGTGTGTATAAAAAGAACACAAAAACAAATAAAAATATATATATATATTTGTTTAAGATTATATGTATAGATAGTAAATGTTTAGGATGTAGTTTATTTTTGTATTGTACCAAGCTATCTGTGTTAAAGGGGGTGGGGATTTGATGTTTAACTTGTCATGTGTGTATATTGCTGAAGCAAGATTAAGATAAGTTAAGATCGAATAGGCTAGTGTTAAAGATTAGTTAGTGTAGGCTAGGTAGGTGTGGGTAGTTTTAATAGTTAATAGTTTTTATACATTAAAATACATTTCTATGTTCTCTAGTTGGATATCATTTAATTTGTAAGAGTTGGTACCGTTGTGTTAGGTGAGTTGGGTACATGATGTATCAATTGACCTGAGGTGTTTGAAGGTATATGTAGCTTTTACAGAGGCCTATGGACAACTGTTAGTCTTCCGCACATTTGAGTAATTTATGTACCCATTTCCATTCTTTAGACACTATACGTGGGGCTCAGTTTTTGATATTACATACAGCACAGCACAGGCAGTCTCCTACTGTAGCACTCTATGTGAAAGTGAATGGGCAGGTAAAGGTTGGATTGTAATTCCACTACAGCTTGCTGCTGCCTGACTGCGCTGGGGCCCACACTGCTGCCTTGCACTACCACACACACCCTTGCACCATTGTGCAAGGGGATCAGTGTTGTTGGCTGGTTAGTAATTGTGTAGGAATTCACACCTTCCTGGACAATGTCCATCATCATTGGCATTGACTTGCTAAGTGTGGCACATCATGCCGCTCACTTAGGTCAACTAATTACAGACTTTAATCTCCATATAGCTCCCCTTTTCTCTTTCCCTAGGGAGTTGCTGCATTGTTTCTGGTTCCGTGGTATGGCCATTATACAAAATTGCATGTACAATAGATGTAGTGTGTGGTTCCACTCACACTCAACACATATGAGGCCTCTGAGGTGCAGTGAGACACCTTTTGATAATACTTATCCCAGTGTAGCATTATTCAACATGTATCAGTTAACACAGGGCCCAGACAAGGTGCCCTTACAGGTCTTGGTGACTGTCATTCAAGGTATTGGTTTGGCCTTGGGCATCCTTGTGTGGCACAAGTACAATGCAAATTCATGAGGAATATGGGCATGACTATTTGCCTAGTATTAGTTCAACCATGCAGATTTATGTATTGTTGATTCTCTTTAGTGTGAGCAGTGAGGTATTGACATTAGGGGATGATGTTGTCATATTGACTTTGCAACATATATGTGGATGAGTGAAACAGTGTTTTGGGCTCACATGCGACTTATCACAATTAGGTAAGGAAGCTCTAGGTAGCATACAGAATGCAGTATTGCCACCTTGGAAATAACAGATGAAAGTGCAACTGGGACATTCACAGAATTCTTGTACAAATGCGAAGGGAAGGGAAGGTCATCCTTAAGGAAGAGGAAGGCTCACACACATAATTGTGCCATGCTTCATCATTGGCAACCTCTTCCCACCCTGGTAGGACAGTGCCACCTGGGTGCACGCAACCTAATGATGGACTCGGCGGAGGAGGGAGTTCTTAGATAAAAAAAACACTGGATAAGAGACAGATTCAGATTTGTGAACTAGAAATGCCTTACAGTTCCCCAGCACATTAACTTTTTTAAATGGGGACCACAGGTATGGTTAAAAAAGAGTGGGATGGTTAGTGGGAACAATGACTCACATCATCTCAATAGCTAGGCCAACAGGTTTCTGCTCTCAACAGGTAGCCCTTACGGGTCTGGGGCATTCCTCAGGGCCAAGGATCCCTAACTATCTCCTAATGGCCACTGTTCCTAAATAGTGTGAAGTGATAGAGAAAAAAAGAAAATTTAAAGTCATTACTAATTTACTCAGGTGAGTCCTACCTGAGATGGAACAATAGCATATCAGCCTATTAAGACAAAAGAAATATTTTTATATCACTTTCCCTAGGCAAAACGTTCAAAATTATTGTAATGTGGACATTCAAGTGACACTGCAGGGCATACCACTGCACTCAAAACACACAAGATATGTGACAAAACACATGCAAAGACAACGCATATGCACAATGCACAATATTATGCTCATAACACTAATAATCAAAGAACTGATTTACTATAATCACTTCTATAAATGTCTGATGGGAGCACAAACCTCTTACTCTAGACTTTAAGGGATACCGGCTTCCTTGTCAAAGAGGGGGATGATATCCTTTATAGTCACAAACTGGTCAAATCAAGATAGAAATTTAAATACATAGTATACATGTTACTCCGTTCAAACCAACATAAATGGCATCGTGATTCCCGGGGATGTGTTCACACAGGATCCAACCTATGCACCTAATTTCTTGCATGTCAACAAGAGGTTGTAGGGGGAGGGGAAGAGAGAGGGGAGGGATCTGCCTCTGGTCTCTGCAGAAATAAGACTCGTTTATTTCAGGGGTCACTAGATGGGGAGCACTCATTGGTAACTTAGGTTGAATGCTTCTCAAACTGGTGGCTGTATGTTACACATTGCGCTAGCTTATGTCAAGATCACAGCTCTGAGATTGCCCTAGTATTGACAAGCCCGATGATAGTAATAGCTGGACCCAGCTTAGGAGTGCTGGTGATCAGGTCCCGCAAGAGTGTGGCTAAGCCCTTAAAAGGGTGTTCGAGGAAAACATCATCCAATGTGGCATGTCCCCAAAAATATAATTGTCAACATTGCGCTTAGCCTCAATATGTCGCTATTTTAAGAGACTTGTATTGAACGTATGTTAGGCCTGCGATACTAAGATCCATGATTGAGTATGGTTCATGTCACTAAAAATGCGCACGGCCCACACACATATACTCAACTTTGTGCAGCTCAATCTACACTTGTGTGTTAATCATAAGGTAAATTACCCAGGTATTAAGACTCTGACACTCACACACTCTCGAAACTGACACACTCCCAATACACAGACTCTATCCACTTAAAAAAAAGGACTGCAAGATTCCCCACTAGAGCTATAGGGCCATCAACCTTAGAGATGTAGCCCAAAAGGTCTTTGCTAGACAATTCCTCAGACAATTGGGCTCTTGGATAGAGGACCATCAGGCTCTTTCTCCATTGCAGGCTGAATTTAGAAGAGGGATTCGTACGATTGACCAGATTTTTAGATTTGTATAAATTTACTGGAAAATCGTTGACATTTTCCAGTAAATGGTTCACCTTTACTTGGGGGTCAGGCTACATTGATCTATGTCATGGGCTCCACAGGTCGAGAAGAGTAGGTTAAACTTAACCCATCATTCTGCTGTAATACTAAGACACTACAGAATATCCCAGACTTGATCTATCGCTCCTGCACTTAAGGTATATAGAGCTAAAGCTGAGGGCAGTGCACTCTATAGAGCTGAAATATGGGGCACTTCGAGCTTGACTAGACTTGGAGTAGCGAAGAACACATTTTTGAGATACTAACTAATCTCCCTAATAACACCACGTTGATACCATTCAGACGAGATATGAGCCTTAGTGCAATAATACACAAGGCCCAACTGAGGCCGCTACTCTACTAGAGAAGGTTGAAGTACTCTGGAGATCTGAAGTATTATCGTGGAGCCCAGGAGGAGGTGGCATTATTGGATAGATGTGCCAAAATTGAGTGGCTATCTTATGTCCAAAATTTGTTTGTACAAGTTGGCCTAGGAGTGTACTGCTCTTCCTCTGCTTCCATGACCTATTTATCCTAGACCACACTTAAGGATGCATACTGGGTCAATGTTCATTACAGCGAATTTCAATGGGAGCCTTTCTTGGATTTTATTAATCCACTAGTTGCCAAGTTCCTTTTTCTTGAATTCCGTTATGGCACTTTACCACTAATGTCCCTATTAGCATAATGGAACCAACCAAACTCAATAACTAATGTATGTCCTGTTTGCTAACAGTCAGAGGAATCACCAGAGCACTTTCTTTGTTTCTACCCGGGCTATACCCACCCTAGAAAAACATGGATAATCCCTTTGTGCAAGCAACTTGGCTGCCGCAAACTTGAAGTTACCATACGGCTCCTCCATACAGAATCTATGCAGATAGTTGTTTCTGTGGTACCCAAGTGCCTCCACTGGAGCTGGTCTTTTAGAATTAAGGCGCTGGAGTGAATAACAAGGCTGATCTACTTATCTTGCCTGCTCTCTATCCCAGTTTTCCAATTCCTGTGTGCTTGAAATATGATGTTTACAGTTTGTGCTTTCTTATTGATATATCTCTTTTATATTCATTTTAAATAATTTTTATTGATAAATTCTAAGGGGGTGTCCTGATAATGTGATTAAAAATATCCCAAGGACATTTTTATTTTTGATCATTGAAAATTTTAAGGCATTTTATAGTACAGTGTTTTTTACCTTTTTATGTTTTTAATTCTATATATGTTCTGTATTTGTCTATGTACTTTTATGGGCGAAAAGCTAGAATAAAACATTTGATGATAATGTTGACACGTAATAGTTACAGCTTGTGGGTGTTTTAGCGCACTTATGACTCCCCTTGGTCTGGGTCCTGTGTCTCCGGTTCCCCTACAGACATGCCTCCCCACACACACAGGGGTTGAAGCCACCACTTACTTCGTCAAAAGGTACATTGTGCTATTTCCCCTGCAGTATGGCCTTACTCTGCTACTGGTAGGGAGAGAGATCAGAGTACCGGCCCGCTCCACTGAGTTTTACAACCGGAACCTTATAGCGGTGCATCCGCGTACTCTTAGAGCCTTTCGTAAGCTCATACATTTTTATTCACTTGCATGAAATTATAATTTTTTGTATTACGGTGTGTGGTGCATATTATAGGGAACAAGTATAAATCTCAGACACTAATGTGTCAACAAAGCTGTGAAGCCATATTCCTGATTGGGTTATGGAGTGATTGTCCAGTATTAATGGGAACAGCAGATGGTACAAAAGGGGGGGAGCCATTGTAGAGGGAACCCAATTGAGTACTTGTCATCACCAGGGGACAGCCAGTGGTGATAATACACCTGAAGGAAATGGTTCATATGTACTTTTTGTATTATTTCAGGGGTCCATATACGCTTTTAAGCATTAAGGCTGCTTTGACATCACTCATGTTGTGCTGGACACCATGCCACTATTGCTGGCATGTAGGAAAGTGTATGTAATACCACTACAAATGCAACTAGACATACACTAGTAGGCATACACTAGTGTCAGCAATGATAGAGGTTGGGAGGAGGACCAAGAGCCACTATTAAGGCTGGAACCCCAACAGGTACAACAAGTGTTAAAACCCCAGGTTTTTTGAGGTCATACTTCCCCACGGAACCTCATTGCTGAGTCCATGTAGGTCAGTCTGGAGCCTATATATTCATCTTTGTTAAAAAATTAACAAAGCTCTGGTCATGTCTGCACATGACTTTTTTAGTTTCTCAAGAACACACCACTCTATCTAATTCTCCTCATGTACTCTCTCTAAGTAGTGCCTTGTCAATTTTATTGCATTACTTTTGCAGCTGATTGTGCTATGGTGTTACATGGGCAACTGATCATGTAGATGACATCTTTGGAGTTGCAGCTAGTCTAACTTTTCAGTCTTCAGGGTGTCCTTAGACCTAGGATCAATTCTTTCAACCTTCTCATCAGAGGGAACACACTACATGGGAAATGCCCAACCGGTGGTGGTAAATTATCGAGGGTGACCTGATCCCCCTGAGTCTCACTTCTCTTTGGTCATGTATGCACCAGCATATATTTGATGTTTATGGCCCTCTTGAATAAGTCCATTGGTTTGTTGAGTTCAAGACCCCATGACTGCAAAACTTTCCAGTGCTTGTTGTTGATTTTCTGAAATGTGTTCGACATTGGGCTGAAGAAGGTTACACAGATCAATCTGTTGTCCTCTTTTTTTTGTAGGTCTATAACAACTAGTCTCTTAACATTTTGTTATTTAAGTCTCTTGTCTCTGCTCTTTTTATCAGGTGAGGCGGATATTTCTTCTCAGTCAACTTAGGGAATAGTCTCTGCGTGTGATTTATAATCTGCTGTTTCTGAGCAATTGCGTCTCAGGTGTAAAAATTGTCTGGTAAATTTTCTTGCAATGCTCATGGATGGAAGCTTTCAAAGCAAAGCAAAGCAGATTGTTACGATCAGTGAGTTTTGTAGAAGACCTCAGTCTTAAGGTGTCCAATCTTCACCTTAATCAGAAGATCAAGGAAGGGTCATTAGTTGCCTCCCACTGTAGCTGTGTACTGCAAAAATTAGTTCAGTGCATTCAACCATTTGAAGAACTCATCAACTTCTTCCCTCGTACCTGTAGAGATGAGTAGGATGTTGTCTATATAACATTTCCACATACAAACTTTGTCCCTGAAGGCGTTCAAGTCATGCAGGACAAACTCTGATTCAAATGAGTGGACGTATAGACAAGCCAGACTGGGAGCAAAAGAGTTTCCAATGGAAGTCCCATGTATTTGGAGTAGGGATTCCCCTTCAAATTCAAAGAAGTTGTGTGTCAATTCTTCATTGGCCAAGTCTAGTTTAAAGTCCCATGGAGTCATGTGCTCCCATTCTGTGTCACTCAAGATCTTGTCTACAACTTCCGGGGTAGCTTCCTGTGGAATATTAGTATACAAGGAGTCCACGTCCAAACTAATCAGCAGCTTATTCCTATCATCAAAGGGTAGATCCCTTATCAAATTTAGAACGTCTTTTGTATCCTGCAAGAAAGTGGGCATTTTTTCACAAGGGGCGGTGACAAAGGTTCAAGAATAGACACAATTTCCGAAAGAATCGGTCTACCAGGTGGAGGTTACCTATTTTTATGGACCTTCAGGAGTAGTTAAAGGTAGGGTACCTTAGCTTGTTTTTGGGCCCAAAGCTCAGCCTCATGTTTAGTGATCCACATATTGTCTAAGCTTTTGGTGACTAAAAATGCCACTTTTTCTTGAGCTTCAGGGGTTGGAACTTTAGTTAGACGCTTATAGTTTTGAGTGTCATTCAACAGTTTGAGGCACTCGTCTCTGTACATAGCCTTTGGGAGAATCACTATGGCACCACCCTTATTGGCCGATTTTATAACGATTGAGATGTCAGATGCCAGTGTATTGTGTTCTCATCTCTTATTTGCTAGTGTTACAAAAATGATTCAGAGATTGTTCCCCATGTCGTCAATTGCCCTGTCTGTTTACAGCTTTTTCAAATGCCAACACTTCATGTGGCATCTCGAGGGAGGGAGGAATGAAAGTAGATTTTGGACTTAGTCCGGTGTTCATTTCCTATTCATGCTAAGGTTTATCCTGAAAAAAAACACTCAATAATATTTTGCTTAGGAACTCTGCTGTCTCTAATTTAAATTATAATGTCATCTTTGGTGGTTGGGTCATAGCCCACGACTTTATTCAAAACCCTCATCTCCACCTCATTAAATGCACAGTTGCTGTAATTAATCACAATGTCTTTAGATGGATCTAGGTTCTGCTTGTTCTCAGGGTTGCATCTCCTGCCAAGAGACCCCTTTTCTTTTGCCTCTCCCTCTCCTCTGGCCTCTCTCTAAAAAAGAAGGATTATTGGGGTGAACCATGGCATGTTCTGTGGAGGTAGGTACATCAGCACTCCATAATTTGGAGGTACTCCATAATTCGGAGCCCAACCCCAAGTGTTTTCATCCTGGGGTGTAGGTTGGTCACAGGGGACTTGGGATTGAAAAATCCATACTGGTTCCACCTTCTCCCTCTTTTTTGACGTCCCTCTCCTGTATAATCTCAATATGAGTCAGAGGAGCTGCTACTCCTTAAGGAGGTATCTGAGCTGGAAGGAATCTTTGGGACATATTCTCTCTTGGAGCAGGGGTACACAGTTTCATGTGCAAATTTCTTTTTAAGGCTTTTTGAAATTTGGCAATCTTTAGCTGGGTGAGGTACTCCTTAAACTCTGAGATTATTGTGTTTGATTCCTCATGTGTCTTCTTAAAGGCAGTGGCGTTAAGACCTGGCCTTAAGTTCTTTGAACTAACCTTAATTTTGATCACAATGGCATCCATCAGCCTCCAACCAGTCACACGTGATGAATTTCCACTCAATGAGCACCCACTCCTTTCTAAATTCTTTGTCATCCAGAAAAATCATGGGCTCATTGGTGACAATTCGCCCATTTGGGCCATATTGCCACACAGATATTCGGTCATGACTGCCCCATGAAGTAATGTTTTTACCTGACATCTTTTAATTTCTACCAGTTTGTCCCAGTCACCTAGTTGGGTAATAGTTTGGGTTAATGTTGTATCGCCCAACAGGTAGGGTGCAGCTAAGATAGCTGACACTTCCTCTTTGCCAAATGTTAAACCATTAGACGTTGTGGACAGACAAAGATAATTTTTTTGGAAGGAAGTGAAAGATTAAATTATTCTCAAACAATAAACCTCTCATAGCAGCTAGTGCTGTACCAACAACTCCTAACCTGAAAGGGAGAGTAGGAGGCTAACTACTGCATGTCATCCTGAGAAAATGCGAATATCACAAGGAGGTGCGGCAGCTCTAAGAAGCATACAGAATGCAGTATTGCCACCCCAGAAATAACAGATTTCCTGTACAAATGTGAAGGGAAGGTAAGGTCATCCTTATGGAGGAGGAAGCCTCACACACATAATTGTGTCATGCTTCATCATCGGGAACCTCTCCACACCCTGGTAGGACAGTGCCACCAGGGTGGATAAACTTATGTTGGACTCGGTATAGGAAGGAGTTTTAAAAAAATCTACCGGATAATAGTGGGATCCAGATTTGTGAATTAAAAATACCTTACAGTTATCAGGCAGATTACCTTTATAAAATAGGGACCGCCGGGGGGGGGGTGGAGGGGCTTTTTTAAATTCACAAATCTGGATCCCGCTCATATCCAGTAGTTTTTTTAAATCTAAGAACTCACTCCTGCACCAAGTCCAATAGGAGAGTGAGTCCCCCTTGGTGGCACTGTCCTAACAGGGTGGGGAGAGGTTGCTGATGATGAAGCATGACACAATCATGTTTGTGAGGCTTCCTCTACCCTTCCTTTCCTTTCCCTACCCTTCCCTTCCCTTCCCTTTGCATTGGTACAGGAATTTTGTGAACGTCCAAGTTGGACTTTCATATTTTTTTCCAGAGGTGGCAATACTGCATTATGTATTCTACCTAGAGCTGCTGCGCCTATTTGTGATAGTTGTATTTTCCCAGGAGAACATTCAGTAGTTAGCCTCATCCTAGCCCTTTCATGTTTAGAGTTGGGCTCACATGCCTCACACTTCCCATTTATAGGTGGAAAGTTTTTGTGTACTTTGAAACATATTCTCAGTGTGTCCTTCAAGTAAATACAGCTTGTTGTTACACTGTGATGTTACATTGCAACCATACAAAACTCATCATGGTTTTCACAAATAAGAAGATTTGTATTTAATACAGAATAATGAATCATCAAAATTATATATGTGAGTAGATTTTTCCTATTTCAAGCAATAACAATAGTAATTGAGTACATTTTGATGACCAAACAAATTCCATTAGGGACACCTGTCAGATGACATTTAGAGGTGAGGAGGAACAAATTGCCATTAGCCAAGGTAGGCTTCTTTCAAAGAACACAAGTGGATAAGATTAACAACTGGACAAACAAAGAGTATGGTACTGAGTGACAAAGAAGGTGGCATGATGTTCTAGACAAGACCGTTAGAAAACTGGCCAGGGGGCACTCACAAATGTTAATCGGGTAGTTCTTCGGCGGAAACTAGGGAATGTCACATATTCCTCATCCGAAGCATGTGCTGCCTCCCCTGCATTTAATGGTATTTGAATGGGAGGCAGCTGAAGCACACACACATCAGAGGCAGAAGATGTGGCTCCCATGTTTCCAACAGCAGTTGTGAGTGCCAGTAAGGCAGCATGGTAGTCCCTGACAAGAGTCTGCTGGTTTGCTAACAGAGCAACAATATCAAGATAGAGGTTACCCATTGATGTCATGAAGGTATCAATCCTTCTCTCCAGGGACTCCGTGATGTTATATATGCCCCCAGCTGCCTGACAACTTCACTGGTGTCAGATGTGGAAGGCTGTTGTTGTTCCCTCTGCATCATGCTACCAGTGATATCAATGAAGGACTCATTAATCCAATGGAGCCTAGGATTGGTAACTGTGATAGTCTTTGTCAAACTCTTATTTGGGCTAACACATCTACGGACTCCTTCTAGAGCCTGCAATAGTCTCTCACCCCACCCACACCTCATAAGCCATTTGCTGCTGGACTCCTACCACTCGCCATTAAAAGACAACTTGGGGGTCCTCAAAGTACTCAGCTGTAATGAAACAGCTGGATGAGGCATGTCAAGTGGGTGTTGGTTCATCTGGAGACCCTGCAACTCCATCTTCCATTGACAAAACTGAAAAAAAGTTTCAAAAGAGTTCAGGAGTTGCTGGAAGGTGTCTTCATCTGGGGGAGCAGGATGGGATCACCAACAGGTTGGGCATCATGTACAGGCTCATCTACAGGAGGTTCTGTTGGTCCCTCTGGAAAGAGATAGAAATATGTTACACCATGATTGAATTTGACATGTGATTATTTGTACATTCAATGCTTTCTATTACACAGGGATATGTGGAAGATATGTTTCTACAAGTCATTAAGGCCATGTTACACTATTCTTGCTATTCACATGACATATTTTTCACACAACCTCAGTATTAACGAGGGGGCCTATTTGTGTCATTGCACACAAAGCAACACAGCTAGGCAGGTTGCTGGCCTGCCCTGTCTGAAAGAGTGGGTACAGGAATGGGCCACATTTTACGTATTTTGTGGTGCATTACTGCTTTCTGCCTACACTGATGAAACATTTGCTTCTTAACACCACTGCTGAGACCATTGGACCATGTCGCAAGGTTGCCTGCATCTGCTCTAGCAATCAATTTGGGCCCCAGCACTAACCAAGATATGTCATACTTTGTTATCGCTCTCACAATCCTGCACTTAGCCTTTCCCACGGCATAACACACCACTGTGCTTTGCTGAACTGTCTTGGAAGCAATTTGTGTAATATTATGCCCTGGGGTCATATCTGACACACTTCCACACAACTCTACACAGCAGGCATTGCTGCACTGCAGAAACGGGGGTAGGCATGTATATGACATGAATTAAATTTGCCAAGGGGATCCTTTAGTTTCCTATCAGCTGCACAGTCATCTCAAGACTCCACAACAGTAGACACCGAAAACCCTCTCTGAAGGGGATAAGCACCATCATACTTGGAAGTATGCAACAGCTCAAGCTCACTCAATTTCCTCAGGACCCAAGGTGCTCATATGCAGAGTATTGAAAATCTCTTCACACACCCCCACTCTCTGAAACTTGTACATGACTCCCCTGGCACTCACCATTCAGACCCAGGAACTCTACATCATCTTTTACACTGATGACACCCAGATCATACAATAGCTCTTAGGAGACTCCAACACCACTGATAGTTATTTCATTATGCCATTGACCAACATGGCTAACTCTATCTGTGAGTAATAGCTCGGCACATACTCAACCTCAAACAATAATGGTGCTAATATTCTGCAGCATGAACTCACCCTGGTTGCCCATATGACTAGGTCCAAACCCCTCAAACTCCAACATCCCAGAAGCCTGTCCATCATCCTGGACACTTACCTCACCATGGGACTTCATGATCACAACTCCACCTTCTTTCACATTATTAGCATGGTCAGACATTTCTTCATATGGCTCACTCCTAGCACCTGTGAGAACACCACCCAGGCCCTCATCACATATAGACTGTAGCAAGTCAATACCCTCCATCACAGCATCTCTGCAAAGCTGCTGTACAAGAGGCAAACTATCCAACACACCACTGCCAGACTATTACTTAGCCTACCTTCCGGCTCACACATCACACCTCACCTCAACAAAATCCACTGCCTCCCCATTCAGACACACTGGCAGTTCAAGATGCTCTGCCACACCTCCAAACCCCCACACTACCAGTGACCTCCCTAGCTCACACACCATCTATGTTTCCACCAAACAATTGTGGGCCTCTGCTCTGTATCACTTGCACTCACCCCCACCCCAATATCCACATGAGCAAGACAGGAGGGAGGGTGGTACCTCACATGGCAGGCTAAACCAGTATAAACCTCACCCAGCACATCAGGACTGCTGTGTGCAATATGGATTCGTGTTAGTGACTGTACACCTTGCTCTTCAAGTAATCCTACTTGGAGAGCATGCACATACTCAGCACCTGGATATCTGTTGGGGTAATTACACACAGTTTAGTCATCCCTCTAAAGCTCGATCCCATTGAAAAAGAGGCACATAGAAATGACACTAGTTTGTAAATAGATGATTTTGATTCATTATTGAATGCCACATGATTGATGTGACCCAGGGCAGAGACATAGCTAAAGGTGCTACTTGTTAGTGTTTGAGCGATCATTCTGGGAGCATGTTTCTATCTGACATTGCGAGTGGTATTAATGATGTGGTTCTGCATCACAGGTTTTTGTTATACACATATATGCTATTTACAGAACCTACCATTAATTAATCCATCGCCTCCTGCATAATTATAAAATAGGTTTTTACTCAAAAGACTGAATAAAGATTACAAAAGTGTTTCATGAGGTGAAGCATTTGTCAAACACTGTTAATGCGACTTTAAAAAACTTACCAAATTGCGAAGTTCAACTGCCATAGAAAAATGTGCTGCATTTATTTATACAGTATAATTTATTTGACTTTTCATGCATCCTAATTAATTGAGCTAACCCAGCTGCATTATTTTTGGACAACCATTATAGCATTCCAGTAGTTTCAGTGGCCCTCTCCTTTCCCTTCACGAAAATCAACCAACACCACAACCACTCACTAATCATTTTAAGTACAATAAATATTGTTCCTGGCTTAGGGAGAGAGTGGGTGTTAGGTAAGGTTGACTTTAGACCAGAGTGTGAGCTAAGATTAGGTTTGGTTGTGGATAGGGTAGATTAATGGACAGATCAGGAGTAAAAGGGAAAAAGGGTAAAACTGTGGAGGTATTTAAATATTTTTTTTTTTCTGATTTGCTTTAGGTAAATTCACAAAATGTCCTAAAGCATATTTAAAGGAATTATGCAACACATACATTATCACTATAAATGAACAATCAATCGAAATCTATTAAAAGTTATGATAATTGTTAGACCCGGGATCCCTGGTTGGCCGAGGTAGGTACCTTCGGCCAAATAAGGACCCTCGTTCTCACGTCAGGGAAAGGAAGGACACCTTTGCAGATAGCCCCCGCTCACCCCCTTGGTAGCTTGGCACGAGCAGCCAGGCTTATCTTCAAGGTAAATGTGTAAAGTATTTGCAATCACGCTCACAACAACCCAATGATGACACCACAAATTGACTCCACACGAGTTTTATAAAAACGAGTATAAATTTATATAAAAAAAGGATATACGATAAGACCACACGATATAAATCCAACATATGAGTATTTGTACTATTCTTCCTGGCCGGTTGTTAGGCCAGCCAGCCCTTGTAAGCTCTGGCGATATTAATGAGCACTTCTAAACGTTCCACTGCAGTCCTAATGCAATGCTATGTAGTTCGTAATGCTAGAATCAGGCACTTTGCAATGTAGAAATAATGCAGTTCGTAATGCTCGAATCAGGCACTTTGCAATATAACAATAATGCAGTTCGTAATGCTAGCATCAGGCACTTGGCAATGTAAAATTAATGCAATGCGTAACGCAACAATCAGGTACTTCGTTATGCAGAAGCAATGCAATGCGTAATACGACAATAAGGTAGTTCGTTATGCAGAAATAATGCAATGCGTAATACGGCAATCAGGTAGTTCGTTATGCAGAAATAATACAATGCGTAATACACTAATCAGGTAGTTCATTATGCAGAAACAATGCAATGCGTAATACGACAATCAGGTAGTTTGTTATGCAGAAATAATGCAATGCGTAATACGCTCCAGCACCGATCACGGTGCCTCAGGTGGTCTCTCCGCCACTCGTACTGACTCACAGTCAGCCTCTGTCAACAGTTGCCCCCACACGGGTATGATGTAAACAAAAAGTGCAGCTCCGCACTCCGGCCCCGGTACTGCCACTCCGTTGGCAAGTACGGGCCGTAATACGAGCCGAAGCAGAGGCTCGCGCCGCAGGAATGGGAGAGACCAAGAGCGTCTCCCTCCGAGCCTGCACCCCGCCCCAGGCGTCGACACACGTTACCTGGGGGGTGCGACCTTTCTCTACTCTCCTCTTCCCGCGACTTGGGCCTCCGATGCAATCTTTGTGAATTCCGGGCAGTGGGACTCGGGCCCTCCCTCGACGAGGTTGGTTCAAAGTCCCGCTCTGGCAACGACGTGCTCGGGCCGGCAGCCCGGCTCCTCCGGGGCTGCCGATCCCGGCCGCTGATGCTACGAAGATCTCAGGCTGCAACAGGGAACACGCACACAGCGTCGCTGAGACTCACTTGAGCTTCGGGTGCAGGATCACAGGGCACTCCTCACGAAGGTCTCAGGCTGCACGAAGCACACGCACACAGCGTCGCTGAGACTCACTTGAACGCCCGGGTGCACGAGAACAAGGCAATCCTCACGAAGGTCTCAGGCTGCACAAAGCACACGCACACAGCGTCGCTGAGACTCACTTGTACTCTGGGTGTGCACGATAACAGGGCAATCCTCATGAAGGTCTCAGGCTGCACAAAGCACACGCACACAGCGTCGCTGAGACTCACTTGGACTCCGGTGCACACGATAACAGGGCAATCCTCACGAAGGTCTCAGGCTGCAAAAAGCACACGCACACAGCGTTGCTGAGACTCGCTTGGACTCCAGGTGCCCACGATCACAGGGCACTTCTTACGAGGATCTCAGGCTGCAAAAAGCACATGCACACAGCGTCGCTGAGACTCTCCTGGAATCTTTTGTGTTTCTGAGTTTCCGCAACAGGGAGCCAGCTCACCTCGGGCCCTTGGGGATAAGTTACTTCTGGACACAGCACACAGCAAGGTCCTTTCTAGCAGGGGGACACAGCACACAGCAAAGTCCCTTCAGCCTCTCCTTGGTTAAAGCAGCAAACTGCAGGCCAGCCCCAGAACACACAGCAAGGGTCAGACCTTTAGTCTCTTCAGCTGTTTCTTCCTTGGCAAAGTAGCTTCAGTCTTGTTCAATCTTGATCAATCCATTTCTTCAAAGTTCAGGGGCTTCAGCTCTCATAGTTATACCACTTAATGTCTTTGAAGTCTTTGTGTTCAGGGGGGCACTGACCCATGTTCCAACCAGTTCTGGGTGCCTCCCTACCAGTGACACCTTATTCCTTTGATAGTGGGGGTCTGGATCCTCAATCACTCAGCAGGGGCCGGAGCCATTGGTTTATGGCTGCAGCCCAGGCCTCTTCACCTCTAGGGGCTCCTCCTCCCCCTACACTCCAGATGCAGGTCAGCCTGTTGCTGTCTCACCTCCTCTCCTGGGTCAAGACATTCCCCAGATCCTATCACCTTAAAATCCAGACAGTCAATCCACATCCAGGCAGAGACACACAGAAATGTTAGAGCACAAAAACCCAGCCACTTCTAAAAGAGTGGCTTCTAAACACACAATGCAAAAACCACCTTCATAAAAAGATGTGTTATTACATTGTGAGTTCAGGCACACTAAACTTCACCTCTCCATCTTAAGCCTTTGGGAAGATAGGCTGGAAAACATATTACACAGCCTCCCCATTTTATCCTATGGGCAAGATGGCCTTTTCACAGTGAAAAACGAAATGGAGATTATTTCACTGTCAGGACATGGTGCACACCTTAGTACATGTCCTACCTTTCACATGCACTGCGCCCTGCCCAGGGGGTACCTTGGACCTATCATAGGGGTGCCTGATGTGCATAGAAAGGGAAGGGTAAGGTCTGGCAAGTGGGTGCACTTGTCAGAACAACATGGCAGTTTAACAAACTGCGCGCAGGCACTGCAGTGGCAGGCCTGAGTTCCCTCTTTAAGGCTACTTGTGTGGGTGGCACAATTCGTGTTGCAGGCCCACTAGTAGCATTTGCATTACCAGCCCTGGCACACATAGTGCACTTTACTAGGGACTTTACTAGTAAGGCAAACATACCAATCATGGACAACCAATTACCATTACACTTTATACAGGGAGAACTTGCACTTTGACACTGATTAGCAGTGGCAAAGTGTCCAAAGCATCTAAGTTGGCAAAACAAAATCCATCACAGCACCAGAAATAGAGGAGGTAGAGGCAAGAAGTCTGGGGTAACCACGCCAAGAAATGCCAGGTCTAACACGTATCCCCTCCAGCCGAAAAGTGGGGAGAACTACCCACCCTCATGGGAGTTCTCATCACTAAGGCGGAAAAATCTGGACAGACCATCAGCATTGGCGTGTTCTGTTCCCAGGCGGTGTTCCACCATGAAGTCCATTCCCTGTAGGGAGATGGACCACCTCAACAGTTTTGGGTTCTCACCCCTCATCTGCATCAACCATCTGAGGGGCCTGTGGTCTGTCTGAACCAGGAAGTGAGCCCCAAACAAGTAAGGCCTCAGCTTCTTCAGTGCCCAGACCACAGCAAAAGCTTCCCTTTCAATTGTACTCCACCTCTGTTCCCTGGGAAGTAGCCTCCGGCTAATGAAAGCTACTGGTTGGTCCAAGCCCTCGACATTCAGTTGTGAGAGTACCGCTCCCACACCATGCTCTGAAGCATCTGTCTGCACTACAAATTCCTTGGAGAAATCAGGCGCCTTGAGCACGGGCGCCGTGCACATGGCAGTTTTCAGGGCATCAAAAGCGGTCTGGCAGGCATCAGTCCAGATCACTTTCTTGGGCTGTTTCTTTGACGTCAGTTCTGTCAAGGCGGCAACAATGGTGCCATACCCCTTCACAAACTGTCGGTAATACCCAGTGAGTCCTAGAAAGGCCCTCACTCCTGTCTGGGTCTTGGGGGATTCCCAAGCCAGATTGGTATCAATCTTTGCCCGTAGGGGCGCCACATGGCTGCTCCCTACCTGGTGTTCTAAGTACACCACCGAACCCTGCCCTTTCTGGCACTTACTTGCCTTGATAGTTAGGCTTGCCCTCTGCAAGGCCTTCAACACTTCACAGAGGTGTTGCAAATGTTCCTCCCAACTGGAGCTAAACACAGCAATGTCGTCCAGGTAGGTGGCGCTGAAATCCTCCAGCCCACTTAGCACCTGGTTAACCAGTCTCTGGAAGGTGGCAGGGGTGTTCTTCAACCCAAAGGGCATAACCCTGAACTGTTAGTGCCCCTCTGGCATTGAGAACGCTGACCTCTCTTTGGCCCCCTCGGTCAAGGCAGTCTGCCAGTACCCCGACGTCAAGTCAAATGTACTGAGGTACCGGGCAGGACATGGTACACACCTTAGTACATGTCCTACCTTTCACATGCACTGCACCCTGCCCAAGGGGTACCTTGGACCTACCATAGGGGTGTCTGATGTGCATAGAAAGGGAAGGGTAAGGTCTGGCAAGTGGGTGCACTTGTCAGAACAACATGGCAGTTTAACAAACTGCGCGCAGGCTCTGCAGTGGCAGGCCTGAGTTCCCTCTTTAAGGCTACTTGTGTGGGTGGCACAATTCGTGCTGCAGGCCCACTAGTAGCATTTGCATTACCAGCCCTGGCACACATAGTGCACTTTACTAGGGACTTTACTAGTAAGGCAAACATACCAATCATGGACAACCAATTACCATTACACTTTATACAGGGAGCACTTGCACTTTGACACTGATTAGCAGTGGCAAAGTGTCCAAAGCATCTAAGTTGGCAAAACAAAATCCATCACAGCACCAGAAATAGAGGAGGTAGAGGCAAAAAGTCAGGGGTAACCATGCCAAGAAATGTCAGGTCTAACAATAATGCTAACAAATTGTCAGGTAGAAAACATGTGAATTATGTGCTTTATATATTTTTGAGTATAGCAGAGCACACATATCTGTGTCAGGGCAATTATTCCAATGTTTCACCAAATTGTTAATATTTTGTGTAAATGCTTCTGCCATCAGTGAAAAAGATGGTTCAATGTAGAAGAAGATCTCTTGCAAAAATTGATTATTGTGGCATAACAAAATGTCAATATGGCAGCCCCTCCAATTCTTTGTCAGATACAGTGTTAAAATCTGCCCAAATGTAAAGAAATTAATAACATTATTTCTGAACAATTAAATAAATCACCATACATTTCACTAAAGTGTGTGTCTGTGTAAAGAATCTTACATGGGATAAAACCTACAACGTTGTGAAAATGCATTTATGCGTTATCTGTTGGCAGTATCAAATTCAACCGCTAATTTTATCTGCCACTCTGAACTTGGTTTGTCTTTTATTACTGATACGATAAAAATGAACCCTTTTTTACTTTGGCATAAGGTTTGGGTATCAAATGAAACCAGTTTTAATCGTGATGTAATCACGGATTGTTTAAAACTAGATAGGGCTATTACCATACCCTGGCTTGGTTATATTAAAGAAATGGCTAACGAAATTGGCCACCCTGAATATTATGAGACACCGGAGAGTATGGTATCTATCTCAAGAAAGGCACTACAAATAGAGTGTCTGACCCATTTAGAGAACAAGAGATGGCACAAAGAAAGAGGAAAAATAACTGTTATGGATAACCAAATGATGCTAACTTGTTCAGGTATACAGCCCTACTTGATACAGGTACAGAGAAGCTTTGACCGCATACTTTTTTTTTCTCTAACATATTTTTTATTAGTTTTTTTGTACAAATTACATCATACGACAGAACTATCAAGTCACCCCTCACAGGGGGTCCCAAGATGCAATGAGACTGTAAGTGGCTAATAACACTTAACATTCCATATCTGCCCAACCCCGGTATCACTGGATTGCTAAAAAAGATTACAGTTCCTTGTATTGACGGGGTGTGGGTGAGGCCTCTAACAACTGTTAATGATAGTCAGTGTGTCAATATATGTCCCATCTTTCTTTTGCGATGGGAAGAACATTGAATCCCTCTGCAGAGGGAGGCACCCGAACAGTTCTCATTTATGCAGCAACAATCCCCAACCAGGGGGGAAACGGAAACAACAAACACAAAAAGGGAAAGAGTAAAAACAGACACTCAATCCCTCCCTCCCCTCCCGACAATGGTGGCGGCGGCGTACAAACATCTAGTCTAACTATGGCCGAGTAAGGCAGATTATAGTTGAAAAAGATGAAGAGCTCTAATAGACGAAGGGCATACAGCAGACAGTAGGCCTCGGAAGAGGAAGGCCACCAAAGGTCCCCATTTGAATTCAAAGTTCTTAAAGTCATCTCGAAAGACATCAGACATTCGTTCCAGACTGAGAAGTTTCCACAATCTAGAATGCCACAGGGAGATCGCTGGTGCTTCCCTCCTTTTCCAGGCGACTGCCAGGGTAACTTTCGCTGCGCCTATACATAGCCACAAGATTGTTTTGTCTGCTCGTGTCTGATGTTCTAGTGCAGGGTCACGAAGACCTAAAAGGACCCCCGCCATGGTCGTTGGAATAGGGTACCCCAAGATATCCTTAATGTGTGCGAGTATTTCCTCCCAGTAGGGGCGAATAGATGGGCAATCCCACCAGATATGTTTAAAATCTCCCAGTAACCCACACCCTCTCCAGCATCTATCAGAAGTGTTGGGAAAGATCCGCTTGAGCCTAGAGGGGTGGAGGTACCAGTCCATCATGGTCTTTAGGTGGGCTTCCCGTAGGTCAGAGGAGTGATTGAACCGTGTAATGTCTGTCCATAGGTGTCCCCAGTCAATATCCGAGATGGGACGCTGTAGAATGTCTTCCCACATGGACATGTATCGCGGTCTCGGGGAAACTGTAGTGGTGAGAAGAAATTTGTATATGAAGGAGATCGCTCCCTTCATAGTTGTGGTCTTGGTAAGAAAGGATTCGAATTTAGTGAGGGGCCGGGTAGCTGCGTCGCGTATTTGCAGTGTGAGGGCCCAGTGCATCAGTTGGGTGTAGTGGTATCATTCTATGTTTCCCAAGTTATAGTCCCGCTGGCAATTGTCGAAGGTGAGCGGGTCATAGTTATGGAAAAGGTGGGTTAAAGCAAGACAGCCCCCTTCTCTCCAGGCAGCAAAAGGCCCCTCCTAAGTACCCGGCGGGAACTCAGGATTAAAATGTAGCGGTGTAAACGGGGAAGGGAAAGAGGTCCACCTATCGTCTCCCGCCACTGTATCCCATACTTTCACTGTTGTGCGCGTGGGTGTAGCGATGTATGTGTTTGGGGGTCTATCTTTCTTAGGGCGCCATATCAGGTCCCAGATGGTTCTCCCAGTCATGCTATGGTCCATATGCAGCCAATGTTTGTCGGATTCCCCTTTCGACCACTCGACCAAGACTCTTAGCTGCGCTGCCTTGTAATATAACTGGATGTCAGGGAGGCCTACTCCCCCCTCCGAGCGAGGGCGACGTAGCAGGGAGAAGGAGAAGCGGGCATGCCCCCCTTGCCATATAAAATGCAGGATCATATTCTTAACTCAGCGGAAAAAGTCCCTTTCTAGCTCTACGGGTAGGGCCTGGAATAAATAAAGAAGCTTAGGGAGGAGTGTCATTTTTACTGCGTGAATCCGGCCCAGCCAGGATAGGAAGAGGGGCCTCCACTTTGTAAGTTCCGCTTGGATGCGGTTGAGAATGGGTGGAAAATTAGCCGCATATAGCCTCTCAATCTTCGGCGTCAGTTGAACCCCTAGATACTGTATGGAAGAAGAAGCCCATGCGAGGGGGGTAAGGGGTTGGAGTCTGTGGACCTCTGTAGATGGCAAAGTGAGGTTAAGGATATAGGATTTGCTCAAATTTATTTTAAAGCCTGCAACTAATTCATAACGTTCCAGTTCTGTCTGCAGGGCTGGGAGAGATACTGCCGGTTTGGAAAGGGACAGGAGAACATCGTCTGAGAATAGGGAGATTTTGTGTGTTTCCCCAGCGAATGGTATACCCAGAGTACTGGGATTATCTCTAATTGCCACTGCTAGGGGCTCAATGCTGAGGTCGAAGAGTAGAGGTGAGAGGGGACACCCCTGTCTAGTGCCTCTAGTCTGTTGGCCTTTTCAATGAGATGGATAATTCTACGGGTGTTGTCGTGAGTTTGGCGGCCCTTAATGAATCCGGACTGGTCCGGATGTATGAGGTCAGGCATGAGATCGTTCAGTCGTTTGGCAATGATGGAGGAATATAATTTGGCATCTAGATTGAGAAGGGCAGTAGGGCGATAGGAGGTACAATGTTGGGGTCCTTTCCGGGCTTCGGTATCACTGAGATCATGGCTTCAGTCATAGATGCAGTAGGTTCCCCGGCTTCGGCCATCTTGTTGAAAAGTCGCGTAAGGTAGGGGCAGATGTCTGGGGAAAAGGTCTTATAGAAAAGGGCGGTATACTGATCCGGACCTGGGACTTTGTGGGGCTTAAGGGCTTTAATCACTAAATTGACTTCTTCATAGGTGAAGGGAGCAGAGAGTAGCTCGTTCCATTCGTTGGAAACCTGAGGTAGGGGCAACGCACAGAGATACTCCTGTTGGGTGTCAGTATCTAGGTCCTCCCCGGAGTATAGAGCGTCATAAAATGAGCCAAAGAGTTCGGCTTTGTCTTCATCCTTGTGCGTAACATCCCCAGCGGGGTCCACAATGCCCCCTATGTATTCCTTCTCCCATTTATCTCGTAGTTGCCTGGCTAAATGTTTACCAATTTTATTGCTTTGGGAGTAAGATAAGTGGCGGAGTTTAAGGAGTGTGAACTCAGCTGCTGTAACACTTTTCGCCCTAAGTGGGATGGGTATGCCCAGACGTGGGTCCCTTGCTCACTGCGCCACTGGATTCAAGCCAGCCTGGCTGAAGAAGGGTGAAATACCCTGAAACCGGTCCCAGGATGCTTGTTTCCGGTCCAGGGAGGACCTGGCCTGGCAGTTCGGTCTGGACTGTTCCCATGGGGCACAGGGTCAAGACTGATTTGCATATGGCTGGGTCCAAACTGGGGTGGCGTAGTGGGCAAAAGAACGATGGATTTAACCCAGATCTTTTGACTGGGGGAGAATGTTTGCATTGTCAGCATTCCGTCCATCATTTGTTTGCTGTAACACTTTTCGCCCTAAGTGGGATGGGTATGCCCAGGCGTGGGTCCCTTGCTCACTGCGCCACTGGATTCAAGCTAGCCTGGCTGAAGAAGGGTGAAATACCCTGAAACCGGTCCCAGGATGCTTGTTTCCGGTCCAGGGAGGACCTGGCCTGGCAGTTCGGTTTGGACTGTTCCCATGGGGCACAGGGTCAAGACTGATTTGCATATGGCTGGGTCCAAACTGGGGTGGCGTAGTGGGCAAAAGAACGATGGATTTAACCCAGATCTTTTGACTGGGGGAGAATGTTTGCATTGTCAGCATTCCGTCCATCATTTGTTTGCTGTAACACTGTTATTATAAATGGCGCGAAGCTTACCGCGGAGTGCTGTCAAATGCCGGAGAGTCTGCCGAGTGGGGTTCAGTTTGTGGGCATTTTCGACAGAGGACAGTTCCTGCTCTAGTTGCTCTCTTTCCCTAGCACGTTGCTTGTTTAGTGCCGAGTTAAGTGCAATACACTTCCCTCGGAAGACTGCTTTGAGTGCGTCCCAGGTGATAAACTCTGATGTGTCCTCTGGTTTGTTAACCTCAAAAAAGTCTTTAATAGTGTCTCTGAGTTTAGCACAGGATTCTTTATCTCTCGTTAACGATGCCGGAAAGTACCACCTGGGCGCAGTCGGTGCGTCCCCGCGCCAGGACAGACAGATGGAGAACAAACTATGGTCGGAGACAGAAAGAGGGAAGATTTTGGCATCCTGAAGGGAACCCAGAAGGGACTGACTAATAAAAATATAATCAATCCTGGAGTACGTGCGATGCACTTGTGAGTAAAAGGTATAATCCCGTGTTTGTGGGTAAATAGTACGCCAGGAGTCTAGTAAGCCTAGGTCTTGGATTCGTTGTTGAGTGTCAGTGGAAAAAGAGCCCAGTTTGGAGCGCTGTGAGTGTGTGCTGTCCATTTCCTTATGCCAAGTCAAATTGAAGTCTCCCATGAGGACTATCTGTCCTTCCACAAAATCCAGCATTTTCCCCAGCAGTGTGTGTAGGAATAGTGTCTGACCAGAATTGGGCGCGTATATTGCTACAAAGGTGCATATCTTCCCTCTCATACGGCCCTTGACCATGACCCAACGGCCCTCCTTATCGCTAAGAACATCTAGGGGTTGGAATTGTATGGTAGAGCGGAACAGTATTGCCACTCCCCTATGCTTGGTAAGTGCTGAAGATCGGTAGATCAAGGGGTATTGTTTGTGTCTAAAGCGGGTGTCTTCGGTTCTAGCGAGATGTGTCTCCTGGAGTGCCACCACATCTAAATGGTGGTCGATAATATACTTCCAAACTTTCTGGTGTTTTTGAGGGGAATTAAGCCCTTTGACATTCCAGGTTCCTATTGTAACTGTCATAGTGTCAGCAGTGGATGTACAAACTCTGTAGAAGCCCCCTTATCCAAAGTGTGTACTGCGACGTCGCCAGCCCCGAGAAGGTTGTGTTGCTCATTCATCCCAACCGAAGGAGTACAAGTACCCCAGGGCCCGCCAGAGCTAAATGATAAAAAGCTGCCACCAAGTCCCCACCCCAACCCACCCCAAACCTCCAACCAAAGAAAACAAACATAAATAGAAATACAATTCCAAAATTTGTTAACAGAGTTCCGCCGGGAGCACATAACTCCCACGGAGACCAGGGGGAACAACGGGTCCGAGGTCCCCGTCCACGCCCACCCCGGCTACAAAGTCAAAAAAACGAAAGCTTAACATTGTCTAGACACGGCTAAAAAACATTGACAAGCATAATCCCTCCCATAGTGAAAGTTTGTATAGGTCGTCAGCAAAGGAGGATAAGGCGCATTAAGGAATGCTGCCCACCCTGGTGGTGTCAACCCTGATAAATGCAAAAGAAACCGCACATAGATAGCGCCAACATATCGCTCAGAGCAGGTGTAAAAAAAAAAAAAAGAACCCCCAAACGAGAGGCATAGTTCTTACTTTGAGGAGGTGGCAGTCCATAATCGTTCGAGTCCCTCCCCAGGTAATCAGGGTCTCCGAAAAGTCCGGACCCAGGCATATCATGGTGTAGACGATCTCGGCGTGTGGCCGGAGAGCGTCATTGAAGGCTGTGATCCGTCCCAGCCCTCGGCCATCGCCGGGGAGAAGAGCCAGTAAACAGCAAGAATCGCAGAGGCCCAGAACCCCCATTGGGCTCAGGGGAACGGCAGACCCTCGACCCAGAGGAGAGCCTCAACCAGTCATTGTCGGCCCCTGCGCGTGCTTGCCGACCACCCAAAAGCCGTTGGCGTTCCTCGTGATTGAGCTCCATTTTTGTCTGATGTGGCGTCCGAGTCGACCAGCGGGAGCACCAAGAGCTCAAGACCCTCCTTCAGATCGGTGATGTGGTGGCGTTTGTTCTTAAAATCAAAGCTTAGTCCAAATGGATATGTCCACCTGTACCGAATGTGGTCCTCACGGAGCTTGGTAGTAATGCTTCTAAACAATTGTCTCCGTGCCAGAGTTGCCGGAGCTAGATCTTGGTAGATGGAGCACGGATAATTTTGGAATGAAATGGAGCTTGGAGGATCGCCTCTTTCACTTTGAAAGAATGGAATTTTGCTAGGATATCGCGCGGTCTTTTCTTCTCACCAGGCTGTGTGATGCCCACACGGTGTACCCTGTCCAGTTTGATTTTAAGTGTTTGGGGGGCCATAATCTCTGCAAACAGGCCCTCCACGAAAGCCGCCAGATTGGGCCCCTCTGCGCCCTCTTCAAGATCTCTAATACGTACGTTCTCTCTCCGTGACCGATTTTCAAGGTCCTCCGTCTTGAGTAAAGATTGGTGGAGCTGTTCCTGAAGTCGGCGGACATCCCCCCGCAGCTCTGTAGTTAGTCGCTCTTGCTCCTGAGAGTGCGTCTCCAGATCGAGGACCCTAGTGCCCATGGAGTCTACATCTTGTTGGAGGGAGGTCAGCCGATCTGTTAAATCTGCCCGCATTTGGTCTATGGAGGTTGTAATATCCTGGCTTAGGTCTTTGCGGAGTTCCGTTTTGAAATATTTGAACATAGCTGCCATATCTGCCTTCGTGAGGGCCATTGCAGTGGCTCCTGTGTCTCCTCGCAGCGTCGGGCGCTTGTCTGAGGGAATGAAAAAGTCTGAGACTTTACCCGTCTGCTTGCTCGTCGTCTTCCTTGGCGCCCTCTTTGGCGGCACAGGGTGCGGACCAGGCAGGCCCCTGAGTAGCTGTCTGAGAAGATGAAGCTGCTGTGCTCCCAATTGCCAGCGACTGAAATGGAGGATTGAGGTAGAGGGAGGGCTGTCAGGTTCCCAGGCGTGGATTCTGCGAGGGGTATACGGTCTCCCAGTCAGGAGTGCCTCACGGGGCGTGGGTCATGGCTAGTTGGCGCCAGCAAAGCCATGTAGGAGTGCAACCAGCGAGGAAGGACCAATGAGGGGTGCCGTAGACTGTGGCCCGAAAGGTCGTGCCTGTGTGTAATGGCTGCCCGCCGAGAGTCGTAGACGTAGGCTGGGTCTGGCCTTCAAGCGCCAGTAGCCGCCGGCGTCGTGATGTGAGGAGGCCGAGATCCCCCAGGGCACGATCACCCTCGCGCAATCTGTGTTGCCCGGTTCAGGTCAGGCCCGTAGGCAAATCGAGATTGTGTTGCAGGGCCTTGGGGCAACTCGGCGGTGTCAGTAACCCCAGACCGGTGGGTAACCAGGAGGCAGGCTGGAAATGCGGGGGAAGACCGCAGGCTTTGCAGGCAGCCGGGGCCAGGCTAGGGTGAGCCAGGTGTGGCGCCAATCACCGTCCGGAGGGCGCCGACGGCCGCCATCTTAGGGCCAGGCAAGCGTCAGGTGAAATGTCTCGGGGGGGGGGCGCCGCCAAAGTGAGGTTGATTCTTGTGCCCCCCGGCCCAGAAGAGTCAGCGGGAGTCTCCGCGGTGCGGCAGCACGGCAGCAGTCCTACCTCCCGGAGGCAGCCCCAGTTCACGGCGTCCCCGGCATGGCGCCGGCCGCCATTCTATGCGCCGCCGTCTCCCTCCGTTGCCGAGGATATCAGGCGTCTCCACGGTCCCAGGAACGGGCAAAGTCGCTCCGCAGGTGCCCCAGGCACTCCGCTTCAGGAAGGGAGCATTGCCATCCCGGATGAAGCCATGTAGCCGCCTAGAGCCGGGCCGGAGCAGCGCGTGGACCGGGAGCCGAGACGAGCTACATCCGCTCAGCCATCTTGCCCGGCCACGCCCCTGACTGCATACTTTTAACTCACTTTCGTCTTGGGATATTACATAGAATGATTACTTTTCCAGAAGTTAATGATTGGTCACGAAATTTACTTCCCTGTCCGAGCGATGACATCTCAAACCAATCTACGAGACATACCATCTTATTTTGTAAATTTTACACATTACCTAGGAAAAGGTTTTGTCTTGTGGTTTGTGGCCTCCTGACCTGCCTGGCTACGTTGGCATAGGCCTGGCTGCCATGATGACTTTTGCGCACGTTACTCTTAGCTGTTGTTCTAGCACCCTCTGCTCCTGCCAAGTTATTTTACGACTGTCTGCATTTTCTGTTTCTCACCTTTTCTCCTGTTCCCTTTGGGCTCAGTCTGAACAACAGTTACAAGGTCGAATAACACGTCCCTGGTTCTTGCTGATTTGGCCCGTCCCTCGCACCTAGACATAACACCATGTACAGCTGCTATGGAGAAATTAGTGTGCTTTTAATAATGCGGTTTGCCCGCCCTAAGGCACTTGGAGGTGACCTTTCCAGAGAGAAGAGCTGTGTTTGTCTGCTGATGTAGTTTTGCATCTAGAGACTGAGGTATGGGGGTTCGCTAGTCAAAGCCCAGAGGCCTTCTATTTATATAATAAACTGGCTTCCAGCACGGGGAGGGTGGTAATGTTAGTTAGACATATATCCACTGCTTTATGAGATGCTTTCCCCGTTCGTATTCTATGGTGTTGTAACTATGCTGATTATATTATTCATATGCATTATGCTAGTAGTACTGACACGTGTACTGTATCTTAGAGCACGTAAGTCGAAATAAATGTTTTGAACTACACAGTGTCTCTTATTACGGATGTTGTGGACAGGTACGAGTGTGACGAAAGAGTGTTCTTGCCTCTGCGAATCCTGAGAGAGAGATACCGTGTTCTGGGTTGTCTAATCATTGGTACATTGGTGCTAATGGGACGCTAAGGCTAGTTGGGTTGGGGTTTTGGGTGCTAAGGTTTATGGTTGGCTCACCACTATATTCCGAGGTCCTATTATCCTGTGCATAGCTCTGTATGTGCAGAAACCCTATGACATGGCGCCCAACGTGGGGCAGCTTATCTGCGAGACGCTTGAGTAGTACTTGTGCTTGTCCACGACCCCTCACATACGCTTCCGGAGGCGTGTGTGACGGTGATACCTCCTATATTGATGTTTTTGTAGGTTCTTTCAAGCTTGAAGTTGTTAAAAAAGGTTTCTTAATCTAACCCTTTTTGTGCTGCCTCCTGTTAGGTTGTCGATCATTCCCGTTTGTAATGGCGGGTATAAACATAGCGGCACATAGCCGCACAGCACTCCGGTATCACTTACGGGTGTATGGAGTGCCAGACGCGGGGGTCGAACTAGTCTTTGTGGTTCAAGCCGACCCGGCTTACCACTTTGAGGTGTTCTACTCTTGGATCACTTTTCCAGCCGTGGATGCGAACGATAACTTGTTCCATGAATATGAACCCACTGCTGTTCCTGCTGCCTATAGACCTTATACTAATCTTGAAGTACCGCTCACGGCGTGGCAGCACCGTGTTTGGTTTGATGGCGCCCTCCCACAACCGACTACCACGGTTCGTTTAGGCCCCTTATCTATTGAGGGGGCCACTTGGCCTGTTTTGGCCGGGTACACCCCACATCCGCGTTATATGACTATACCAGTCGCGGAACTACGCACTATGTATGCGGCTTTGGTACACGTGCATCGAGCCTTAGTGCGATATGTCACAGGCAGCCTCCATGGAGCCGCTCCTGGAGTTGCCGGCCAACCAGCTGCTGCAAGCGGAGTAACTATAAGTCCTGTCATGGTGAACTCAGTGATGGGCAAACGTCCACAGAATAAGGATGACTTTCCTTATTGGCTTGCAGAAAAGTTCGACCAGTTGGAGGCAGTTTTTCCACATACAACCCCGGTGGATAAACACCGCATTCTTACGATTAGTTTGCCAAAAGACTTAATACCCGAGTTGACAGCATGCGATAACTGGGGTAAGGTATTCGCAGCAGTATATTCTAAGTGTTTTGGTACTCCTTCCATGACTGTTCTCCCCTCAGTAATTAAAAAGTACAGGATGAACACGGCCCTGAAGCGGCTGTGGAATTAGGGATGAGACTGGTGGGAGTGTTTAATGTAGTAGCTGAGCTGATCCTTGCGAATGTCAAGGGCGATGCAGTGAACTTTCAAGTAGCAAATGCTTTGGCTTTAGTCCCAGAATTGGACAAGCCTCGCGAATTACCGAAAATTATTACCCAGGCTTACAAAACTATTGGTAGAAATAGCCTGGGTAACAAGCCTTTTGTAAAACAGCAAACACAATCGCAAACACAACAACAACAAACCAAATCTCAGTCTGAGAAAGATGAGAAACCAGTCTTCACTAAAAAGAGCTGGAGGCTGAAAAAACAGGGTAAGCAACAAAAGAAGCCGGGGTCGAGAGGCGTATCCCCGGTTTCAGTTTCTTCTGAACGCACTTATGATTTACGCGATAGAGCGAGAATTAAGTCACCGGATAGGTTTCAGATCCCTGATACGCGTTCTCCTCGTTCTTCACAGGCACAGACTTCGTCACAGGCCGGTGGAGGAGACCGCCAGGATAGAGGAAGGGACCGAGAGGCCCCCCAGGGACGAGACCAGCCTCGACAACAAGTCAGAGGAAAAGCGGAAGACGCTCAACGTTTTCGACCACAATTTCAGAAGAAGAAAGTTGCCGCTGTAACAGCGAAATATGCCACAGACGGTGAGAACGAGGCTCCTGAATTGGACGTGGGCAGTAACCCTCCTAGACAGTGCCGCGGAAGTTACCATAGTGCGGGAGGCGCTACGTCCTCATATGGAGGCGACAGCAACTGAAACATTCATTACTGTTGAAACAGCAGACACCAGAGTGGCACCCCCAGACAGACTATTTAATATTGTCATCCAAATAGAAGGTGATATACAGCGTGTAATTAAAGGGATTTTTTGGGAAAATCTGACCTCTTCATATGACATTTTGTTAGCAGAGGCGGATTGGCCACCCCCATTCGTACTAGCTGCGCGTAAAGGGGAGGAGGTAATCCTTCCGAGCTTTTCTCGACATGTCCCAAAGGACAAAGCGGAGGCTCTTGCAGCAGAGTGGGCTGTGTCCCTAGCTCCAGCGTTATTCCGCAATCACGTGGGTTGGGACGAAGAATCTCCCCCCCATGAAATACCTTTGCGGTCACTACCGCAGCCACAACCCCAATATCCCATAAAACGTGAAGCCAAAGGCCCCGTTTCTGACATTCTGACTCAGTTGGAATATCAGGGAGTAATTGAACCCTGTGTATCACCTATGAACAATCCCCTTTTCGCGGTTTCTAAACCCGATGGATCGTACCGCTTAGTATTGGATTACCGGCATTTGAACTCTCATTGTCAGACCTTTGCGGTGCAAAACACACATAGTTCTGCGCTTGTAGACAGTCTTGTTCGTAAAAAATACAAAACGACCCTTGACCTTTCAAATGGATTCTACACGCACAACATAGCCCCGGAGAGTGGCCAATGGTGCGCTTTTACATCCGGTGGTAAAATGTTCAAATTCAGGCGTCTTCCTATGGGCTACCGAAATAGTCCAGGCATATTTGCCGCTCGTGTTGTCTCTTTGTTAGACGGCATCGATCCAGACGCCTGTTTGTACGTAGATGACATTTATCTGACGGACGACGAATTGTTTCCGCATCTGACCCGAGTCGACCGCATTATTCTTGAATTTGCGGTCCAAGGTTACAAATTTAACTTTGCCAAATCTTATATTGCTGAATTTACCGTTTTGTTCTTGGGCTACGAGCTCAACAATGAAGGTAAGGGATTAGCCCCCCATTTCCTGGAGAAATGTGCACTTTTGTGCCCTCCTACTAATCTGAAGAAACTTCAGTCCTTGCTGGGTTTTCTGAACTTCGGGCGTACCTACATTCCCGAATATGCCCAGCGTATCAAGCCACTGTATGCCTTGATACAACCCACCTTTTCGAAGTCTTGCTGGCTTCCGGAGCATACCTCCATTCTGCAGTCTTTGCAGACAGACCTTCTTGAGTCTAAATACCTTTTGACACGTGATAACCACACAAACCTGGTGATTAGAATTATTCCAGGGGCAGTGGGTTTCACGTACTTAACCTTTAACGAAGGTGATACAGTACCCATCGCATACAAGTCACATCTTTACACTTCTGCAGAAATGCGGTTTTCATCTGTGGAAAAAGTTCTGACAGCAGTGCAAATGGCGATTCTAAAGGAGCGCGCACTGGCACAGGGAAAACGCATTCTGGTGGTAACACCATATGCTGCCCTAGAGGCAGTGACAAAGGCAAGTGTACCGAACTCTAAAGCTTTGCACCCCCGTTGGATTCAATGGGCAACATCTTTGACGTCTCCGGATGTCACTTTCATATTCGATTCTTCTCTTCAGACTCAGGAGTTCTTACAGTATGAATTCGTTCATCCTCCTCCTCTGTCTTTATTGCCGCTTGAGAATTACGACTGTGTGATCTACACCGATGGTTCGGCACAACCGGCCACGGGTTCCAAGCATGCTTATTCGGCCGCATGTGCTATTGTTGCAGGTACTTTTGTGAACGGAAAGTTCAAATCCACTGTGGTGCACACTCAAACACTCGGGGACAGTCCCGCACAATTGGCCGAATTGCGTGCATTGGTGCTTGCGCTTGAGTTCGTAAATCCTGATGTGACCACTTTAATCGTGTGCGATTCTTACTACTGTGTTCAATCATGCAATGACAATCTGTTCTTTTGGTCGCAAAACGACTATAGAGACGCTAAAGGCAACACAATCAAGCACAAAATGCTTTGGGTTCGAGTGGCAGAATTACAACGACGTCTGCCACACACACAGGTGGTTCACACCCTAGGCCATCAGCGGGTGGGCGCACACGCTGTTGGTAACAGTCTGGCGGATGAAGCTGCCAGATCAGCAGTAGTCACGTGTTCAGTAGCAGCAGTTACTAGATCCATGTCTAAAATAGACACTGATATCTTAGCAGCTATTGCTGCAACAAAGGAAGGAACGAATTACCCTAGGGGTTTCCCTTCCAAATATTCTTACCAGTTAGGTCCCGAACAGGCTCCTTATGTAACAATACCTGACGTTGGTGATCGGCTGATACCCAACGCGGACCGCAGACTTTCCTTGATAACAGCAGCACACGAAGGCATGGCTTCGGCTCATGCTGGTGTGTCTGCGACAATTTCCATTTTGCAGCAGCGTTACTGGTGGCGTGGTTTATATAAAGATACACGTACTTATGTGCTTTCCTGTGACGTTTGTCAACAGATCAAGCCTTCAACGGTCACACGACCACCTCAGACCTCGCTTGGAATTTCAAACAGACCCTTTGGGTATGTTTACTTGGATCACTGCGGTCCATTTTCTTCAGACACTGCCTATAAATATATCTTAGTGGCAGTGGACTCGTGCACACGGTTCATCTGGGTCTGGCCACAATGGAGTGCCTACGCTCGAAATGTCATCAGGGATTTGCGTGTCTTTGTGGGAATTTTTGCATGCGGCACCTTCCATTCTGACCAAGGTCCGGCGTTTGCCTCTAAGGCTTACAAGGACGCAATGGGCTCCTTGTGGGTGCGGGTGAAATTTAAGTCTCCGTATAGGCCTGAGGGCAACTCTATCGTTGAACGAATGAACCGTGACTTAAAGCAATCCTTGACAGCTAGAGTTATAGGTACTGGCAGGAACTGGCTGGCCCACTTGTATACCGTTCAGCATGCTCTTAATAATCTCCCTAGAAGGCCTCTGGGTGGGCGGACCCCTTACGAAATGCTCTTTGGCATACGAATGTTTGTGCCTGACCTTGATGGTCTAGACATGGCGGCGCAATCCGCCAAGTTTGATGTAGATAACCATTCTACTATGTTGCAGGACTTACAAGAAGCCCGAGACAAACTTGCAATTGCACATTTGCCTTCAGCCACAGACCCTGCTCTGCAGATTCCGGTAGCCGGCTGGCTTCCGAAGATTGGCGACCTGGTTCGAGAGAAGGTGGAGAACAAAAAAGAATTTGGCCCCTCTTTTCGTGCACCGGTTCCAGTACTGGGCTTGAAGGGAACACGTACAGTCATCTTACCACCTCTTCCTGGTCGGAAGGAGAACAGATACATCTCAGTGGAAAATGTCAAGCTACAACATCTGGCCGATCCTGAATAGTGTTACACCAGCGGTCTCTTGTCCTGCCATTTACCGGACTTGTGTTCGTGGCCCATCTGCTCGAACGGTCACTGATGTTACCATGGAGATGATTGATATGCCTGAAAATATATTCGAACCCCCTGTCTCCCCCTGCATCGACGAGGACGAGTATACTTATCCCGCCACAGAGTCGGTGGCACACCAACCAACAACGCCACTGAGCCCGACACGTTATTCTTTCGACTCGGATTCCAAATCATCAACTGTCCCGTCAAAGTTCAGTCTTTTTGTATCATGGTTTAGAGACAATTTTTTGGTTCCACCCTGGACATACATCTGGTTGGTGCTTTTCTTGATTTTTTTGTTCATGTCCATTGGCTTTGTCTCAGTGTTTTTTCTACTCATAAATGGTCACTATTTACCTGAATGCTCTGCTGTGAACAGTGTTGCTGGAACTTTGGCTCCACATTCCTCCTCTCACATCATGAAGCGTGACCACACATTTGTGAACATTTCAGCGTTTCCAGTTGCTGATGGCATCGCATGGGATGCGGTAAACTTTCAAATCCATGGTCCGACAGAAATTATTAATGTACCAAATGTCCTTCGAGTTTCAATGGGTGATGTAGTAAAAAGTAATATTCATTCTGACGATTGGGATGTGCATGCCGTTGAAGCATTGTTTGCTGATTTGAAATATTATGCTTCTTTTAATGCTGAGGATTTGTATATGAATTCTGCGAATTATGCCGATTTGTATTGCTACCAGCATTGGGGCAACCATTTTCTCCACAAACCGAGTGCACTGCGCAGCCCTGTTAACTATACCCAATGGGAACATTGCCCAAACCCCTTACCAGGTAGCTCCCAGACTCTTAGAAATAAATTCACCTATTTCACTGATTTCAATCGATCAAACCCTGGGTCCTATTATTTTAAAGTGAATGCCCCATTGACTCAAAAATCATGTTGACCCACACCAAATTGCTTTATTCGGGTTCCTTTTTGAGCGCCTTAGCGGTGGGTGGTTATGAGTACTGGAAGGACACTGTGGATTTGAAATCAATCTGGGGTTCGAAACCATGGCAGGTGCAGGGCACTGAAGCTTTGCACCGTGCTTGCCTTATCCCGGCCCAAATTGTGTTTCTGAATGCTTCCATTTATCAAACTACGTGTTGGGGGTTAGCTACCACTAAACAATTACTTGCACCAGCCATCCCATCCTTGTCGGGATCCCCCAATGATAGCTTGCGTTTTAATATGTCCCTCGCTACCTTGCAGGCTTTGTTTCAAAACAATTCCTTTAATGTCTCTGCACTGGTACAGTCACCCTGGTTAGCATGGCCCATATTATCTAATGCATGCCAACTGCGTTTTCATGGCACAGTTCCTGGCTACACACAGGACAAGCCTGATCTAAGATTTGCTGAAACTCGTACTGTCACTACGTATTCAGTGGGTAAATTATGTAAACAATGGCTACAACATTCGTCCTTAGACTCTGTTAAGAAATATTTGTCCCTCCTATCAGGCACTATTGATCTGTCCGACTTTATTTTGGGACCTCGTGGTCCCCGACCGAAGAGATTCATTTATGAAACGTATAATGAACTCTGGAAGCTGTCACAAATGGAAGCCGCTTCCCGTCTTCGGGAAATAGACCAAGCAAATTTGGAAAAGGTGCTTGCTGTTGTTGACAATAGCATAAATACCCTGACTTCCCGCATTTACACATTAGAGAATATTGTGTCCTCTGTTGTTGATATTGTACAAGACGATGTTTCTATTTTGTATCATGGTCAGAATCAATTGCGTTCAGTAATGCAGTTTGCGTGGACTTTACAAACCCTTAAGTTAGGTAAAGTTCCTTGGAATTTATTAAATACCACTGCCATTTTTCTGCCTTTTAATTTGACTGACAAGCAGCAGTTTATGTCCATGAAGGATGCATCTTACACTTTGTCACATATCAAGAAAGTGGATCCTTTACCATTCTCTATAGCGGAACTAGATTCTGCTGTGTGGCTAGTTCATGGAGTTATTGCTTTACCTTTTTCCTTGTTTGAATTTAGCTCGTGCATGAAACATTATCCTGTGGGCCGATTCCAGCCTTTGGGTAGTGCTTTCCTACATGAACTCTGGTCCTTGCCTTTCATGTATAAATGCCTTAGAGACGGCAAGGAAGTGTTTCTCACGGGGGAGTCTTGTGATTCAACTGTGGGTCATTCGCTTATTTGTAAACATATTAAATTGCACGGAGCTTGTAGCGTTTCCGCTCCGAATCTTGCATGTGTGCTAAAGGGTATTCCTGCTCCTGCTATTTCTCCTACTTTTACTTTGCTTACTAACGGTAGCTATTTGCTTTTAAATAACGAAGACTGTTGTGGGCTACAAGCTGGCATTCCGTATATTGTTACGGTCTCACACAGGGTTGTCTGCTGCAAGAATGTGCTTTTCCCTCCCCCTCATGACATCGTTGATAACTCTGTTTGGCCTTCCATTCCAACCATGGAAGCAGATTTCAATAAGTTGAGCAGAATAAAGGCCCTTTTATTGAATGAAGAGGTTACGCTCACGTCCGCCTGGGAGACATTCGTTCTCCAGGTGGCGAGTACCCACAGTGAAATACAGGCCCTTTTGAACACCAACCTCCCCCAACATTTTGGGAGTTAATTCATCGTATTTTTAACGCATCAAACACTGAGGGTCTAGTGCATTTTTTACGATTGTAGGGTCTGGCCTGGTCTCCACCTTCCAAACTATTTTCGGTGTGATACCGGCGTTCATACATTCTATATTCTCTAGCGTCTTTGGTGGTTTCCCATTGATCCTCGCTTTGGCGGCTGGTGTCTTGCTGTTGGTCTGTTTTCTGCGCAATGGCTGCTCCCCACTGGGCCCTTCTCGATCCCGAACGCCTCCAGCTGCTCCGTGAGCGACTTTTGGTTGGCTTCGATGTTCTGCCCTTGGCGACTATCAGTGTGTCCTACACCCTTTCCTTTCGCTTTGCGTATTTCACTTGCGTGCAACCTGTGATGTCCTGCATCCGCTGTCCTTTCACATGGACCATGGATTATTGCCTCTCCAATTCGTCATTGTCTGTTCCGGATTTTGTTCGGTTGGTGGGTCCCTTAGAGGCCCATGAACGGGACTGTTCCGTTGCCGGCGTTATGATGCGTGCGGCTGCACTGGGGATTTTGGCACAATGGGATATCTGGGCGGCTGCTCAGAATCTCCTACAACAAAGTTATATTGAATATCACGCAAGCTGTCCCGCATTGCTTTTGGATGCTCCATCCTCTGAGGAACATTCCTGCAGCTTTGACCTGTTGAACTGGATGGCGTCTACGTTTTTTGACGATTCCAATGATGTCCTCTTGGACGGTATAGCATTTTTCTGCACTTCCACGTTTTTGGATTAATCTGCCGTTCACTGTCAGTGGTCCGCCTCTGTTCTGCTCAGGTGTTTTGAACTCTGTCTTAGCTTTTAGTCTTGGCCGATGGACTGTCCAGGGGAGGGTGTCTTGTGGTTTGTGGCCTCCTGACCTGCCTGGCTACGTTGGCATAGGCCTGGCTGCCATGATGACTTTTGCGCACGTTACTCTTAGCTGTTGTTCTAGCACCCTCTGCTCCTGCCAAGTTATTTTACGACTGTCTGCATTTTCTGTTTCTCACCTTTTCTCCTGTTCCCTTTGGGCTCAGTCTGAACAACAGTTACAAGGTCGAATAACACGTCCCTGGTTCTTGCTGATTTGGCCCGTCCCTCGCACCTAGACATAACACCATGTACAGCTGCTATGGAGAAATTAGTGTGCTTTTAATAATACGGTTTGCCCGCCCTAAGGCACTTGGAGGCGACCTTTCCAGAGAGAAGAGCTGTGATTGTCTGCTGATGTAGTTTTGCATCTAGAGACTGAGGTATGGGGGTTCGCTAGTCAAAGCCCAGAGGTCTTCTATTTATATAATAAACTGGCTTCCAGCACGGGGAGGGTGGTAATGTTAGTTAGACATATATCCACTGCTTTATGAGATGCTTTCCCCGTTCGTATTCTATGGTGTTGTAACTATGCTGATTATATTATTCATATGCATTATGCTAGTAGTACTGACACGTGTACTGTATCTTAGAGCACGTAAGTCGAAATAAATGTTTTGAACTACACAGTGTCTCTTATTACGCATGTTGTGGACAGGTACGAGTGTGACGAAAGAGTGTTCTTGCCTCTGCGAGTTCTGAGAGAGAGATACCGTGTTCTGGGTTGTCTAATCATTGGTACATTGGTGCTAATGGGACGCTAAGGCTAGTTGGGTTGGGGTTTTGGGTGCTAAGGTTTATGGTTGGCTCACCACTATATTCCGAGGTCCTATTATCCTGTGCATAGCTCTGTATGTGCAGAAACCCTATGACATGGCGCCCAATGTGGGGCAGCTTATCTGCGAGACGCTTGAGTAGTACTTGTGCTTGTCCACGACCCCTCACATACGCTTCCGGAGGCGTGTGTGACGGTGATACCTCCTATATTGATGTTTTTGTAGGTTCTTTCAAGCTTGAAGTTGTTAAAAAAGGTTTCTTAATCTAACCCTTTTTGTGCTGCCTCCTGTTAGGTTGTCGATCATTCCCGTTTGTAATGGCGGGTATAAACATAGCGGCACATAGCCGCACAGCACTCCGGGATCACTTACGGGTGTATGGAGTGCCAGACGCGGGGGTCGAACTAGTCTTTGTGGTTCAAGCCGACCCGGCTTACCACTTTGAGGTGTTCTACTCTTGGATCACTTTTCCAGCGGTGGATGTGAACGATAACTTGTTCCATGAATATGAACCCACTGCTGTTCCTGCTGCCTATAGACCTTATACTAATCTTGAAGTACCGCTCACGGCGTGGCAGCACCGTGTTTGGTTTGATGGCGCCCTCCCACAACCGACTACCACGGTTCGTTTAGGCCCCTTATCTATTGAGGGGGCCACTTGGCCTGTTTTGGCCGGGTACACCCCACATCCGCGTTATATGACTATACCAGTCGCGGAACTACGCACTATGTATGCGGCTTTGGTACACGTGCATCGAGCCTTAGTGCGATATGTCACAGGCAGCCTCCATGGAGCCGCTCCTGGAGTTGCCGGCCAACCAGCTGCTGCAAGCGGAGTAACTATAAGTCCTGTCATGGTGAACTCAGTGATGGGCAAACGTCCACAGAATAAGGATGACTTTCCTTATTGGCTTGCAGAAAAGTTCGACCAGTTGGAGGCAGTTTTTCCACATACAACCCCGGTGGATAAACACCGCATTCTTACGATTAGTTTGCCAAAAGACTTAATACCCGAGTTGACCGCATGCGATAACTGGGGTAAGGTATTCGCAGCAGTATATTCTAAGTGTTTTGGTACTCCTTCCATGACAGTTCTCCCCTCAGTAATTAAAAAAGTACAGGATGAACACGGCCCTGAAGCGGCTGTGGAATTAGGGATGAGACTGGTGGGAGTGTTTAATGTAGTAGCTGAGCTGATCCTTGCGAATGTCAAGGGCGATGCAGTGAACTTTCAAGTAGCAAATGCTTTGGCTTTAGTCCCAGAATTGGACAAGCCTCGCGAATTACCGAAAATTATTACCCAGGCTTACAAAACTATTGGTAGAAATAGCCTGGGTAACAAGCCTTTTGTAAAACAGCAAACACAATCGCAAACACAACAACAACAAACCAAATCTCAGTCTGAGAAAGATGAGAAACCAGTCTTCACTAAAAAGAGCTGGAGGCTGAAAAAACAGGGTAAGCAACAAAAGAAGCCGGGGTCGAGAGGCGTATCCCCGGTTTCAGTTTCTTCTGAACGCACTTATGATTTACGCGATAGAGCGAGAATTAAGTCACCGGATAGGTTTCAGATCCCTGATACGCGTTCTCCTCGTTCTTCACAGGCACAGACTTCGTCACAGGCCGGTGGAGGAGACCGCCAGGATAGAGGAAGGGACCGAGAGGCCCCCCAGGGACGAGACCAGCCTCGACAACAAGTCAGAGGAAAAGCGGAAGACGCTCAACGTTTTCGACCACAATTTCAGAAGAAGAAAGTTGCCGCTGTAACAGCGAAATATGCCAGACGGTGAGAACGAGGCTCCTGAATTGGACGTGGGCAGTAACCCTCCTAGACAGCGCCGCGGAAGTTACCATAGTGCGGGAGGCGCTACGTCCTCATATGGAGGCGACAGCAACTGAAACATTCATTACTGTTGAAACAGCAGACACCAGAGTGGCACCCCCAGACAGACTATTTAATATTGTCATCCAAATAGAAGGTGATATACAGCGTGTAATTAAAGGGATTTTTTGGGAAAATCTGACCTCTTCATATGACATTTTGTTAGCAGAGGCGGATTGGCCACCCCCATTCGTACTAGCTGCGCGTAAAGGGGAGGAGGTAATCCTTCCGAGCTTTTCTCAACATGTCCCAAAGGACAAAGCGGAGGCTCTTGCAGCAGAGTGGGCTGTGTCCCTAGCTCCAGCGTTATTCCGCAATCACGTGGGTTGGGACGAAGAATCTCCCCCCCATGAAATACCTTTGCGGTCACTACCGCAGCCACAAACCCAATATCCCATAAAACGTGAAGCCAAAGGCCCCGTTTCTGACATTCTGACTCAGTTGGAATATCAGGGAGTAATTGAACCCTGTGTATCACCTATGAACAATCCTCTTTTCGCGGTTTCTAAACCCGATGGATCATACCGCTTAGTATTGGATTACCGGCATTTGAACTCTCATTGTCGGACCTTTGCGGTGCAAAACACACATAGTTCTGCGCTTGTAGACAGTCTTGTTCGTAAAAAATACAAAACAACGCTTGACCTTTCAAATGGATTCTACACGCACAACATAGCCCCGGAGAGTGGCCAATGGTGCGCTTTTACATCCGGTGGTAAAATGTTCAAATTCAGGCGTCTTCCTATGGGCTACAAAAATAGTCCAGGCATATTTGCCGCTCGTGTTGTCTCTTTGTTAGACGGCATCGATCCAGACGCCTGTTCGTACGTAGATGACATTTATCTGACGGACGACAAATTGTTTCCGCATCTGACCCGAGTCGACCGCATTATTCTTGAATTTGCGGTCCAAGGTTACAAATTTAACTTTGCCAAATCTCATATTGCTGAATTTACCGTTTTGTTCTTGGGCTATGAGCTCAACAATGAAGGTAAGGGATTAGCCCCCCATTTCCTGGAGAAATGTGCACTTTTGTGCCCTCCTACTAATCTCAAGAAACTTCAGTCCTTGCTGGGTTTTCTGAACTTCGGGCGTACCTACATTCCCGAATACGCCCAGCGTATCAAGCCACCTTTTCGAAGTCTTGCTGGCTTCCGGAGCATACCTCCATTCTGCAGTCTTTGCAGACAGACCTTCTTGAGTCTAAATACCTTTTGACACGTGATAACCACACAAACCTGGTGATTAGAATTATTCCAGGGGCAGTGGGTTTCACGTACTTAACCTTTAACGAAGGTGATACAGTACCCATCGCATACAAGTCACATCTTTAAACTTCTGCAGAAATGCGGTTTTCATCTGTGGAAAAAGTTCTGACAGCAGTGCAAATGGCGATTCTAAAGGAGCGCGCACTGGCACAGGGAAAACGCATTCTGGTGGTAACACCATATGCTGCCCTAGAGGCAGTGACAAAGGCAAGTGTACCGAACTCTAAAGCTTTGCACCCCCTTTGGATTCAATGGGCAACATCTTTGACGTCTCCGGATGTCACTTTCATATTCGATTCTTCTCTTCAGACTCAGGAGTTCTTACAGTATGAATTCGTTCATCCTCCTCCTCTGTCTTTATTGCCGCTTGAGAATTACGACTGTGTGATCTACACCGATGGTTCGGCACAACCGGCCACGGGTTCCAAGCATGCTTATTCGGCCGCATGTGCTATTGTTGCAGGTACTTTTGTGAACGGAAAGTTCAAATCCACTGTGGTGCACACTCAAACACTCGGGGACAGTACCGCACAATTGGCCAAATTGCGTGCATTGGTGCTTGCGCTTGAGTTCGTAAATCCTGATGTGACCACTTTAATCGTGTGCGATTCTTACTACTGTGTTCAATCATACAATGACAATCTGTTCTTTTGGTCGCAAAACGACTATAGAGACGCTAAAGGCATCACAATCAAGCACAAAATGCTTTGGGTTCGAGTGGCAGAATTACAACGACGTCTGCCACACACACAGGTGGTTCACACCCTAGGCCATCAGCGGGTGGGCGCACACGCTGTTGGTAACAGTCTGGCGGATGAAGCTGCCAGATCAGCAGTAGTCACGTGTTCAGTAGCAGCAGTTACTAGATCCATGTCTAAAATAGACACTGATATCTTAGCAGCTATTGCTGCAACAAAGGAAGGAACGAATTACCCTAGGGGTTTCCCTTCCAAATATTCTTACCAGTTAGGTCCCGAACAGGCTCCTTATGTAACAATACCTGACGTTGGTGATCGGCTGATACCCAACGCGGACCACAGACTTTCCTTGATAACAGCAGCACACGAAGGCATGGCTTCGGCTCATGCTGGTGTGTCTGCGACAATTTCCATTTTGCAGCAGCGTTACTGGTGGCGTGGTTTATATAAAGATACACGTACTTATGTGCTTTCCTGTGACGTTTGTCAACAGATCAAGCCTTCCACGGTCACACGACCACCTCAGACCTCGCTTGGAATTTCAAACAGACCCTTTGGGTGTGTTTACTTGGATCACTGCGGTCCATTTTCTTCAGACACTGCCTATAAATATATCTTAGTGGCAGTGGACTCGTGCACACGGTTCATCTGGGTCTGGCCACAACAGAGTGCTGACGCTCGAAATGTCATCAGGGATTTGCATGTCTTTGTGGGAATTTTTGCATGCGGCACCTTCCATTCTGACCAAGGTCCGGCGTTTGCCTCTAAGGCTTACAAGGACGCAATGGGCTCCTTGGGGGTGCGGGTGAAATTTTCGTCTCCGTATAGGCCTGAGGGCAACTCTATCGTTGAACGAATGAACCGTGACTTAAAGCAATCCTTGACAGCTAGAGTTATAGGTACTGGCAGGAACTGGCTGGCCCACTTGTATACCGTTCAGCGTGCACTTAATAATCTCCCTAGAAGGCCTCTGGGTGGGCGGACCCCTTACGAAATGCTCTTTGGCATACGAATGTTTGTGCCTGACCTTGATGGTCTACACATGGCGGCGCAATCCGCCAAGTTTGATGTAGATAACCATTCTACTATGTTGCAGGACTTACAAGAAGCCCGAGACAAACTTGCAATTGCACATTTGCCTTCAGCCACAGACCCTGCTCTGCAGATTCCAGTAGCCGGCTGGCTTCCGAAGATTGGCGACCTGGTTCGAGAGAAGGTGGAGAACAAAAAAGAATTTGGCCCCTCTTTTCGTGCACCGGTTCCAGTACTGGGCTTGAAGGGAACACGTACAGTCATCTTACCACCTCTTCCTGGTCGCAAGGAGAACAGATACATCTCAGTGGAAAATGTCAAGCTACAACATCTGGCCGATCCTGAATAGTGTTACACCAGCGGTCTCTTGTCCTGCCATTTATCGGACTTGTGTTCGTGGCCCATCTGCTCGAACGGTCACTGATGTTACCATGGAGATAATTGATATGCCTGAAAATATATTCGAACCCCCTGTCTCCCCCTGCATCGACGAGGACGAGTATACTTATCCCGCCACAGAGTCGGTGGCACACCAACCAACAACGCCACTGAGCCCGACACGTTATTCTTTCGACTCGGATTCCAACTCATCAACTGTCCCGTCAAAGTTCAGTCTTTTTGTATCATGGTTTAGAGACAATTTTTGGGTTCCACCCTGGACATACATCTGGTTGGTGCTTTTCTTGATTTTTTTGTTCATGTCCATTGGCTTTGTCTCAGTGTTTTTTCTACTCATAAATGGTCACTATTTACCTGAACGCTCTGCTGTGAACAGTGTTGCTGGAACTTTGGCTCCACATTCCTCCTCTCACATCATGAAGCGTGACCACACATTTGTGAACATTTCAGCGTTTCCAGTTGCTGATGGCATCGTGGGATGCAGTAAACTTTCAAATCCATGGTCCGACAGAAATTATTAATGTACCAAATGTCCTTCGAGTTTCAATGGGTGATGTAGTAAAAAGTAATATTCATTCTGACGATTGGGATGTGCATGCCGTTGAAGCATTGTTTGCTGATTTGAAATATTATGCTTCTTTTAATGCTGAGGATTTGTATATGAATTCTGCGAATTATGCCGATTTGTATTGCTACCAGCATTGGGGCAACCATTTTCTCCACAAACCGAGTGCACTGCGCAGCCCTGTTAACTATACCCAATGGGAACATTGCCCAAACCCCTTACCAGGTAGCTCCCAGACCTTAGAAATAAATTCACCTATTTCACTGATTTCAATCGATCAAACCCTGGGTCCTATTATTTTAAAGTGAATGCCCCATTGACTCAAAAAATCATGTTGACCCACACCAAATTGCTTTATTCGGGTTCCTTTTTGAGCGCCTTAGCGGTGGGTGGTTATGAGTACTGGAAGGACACTGTGGATTTGAAATCAATATGGGGTTCGAAACCATGGCAGGTGCAGGGCACTGAAGCTTTGCACCGTGCTTGCCTTATCCCGGCCCAAATTGTGTTTCTGAATGCTTCCATTTATCAAACTACGTGTTGGGGGTTAGCTACCACTAAACAATTACTTGCACCAGCCATCCCATCCTTGTCGGGATCCCCCAATGATAGCTTGCGTTTTAATATGTCCCTCGCTACCTTGCAGGCTTTGTTTCAAAACAATTCCTTTAATGTCTCTGCACTGGTACAGTCACCCTGGTTAGCATGGCCCATATCATCTAATGCATGCCAACTGCGTTTTCATGGCACAGTTCCTGGCTACACACAGGACAAGCTTGATCTAAGATTTGCTGAAACTCGTACTGTCACTACGTATTCAGTGGGTAAATTATGTAAACAATGGCTACAACATTCGTCCTTAGACTCTGTTAAGAAACATTTGTCCCTCCTATCAGGCACTATTGATCTGTCCGGCTTTATTTTGGGACCTCGTGGTCCCCGACCGAAGAGATTCATTTATGAAACGTATAATGAACTCTGGAAGCTGTCACAAATGGAAGCTGCTTCCCGTCTTCGGGAAATAGACCAAGCAAATTTGGAAAAGGTGCTTGCTGTTGTTTACAATAGTATAAATACCCTGTCTTCCCGCATTTACACATTAGAGAATATTGTGTCCTCTGTTGTTGATATTGTACAAGACGATGTTTCTATTTTGTATCATGGTCAGAATCAATTGCGTTCAGTAATGCAGTTTGCGTGGACTTTACAAACCCTTAAGTTAGGTAAAGTTCCTTGGAATTTATTAAATACCACTGCCATTTTTCTGCCTTTTAATTTGACTGACAAGCAGCAGTTTATGTCCATGAAGGATGCATCTTACACTTTGTTACATATCGAGAAAGTGGATCCTTTACCATTCTCTATAGCGGAACTAGATTCTGCTGTGTGGCTAGTTCATGGAGTTATTGCTTTACCTTTTTCCTTGTTTGAATTTAGCTCGTGCATGAAACATTATCCTGTGGGCCGATTCCAGCCTTTGGGTAGTGCTTTCCTACATTAACTCTGGTCCTTGCCTTTCATGTATAAATGCCTTAGAGACGGCAAGGAAGTGCTTCTCACGGGGGAGTCTTGTGATTCAACTGTGGGTCATTCGCTTATTTGTAAACATATTAAATTGCACGGAGCTTGTAGCGTTTCCGTTCCGAATCTTGCATGTGTGCTAAAGGGTATTCCTGCTCCTGCTATTTCTCCTACTTTTACTTTGCTTACTAACGGTAGCTATTTGCTTTTAAATAACGAAGACTGTTGTGGGCTACAAGCTGGCATTCCGTATATTGTTACGGTCTCACACAGGGTTGTCTGCTGCAAGAATGTGCTTTTCCCTCCCCCTCATGACATCGTTGATAACTCTGTTTGGCCTTCCATTCCAACCATGGAAGCAGATTTCAATAAGTTGAGCAGAATAAAGGCCCTTTTATTGAATGAAGAGGTTACGCTCACGTCCGCCCGGGAGACATTCGTTCTCCAGGTGGCGAGTACCCACAGTGAAATACAGGCCCTTTTGAACCCCAACCTCCCCCAACATTTTGGGGAGTTAATTCATCGTATTTTTAACGCATCAAACACTGAGGGTCTAGTGCATTTTTTTAAGATTGTAGGGTCTGGCCTGGTCTCCACCTTCCAAACTATTTTCGGTGTGATACCGGCGTTCATACATTCTATATTCTCTAGCGTCTTTGGTGGTTTCCCATTGATCCTCGCTTTGGCGGCTGGTGTCTTGCTGTTGGTCTGTTTTCTGCGCAATGGCTGCTCCCCACTGGGCCCTTCTCGATCCCGAACGCCTCCAGCTGCTCCGTGAGCGACTTTTGGTTGGCTTCGATGTTCTGCCCTTGGCGACTATCAGTGTGTCCTACACCCTTTCCTTTCGCTTTGCGTATTTCACTTGCGTGCAACCTGTGATGTCCTGCATCCGCTGTCCTTTCACATGGACCATGGATTATTGCCTCTCCAATTCGTCATTGTCTGTTCCGGATTTTGTTCGGTTGGTGGGTCCCTTAGAGGCCCATGAACGGGACTGTTCCGTTGCTGGCGTTATGATGCGTGCGGCTGCACTGGGGATTTTGGCACAATGGGATATCTGGGCGGCTGCTCAGAATCTCCTACAACAAAGTTATATTGAATATCACGCAAGCTGTCCCGCATTGCTTTTAGATGCTCCATCCTCTGAGGAACATTCCTGCAGCTTTGACCTGTTGAACTGGATGGCGTCTACGTTTTTTGACGATTCCAATGATGTCCTCTTGGACGGTATAGCATTTTTCTGCACTTCCACGTTTTTGGATTAATCTGCCGTTCACTGTCAGTGGTCCGCCTCTGTTCTGCTCAGGTGTTTTGAACTCTGTCTTAGCTTTTAGTCTTGGCCGATGGACTGTCCAGGGGAGGGTGTCTTGTGGTTTGTGGTCTCCTGACCTGCCTGGCTACGTTGGCATAGGCCTGGCTGCCATGATGACTTTTGCGCACGTTACTCTTAGCTGTTGTTCTAGCACCCTCTGCTCCTGCCAAGTTATTTTACGACTGTCTGCATTTTCTGTTTCTCACCTTTTCTCCTGTTCCCTTTGGGCTCAGTCTGAACAACAGTTACAAGGTCGAATAACACGTCCCTGGTTCTTGCTGATTTGGCCCGTCCCTCGCACCTAGACATAACACCATGTACAGCTGCTATGGAGAAATTAGTGTGCTTTTAATAATGCGGTTTGCCCGCCCTAAGGCACTTGGAGGCGACCTTTCCAGAGAGAAGAGCTGTGATTGTCTGCTGATGTAGTTTTGCATCTAGAGACTGAGGTATGGGGGTTCGCTAGTCAAAGCCCAGAGGTCTTCTATTTATATAATAAACTGGCTTCCAGCATGGGGAGGGTGGTAATGTTAGTTAGACATATATCCACTGCTTTATGAGATGCTTTCCCGTTCGTATTCTATGGTGTTGTAACTATGCTGATTATATTATTCATATGCATTATGCTAGTAGTACTGACACGTGTACTGTATCTTAGAGCACGTAAGTCGAAATAAATGTTTTGAACTACACAGTGTCTCTTATTACGCATGTTGTGGACAGGTACGAGTGTGACGAAAGAGTGTTCTTGCCTCTGCGAGTCCTGAGAGAGAGATACCGTGTTCTGGGTTGTCTAATCATTGGTACATTGGTGCTAATGGGACGCTAAGGCTAGTTGGGTTGGGGTTTTGGGTGCTAAGGTTTATGGTTGGCTCACCACTATATTCCGAGGTCCTATTATCCTGTGCATAGCTCTGTATGTGCAGAAACCCTATGACAGTTTTTTATTCCAATTTAAAAAAACTTGGCTTTAAGACAATGCAGAACTGCTTACTTTAAGTTACAAACTCTGGAAAACTAAATGATTATGGTGGCTGTATCCTTATTTTTAAAATGTGTTATTAGGTCCAGGAATACTATGTAAAGACAAAAGCTATGATACTCTCTCTGCTTGTTATGCAACTAAGGGGCATATTAACAAGGGCCATATCTCCGCTTTTTTGGCTTTAAAAGCCAAAAAAGCGGAGATAATAATATCGCCCTGTAACCAATGCGGCGCTAACATGCATTAGCGCATGTTAGCAGCCGTATTCCACACGCTTTGCATTGCATCTCTAATGAGATGCAAAGTAGGCGTTCCTGCCAAAACTAAAAGGAAAATATCCCTAACTGTCCTTCGCCGTATTTACAAGACGGCCCAGGACATACGTAGCGTTACAAAAGGCCGCGCTAACCGCGGTTATCGCCAGGAATTAACGTCTAAGAAAATCCTGACTTGTCTATATGTTACATGGGAGGTGGATTGTACGGCTCAATCCACATCTCCCTATTAACAAGGATTCCCCTTACGCTGCCGGTGTATCGCTGGATTCCCAGCGATAAACCCGTACTTCGCCGCTATCGCCGGATTTTTGATCGCCATGGAGATATGCGTTGATAATAACGCGATATCTCGGCGATTGAATCCAGCGATAGCCGGCGTTGTGCAAAATCGCGCTAAGCAGGAAATGCGATAATTATCGCATTTCCTTGATAATATGCCCCGAAATGTTTGTAAAAGGTAAAAAAAACAAGAAACTCGAGAAGCGCTTGCTAGCATGTTGTATAATTATGTATTGTTTTTAATTGGAAATGGGCTTCTATATACCTCCCTATTGTGTAATGTAGTGTCAGAAGATCGCGAAAGTCATGTTTTTTAATCAAGTTTATGATGTAATATAAATGAATGTGCATTTTTAATTGTGCTTTTATGATTTTTACTCCAAAAAATCGAATAAAGCTATTTTTGATTTGATTTGATTTGATTTGATTTACATGGGATAGGACAATTAGATGTACACACTAGAAAACTGAGCAAGTTCGGAAAATTGCTTGATAATATTGCTCACATTTCTCTTGAAAGAATAACAATTTAACTTGTAATGTGGGAAATAGCCAGACATTCGTTAAAGCTTGAGCCAAGCTAAGCATCTGAAAGATCGCTAGAAACTGACCACTGTTCAATTTCACCAGTCCACAATAAAGTACCAGGCCCTGCATGAACAATTGAATGCTACCAAATCATAGTTGCTGTCTCAGAAAGAGCACACAAAGGCATTCGCTCGACCTCGAATCTAAGCTGATAAAACTTGTACTAAGGGCTGAATTACTAAGCCCTCTGAATTTGTGCCACATTGAATAGGGAAACCTTTACTCAGAATCCAGATAGCACAACCATAAATTAATAATGGAATAGCTTTTCCCTTGTGTGTTTTTCTTAAGGAGCATAATTATTATCCTCACTAGATTTTTTTCCAAAGCTCCCAACGCTCTGCTCATATGTTTTTGTCTTGAATCTTCAAAAGGTTTCCAATTAGGTTTATTGTCATCCCAAACTACTTGAAGTTAATTGTTAATTGAAGATATCTATTGTCCAGATGCCAAAAGGCTTGAGTATTGACTTACCTAGGGATAAGAATTGCTCAGAATAAATGAGTGCTTATTAGCAGATGAGTAGGCTGCTAGCACATTAAGAGGCTCATTACGATCTGGCGGAAAGCCTCAGTACGACACCGTCTCGGATTCGGGACCGACCGACTTGCGGTCGGCGGTTCCGACCGCCGGATTACGATGCGACCGAACACTGTTCGGTTGGATTCCCATTGTTTCCAATGGAAGCTCGTGTTACGCCCGAGAACGTGCCATAACACAGGCTCCTATGGGGAAACGGGGTGTGGGTGGAAAACCCTGCACCCTGTGGCAGGCTGCCCAAGGTGACTGCCACACAGTGCAGGGTTTTACAGAGGGATACCTTAGGTAACCCCTTCGCCACCAATCATAGGCTGTGGGGGCAAGAGGGCCCTGCTAGGGGCCCCCAAATTCACTTTCCGACAGCCTTTCCGTGTCGGAAAGGCAGACACGAAAAGGCTGTTGGAAACCGACATCATAATCCCGACAGCGGAAACGCAGTTCAAAAGGGAGTTACGGTGTGGTTCCAACCGACAGGAATACACCCCGAGTCGGGCGAGTCGGAATAGCTGGCCGGTGTACGTTCTGACCACGAATATCGTAATCGGGCGGTCGGACTGTAAACCAAACGAATCCGTTGGACGGACTCGACGCAGTCGGGGAGGTTCCAACTGTCGGGCAGAGACTTTCCGCCCAACATCGTAATGAGCCTCTGAGAGTATGATGTAGATCCTAGGCAGTCAGACCAAACAACAAAACATCATCATAAGAACGAGTTCCAGTGTCCTTGCTGCCAAATTGAGAGGTTTGTATGAGGTAAGGTCAGGGAAGCATGATGGTCAAAGATGTTAAAAAGGTAAGGATCCAAGATACATCACTGGCACGGTCCCCACCTGCAGTTGTTCATGCCACATAACCCAGCTACTCGAATATAGTTTATATATGAATCGGGTAAGACTTTTATGTGTGTCTAGCCTCATCATATTGTGTCACAGCAAGGACACATTTAAAGCTATGGAAACGTTCAATAAGATTGGCAAATGCACAATGTAAAGGTAGTGCAGTGGTGCACATGGACCTGCTGCCCAGGATACCGAATTATATAATACAGTCTAGCCTTTACGAAAACATTTTAGTATAAATAATAATATAATTGTTCTTTATCAATCAATCAAATCATAATGAAGAATTTTCAGAAACATTTTTGTAGGGGGATAATTATTAAGAAGAGCTGATAATCGTTAGGATGTGTATCTGAACCTTTTTACATACAGAAACCACAATGACCCATTGACAAATCTGAAGACTTTGACGTGTAGAAATATTCCCTTAAACCACACAGAAAAGAAACTAGTGCACCTCTGAATGTGTTTTTTAGATCTGGTATAAAGACATATTTAGCAATCTTTAATTGGTTTATCTGTTGTAACTAATGCTTTTTAAAAAAAAAAATCATAAAATAATACATAAAGAGGAATGTTGAGTCAAAGACTTTCACTCATTGGTTGCTTGAAGAGTGATTTACATTCTGTTTCATCCTACATTCATCATTTATAGAGTGGCAATCGACCCCTACGCTTGCCATTGGCTTTGTTGGCTATATCATTCACATTTTGGGCTTGCTCACAGGAAATCCATTCACTGTTTCAAACGTTATGCATCCTGAGTGTCAACATTGTATTTAACCATAATATTGTATTTGTGCTGAATTATTGTCTTATGCTTTTAAGTTGTTCTGCTTTTTGATGTGGTGAGGTGTTCTTGGCTTGTTCTATTGTGTTACTTTTTTGTAATGGTAATGTGTTTTGTTGTTTTCCTGTTATTTACTTTTATTTTGTATTATTGCAGTGCATTGTACTATGATTGTTGAGTGCTGCATTATTTTGATTGCTTTGCTTTGTTTTGTTTTATTGTGCTCTCATGTTTTTGTTTTGTTGTTTTTTTGATTGTGTTTGTGTTATGTTACCAAGTCGTGCTGTTCTCTGAAAATAATTTGGATACTTCAACAGATGCTGCTACATTTCCACTGAAAATCAGCACATTCCAAAGACAAACAATGACTAATCACTGTCTAAGATAATAACATAATGCTCCTTCAGCTCTCCTGTACATTATAGTCTGCTGCAGAGGGCTATACTGGTTGTTAAAGGCCCTCTTTCTGAGTTATAGGCTTGAGCTACAGGTGATGGCTTATAACAAGGGGGATAGCTCTTAACAAATGGTTTAGTCCAAGGCAGAAGGGATATTGCTAGACCTGGTATCCTTGGCATGGTTTCCCCCCTAACTTTTTGCCTTTCATCCTCCTGTTTTTCTGACTTTGTTTTTGCTGGCTTTAGAACACTGCACACTTTACCACTGCTAACCAGCTCTAAAGTGGTTTCTTCTTAAAACATGGTGAAATTGGATTATAACTAATTGGCATATTTATTTTACTTGTACGTCCCAAGTAAAGTGGTACTGCCTGTGCCCAGAAAGTATAAATTAAATGCTACAAGCGGACCTGTAGCACTGATTTTGCCACCCACTGCCATTGCAGCCTGTGTGTGCAGTTTTAATTGTCATTTCAAGTTGGCAAAACAAACCTTTTCACAGGTCCAAACCTTCCTTTTTAATACGTATTAGTCACCCCTTGGGTAGGCCCTGGCAGCCCAGAGGGCAGGGTGCAGTGTATTTAAAAAAAATAGGCATGTACCTTTTAGCTTTGTATGTACCAGTAGTGAAAAACTCTTAAATTCATTTTTCACTAATGCAATACCTACCTCTCTTATAGGATAACACTGGAGTTACCTTATTACACTCAATAAGTGATAATTTCCAAATGGGAGTAGGTAACTGGTTCAGGTTTGGTGCCTTTGGAATTGTAATGAAAAGTCCTCTCTCATGGTGAAGTCAGATTTAAAAACGACAAGTTTGAAAATGCCACTTTTAGAAAGTTGGCCTTTTCCTGCATTAGCCATTTAGTGCCTGCAGCCTCTCTCTATGTCACATGACTAGGTGTTGCAGACAGTTTGGCTTTCTGTATTCCTACACGACAGCCACACACAACAGAGAGCTTAAGTGTGCTTGGATGGGCCATCACTGGTAGCGTGGGAGGGCGGAGCTTGGCAGAGCCCTGCTTACATTTGAATAGGCTGTGTCCTGCCTCCACACAAAGGGCTACATACAACCTGTAGTTAGTTTGGAGCCAGAAAAGGGATGGAATGAAGCCTGTGGACTTCAAAAAGAAACTTTAGAAGCTTCTCCCACTTTAAAGGAAGGCCAAGGTATACATTTTGGCCCCAGAAATCAACTCTCCAAAACTTTTTTGGGCCTGTGGATACTCTTGCAACAAGAAGAACTTCTGTGCTGCTTCTCTGAAGGACCGCTGCCCTGCTGTGCTGAACTGCTGCCTGCTGCCCTCTTGCCTAGGTGAGAAGGACTGGACCTGTATCTGTTGAACTCCAGACCCCAGAGTGACTCCAAGGGCTTGTTGGCTGGCCTCTTGGCTAGAGCCTCATAGCAGGCTCCAACAAGCTTCAACCCAGCACCCGTACGCTGCCAACTGTGAGTCCTACCCTACCAAGTGGTGCCCACCACAGTTCTGGACCCTTGGAAGTGGGCCCATCTGTGGACCCAGCACAACTGATGCATCTCCGCTGCTTTGTGGAGCAATCCCTAGCAGAACTGATGCAGGATTCTCTCAGTGCAAGGACTCTACATTGACCATGCAGCCCGCATTGGAACCGCCGATGTGCGAAGCTTCACCGATGCAGGCCTTCGCACCACAAATCTCTCATTGATGGCAGCCTCGGAGACACAGTTTCTTGCATTGCAGACTCGCAGCTCTCCAGAACCCACATGTCGCCTTAACTGCACAATGCATTCTCAACGCCAGACTTTGCATTGCAAGCCCTCGTTGATGGAATCCTTGACAACCTCGCATTGCAGCTTCACAGCTCCTCGGAAGCATTGCGTTGGCCTCAAAACTTTCCACAACCAGGATTTAAGGTACTATTGTTCAGCAGGCCTAACTTGGTCCTTGTAGCCAGCCTTCACTCCATTTTGGTTGGCATGAGCTTGTGACTTTGTCCCAGTCTGGTGCGACCAGATATCCACAGTTGGCACTTTTGGCACTATATTCACTAAAACATATCTCCGGTTCTATTCATTTGATTTTTGTCATTTTTGTCTTGATGTATGTATTACATTTTACTCTATGTTTCTAAATTGAAGTGGCATTTTTCTTGTGGAGTCTTTTCACTTTATTTCTGTTTCAAATGCTGCATAAATATTTAACACATTGCCTCTAATTTAAGCCTGACTATTCTGTGCCAAGCTACCAGAGGGGTGAGCACAGGTTAATTTGGGGTTTGCTTGTGCCTCACCCTGACAAGGATTGTTTTTGCTGCTTGAGTTGGGTTTCACCCCTCTCAACCAGTAACCCAATTTCTCACAGATATATAACACAATTACAACTTTCTTCCCCCTAAGGGTAGAATGTTCTAAATATAAAAAAAGGGAAAAATTGAAAGACAAACATTGGAGTGTTGGATTACAAGGTCTCTACCTGCCACATTTGGCACTCTAGCATTATATTTTCTTTAGTGGAGCACCCAACATTCCAATGTTCTAAAAGTGTATTCAACACCAGTCAATCCACAATTGTGGCAGAGACCATGACTTAAATTAGCAGTGCAATTGATCACTTAGGCCTTAATTACCAGCTGCATGATACTGGTGGGGTGAAAACTCAACACACTTAGGGCCTCATTTAGGGGGATTTGTCGTAGGGCAGCACAGCAAGTCACCTTGCTGTGCTGCCCTACGTCAAAGTGAAAGGGCAGGAATGCACTGTATATATCCAATATGGTGCATTCCTGACCCTTCCACCTGAGCTGGCGCAGTTTTAGCAGCCTAGTGCCAATGTAGGCACCCTTGCACCATGGTACAAGGGTGCCTGTGTTGCCAGCAGAATTGTTTTTATGTAGGAAGGGGTACCTTCCTGCACAAAAGCAATCCTGGGAGTCTTTTTCTTCTTTATATGTGTGCTGCAGAATGCAGCACACGTGGAAAGAGGAAAAAAGTAGGAGAAATATAGTTATTTCTCTTGTTGCGCCTCCCCTGGGCAGGTGCAAGGTTTTGGTGCATCCTCAGGTTTACATGGTTTTGGGAATCTCAGGAAGCATCAAAATCCATGGGTGTTGCATGGGAACACCCACCGCAACGCACACGGAACGCCACTCTAGCGCAGGGTAAGGCAATGAAGCGATTTGCATTGCTTTGCCTTACTCCACATCTATGAGGCCCTTCAAAGCCACGCAAAGTGGCTGGGCGTGACCTCATAAATATGATTTTGTGTTTTGCGATGCCGAGGTCTCACAAAAAGTGACACTGCGACGGAGCAAGGGGCTTGTAAATATGCCCCTCAATTACCATTACCATGTGCACAATTCCACGAGTACCATGCTGTTAAATCCCTTGGAAATGGGAAAGGACTGTGTAGACATAGAATTACTGTGTGTTATTTCTCATGCTATTCCCTTTACTAAAGGGATTAATGCACACATTTCCCATCTGCTCTGAACACGTGGGTGTGGAGGCTGGGGATAGGGAGAGGGAATAGGGATGTTAAGGAAGGGTACAGGGAACTTAGGGGAGGGAATTGGAAGATTACATTTCGCCAGGGAGAGCACTGAATACACTCTTCACCAGGGAATTAAGTCGGGGTGGAGTGAGGGAAGTGCCTTAGCTGTTGTCGCATGCAAAGCTCCGTGTGATTTTATCAGCCAGAATCACTGGCTGGTAAAATTGGGTCTGGTGTCCCCGAATCCGGTAAAACTGGTTCAGGAACACCAGTCAGTCATGATCAGTCCTTCAATATGATCCGTCCCTCAGTTTGAACCAGGGCCTTTTTATTATCTATTTTTCACTTGACATATATGTGGGTACTACTAAACCTAGCACAGAAATGCATACAGGCGTGAATTTCAGCACTCTACTCTTTCTGTCAGTCACGCACTTTTTTTCCTTTTCATGCAATGGATCAGATGAAAATTCTTCCTGTTCAATGATGCATGGTGTAGGCAAATACATCTTAAGCAATACTGACTGTTTTAAATGGCGGAAAGGTATTGCCCAATAGTAAGATAAGGGGGCCATCATTTATTAAACACGGCTTTTGTGAGACAGCAACGGCTTAACAGACTTACTGGCATATGCATGAGGACTTATGAAAGGTTTAGTCAATGTTTGATTTTAATTATACAATGGAATATGAAGCCTTGTCATAAAGTGGACCTCTAGCCTTAGTGTGACACAGTTAATGACAAAAATATATTAAGAGATGCAACTTCAATATGCTAAATGTACTTTGTTGGGAGTCTGTTTCAGTTGAATACAATCAGATAACATGTTTTATAATTTCACATACTTCATAATGAGCAATTTCGTTGCCTTAACAAAACTTTTTCTTTGCAATTGTTCTATCTGATGTGCACAGCGAACGCATCCCTGCATAACTATATTACAATACACTGCATTAGCAAATGTTTAACTTTCAACGCTACACTTGCAATGTGTATACAATTGTTATTAAGTCGTATTAGTCGTGTAATCTCACATTGGATAACAACAAATGAAAATTGTTATCTTCGTTTTCATCACTCATCATTTTCTTTCTCTCCTCTCATCTCTCTTTAGGGGTGGCAGATCATTTCACATCTTCCCATTTTGGCAAGGCCTCTGTCCTTCAATTCCTGCATAAAATTAACACCTAGCTTTAGAGCTACACACGTCCACAATTTCTATTGCATTCGGTCAAAATCTGGTCACTTTCAACACGCAGATACAAATGGTGTAAGGTTTCTTTGTCTAACACAATACACGCAGATGACAGCCGTGTTCACAAAGCTAGCTAAAGTCCTAAAGAAATAAGTGCATGGGACCCTTTTTTCCAAATTCACAAACATCAGTTCTGTGACATGTGCTTGTGCACACACCAAGGCTTACCTATGCACGCGTCCAACATGCCCCACACCAAATACAACAAATACACATTTGGTGTGACACCCATTTCTGAACTTCCAAATACGATTTATCAGGCACTGGCAGGTGCCTTGGTCCAGAGAGCAAAGACTTCAATTGTTTTAATGTGTTCTGGACAATTTGACCTCCAAGCCAATTCACAGAGTCTGTTTAGTAAATAATCACTAAACGTTCCGACTCACTAGAATTAAAATTCCATGGTCTTTCTATTTCAGTTTGTATTCTTCATTTTGAACCACACCAATTTGTATTGTTAGTATCTAATGTAGTCCAAAACGTTTCAAGACATCTGTCGTTTTGTTGCTGGGAGTGCAGATGTGTTCTACCATCTTTTTCTCCATTGTGATTTCCTTTGCATACCTGGAATGTCAGATCATTCTGTTGCTCTGAGTTATATGCTAATTTGCAAGCATTCAGCCTCATTGTGACTCTCATCCCTGCTAGAATGTGGATTATGGTGCATATCACGAACCGGAATTGTGGGTCATAAAATTTTCAAGGTGATCTAAATTGATATTTAAACAATGAAATATGTGCATTAGTCAACTAAAAACAATATTTTACCCAAATAGAGTGCACCATTGTAAGAAATTGGGTATTAGTTGGGGGGTGAACCCCTTCAAATAATAACCACAACCCTTGTTCAGAGTGAACCCTTAAAGTGACTAAATTAACCAGAGTATAGCCTCCTGGTAGATGGCTCAGATCAGACAGGCTTAAATCAGAGGTAGGTTGTGAAGCATTTATGCAATACCAAAACAGCAATAATGTCAAGCCACAACATGAGAAAAATCCCAAAACAATTTAGAAAAATAGAGTACATTTTAACACATAAAATGATCCCTGTACCGGCTTTTGTTCTGGAACTCCTGAGAGCAAAAGCTCTCACCCTATGAGGTCAGAACAGCGTCTCGGATGGTAGGCTGGCAGAAACCAGTCAGCTAGAACACCAGAGGCTGGTAGGTTTTCAGGGAGCACCTCTAAGGTGTCCTCTGGGTGCATGTATTGGAAAGTCCGACACTGGCATCAGTGTGGATTAACCAATACGAGATGTTTGATACCAAACATCCCTATTTTCAGTGAAGCCATCATAAAGCTGGGGAACTCGTTTTCACGAGTGTCCAGCACAGGTTTTAAAATGGCTTCCCTGATCACTTGTACTGGCAGTAATAGGACTGACCAGTACAGGGGCATATCTGTTAATGCAGGTATGCCATCACATGTAATATTCAGCACCCTGCATTAGGGCTGTTAGGCCTGCTGTAGGAGTGACTTACAAATATGACATGTAGTGGTAGGGGGCAAGGCACACAGGGATGTGTGACATGTCATGTTTTCACTTTTGTCTGCACCAAGACATGCGGCCTGCAATGGCAGTCTTGCATGTTCTTGGTGGGGGAGGGCCCTTAGGGTTGCACAATTCGTGCTACAGCCCTTAGGGGCCCTCTTTAGTACCTCAGGCCCTAGGTACCAGGGTACCATTTACAGGGACTTACAGAGGGTGCTAAAGGGTTTGCCAATTGGGGGAACGGTTGTACAGTTTTGGGAAGGAGCTCCATCACTGGGGACGTAGTTAGCAGGAACCCAGTGCAAGACAAGTTTATATATCACCTTTAGATGGGATATTTGCAAAAATCTAATACATACCCATAAAAAGGTTCTCAGTTTCAAGTTTCCCAGTTTCATGTGTGAGTAGCACAGACGAGTTCAGGATTTTTCTTTGAATTCTAGGACTTGTAGTCTTGGTTTTATAATGGGTAAATAATGAATAGAAATCTCAGCATTCAGCAAACAAAATAGTAAGTGGTGAAGTGAAATACATACAAAGGATTAGGTTTACTGTTCGGTATGGTTGTCACAGGCCTTTGAGGATCATAGTTTTTGGGAAGAGTCGCAGTGACTTGGGGGCAAAGCATTCTACTCCTAACTTCTGTGAAAAGGACTAGCACGTTAAAACAAAAAATCAGGAACATCCCTCTTATTACTGTACCTGTGCATCTCCTTCAGCCATAACTGTTGAGGTGTAGGTTAACTTACCCACATAGTCCACTGTGTAACCATGGCCTGTAAATTAAATGTCGCTAGTGTACTGCAAAACCTATGTGTTACCACTGTAGTGACAGTGTAAAGCATGTCTTCAGGCCTGCCCTTGAAGCCTGAGTGTGCACTTTTAAAACTGCAAATCCGACCTGGCAAAAAAAACCTTTACCAGGCTTAAACTTTACTTTTTAATACTGATAAGTCACACGTAAGATGGGCACTAAATGCCCCAATGGCAGAGTGCTTGATATATAAAAAGTAGGACATGTGTTCTTAATTTTTACATGTCCAGACAGTGGAGAATCTCCAAAGTTGCTTTTCACTGTGGCAAGGCTGGCTCTCCCATAGAAAAGCACTGGGTGACACTATAACACCTTATAATGTACAACTTCGGTTTGGGAATAGCCAGAACCATGATTCAAGGACTCAAATTAATAGGAATTTAATATCCAATCTGAGGGTAAAGTCGGATTTTAAATTACTAGTTTAGAAATGCCACTTTTAAAAGTTGGCATTTTCCTGCCTAAAAGTCTCCAGCAGCCCATTCAGAGATAACCCAAACTGTCACCTGGCATCCTGCTGGGAGGTGTGAATTGCTTTCAGAAAAGAAAACAAAAGGGCCTTGGCTGGGGGGTGACCTCCTCCTGACAGGATGGCCCAGCGGAGGTGGCTACCAACTGTACAAGTTTCAAAAGGGGAAGCCCCTGTCATAGGTAGATATAACGCACTCCTGTGCCTGCCCCTGCTGTTGTCCCAGTAGCCAGGGTGGCATCAATCCCGGGAGAGGAAGGACCTTTCCCAGAACTGGATTTGCAGGGGGAGTTTCACATTTCCCTAGACACACCTCAAGGATGTGCTCAGAGCTCTGACCAGGGGAAGAAAAATTCTGCCATTTTGGAAAAGTGGGGCACTGTGGCATTGTTTCGGGTCAAGCCCCCAGGAGGTGATGTCAAAGTGGGTAGGATTACCCCAGGGAAACTTTTATGTATTGACTAGGTAGTCACCCCCACCCACAACCTAGTGCCAGGCATTAAGGTGGCACCCCTGGATACCCTCCTCAGAACACTGCTAGACCTGAGGAAGACAGAAGAAGGGCTGCACCTGCTGAACCCTGACTTCAGAGAGAGACTGCGCCTACTGTAACCTGTGGGGAGATACCCCAAGGGATGGACCGGCTCCCTGTTGGACCCAGGACATAACAGTGGACTCTAAAGGTTAGATGGCTAGCCTCCTTTTAAGCTACAGGGTCACAAAAAGCTGCAAGAAGGCTACCTTCCTGAAGATCCCAGCTGAACAGTTCCAACTGGGCTTGCCCTGGGCCCTGCTAGTGGCTTCCCCTGGAGAGAGTCCTGACTTCCAAATATTGTCCCTAAGGTCCTGGAGCCCTTGGATAAGTGTCAGAGTTTAAGTGTACTCCTGCTGCCTAATCTTAAAAGCAGGGAATCGAAATCCTTTCCAAGGATTTTTACCAAAAGAACCAGATTCTACTACCAGACCACTGCTGACTCACAGCTGCTGACATTGCATCGCTTGTCAAATTAAACTTGGTGGTTTGCCCCCTAAAAGAACTTCAACTCTAAAACAAGTTTAGGAGTCTGAAGCTAGAAATTTGCACTGGAAGAAGACACTGAAAGTATCCAGAAGCAAGGAACCTTCGCCTGGCGCGAAGTTTGAATTTCTTACGCTCAGAGCTTTCCCACCAACAGCTTCAGTGGGATTTGATAGCTATCTAGCCTTGTGGATACCAACCTGACCACAGACTTCTCTTGCCCCGCTGATACTCTTGAAATTCCCGAAAAAGTTTCTAAGTCAGAAGGTAAAGCTTCTCACTGTTCCAAACCTGGTCCCTATATCGAAACCATGATCCATTGTGGTCATGCCTAACTTATGATTTGACCCAGTATAGTGCGACAAAATACTAGTAGTTGGTGCTTTGCACTTTTTGGTTATAGAAACATCTAAAAAATAATTTCTATGGCTATCTACATCTGATTTTTGTCGTTTTGGTGTCTATCTGCTCATTATTTTTGTTCTATTTTTATAAATTGGAGTGGCATTTTTATTGTGCTGTGTATTCTACTTTTTTTCCAGTTGTTTTGGCACTGATAAATGCTTTACGCATTTCTCTTAAGTTAATCCTGCTTGCTCTGTGAAATCTTACTGGACCGAGTCAGGAATGGTGCCATCATTATTAGAAGAAAACTAGCATACACTTCACCTAATAATCCATTTTCTCACAAAATTCATTCACATATAGCAAGATATGAAATATGATATACGATATGTGATATGATGCAATACGATACAATACAATACAATATGGCATGATATAAGACAATATGATTATGATATGATACAATAAAATACAAAAAGCTATGATATAGACACATGGCTGTTTTTTGGAGTGAATATTTCAGACATTGATTTATAACTGTGACGGTGTATAAATATAAAAAATGCAACAAGTGTCCCAGCACAGATACTGAGCCTGACATTTCTGAAAAGAAACTGTCCCATTTGAGACTGAAACAGAAATGAAGCAGAGCAGACCACTTGTGAATCAAATTGAGCTCTAAGAAATGTAATAGGATGGTTGATGTTTATTTTTTTTATTAGTGACTGATTTGCTCTTTCAAGAGGTCTGTTAAAAGTATTCATGAATGAGGTTGCTGCTTAGCTATTTTAAAACACTGCCAGTTCTGCACTGTACCATGCACAATTCCCTGCTCATTGCAACAAGCAAGATGAGTAGTCTCAGCCAAGATTATACCAAATCTCAGCCCAGACTTACAAAAAGTGACGTAGTTCTGCTTTGTTAGTTATCACAGAAAGCGGGGTGCCAGTATCACAGATACATAAACAAGATTCCGTCTTGTGTGCTAGAGGGGGCCTTATCCGTAGCAATTACATAGGAGAAGGGTTGAGTGTCACATGAAGGAAGCCATCCTTAATGGAAGAAGATGTCTCACACACATATTAGTGTCATGCTTCATCATAGACATCCTCTCCCCACCCTGGTAACATGGTACTACCAGGGCGGACTCAGACCTCCACAAAGACTAGGCGGAAGGCATAAAACGTACTGGATAGAGACAGGATCCAGTTACTCTAAAAATACCTCAAAATTCCTCTGTTGTCACCTTTATTCGTGAGAGCTTTGGGTATAGTTAACAACAAATCGCTTGGCGGGTATGTTGAACTCAATGGTTCAAACCTGCCTAGTGATTGACAACATGTTTCTGCCCACTCGAAAGCCTAACTGGTCTGGGCATTCATCAGGGCTGCAGGATACCTATCTTGGATAAGCCACTGGGCTTGTGCAGATATATGCGTTAGTGAGGGAATATACCATCCACCCTATTAACTAAGGTGAATCCTACCTGGTAACCATTCAAAAAGTTCACGTAGAAGACCCTAAACTTAAGGGTATACCATTACATCGGTCAAGGAGGGGGTGACGTCCTTTATAGTCACACTTACGTCAAAAAGATCATCACTCCAGCACACCTAGACATTCCCGCTCCATGCCGCTGGTAGTTCTGCTTTGCATCAGAAAATGTTGTGTTGCATTGCACAACTTTTTTTCAATAGTGGCAGCATTTACTATGGTGAGCACTACAACACGAAGCTCTGCTTTGTAGCGCAGCATAGCGTAACGCCACTCGTCCTTCCATGAACCAAATCCTACTTGCATGTCGCAAGTCATCACATAAGACATATTTGAGTCACTTTTAAGTTTTAAAAAATGACTCAAATACCATGCCACATTTCATATTCTTGAACAAGGAAAACATGTAAGATGCAACCACCCAGTAGGGTACACCTCAAAAAGAAGGGGTTGTCCAGGAGGGGTGCAGAAAAAGGTCAATTTTACACAAGAAGAGAAGGAAATCTAAATTTCCGAGGGGACAAACCAAGAGAAGTATCTGCCTATCACCTCCAAATTACCATTATCTAAGAAGGAAGTTTTATGAAGTGGTATAGTTGATAAAATAATTATTGTGTGACCTGTGTATGCGCCAAATGTTCGAAAAAGGAGTTTCCTTTCATGGCTCAAAAAATTATGCGCTGAATATATGGGATTCTAAAAAACCTAGGCTGCATAAATCAAAACTATGAGCTGACACCACTCTGGAGGGTCAATCCTTCCTAAAGTTGAACACTACTGCACTGCCCATTAACTTGTGCAATTGGCATATCGCTTCCAAGAAGACTTACAGAAACCTGACTGGATCATTTTGGAACATGCTTGTTAGAAGTGGGGGTCTCTAGTTGGCAAGGGTTTCCACCTTTGTCGAAATAGGGGATCTAACTTCTAGTCAGGATAAGGGGGATACACTCCTAAAATAACCCCTGCTCATCCCCTTCGTAGCTTGACCCGAGCAGTCAGGCAGTGTGTAAGGCATTTGCAAGTAACAGTATTACAGTGAAAACACTACAAAAGTACACCACACCAGTTTTAGTGCAAACAAGACCAAAACGATAAAAGGCCAACATACAGTAATCAAAAATAGGCACTTTGCAAGTATGACTTAAAAATGTCCTTGAAGTCGGTAGTTCCATCCGGTGCTACTGTGGTGCTGAAAACAACAGAATCCATCAGTTGCAGCTGACCACATTGGTGGGACTGGCATTAATGTCAGTAGACTCGTAGAGAGCACCTTTCCTTCTGGTCGACCGCATCGATGCGGTCCGGTCCTGGCAACCGTCGCAATTGCGATGTAAAGCGTAGCGGTGCGGCGTGCGGTGCCCTCAAGTCGCGGTGCAAGCAGCGGCTCGGTGACGGTCATCCAGCGGCGTTGGTGAGACCAGGGCTGCGGTGCAGAGTGAGGCGGTGCTCGTGGCGGGGCTGACAGGTCACGGTGCAAGCAACAGTGCCGGTTGATGGGAGCTGGCTACGGTCGGGCCAGACTGCGGTATGGGACGGGGCGGTGCGTTGTATAGCTTACGAGCGGTGTCCCAAAACGATTCTCTCTGCAGTGCCTCCAGGACATAGAGTTCACAGAGGTGTCGGCGATGGTGTTGGCTGCTTTCCCCCTCTGTGGCAACTGAGACTACAGTTCCAAAGGCAGTACCTAGAGGTAGGTGAAGTCTTTGCTGTCCCTGAGACTTCGTGAATAGGAGATAAGCTCTATTTCAAGCCCTTGGAGATACTCAGAAACAAGTAAAAGAAAGTTCAGTCCAGTTCTTTCACTGCCCAAGGCAGAAGCAGCAACTGCAGGCCAACCCAACAAAGCAACAACACAGCAAAGGGGCAGTACTCCTCCTTGCAGCTCTTCCAGCTCTTCTTCTTAGCAGGTTCCTTGATCCATGCGATTTCTAAAGTTCTAGTGTCTGGCCCACAAATGTTATACTGATTTTCTCTTTGTTCTCTGGGGCAGAGAATATCTGTTCTTAATCCAAACCAGTTTGATCCTCTCTGGCCCAGCTTCCCAGCAGGCGGTGGAGATAGCATTGTCCAAGACAGACCAGACACATTAAGGTGCAAGGAGATCTCCTCCCACTACTCTAAATGCAGCCCAGGTCTATTCAGCCCAGCCCTGACTCATCCAGGAAAGGCAGGACACACCTCAACCCCCCACCCCCAGTGGCTGTCTGAAGAGAATGCGTATCCCCAGCCCCTGTCACTCAAAAGCCAGTCAGTCAATCCACAATCCAGCAGAGGCACACAGGATGGCTAAGCAAGAAAATACCTACTTTCTAAAAGTGGTATTTTCAAACACAGCATATAAAAATCATCTTTACTAAAAGATGCATTTATACATGCTGAGTTCTGGTATACTAAACTCCATTTCTCTATCTTGTGCCCTTGGGAAGATATACTTATAAGATGTTATAAGTAAACTCCCATTCTATCCTATAGTGAAAAACAAAATAAACTGTATTTCGCTATCAGGACATGTCATACACACCAGGACATGTCCTACCTCTCACGTACACTGCACCCTGCCCATAGGAGTACCTTGGGCCTATCTTAGGGGTGACTCAAATGTAATAAAAGGGAAGGTTAGGGCTTGGCAAGTGGGTGCACTTGCCAAGTCGACATGGCAGTAAAACTACGCGCAGACACTGCAGTGTCAGGTCTGAGAACCCTTTGAAAGGTTGCTTGTGTGGGTGACACAATCAGTGCTCCAGGCCCACTAGCAGCATTTGATTTACAGGCCCTGGCACTCTCAGTGCACTTTACTAAGGACTTACCAGTAAATCAAATATGACAATCATGAAAACACAAATCCATAATCCAATTTACAATAGGAGCACTTGCACTTTAGCACTGGACAGCAAGTGAGAAAGTGTGCAGAGACAATAAACCAGCAAAAACACAGTCAAAACCAGGAGATCAGAAAGCAAAAAGAGAGGGGAAAGATGCCAGGTGTAACACATGTCCCCTCCAGCTGAGAGTAGGGAGAACTACCCAACCTCCATGGAGTTCTCTTCACTGAGGCAGAAGAACCAGGACAGACCATCAGCGTTGGCGTGTTCTGTGCCAGGGCGGTGTTCCACCGTAAAACCCATTCCGTGTAGGGAGATGAACCACCTCAACAGTTTTGGGTTCTCACCCCTCATTTGCAGATAGCTGCTATCTCACCTGCAAGATACAGATGACCTGCCTGGTCGGATGATTCCAAACAACTGCCATCTTACCTCTCGAAATGTGTTTCTCAAAATTTTCAAAACACAAGCTCATAATTTACAGAATTGGATGTCTTCCTACACTAGAACTTACACCAACATGGATTAAGAAGAGATCCTCCAATAGCTGCAGACTGTGCAATCAAGCCACCGAGACCATTATTCATGTTACTATATATGGCCAGCACTAGCAAACGAGAAGAGATGCTTGCTCAGACAGCCCTAATCATATGGACATTCGATCCTGTAGACAAGCCTTGATCGAATGTTTAAACTGCAACAATACAACCTTAAATTAGCTTTTCATCAAATGTATGATGAAAATACATTTGAAGAACATTAGGCAGATGTTAACAATATTCTCTTTTATTTAATGTTTCGAATTGGGCATGGATGAATCTGTTTGTTTTAAACCAAGCTAAGCTAACTCATAAAATATTGTTTTTTAATGTTATGCTTATCAACACTTGTAATGATTTTCATTAACTATGCATGAAATTACTAGATTTGGAAAACAATTCTCAATACATTTTATAAAAGTATTAAAACTGAATGGGTAAAAAAAAGACATTTGATTTGTCTTGCAAACTGTATGTAGGAGGTATCACATACTAGCGTAATGTTAACAAAATGCAGTTTCTTTAAATGTGACATTTCGTGCCACGACGTATTCAGTGATTTCTGATATCTGCTCATAAAAGTTTATCTTGACTTTTTAGGAAATCCTTTACCATCTGGAGACTTTGCGGGATGTCTTGGTGTTGTCCTTTGGAAAATATTCCTAAAGCCTGTCTTAATGTGTAATGCCCAAGTCTGGCAACCCTGGGGCATATTTACATTGCCCCAGGGCTTATGATGCTTCGGTGGCACTATGTGCTGGCCCATATTTACAAGGCCACGCAAAGCCACTTTGCGTGGCTTTACATGGCCTTGTAAATATGTCCCTCTTTCATACAGTATTCTGCAGCGCGCATAGAAAGAGCAAAATGCCATTAATGATTGTTTTTGTGAACAATTGTGCAAGAGTGCCTGCGTACATGCATGGCTGCTATTTTAGCACCGGCGCAGGGGAGAGCACAAGAGTGCAGCATATTTCTGTAAATACAGCACATCCTTGCATTTTTTAAAAGTGCAGCAAATTTGCTTGCGGCACCACACTGCACCATTTTGTTGTAAATATTCTTCCCTGTTGGGATCATTGGCTGCCCCGCAGGGATGTTAAAATTAGCAACTTTCAATTTATGAGTGTGATGCTATTTGAATGTGTGGGGGCCTGTTCAATGTTAACCTGCTGGCTTCTTTGTTGCTAGTGTGGAGTTGCGCTATGTGTGCACATTCTTTTGAAGAGGCACTTGCAAGTATGTTGGTAACTCCTAATTGACAGCATAAAAAACAGTGTAATGTTGAAAGGGTGCAGATATGTTGCATGAGGCAGCTGACACGTCCCTGGTTTTTGCTTAACTTTCACAAGTTAAAAGCTAACATAGATCACGTATATTTTTGTAAATGCTATGGGGCATATTTACAAGCCCCTAGTGCCACCAAAGTGTAACTTTTTTTGACACTCCGGTGGCGTTGTGTGCTGGCCCTTTTTTAAAAGGCCACCAAAGCCACTTTGCATGACTTTATACAGCCTTGTAAATATGGCTCTCTTTCACATAGTAATCTTCATTAAAGGGGTGTGTCATGGGTGTTGATGTGGGTGTTCCCACGCAACACCCATGGCTTTTTGATGCTGCCCTAGAATTATAGGGACTGGTAAATCTGAGGCAGCCAGCACCAAAAACTACCATCTTTCAACAGGAGGCATTAAAGTGGCACAACGAGGAGAAATACTTTTATTTCTCATCATTTTTTGCTCTTTCTGTGTCTGCTTTAATCTGCAGCACACATAGAAGTAGCAAAATGCCATTAACAATTGTTTTTGTGCAGGTGTCCCTTCCTGCATAAACACAATCCTCCATGCAATGCAGGCATCTTTGCACCATGGTGCAAGGGTGACTGCATTGGCGCACAGCTGCTGTTTTAGGGCCAGTGCAGGGGAGAGCACAGGGGTGCGCCATATTCTTGTAAACACAGCGCATCCTTGCATTTTTTAAATGACGCAGCTTGGTACAGCAATATTGCTGGCAGCGCCATGCTGCACCATTTCATTGCAAATATTCCCCTATATAATTGCATTTCAAGTTCTAGGTGCACCTCCCTGTGTAATTTCCTAAGCGAACACTTTAAAAAATCTAACACCATAATTGTCATGCTCCTGCAGTTCCGGTATCAATCGGCAGCCACCAACGGTCGGTTTCTTTTTAACAAAAGCAAATACAAACCTGAGTACTGTCAAAAACCACATTCCTTTATTTGCACCTGTCCCAAATGTAGGGGCTGCTGGCATGTATATGCACCGGAGTGGTGGGCTGGCAAGTAAGTGGTTGCGTGGGTGCATGCAGGCAAGGCGAATGGCAAATAATAAAAAATAAAGTCACTTACCCTGCCTGCTGTACGCTCAACGTCCTCCTTGGTCCCTCCTCTGTCGGCTCCGTGGGCTCCAGCCTCCAGGAAATTCCACTAACCAATCCTGGTTCTACTCTCACTAGCATGAGAGCAGCACCAGGATTGGATGGAGCATCCAGGCTGGATCCTCCTCCAGGCTCTTTAGGCCTGTGTTTGGTCTCCACCCAGCTGTCTAAGACAGCTGATTAGAGAGCTGCAAAGTGCACAAGTCATGTTGGCCAGTTCAAGAGAGCCGGCCAAACTGACATGCATACTTTGGAGGGTCCATCTTGCTCATTCAGTCCTCTATGCTGCGAACCGTCATCAGAAGAGGACACACAGCCATTTATCCCAGCTGGAGGCTGCTGTGCATTAAAAGTGAAAAATAAAATGGCAATGAAATCATTTTATTGCCATTTTTTATTTTTCATGATTAGCGCCGCTGCAGAAGGAAGGGGGGGGGGACGTCCTCACACAGAAACCACTGCTGCCCAAATGGCTTTATGCTGTCATTATTCAAAGCAAACGTGCTGTGAAATGATTTCTTTATTGAAGGCACCTCTTTTATTTTGCAGTACATTCAGTTAAATACAGATTTGTTCCAAGCTCAAAATCCAAATGCCTTGTAGTATGCATGCAACAATAAAACACATATAAAACTCGAGCGGAAGCACTTTGTCCCAGGTTGTGGTGGACACTGAGAAGTTCAGTGGAGACAATGCTATTAGTCAGACATAAGCTACGAGAGAAATTTGGAGGTACTGTGTGAAGGTGATCAGAATCGCCCCCTGAGCCTTCCAATTCTTGTGCTCTCTCAAGTGGCATAGCAAGGGTGTAGTGAAATCTAATATAAGCAAGGAAAAGTGGGTCCGATGCACCTGGTTGTGCCGTGGTTCCTGCTGCACCAACAATATCTATTCTCCCACATTAGTTATCATCAATATCGTCCAGATAATGGAGGCCTTGCGCCAAGCCCCCAAACCCCATGGCACATGGTACCTGTCCAGCTACGCATCAGTTCTTACGCATCATTACTTTAGGCTCTGCTCTGTTGCGGTAAGGGCTAAACCAGTATTACAAGTACTGATGTCTTCTCTTTGTCTGCAGGGATATCTGCAGGAACCACAATGTATATGCCTATCAGTAGAAAGAAATGGGCAGGGGCGGCAGAGCATTCATCCTCCAGCACAAAGAGGGATGCAGGAACACCATGCTATGCACCTGTAACCACTCTGGAGATGCAGGCAGAGTGTAACATGTCTGTCATCAAAGTGAGAGGTGCAGGTACAGGAGGGCATGTGCATATGAGCAGCAAGAGGTGACAAAGCAACTTAATATGCTTAATAGTGGGAGATTTGGAGGACACAAAGTAATTCGTACTGACAAAATACTCAGTTTAGTAAATAATTTTAAATGGAAATCAATGACTTATTTATGCCATCCGCTCGAGTACTTATTTAAGCCTTGTGCACATTTTCCCTTTTATTAACACATCGTTTTAGCCTTCAAGCACGGCTATTTTTTCCATGTTCGAATGGTAAATTTAAAATGGCTGCCTGCAAAATGACGCATGTTCATGTGTGTGGCAGGGTACATGCTAGTAGCTATGCAAGTGTATGCATCTTGATTCTGGTACTTTTGTGTAAATGTCAAATTTTTTTGGCAAAGACCATAGCTCCGCCTTTCACAGTTAAGACCTATTGGCCTTTGCAATTGCTTGTTCATCTGAATGACCAATTTTTTAGATCTGTCAATATCATCTAAAATTTGAGTGTTATTTGTACATTCTTTGATACTACTGATTGGCCAGCCATGGCACTCTGAGATTCCATTGTCAGTAGAAATGATTCAATATTAAAGAAAGAAACATGAATGTATATTTTCTCTCTGCCGTAAGTGACAGGAGATTCATGACTTGACACATATTTAAATATTGTGGTTCTAGAAAGACAGGCAGTGCCCGAAACAAATTCTGGTTTTCCAGGAATAAAGTCCAAAGAAGTCCTTATTATTTTTTATTGAGGTTGAGAGCCTGATGTAACAGAAACAGCCGACACAGGTGGCTGGCACGCCTAGGGATTTCTCAGGACTGATAGATGCAAACAACATGGGCCATCCTATGAAAACCAAAATAATATACATGATAATATCAAAAACAGAATGTTTTGTGGTTGGGAAATGTATTGAACACCAAAGAAACATCTAGAGAAATCTGCAGAGGACTGGGAAAACAAGTCACTCAATGCTCTACTACAACCAAAAAAATATATCTCCAATTTCTACGGGACACAAACAAACAAGGTTTCTGACTGATTTCCATAAAGGTCACCACCTACTTTGGAAAACTTTGAAAAAACATTGATACTTACTAATGAATAATGCCTCCATTAAAGAACAATTCTTGGATTTTCCCCAAATAGGATACCGTAGAGCAAAAACTTGAGACAAGTTTTAGGCAAATCAGAATTTGTGGACAAAAGAAAAACAGCAAATCCCTCATTCATGGAAAAGCCATTTGATTTTTATACGTGTCCCAATTATGGGGTATGTTAACTTGGTCTCAATAAAAAGAAGTACTTCTCTCCAACACCAGATCTTTCCATCAAAATAAAGGATTGGATCAATTGCAACACTTGCTATGTCATTTACGTAATCATCTGCCCCTTGCAAAAAGCTGTTTGTAGGAAGTACAATCAGATCCCTTAAGACAAGGATTTTCGAGCACTACTGGAATATCAATAAAAATGAAGTGGGTCCCCCCTCACAGAACACTATCAAGAATACCATCCTCATCAAAAAACCTTCACCTTTTTTGGTTTGGAACACATAAAAATCCACTCATGAGAATTGATAATAAGAAAAAAGGAGATCAAACTAATCTTGAGACTGGATACTGTGGGCAACGGTCTGAATAAATATCCAGAAATGCACTATTGGCTTCACTGACATTGGTGAATCATATGCTTCTGTCTCAGCACTATGAAAAGAGTCTTTCTGCCAACATTGGTGAGCCATTTGCCTCTCTCTCAGCAAATTTAGCGTTTTCTTCCAGTTTTGCTGTTTGTAGGTTGGACTGTTTTTTTGTCACCGGATTATAATGTGAACATCATTATCATGCTTAATTTAAAAAGACCCCGAGATCTCATTTGCATTGCCTACTTGTTTGTCGAAAGATTATGCATTTTCTAAAATGGCCGACTACTATTTGCAACACGTTAGAAAGTATTCTGTTCCATGTATACTTTCTTTATATACTTCTATTGTGTTTGAGAGCAATTAAGGATTGTGCATAATATTGGCCTCCGGGTCTTGCCATAAAATATTTTTCTCACACTCCTTTCATATAATCCTTTTCTTATATTCTTAGTTTTCCTTATATTCCTTGATTTCTCTCATTTTACAATTCCCTTCCTTCTGTTCTTATAGTTTCACTTTTTTAAGGGCTGTTATAGCATACTACCATGCAGCTAGGTATGTCTATTATGTTATAAACTCTTCCACTGTTTTCTCGGTTATAATTTGTACGAGAGCATACTAAGGGGACAACGCATTATTGTGTTTCCATCATATTAACAGCAGTATGACACTTTCTTCGAATAACGTTTTTGTTTGCACCTTCCAAAATGGCCACCCTGTTCGTCATGGGGACCCAGGGGGATCAGGGTGCGAGCCGGTGTCCCCCTGGGGTTTTTTCGCGCGGTGGAATAATCCACGCTGCGTGTCAGGTTAGGTAGGTGGGGGGCGGGGCTTATGGGTAGTTTATATATAGGAGTGCTTTTGGCGGGAGGGCATTGCGGCGGTGAAAATTAGTGCGGACTGTTTTCTTTGAAGTGTTCACTGTGTCTGTCAGAAGTTAGGCGTGGTGTTTTTTTGGTCGCGTTAATAAGGTATTGCTGGCTATTATCATGGCGGAGAGGGTGGCAGTGAGGGAAGCGCTGCGGGTTCTCTGTGCAGCGGGAAGGGAAGACCTATTGAGGCCCGGTGTGTCCGCTGCGGTGGGGGCAGGTGTTTCGCGCCCGCGAAGGAAGGCGGCACGGGGGTGGCCGAAGCGGTAGCTGCGTGTTTGCCGCCAACTGGCAGGGTTCCTTTAGCACCAGTGCATTTGGACGGTGTAGTGGCAGTGAACCAGAGCCGCGGCCGTTCTCACTTGAAGCGCAGAGGCGAAGGGCTGTTACGGGCGTGCAGTCTCTCAGCTCCTGGATGTGAGGCGGGGCAATTGGGGGCAGTCTTCGCCTCTTGCCAGGGCCGGGGGAGTAGAAGGAGAGCTTCTCTGAAGGGTGTTGCCGCCACAAGGAAGTCTTCCGTATTGCCCATTAGTGGAGGGTTGAAACGGGGCGGGGTTTTGTCCGTCAGGTCGTCAGCCTCCGTTTCTTTGCCGGCGAGCCCCTCCCCTACAAAGCGGGCCAGGGAACAATTAGATACCGGTTCAAGACGCTCATGCTGTAGTGTGGAAGGTGTAAAAATCAACATTGCGCCTCACGTGGTTTATGGCAGGAGCTCTGCTTCTTTGGTAGATTATTCTAGTGACAGTTGTGAAGAAGTTATGGAAGAACAGATATTGTTCCCTGAACCTAAACAGGGAGGTAATTCTCAAATGTTGAACAAGTTTATGGTATCCAGTTCATTGTTGGTGGGGGATGATTCTGTGGTTTTGCTGTCCCCGTTGCCTAGAGGCCCCCCTGGTTACTCAGTCCCCTTTTCAGGGGTGGATTCATTATCAGCCATACATATTGAGGGAACAAGGTCTGCGGGACAGGATTATTCTCATGAAGGGTTTGAAGTCTCACCTCCTGTTTATCATAGTGCAAATATTGAGCATCAGTCTGAACAGCTTGGGGTTCACCAGGGAACGAGTTTCTTTTTCCCACACCTCGTCCTCCTCCTAGTCAGTTGACGTCTGATTTTGGCTCATCTTTTGGGCCTCAGGCGGGGCAGTGGGTTTGGGTTGAGCACTCAAACCCCCCCCTGATCACAGGTGTCAGCTCTGTAAGACGGGTAGGGGGTAAGAGTTTGGATTCATTATCTTCCTCAGGCAAGAGCGGCTTGAAGGTCCAAGCGTCGTCAGGAGAACGGTCTACGGCTGGTGTCTCCAGTTCTTCGTCTATTGACCATGTTGCGGCTTGGGGTAAAAAAACGGACAAGCAGGGCGGATCACGAGCGGATTTTCAGGCAGCGGCCAGACATTCAGAGCGGATGTCTGTGACCAATTGGAGGTTGTATGATGGGGGGTTGGGGGATGGGGAACTGCCTGGACATAGCAGCAATGCTTTGGAATTTTGTGATGATCAATTGGATTATGGGGAAGATTATGATGAGTTTGAAGAAGGGGGTTTGGGGTAGGAACAAGGTGATGGTAATGAACAGATTACGCTTCATGAAAATGTGGTTTCGGAGGGTGTGTTGGGGGCAACCAATGTTTTTGGTCTGTTGCAGAAGTCAGGAGCGGACAGCGCAACTGAACAAGAACAGCGGCACGGTCATCGTCAGCGTGATGATCCAAAAGAATTTCAGCAACGCTCCGCTCAGTTGCCTAAAGGTAAGCCACATTGGTGGGTTTCATGGGCACAACCTGCTGTTAACAAGCGCAATACTCGTTCTGTGGGAGTTGGGGATGCTGTGTTGGCTCCTGACTCTGGGGTGCTTTCTGAGGAGGGTGTGGGAACTGTGAGTGGGCAGGTTCCAGAAGTGGGTAGCATTTCTGTGGAAGGTAGGGATAACAGTCAGGCTACAAAAGCTGATGAGGCTAATGGCTCTGGTAATGTGAAGGTGAGTGAAGACAAAAATATTCATAAGAAGCTCCCTTATATGGGTATAGCAATGCCATTGGGGACTCATCTTTCAGAAAAGACAAAAATTAGAATTTGGAATCACGAGTTCGTTGATGTGTTTAAGCTCTTACATAGAGATATACAGGCTAAAGAAGGGTCCAAAGAAGAGGCATGGGAGCTTGCCAAACGCCCTAGGGTCTCTAAGAACATTGAGAATTGCACATCTGCTTTCTTCATATACGCGAGTGTATATTGCAAAAGACATCAAGACAGGGCTGTTGCAATGTTTAAATACATAGATATAATTCGTAAGGCCCAAATGCACTTTGGTGGCTACGCGTGGCTTAGCTATGACGAGGAATTTAGGGCCAGGGTCAGCATATTCCAAGACAAACCTTGGGGTGACGTTGACGCGGAGCTTTGGCTTCAGTGGATGTCATCTACACAACCGCCGGCAACGACACATACAGCAAGTGGTTTGCCAATTACATACCGGCCCTTTCAGCCTCGCCCCGCCCAAATAGGGGCGGGTTGGTTTGGTAGAGGACAATTTCCAGTATCTGGAGCCTGTTGGAATTTCAACCGGGGTTTTTGTACCAGACAGTTCTGTAGATTTAAACATGAGTGTTCACAATGTGGGGGTAAACATGCCATCACACAATGTTTCACTAGCCAAAGGTTTGGGGAGCAGGGGAGATTTCAAAGGGGAAGGGGTGCAACATTTCAGCCTGTCCCAAAGGGCTCATACCCCAATTAGGCTGTTGATTCTTGAATCCTGGCTGAATGAGTATCCGAATGTTGAAGTGGCTTCGAAACTCTATTGGGGATTCAGGGATGGCTTCAAGATTGGTTATCAGGGGCCAAGGTATAATCGATGGGCTGACAATCTTAAATCTGCTAAGGAGTTACCACAGATTGTGCAAAAGAAATTAGATGCAGAACTGCAAGCGGGCAGAATAGCGGGTCCATTTCAGCAAATCCCGTTGGAAAACCTGATTGTATCACCTTTGGGTCTAGTTCCAAAGAAAGTGGCTGGGGAATTTCGTTTGATCCACCATCTCTCCTGGCCAGAGGGTCATTCCATTAATGATTTCATTTCTCCAGATGATACTAATGTGTCTTATGCATCGGTGGATGACGCTTTGAAACTGATAAGAATGGTGGGGTCTGGAGCTGAATTGGCTAAGAGCGATATTCAGTCAGCTTTTCGCTTATTACCGATACATCCATCTGATTTTGAGCTTTTAGGCATGTTTTTTAATGGTGCATTCTATGTAGATAAAGTCCTCCCAATGGGTTGTTCGGTGTCCTGTGCTCTTTTTGAGATGTTTAGTACTTTTCTGCAATGGCGCTTTACTAAGAGAAGTGGACACACGTATGTGTGCCTTTATTTGGATGACTTTATGTTCATTGGATCCGCCCATTCAGATCAGTGCAGCAGGGCTCTGCACAATTTTTAGGACATGGCTAAAGAGTTGGGTGTCCCGTTAGCCCCGGAAAAGACTGAAGGACCCAGCACCAAACTAACCTTTCTGGGTATCGAAATTGACACTCAGGACATGATAGCACGTTTGCCGGCTAACAAGGTTCAGGAGATCAGGTCCTTTTTATTGAGTGTATTGGTGAAAAAAAAAGATTGAGCTCAGGCACGTTCAGCGTTTGTTGAGCTATTTAAACTTTGCCTGCAGGGTGGTCAGGGCAGGTAGGACTTTTTGCAGGCGGTTAGGTATGGCAATGGCTGGAGCTTACTTTCCCCACCACAGGATCAGATTATCTAAGGCCATCAAGGAAGATCTTTCTATCTGGTTACAGTTTCTTGAAGACTTTAACAGTGTTTCTCTATATTTTGTGGAGGATGACACAATCTGGCAAATACAACTTTTTTCAGATGCATCTGGGGCACATGGCTTTGGTCTGTTTTGGGAGGGTCGCTGGTGTGCAGAAAAGTGGCCTCCCTATTGGCTTCAACAAGGGCGCAGTATCGCTTTCTTGGAATTATTTCCTCTCATAGTTGCTTTGCTAGTGTGGGGTGAGGAATTTCGGGATAGATGTGTGCTTTTTCATCTGGACAATATGTCCGTGGTAAATCTGATTAATACACAAAGAGCGAAAGATATAAGAGTGTTACGCCTTTTGCGGGTTTTCATGCTGCAGAGTCTTAAACTGAATGTTTTCAGAACCAAGCACATTCCTGGCATCAACAATTGTATTGCAGACGCTTTGTCTCGCTTTAATTGGCAGAAATTTCACAGTTTGGCGCCAGGGGCGGACAGCGTAAAAACTCCGATTCCACAGAACACCTGGGTGCTGGGGGATTGAGGATCGCCGAATTAGTGGAACATTCTATAGCTCCCTCCACCAGATGAAGCTACCAACAGGCTTGGAACGAATTTTTACGTTATGCAAAACGATCTCAATGTTATGGTGGGAACTTTGATGGTAACAAACGTTTCATTTTACAGTTTGTACTACATTTAATCAGCAAAGGCCTATCTCACACGACTATTTCTGGGAAATTAGCTGGGATTTACTTTTATGGCCAATTATGGTGGGGTTATGATCCTGTTGAGGATGTTTTGTTAAGGAAAATGTTGAAAGGGCTTAGCAGGGAGCGCACTCATCCTGTGTCTTTGAGAGAACCAGGTACTTTTGATTTGTTGCAAAAGTTGTTGTTACAGTTACCTTTTTGTTGTTACGATGATTGGGAGGTTTAAAGATTTAGGTTATGCATGATTTGGCTGTTTTTTGGTGCTTTCAGGGTTTCGGAATTATTGGGTCTGCGCGATCAGGATGGCATCCAGAGCAGTGAGGTTCAGTTACATGATAGTAAGCTAAGGATCTGGTTGCGAATGTCAAAAACGGACCAAATAGGCAGAGGCATGTGGGTTCACCTAAACAGTAGCGGGGTCATAGATTGTTGTCCTTTGATGGAGTGGGAGTCATTTTCTAAGTCCCCTGTTTTCAGGCCTGGTAAAATTTTTGGTCATTTTAAAGGCAATAAGATTTCTAGCACCCACTTATTAGCTGTGTTAAGGAAGGCCTTGGTCAGGATTGGTAAAGACCCTTTAGCTTTTGGCACACACTCTTTTCGGATTGGGGCGGCTACTGAGGCTGGCAGAATGGGTTGGGCTTGGGAGGATATACGGAGAATAGGGAGGTGGAAATCGGCTTGTTGTACTCGCTATGTCAGGAAATGAGAGCTCAATTTGTACACTTTATTCCTTCCTAATATTTTGTTTTTCTGTTTAGGTTGCGTAAAAGGTCCACTGGCAACAAAAATGCACACCTGGATAGTGGGACACTATTTCATTAAATGGGCAGCGATCTTTGCGGAGCAGCAGATATATGGCAGATCACTCGGACTTCCAGGCAAAGGGCATGAAGTATTTTGGAAGGGAAAAGGTGGGATGCGGTGGGCTGGGTTGTTTCCCACTTTAACGGAACTGTCTGCTGCACAAGGTTTTCCTGACTTGTTAATTATACATTTAGGAGAAAATGACTTAGTTCCTTTGTCGGGTCTATCCCTTATTAAACAAATGAAGTTTGACCTTGCAGTTTTAAAAAACAATTGGGCAAGCACATGTGTGATCTGGACAGAGTTCATCTATAGAAAACAGTGGAGAGGGGCAGGAAATCACGCAGCTGTTGAAAAGGCCAGAAGGAAGCTCAATCGAGCGATGAAGGTTTTTTGCCAAGCGATGGGTATTAAAGTTTTATCGCATGATGATATTACAGGCTCTGAGGGTCACCTATTCAGAGAGGATGGAGTGCATTTATCACAAATGGGGCAAGTGTATTATCTATTGGAAGTGAGGGATCTGCTTGCCAATTTTTGGAACGAAAATGTATGGTGTAATAAAAGTGTTTTATAAAAAAAAATTCTTTTTCAGCAGCCAGTTGGGTGGGGCCAGGAAAACTCTCTGGTTTTCCTGGGTGGCGTTTTTTTGGGGGTTTGGATAGTTTGGAGCGGGCTTATCCATCCCTCAGGGGTGGGGGGAAAGGTCAGTAAGCAAAGGAGGGGAAAGGAAATGATGGGATTTTGCATTACATGGGGGTTAGTTATGCAAGTTTGTTTGGAACTATTTGGGGTATTCTCATGCTAAATGTGTTGGGGTTTGTTTTTCAAAGTATATAATAAAGGGGTTTTTGATAATGTCAATAATTATGTATAGTTGTAGATAAAGAAAGTTTAAGTCTTACCTGTCTTAATAAAGGTGGCCTTTTCTGCTAAGATAACAACAGTGAGTGGATTGTATTATTGCGCGATTGGGACCCAGGGGGATCAGGGCGCGAGCCGGTGTCCGCCTGTTTTTTTTTCGCGCGGTGGGATAATCAACACTGCGTGACAGGTTAGGTAGGTAGGGGGGTGGGGCTTATGGGTAGTTTATATATAGGAGTGCTTTTGGCGGTAGGGCATTGCGGCGGTGAAAATTAATGCGAACTGTTTTCTTTGACCCACCCTAAAAAAAAAAAAAATCACTTTAAGACAGGTGAGATTCCCTATAAGTTCATTTCTATGTAGGAGTTTTTTTGTGGGGTTCGGATAGTCTGGAGCGGGCTTATCCATCCCTCAGGGGTGGGGGTGGGGGTGGGGGGGAAAGGTCAGTAAGCAAAGGAGGGGAAAGGAAATGATGGGATTTTGCATTACATGGGGGTTAGTTATGCAAGTTTTGTTGGAACTATTTGGGGTATTCTCATGCCAAATGTGTTGGGGTTAGTTTTTCAAAGTATAATGCAATAAAGGGGTTTTTGATAATGTCAATAATTATGTATAGTTGTACATAAAGAAAGTTTAAGTCTTACCTGTCTTAATAAAGGTGGCCTTTTCTGCTAAGATAACAACAGTGAGTGGATTGTATTATTGCGCGATCGTTTATACCTACACATCGGCGTACTAGGACAAACAAGACTCCACCCTTCTGTTTACTTGAACTTTCGCCTCCTCTCCTCTTCATAAGCAATGGCCGGTTGTTTGCCTCGCAATGACCGCAGAGACTTAGGTTTTGTTTTTCATTCCTGACATTAATGTGACTAACATGCTAAGCACTGCTTCTTATTTGTAGTTACCGGAGTGTAACGTGCATTTCAAAGTGGTTTTCTTTACTCGGCTGATTTTTCAAGACTAAGGAGTCTACGTATGGTTTGGCTATTTGTTTCTTTTAATTTTTTTCCCGTTATTCCGGACTTTGTAGTGATATATGGGCTGCATTTAATTTACATAGGCATCTAAATTACAATAGGCATTTTCTGATTTCACGCCTCACCCGTACGAATTTTAACACGTGGACGGGTGTTAGCCTTTTAGGATTTGCTCGGAAGTCTTGTTTGAATCATCTGGTTGCCTTATTTTTGAGCTTTTACATGGTCTATATCCTTTTTTTGACCCACCTAAATAACGTGCCTTTGAGCTAAAAATGTGTATTGGACAACACTTTAGGTTTATTGTGTTGAGTTTTTTTTTTTTACACTATGCTGATGCTATGTGTTTTATGTTTTAAGTTCACTAGTCCAATTTTGAATCCGCATGATAGACAAAGGCGTCAAACACTTTGTTCTGCCTTTTCTCTACAAATAACAAGGCACCGGAAATCAATCCCCATTTACCTCTTTTTTCTGATGATATAGATTGAAACACTGCCCTTTTTTGATATCGTGGTGAGTACTAATATAGGTTTTGTGACCCTTGATCTCTGGTCTTTGGAGGCTAAAACTTTGGGTTTCTCCACTTTTTTCAATCTATTTACAACCTTGGTGATCATTCTTGCCCCTTCCCTTTATCTTCTTTCTTCACAAAAATCATATATCACACTCTGCTCATAGCTGGATGTCTCTGATGGCTTGACAACAGCTATTCTAAACATCTGCTGCTTCCCCTTTTGTTAACAGCAAAGTTTTTCTACAAGTTATAATGAGAATTTCTCTCTTCACTGACAATGCTAAGATGACATGACGTTTTGGCACAATGCTGTTTTCTTGCATTTCTATGTAATCTTTTTATGTTCAATTCACTGAAATAACCAGATATACTGAAAACTGTTCTGGATAATCAGCATTGAATTTGTAACTTTTTCTCCTCCCATTCACCGCCCCCCCTTTTTTGTTTTTTCTTCTTCCTTTCTCTTTTTGTCTTTTGTGACTTTCTTTACCTGCTTCTTCTTTCACTCTCCCACTGCCATATGATTTGTATTGCTTTGGTTTTTGATACATTTCCCAACCACAAAAGATTCTGTTTTGATATTATCATGTATATTCTTTTTGTTTTCAGCCTTGAGAAAGCCCTAGGCGTGCCAGCCACTTGTGGCGAAACACATGCCGGCTGTTTCTTTCACATCAGGCTGTCGCCCTGATGTCCTAAATAAAATCAATCAAAGATACTAAGGACTTCTTTGGACATTTATCCCTTGAAAACCACAATTTGTTTTGGGCTTTGCCTGTCTTTCCAGAACTATAATCACAATTACCCGGTGGACACTGGGGATGTTGCCACCTGACAGACAGTCCTACCTTTCACAGAATACGGGTCCTGTCCAGGTCAACCCCTTGAGCCTCACCCCTGCTCCGGAAATCTGTACATATTTAAATTAGAATTGATTTTTACATGAACTAATTATAGCTGTATTTTCAGATTGGGATGTGTACTCAGATGGCACAAGGATAGTCAATATTCTCTCAACAATATACATCTGTGGATTTAGTGATGTGATGATTTAAGGACAAAGGTCTTAGCTAGTATAGCACCATGTACTATTGTATAAATCTTCTATTATCTCAATTTGTGTTGCTGTACTCATTTGTCCACATCCCAAATTTCTACATGCAAAACACCAGTGGAATTAAAATATGCAGGTTAAGAACATGTGCTTTCATTTGACCTTTATGCATTTTCTTAAATTTTCTTAGATCATAAAATCATCAATATTATTCCATTTCAAACCTTGCTAGGCGCAGAGTTAACTGTATGTGTGGGAGAGTACCTGGATGCTGTCTTATCACGTACATTTCAAGCAGCACATTTTCCACATCTCATCTTCAAACTGGATGTGCCCTTACCCGATCATTCTGAATTGTATGTAAAGTTGTTGTGAGTTCCCTATAGGGCTCACTGTAGTTTCTCCCCTGTCTTAGCCTAACTGCACACGTAATAGGCCGCTTTTGCTTGGCACACATTGTGAGAAGTTGGCCTGGTATATGCTGTCCACTAATTATAGTGGGCACCTTGCACCAGTCCAAACAACCCCTTATTGGAGATAGGTTAAAGACAACCTTATTGAAAGCTATCCTAGTGGTAGCTATGGAGAGCAGCCTTCAGGCTAAGTCTTGAAGGAATGTAAAGCAGCTTGTTTTACCAGTCTATAATCTCTTGAGTGACCAAATGAAAGAGCACCACACCAGGTATATATTCAAAATATATGTATTTATTGCTAAACACACCCCTCTAGTCTCTTTATGAGGCTAGAGTTCAAGTACATAAGTTATAAGTTATTAAATCACAGTAATAGCACAAATACACGTTTGGGCCCTAGGGGCGTACCAAACCATATACCAATAAAGTGGTATGCGAACCACGACTGAACTAGACACTAGGCCTAGAGCCTCTAGAAGTGCTTGGACCACAAGGAACCACCCAAGGTAGTGACACAGGGGACCTACGGGAGACGCGTGCAGTGTAAATACACAACCGCGATACGCCGTTGACTTCTATGGAGAAAGTCGGGATCGGGAAAATAGAGAAAAGGGACACTTAAAAGAGTGACTAGGACAAAACCCTTTGAGATCTAGGACTTTGAAGAGTCTCTACCCACGGGAGCACCGGAGTACTCGTGTTACCTCACCCAGGGAAGCCGGGTGCATAGGTGCCTTTCGGGGTCGGGTTTCGCTCGCCGATTCGAATGGCGATCTGCTGCAAAGTGCTGCTGGCGGCCAAGAGAAAAGTGTCCGGGTGGATCCAAGAGTGGATCGGAGTTCTGAAGAACCTGAAAGCAGAGGGGACAGAGTCTGGGTCACTAGCCAGTGACCAGGAAGGCGATGGACAGATGCCCACCGATGTCGAGTGCTTCAGGTGCGTTGACGGTCGTCTTGACTCTTCAGCCACGAGGTCCAGGAGGCGTTGTCGGTGACCAGGAGCAGGATTCGGGCTGGTACACGATGTCTGTCGAGTGCTGAGGTGTCGGCGACCGGATTGGACCCAACAAGCCTTGGCAACGGCAAGTCTTGGTGAAGATGTAGATCGTCGATGGTGCAGACCAGCAAGGTCTGTGGAACTCACCCAGCGAGGGTAAGTGAGGGCAGGCCTGGAGCAACCAGGATACCAAGTAAGAAAAGGATTGGCCTTCGTTAAGGGCTACTAGCCAATGGGCTAGCGACCGCGAAGGAGCCTCGTGACGCCGCACGTGGATCTGGCTTACAGGACACTCGTGGGAGTGGGGGCCAGTGATCTTCGGTGCAGGTGGTGCTGGAGGCTAGGGCTACTCGGAGCCCAAAGCACGACTTCTTGGGAGACCCAGAAGAGGATGCACTTGCAAATGTGCTCGGTGTCCAGGGGTCACGGTCTCAAGTCACCCACGATAGCCACGGGCCTCAGCTTTGCTGGGGACTCAGGGTAGCCTCGGGAAGTCTGAGAATCCACCTCTGGTGATGCGATGACTTCGGCGTCCGACGGGAGCTTCAGAAATGCGAACCGGACAGATGCTTCTTTGGTGCCTGCCAAGCAGGGGAGTCACTCCTTGACCCCAAGGGAGATTCTTCAGTCCTCTAATCGTGAGTAGAGCGTCGAAGGTCCAGGATTCAGTTTCAGAGTTTCGTCCAGGGATAATCTAAAGTCCTAAGGACTGGGTTCCTACCTTTATTCTAAAAATAGGGTTGGACTACTCTGTGGCCCCACCTATGGGTGGGTCAGGGCAGAGGGGTGGCTACACCCCTTTCTCTTTGTCCAGTTCTCGCCAAAGCAGGGGCTGCAAGCCCCTGATCCGGTTTGAACTGGGGTATGCACAGGGACACCAAATGTGCCCCCAGTGCAGGACTTCAAAGCACCCGAAAGTGCTCCCGCCCAGCCCCAATACACATTATCCTGTCTGGGGAGGTGGTCACACCTCCCTGGGACAGGAAACCTATTGTCCAGGCCTCCCCTGCCGGAGTTTCGTCCAGCAGCAGGAGGCCAGACTCGTGTCTGTGGCAGCAGCATCCATTTTGTGATGCCAGGGCTCTGGAAAGAAGTTACCGGACTAGTCAGAGTTAACATGTCTTTCCTCTAGAAGGGTGGAATGCTACCCCCGCCGCCAGGATTGGCGGGGGGTAGTATTCCAAGATGTTTGACACCAAACACGACATGTTTAGGTGCAGCCATTCCAAAGTTAGCATTTTACCGCGAGGATATAATGCGCTTAAGAGTATATGGTCAGGCTGCACTACAAACAGCATCAGAGATGGTCTCCGAACGCTGCAGAGGGGCCCTGCTCATGCAGGGGCACCCTCTCACATAGGAACCACGCACTCTGCCTTTAGGATTGATAAGGCCTGCCTTAGGAGTGACTTATAGGTTTATATGTGTGTATGTATTTCGTGATATAGGTAACCTATATCACAGTAAGGGGTGCATGCACCACCTTACCCAGGCTGCAGTAGCAGACCTGTGGTGTCAGTTTGGATGGCCTTCCAGGGGTGGCATAATACATGCTGCAGCCCCTGGCAGGCCTCTGAGGTACCTATGCCCTTGGTACATAGTATACCATATACTAGGGACTTATAAGGGCACTCCAGATCCCAATCAGTGATGTGCCTAAGGCACATGGAAACCATTTTAGAGAGGAAGCAGCTAGGCTGGGGTTCTGATTAGCAGGGCCCCAGCCAGACTAATGTCGAAAAACAGTGAAGCATCAGCAAAAAGTGGGGGTACCCATGTGAAGCAGATCCTACTCTCCTACACAACCCCCCCAAACGTAGGGACATTAAACTAACCTTGCCCAGTTAAGTCTTCATGTTCTAAGTGGAAATACCTAGAGAGTCCATCTGCATTCGCATGGTTACTCCCAGGCCTATGTTCCACTGTAAAGTCCATCCCCTGTAGGGAAATGGACCACCTAAGCAGTTTGGGGTTTTCACCCTTCATTTGTTTTAGCCATAAGAGGGGCTTATGGTCTGTCTGAACCAGGAAGTGTGTACCAAACAAGTATGGCCTCAACTTCTTCAGAGCCCAGACCACAGCAAAGGCCTCCTCTCTATGGCTGACCAACGTTTCTCTCTAGGGGTCAGCCTTCTGCTAATAAAAGCTACTGGCTGATCCTGACCTTCTTCATTCAATTGTGACAGTACAGCCCCTACCCCCAATTCAGATGCATCAGTTTGAACAATGAACTTCTTGGAGTAATCAGGACTCTGCAGAATTGGAGCAGTGCACATGGCCTGCTTGAGGTCATCAAATGCCTTTTGACAGCTAACTGTCCACTGAACCTTTTTGGGCATTTTCTTAGAAGTTAAGTCATTCAGGGGTGTCACTATTGATCCATACCCCTTGACAAATCTCCTATAGTACCCAGTCAGGCCTAAGAAGGCTCTCACCTGAGTCTGGGTAGTGGGAGCAGTCCAGTCCATGATGGTCTGGATCTTGCTCTGCAAAGGTTGAACCTGGCCTCCACCCACAAGGTGGCCCAGGTACACAACCTGACTCTGCCCTATCTGGCACTTAGTGGCCTTGATAGTCAGGCCTGCCTTTTGCAGGGCCTGTAAAACATTCCTGAGGTGGACCAGGTGATCCTCCCAGGTGGAGCTAAAGACAGCAATATCATCTAGATAAGCTGCACTATAGGCTTCCAGTCCTGTGAGAACTGTATTCACCAACCTCTGAAAGTGGCAGGTGCATTCTTCAGACCAAAGGGCATTACCACAAATTGATAATGCCCACTAGGGGTTGAGAATGCTGTTTTGGGCTTTGCAGTATCAGCTAGTCTGATCTGCCAGTAGCCAGCTGTTAGGTCAAATGTGCTGAGATATTTGGCAGAGGCCAAAGTATCTATGAGCTCATCTGCCCTGGGTATTGGATGGGCATCAGTCCTAGTGACTGCATTGAGACCCCTGTAGTCCACACAAAACCTCATCTCTCTTTTTCCACCACTGGTGTGAGGTTTCGGCACAAGGACTACTGGACTAGCCCAAGGGCTATCTGAGGGTTCAATAACTCCCAATTCCAACATTTTCTGGACTTCAGTCCTGATACAGTCCCTGACATGGTCAGGTTGCCTATAAATCTTGTTTTTAATAGGCAGACTGTCCCCAGTGTCCACTTCATGAGTGCACCAGGTGGTCTGACTGGGTGTCAGTGAAAACATATGTCTAAACTGATTGAGGACTTGCCTGCAATCAGCTTGTTGCTGGGTAGTGAGGCTGCCTGCCAAGGCTACACCATCAACTGACCCATCGTCAGGGTTCTGTGAGAGCAGGTCAGGGAGTGGGTCACTCTCTTCCTCCTGCCCTTCATCAGTAGCCATGAGCAAGCCCATGTCTGCCCTGTCCACATATGGTTTTAACCTGTTGACATGGAGAACCCTGTGGGGACTCCTGGGTGTTCCTAGGTCCACTAAATAAGTGACCTCACCCTTCTGCTCAACAATAGTGTGGGGTCCACTCCATTTATCTTGGAGAGCTGCTGGGGCCACTGGCTCCAACACCCACACCTTCTGTCCTGGCTGGTAAACAGTCAGAACAGCTCTTTGGTCATGCCAGGCCTTCTGAAGTTCCTGGCTAGCCTCAAGGTTTTTGGTTGCCTTTTTCATGTACTCAGCCATCCTGGAGCGGAGACCAAGTACATAGTCCACTATATCTTGCTTTGGGGGCTTGAGAGGTAACTCCCATCCTTCCTTCACCAAGCACAGTGGACTCCTCACAGGGTGGCCAAACAGAAGTTCAAAAGGGCTGTAACCAACCCCTTCTGAGGCACCTCCCTATATGCGAATAAAAGGCAGGGCAAGAGTATGTCCCATCTACGCCTAAGCTTTTCTGGGAGCCCTTTAATCATGCCCTTCAAGGTTTTGTTGAATCTCTCAACTAAACCATTGCATTGTGGGTGATAGGGTGTGGTGAACTTATAAGTCACTCCACACTCCTTCCACATTGCTTTTAAGTACCCAGACATGAAGTTAGCACCCCTGTCTGAGACTACCTCCTTAGGAAAGCCCACTCTTGAGAAGATTCCCAGGAGGGCCCTTGCCACCACAGGTGCTGTAGTGGTCCTGAGGGGAATAGCTTCTGGGTACCTGGTGGCATGATCCACTACCACCAGGATAAACCTGTGCCCAGAGGCTGTTTGGGGATCCATGGGACCAACAATGTCAATCCCTACCCTTTCAAAGGGCACCCCCACCACAGGTAGTGGTATCAGGGGGCCTTTGTAGTGCCACCTGCTTTGCCACTGGCTTGGCAGGTTACACAGGAGCGACAAAACTCCTTACTGTCTTCAGACATGTGGGGCCAGTGAAAGTGAGGGACAATCCTGTCCCAAGTCTTGTTCTGGCCCAGGTGACCTGCTAAGGGAATATCATGGGCTAGGGTCAATAGGAAGCCCCTGAACTTCAAAGGTATTACCAACCTCCTGGTAGCACCAGGCTTGGGGTCTCTACTCTCTGAGTACAGGAGTCCATCATCCCAATACACTGTATGGGGACCACTAGCTTTCCCAGCAGCCTCAGCAGCAGCTTGCTGTCTGAGGGGTTCAAGGGAGGGGCAGCTCTGCTGCTCCTGGCTCAGATCTGCCCTAGAAGGTCCCCCTGTCCCCAAGAACTCAACCTGGTCAGGTTCAAGTTCCTCTGGGACAGTTCCTTCTTCAGGGCTGAGATCATCCCCTCAAGGGACTGATCTTCCTCCTGAGCCAAGGGGGAAGGCACTGCCTTAACCCTACTACTCCTCCTCTTGGAAGGCACTTGGTCCATTCTTCCAGAATCCAAGGCCTGTTCAGTGCTAGACATTTTGGCTTGTGACCTGGTCACAGCAAACACATCTGCAGGGATCCCCAGCATTTCTGCATGGGTCCTGAGCTCCACTTCTGCCCAAGCAGAAGTCTCTAAGTCATTGCCAAGCAAGCATTCGACTGGTAGGTTTGCACTTACCACAACCTTCTTAAGGCCAGTTACCCCTCCCCAGGAGAAGTTAACAACTGCCAGAGTATGGTCTGTTCTGACATTGCTAGCATTGGTCACTTGGTACATCTCACCAAGCATAACTTGCCCAGGTAGCACAAGGTCTTGTGTCACCATTGTGACACTTGCCCCTGTGTCCCTAAATGCCAAAGCCTCACGTCCATTGATTAAAGGCTGTTGTCTGTACTTGCCCAGATTACTGGGACTCACAGTGGAGGTCACATCCATGCCTCCATCACAGACTAACACAGCCTGAGTCAGTTCCCTGACTAAGTCAGAGCCCAACTCAGTTCCCAGGGTGAACCCTACTAAACCCTTTGCTGGAGCACTTCCACCAACTGTACTAGGGGGAACAGGTGCCTTAGGGGCATTGGTGGGTGCTGGACTGGAGTCTTTGGACTTGGTGCAATCACTGGTCCAGTGGGTCTTTTGCTTACAGACCTTGCACCATGGTTTTCTTTGGCCTTTCCCTTTGGTAGACTGTGAATCCCCACCAGAAGAAGATTTTTGGGGGCCTGATGAAGACTTTTGATCTTTACCCTTCTCCCCACCCTTGTCAGAGTTCTTAGCATCTTGCTTCTTGGTTTCCCCACCTTGGTTCTGTACCTTCTGCTTCACCCTGGTTCTGACCCATTTGTCTGCCTTCTTTCCCAATTCTTGGGGAGAGGTCAGATCAGAGTCTACCAGGTATTGATGCAACAGCTGATTTTGACAGTTATTAAGAATCTGCTCCCTCATTATCAGATTGTACAATCCTGAGAAGTCACACACCTTACTGCCCATCAACCAGCCTTCCAGAGCCTTGGCAGAACAATCCACATAGTCTACCCAGTCTTGAGTCTGTGCTTTTGGGTGTCTCTGAACTTCAACCTGTACTGTTCAGTGGTTAGGCCAAACCCATCAATAAGAGCACTCTTCAAGACCTTGTAATTATCAGCATCCTCCTCTCTAACAGTGAGGAGCTTATCTCTACCTTTGTCAGCAAAGGAGAGCCACAAGATTGCTGCCCACTGCTCCTGAGGGACCTTCTGTACTTTACAGGCCCTCTCCAATGCAGTTATCCATTTGTGGATATCATCCCCACTCTGGTAGGGAGGGACAATCTTGCTCAGGTTCCTATGGTCATAGGACCTTTCCCTGTCTCTAGGGACATGGCTGCCACCATGGGACTCTAGTCCCAACTTTCTTCTCTCTCTAAGGAGATCTAGGGATTCCCTATCTAAAGCCAATTGCTTTTTTCTGATCTCCAGCTGAGTTTCCTCATACTGGACCAGTCTGGTTCTCCTCTCATGAGAGGATTCCCTCCTGTGAGAGGAGACAGAGCTCCCTATAGAGGTGCCAGAGTGGTTAGACTCCTGAGAAGGAGATCTAGACTTCCTGGGCACACTCTTAATCCTTCCTGGGGGACAAAGAGGGCATCATCCTGATCATCCTCATCATCATCCACAGGAGGGATTGGGTTTTCCAGGTCAGGGTCATTGTCACCCTCCTGGCCAGTTTCAGAGGGGGGCTGGGGGTATTGGTACCCCTGGCCTCGTCCTCTTCTTCTGCCCCACCCTCAGCTCCTACCCCTTCAGTCCCTACAGGCTTACTAAGGTCATAAGCCACCAACAACTCCTTGAGGTGTTGGGTGGTGGGGCTTTGGCCTGTCCTTATTTTTCTCAAGTTACATAAAGCTCTCAATTCCAAGAATGGGAGTGTATCATACTTGGAGGGTGGAAGCTCAATGGCTTCCTGCAAGGATTCTTTGGATCCTGCCCTTAAAGACATTACTAGTGTGGTGTGGTGTATGCACTACCTACTCTAGTGTGGCCTACTAAACTCTCTTGAGTTGTAGAAAGGGTTGTGCTATCCCTTAACACACAACTCTAAGTTCAGTAGAACTTACTGTATTCTAAGCTTAAATTATATGTACCTTAGGTACCTTTAGTGGTTTTCAGTTGATCAATTCAATTGAGATTATCTGGTAAAACAATAGCAAGCTGGAATCCCACACGCTGCACACCAATGTGAGAAGTTGGCCTGGTATATGCTGTCCACTAATTATAGTGGGCACCTTGCACCAGTCCAAACAACCCCTTATTGGAGATAGGTTAAAGACAACCTTATTGAAAGCTATCCTAGTGGTAGCTATGGAGAGCAGCCTTCAGGCTAAGTCTTGAAGGAATGTAAAGCAGCTTGTTTTACCAGTCTATAATCTCTTGAGTGACCAAATGAAAGAGCACCACACCAGGTATATATTCAAAATATATGTATTTATTGCTAAACACACCCCTCTAGTCTCTTTATGAGGCTAGAGTTCGAAGTACATAAGTTATAAGTTATTAAATCACAGTAATAGCACAAATACACGTTTGGGCCCTAGGGGCGTACCAAACCATATACCAATAAAGTGGTATGCGAACCACGACTGAACTAGACACTAGGCCTAGAGCCTCTAGAAGTGCTTGGACCACAAGGAACCACCCAAGGTAGTGACACAGGGGACCTACGGGAGACGCGTGCAGTGTAAATACACAACCGCGATACGCCGTTGACTTCTATGGAGAAAGTCGGGATCGGGAAAATAGAGAAAAGGGACACTTAAAAGAGTGACTAGGACAAAACCCTTTGAGATCTAGGACTTTGAAGAGTCTCTACCCACGGGAGCACCGGAGTACTCGTGTTACCTCACCCAGGGAAGCCGGGTGCATAGGTGCCTTTCGGGGTCGGGTTTCGTCGTCGATTCGAATGGCGATCTGCTGCAAAGTGCTGCTGGCGGCCAAGAGAAAAGTGTCCGGGTGGATCCAAGAGTGGATCGGAGTTCTGAAGAACCTGAAAGCAGAGGGGACAGAGTCTGGGTCACTAGCCAGTGACCAGGAAGGCGATGGACAGATGCCCACCGATGTCGAGTGCTTCAGGTGCGTTGACGGTCGTCTTGACTCTTCAGCCACGAGGTCCGGGAGGCGTTGTCGGCGACCAGGAGCAGGATTCGGGCTGGTATACGATGTCTGTCGAGTGCTGAGGTGTCGGCGACCGGATTGGACCCAACAAGCCTTGGCAACGGCAAGTCTCGGTGAAGATGTAGATCGTCGATGGTGCAGACCAGCAAGGTCTGTGGAACTCACCCAGCAAGGGTAAGTGAGGGCAGGCCTGGAGCAACCAGGATGCCAAGTAAGAAAAGGATTGGCCTTCGTTAAGGGCTACTAGCCAACGGGCTAGCGACCGCGAAGGAGCCTCGTGACGCTGCACGTGGATCTGGCTTACAGGACACTCGTGGACTGAGGGCCAGTGATCTTCGGTGCAGGTGGTGCTGGAGGCTAGGGCTACTCGGATCCCAAAGCACGACTTCTTGGGAGACCCAGAAGAGGATGCACTTGCAAATGTGCTTGGTGTCCAGGGGTCACGGTCTCAAGTCACCCACGATAGCCACGGGCCTCAGCTTTGCTGGGGACTCAGGGTAGCCTCGGGGAAGTCTGAGAATCCACCTCTGGTGATGCGATGACTTCGGCGTCCAACGGGAGCTTCAGAAATGCGAACTGGACAGATGCTTCTTTGGTGCCTGCCAAGCAGGGGAGTCACTCCTTGACCCCAAGGGAGATTCTTCAGTCCTCTAATCGTGAGTAGAGCGTCGAAGGTCCAGGTTTCAGTTTCAGAGTTTCGTCCAGGGATAATCTAAAGTCCTAAGGACTGGGTTCCTACCTTTATTCTAAAAATAGGGGTTGGACTACTCTGTGGCCCCACCTATGGGTGGGTCAGGGCAGAGGGGTGGCTACACCCCTTTCCCTTTGTCCAGTTCGCGCCAAAGCAGGGGCTGCAAGCCCCTGATCCGGTTTGAACTGGGGTATGCACAGGGACACCAAATGTGCCCCCAGTGCAGGACTTCAAAGCACCCGAAAGTGCTCCCGCCCAGCCCCAATACACATTATCCTGTCTGGGGAGGTGGTCACACCTCCCTGGGACAGGAAACCTATTGTCCAGGCCTCCCCTGCCGGAGTTTCGTCCAGCAGCAGGAGGCCAAACTCGTGTCTGTGGCAGCAGCATCCATTTTGTGATGCCAGGGCTCTGGAAAGAAGTTACCGGACTCGTCAGAGTTAACATGTCTTTCCCTCTAGAAGGGTGGAATGCTACCCCCGCCGCCAGGATTGGCGGGGGGTAGTATTCCAAGATGTTTGACACCAAACACGACATGTTTAGGTGCAGCCATTCCAAAGTTAGCATTTTACCGCGAGGATATAATGCGCTTAAGAGTATATGGTCAGGCTGCACTACAAACAGCATCAGAGATGGTCTCCGAACGCTGCAGAGGGGCCCTGCTCATGCAGGGGCACCCTCTCACATAGGAACCACACACTCTGCCTTTAGGATTGATAAGGCCTGCCTTAAGAGTGACTTATAGGTTTATATGTGTGTATGTATTTCGTGATATAGGTAACCTATATCACAGTAAGGGGTGCATGCACCACCTTACCCAGGCTGCAGTAGCAGACCTGTGGTGTCAGTTTGGATGGCCTTCCAGGGGTGGCATAATACATGCTGCAGCCCCTGGCAGGCCTCTGAGGTACCTATGCCCTTGGTACATAGTATACCATATACTAGGGACTTATAAGGGCACTCCAGATCCCAATCAGTGATGTGCCTAAGGCACATGGAAACCATTTTAGAGAGGAAGCAGCTAGGCTGGGGTTCTGATTAGCAGGGCCCCAGCCAGACTAATGTCGAAAAACAGTGAAGCATCAGCAAAAAGTGGGGGTACCCATGTGAAGCAGATCCTACTCTCCTACACACATTACAAAGTAACACACTTGTTTTTGTGCCACACTGTTTTGTTAGAAATAGACTGCATATGTTTTGTTATTCAGCTCTTCTGCTGGAATTCAGTGTTAACATGTCATACAAGGTCAATGAACATTGTGCCTTGTTTTTCTCTGTGGTCGAACACTAACACCTAGACATAATTGAAAGATCCAGCTGCTGTATTCAAACAAGGCAATTCTTATCATATAAGCCGAGACTTGTCATTTTGAAAATAGAGAGGAGAGATTCCTGCAGAGGAAAGGTCCTGAGACGCGAGAGAGCCATGCCATCTGAGATGCAGACCAGCTGACTATGAATGCCAGGTAAGGGGTCTGGACTAATCCCAGAGATCTTTAATATATCACTGTGCTCCCATAGTGATGGTAGGCTTAGGCAGATCTGTCAATTTGTATGACAGGGCTGTTTATAGTGTACAGTTTACTGATCATGCTAATCACATTGCTGACTTGCATGTGTTTTCTAATTGCAGCACAGTTGCTTCATGACAGAGCACGATAGTTTCAATACAAATTTTAAGCATTCTTCGTGTCTCTCTTCTATTTATTGTGGATATGGATGAGTGATAGAACGAAAGGTGATGACCTGCTACCATGTGCCCTGAGATGTTCTAGAGTGCTGTGTTCTGGGGTGCACATTTACCTGTTAATCTGGGAAGGTTAGGAGGGCAGGTAAGGCATTATGATTTAGTCTGGATGCCAATAGGTACTCATATGGTATGATGACTAAGTCCCTACATACTGATGTTCTGTGATTCCAGGAATAGTTCTGTTTCTAAACAGAATCCCTCAAACAAAATAAATCTATCTCTAAATTCAGAAGATGAACATAGCATAGGCATGGCCCAAATGCGGTATACAGGAGCATTAATCTTCCAGTGCTGAACCACTGATTCACAGCAAAGCAGCATTCTTCTTTTACTTTTATTGCACTGGAAAGCTGTCCTCAAGTACAGAAATAGTGCCTTGTTCTACTTTACGTCAAGGTCGCATTCCGTGGGTAGTACTTTGATGTTCTATCTCTACCACCGATAAATTGTTTATGCAAATTCAGATGTACAAAGATTGTCAAATCTAGCTTTGCATCAAAACAATAACACCTTTAAGCAGGCTACAAGATGGAGAAATCTATTTCTCCATACATTCCACTTATTACATGTCTGCTGCACTGTACACCACACTTTCAATGTGTTGCATGTAAATAAAAGTAACTAAGCATAGGGTTTTGTACCTGAAGTGTATCCTTCCAGTACAAAACCCATGTTAGACATCACGAACACTGTTGTGCAAAGGTGTTTGCATGACACTAGACAGCCTTTTTATGAGCCAGTGCAGGTGAAGAGTGGAACAGGCCATATTTGTTAAATATGAATCTTTTTTTCTTTCTCCCCAATCACAATATAGCACACTAACTTAGTTTGCTGTGCTGCATTGCACTGTATTTTAGTAAATGTCCCCCTTCATGTTTGAGCCCTATGCAAAATACCTACTATGCACAATTGGTACAACAAACCATTCCACATGCACTTTAGTGAATCTCTGACTAATGTTTACCTAGATGATTAGCATGTTCCTTCCACATAGACATGACCTGAGGCACAGACCTCACTATCTGAGTGGTTTATGCCTGTGGTCCAATACTACTTTGGGAGAGACCAAAATAAGCATTGTACACTTGGATTTAAAGAGAATTCCCACTATTGTGTCCAATGACCTCTGATGTGCTAACTATAAACTCATGACTCTTACCCCTATAGTTTGGTATGAGTTTTTCAAACACCCAGAATTTTGTGAGACACACACTATGACTGTAATCTTAACTAAAGTACAGATAAAGTGTGAAACATAAGAGGAAATTTGTAATTTCAATTTCTGAGCTGGCACATAGCAATTCTGTCAACACCTATGTTCTTTTCAGGTGCTGTACTAATATAATGCATAGTGTGCTGAACTGTCTTGCAGTTCTGGCTGGACAGTTTCAATTGGAACAGGGTTGAGACTGATTTACATATGGCTGTGTCCAAACTGAGGTGACATAATAGGCAAAAGAATGATTGCCAGTGGTTGGACTTATTGGAGGAATTACTTCTACCACCTTTTGTGTGCTCGATGTAATGCACTATGTGGCGAAAGGTATGCCCAGGCATGGGTCCTATGCTCACCGTACCACTGGAATCAAGCTACGCCTGATTGATTCCTACAACTGATTGAAGAGCCCCAATCAGGGGCAGTCTTTGTTTGCTTGTGTTCTGGTTCTGGGAGGACCTATGTGGCGAAAGGTATGCCCAGACATGGGTCCTATGCTCACCGTACCACTGGATTCAAGGTACCCCTGATTGATTCCTACAACAGATTGAAGAGCCCCAATCAGGGGCAGTCTTTGATTGTGTTCTGGGAGGACCTGGCCTGGCAGTGTCACTGATTTCCATCTGGCTGGCTGAATTCTGAGGTGGCATGGTGGGCAAAAGAACAATGGATTGGAATGCTACCCAGAGCGATTGCCAGGGTCTTACTTATTGCAAGTATTCCCTCCCATCACCTTTTGTGTGTTTGGTGTTGAAAAACACTTACGGCCACATGTATCAAGCAAAATTGCGTTTGCAAACGCCGAAATTCGTGGTATGTATTAAGGCAAAACTGCCTCGCAAAATAAGGAATCGCAAAATTTGCGATTCCCTATTTTGCAATTGCATTTAAAGAATCGCAAACTGCGATTCCTTAAATCCAATGTAAGAAGCACCAAAAAAGTGCAATTTGGCCTTAAGGAATCGCAAATTACCACCAACTTCAAGTTGGTGGTAATATGCGATTTCTTTGAAAAATGCACTTTTTAGCATTTTTCAAAGTGCCATGTGGCGCACATACATGCCCTTAGGGCATGTATGTGCGCCACATGTGCAGACATACATATTTCAGGGTGCAACAGGGTGTCAAAGGACACCCTGGCACCCTTGAAATTGCATTCTCAATTTGCGATTCTCTAATTGCGATTCGCAAATTGAGAATGTCTTCCCATTCATTCCTATGGGCCTCTACGCCCATAGGAATGAATGGGAAGGTATTCTTAATTGCGAATCGCAATTTGCAATTCGCAATTAAGGAATATTAAGGAATCGCAATTATTATTGCGATTCCTACATATATACATTTTGCGATTCCTTAATAGCAATTCGCTAAAGTTCGCTATTAAGGAATCGCAAATGCAATCCTTGATACATCTGCCCCTTAGTGTGATCAATTTGCTTCATTAATCAGAATTTTTCTAACAGAAATACAACACTGTGCATTTATTGTGCACTCATTTCACCAGTCTATACACATGTGTGAAATATAAAATATCTGACTTGACCTTGCCAGGTAGGTCGCTCCCCCACCACACAGCTCCGCCTGTGTTGTCCTGCCCGCTGCTGCTGCTGGTAAGTTCGCCCCTCTGCTTGTTGCCTCGGTGCCCGTTTTGCCTTGTGTACCCCTCGTTACCCCCATTTCTCTGTGCCCGTTTTGCCTTCTGTACCCCTCGCTGCCCCCATTTCTCTGTGCCCGTTTTTCCTTCTGTACCCCTCGCTGCCCCCATTTCTCTGTGCCCGTTTTGCCTTCTGTACCCCTCGCTGCCCCCATTTCTCTGTGCCCGTTTTGCCTTCTGTACCCCTCGCTGCCCCCATTTCTCTGTGCCCGTTTTGCCTTCTGTATCCCTCGCTGCCCCCATTTCTCTGTGCCCGTTTTGCCTTGTGTACCCCTCGTTGCCCCCATTTCTCTGTGCCCGTTTTGCCTTCTGTACCCCTCGGTGCCCCCATTTCTCTGTGCCCGTTTTGCCTTGTGTACCCCTCGTTGCCCCCATTTCTCTGTGCCCGTTTTGCCTTCTGTACCCCACGTTGCCCCCATTTTTCTGTGTCCATTTTGACCTTCTGTTCCCCTCGTTGCCTCTCTCCGCTCCCGCCGCTGCGTCCCCTGCGGCCCCGCCCCCCTGACTGTCTATTCGCTGCCCCTGCCTCCCGCCTCCCAGCTGCTCTTCCCTCCCACCTCCCCATATATGGCGGCAGCTGCGCGGTGAGGAGAGCGACCCTTGACCTTGCCAGGTAGGTCGCTCCCCCACCACACAGCTCCGCCTGTGTTGTCCTGCCCGCTGCTGCTGCTGGTAAGTTCGCCCCTCTGCTTGTTGCCTCGGTGCCCGTTTTGCTTTGTGTACCCCTCGTTGCCCCCATTTCTCTGTGCCCGTTTTGCCTTCTGTACCCCTTGCTGCCCCCATTTCTCTGTGCCCGTTTTGCCTTCTGTACCCCTCGCTACCCCCATTTCTCTGTGCCCGTTTTGCCTTCTGTACCCCTCGTTGCCCCCATTTCTCTGTGCCCGTTTTGCCTTCTGTACCCCTCGCTGCCCCCATTTCTCTGTGCCCGTTTTGTCTTCTGTACCCCTCGCTGCCCCCATTTTTCTGTGCCCGTTTTGCCTTCTGTACCCCTCGCTGCCCCCATTTCTCTGTGCCCATTTTGCCTTGTGTACCCCTCGCTGCCCCCATTTCTCTGTGCCCGTTTTGCCTTCTGTACCCCTCGCTGCCCCCATTTCTCTGTGCCCGTTTTGCCTTGTGTACCCCTCGTTGCCCCATTTCTCTGTGCCCGTTTTGCCTTCTGTACCCCTCGTTGCCCCCATTTTTCTGTGTCAATTTTGACCTTCTGTTCCCCTCGTTGCCTCTCTCTGCTCCCGCCGATGCGTCCCCTGCGGCCCCGCCCCCCTGACTGTCCATTCGCTGCCCCTGCCTCCCGCCTCCCAGCTGCTCCTCCCTCCCACCTCCCCATATATGGCGGCCGCTGCGCGGTGAGGAGAGCAACCTTTGACCTTGCCAGGTAGGTCGCTCCCCCACCACACAGCTCCGCCTGTGTTGTCCTGCCCGCTGCTGCTGCTGGTAAGTTCGCCCCTCTGCTTGCTGCCTCGGTGCCCGTTTTGCCTTGTGTACCCCTCGTTGCCCCCATTTCTCAGTGCCCGTTTTGCCTTCTGTACCCCTCGCTGCCCCCATTTTCTGTGCCCGTTTTGCCTTCTGTACCCCTCGCTGCCCCCATTTCTCTGTGCCCGTTTTGCCTTCTGTACCCCTCGTTGCCCCCATTTCTCTGTACCCGTTTTGCCTTCTGTACCCCTCGCTGCCCCCATTTCTCTGTGCCCGTTTTGCCTTCTGTACCCCTTGCTGCCCCCATTTCTATGTGCCCGTTTTGCCTTCTGTACCCCTCGCTGCCCCCATTTCTCTGTGCCCGTTTTGCCTTGTGTACCCCTCGTTGCCCCCATTTCTCTGTGCCCATTTTGCCTTCTGTACCCCTCGCTGCCCCCATTTCTCTGTGCCCGTTTTGCCTTGTGTACCCCTGCGTTGCCCCCATTTCTCTGTGCCCGTTTTGCCTTGTGTACCCCTCGTTGCCCCCATTTCTCTGTGCCCGTTTTGCCTTCTGTACCCCTCGTTGCCCCCATTTTTCTGTGTCCATTTTGACCTTCTGTTCCCCTCGTTGCCTCTCTCCGCTCCCACCGCTGCGTCCCCTGCGGCCCCGCCCCCCTGACTGTCCATTCGCTGCCCCTGGCTCCCGCCTCCCAGCTGCTCCTCCCTCCCACCTCGCGATATATGGCGGCTGCTGTGCGGCCGCGCCGCTGGCGCGCCTAAGGCAAGCCCGTCTGCGCCTGGACCGCGCCCAGTGCCAGAACCCCTGGTCCTTGCGCCCCCCGCTCCAGCCTCGAGGACCGACGCCGATACGATGCCACCACACTCCACGCTCTCAACCCCGGACGGACACACAACTGCTTCAAGGCCGCCCCGAAACGCACTCATGGTCCCTTCACCTGCCGGAACTGCAGCTACACCAGCCTCAGAGCCACCGAAGCGCCCGCCAAGAAGGACCTCAACCACCTCCGATGCATCCTACTGAACACCCGCTCCGCACGCAAACACGCCGTCGAGCTCTGGGACCTGCTCGACACATCATCACCAGACGTCGCCTTCCTGACAGAGACCGGGATGAACGACTCCTCCGCACCCGACATCGCCATAGCCATCCCAGACGGCTATAAGATCACCCGCAGAGATCGCATCAACGGAGTAGGAGGAGGAATCGCCATCGTCCACAAGAACACCATCAGGGTCTCGACCAGCACCGACGACATTCTCTGCACCGCCGAACACATGCACTTCCAGATCCACACGGACCCCAACACCACCCTTAGAGGCACCCTTGTCTACAGACCCCCTGGACCCCGACCCCAGTTCAGCGACTCCATCGCCGACTTCATCAGCACGCACGCCCTGACCTCTACCGACTACATCCTCCTCAGAGACCTGAACTTTCACCTGGAGAACAACAACGACAGCAACTCCACCACCCTGATCGACAACCTCGCCAACCTCGGACTGAGACAGCTCGTCACAACACCGACCCATTCCGCCGGCCACACGCTCGACCCCGTCTTCTCCTCAAGCTCCCACGTCTCCTTCAGCCACACCACCGAACTCCTCTGGACCGACCACCGCTGCTTCCACTTCACCATCCAGAAACCCACCACACACCACCGCACCCAACAGATCCCACGCCGCTGCTGGAGCAAAGTCACCGAAGACCAACTACGGGCAATCCTCGCTCTCAACCCACCCTCCGACCCATCCAACACCGACGACGCAACCTCAGACGATGGATAGACGACTGTGCCAAAACCCTCGCCCCGCTGAAAAAACTCACCTACAGTGACACCACAAAAAGAGACAGCTGGTTCACCCCGGAACTCCTAGCTTCCAAGCGTACCTGCCGGAAACTAGAGAAGAAATGGCACAGTGAAAAGACACCGGACAGCCATGCAGCCCACAAAGACGCCATCCGTAACCACCACCACCTCATCAGGTCCGCCAAGAGAATCTCCTTCAAAGACCGCCTCAACAACAACGCACACAACAGCAAGGAGCTCTTCAACATCGTGAAGGAACTCTCCAACCCCAGCTCCAACACCAACGACATCCCGCCGTCGCAAGCCCTGTGCGATTCTATCGCCACCTTCTTCCACCGCAAGATCGCCGACATCCACGACAGCTTCAACACCCAGACAGCCCCAACTGAGATCGATGCATCAGACTCGCGCACACCATCGACCACGACCCCTTGCCAGCCTGGGCCAGCGTGAACATCGATGACACCATCAAGACCAAGAGCACGATACACTCCGGCTCCCCGTCAGACCCTTTCCCGCACCACATCTTCAACAAAGCCAGCAGCTCCATCGCACCCCACCTTCGCAACATTATCAATCTCTCCTTCGAGACCGCGACCTTCCCAGAGAGCTGGAAACACGCAGAGATCAACGCCCTACTCAAAAAACCCAAGGCGGACCCGAGAGACCTCAAGAACTTCCGGCCCATCTCCCTGCTTCCGTTCCCAGCCAAGGTCATCGAGAAGATCGTCAACAGACAGCTAACCCGATACCTCGAAGAAAACAGCATCCTGGACCCATCCCAGTCAGGGTTCCGCAGCAACCACAGCACTGAGACTGCCCTCATCGCCGCCACCGACGACATCAGGACCCTGCTGGACAACGGTGAGACCGCAGCCCTCATCCTGCTAGACCTCTCCGCCGCCTTCGACACTGTCTGCCACCGCACTCTACGCGCACGCCTCCACGACGCAGGGATCCGAGACAAGGCCCTGGAATGGACCACCTCCTTCCTCGCCGGCAGAACCCAGAGAGTCCGCCTCCCACCATTCCGATCCAAAGCCTCCGAGATCATCTGCGGCGTACCCCAGGGATCATCCCTCAGCCCGACACTGTTCATCATCTACATGGCCCCGCTCGCACGCATCGCCAGACAGCACGACCTCAACATAATCTCCTACGCCGACGACACTCAACTGATCCTCTCCCTCACCAAGGTTACCCTTGCCGCCAAATCCAACCTCCATGAAGGAATGAAGGCCGTCGCCGATTGGATGAAGATCAGCCGACTAAAGCTGAACACGGACAAGACAGAGGTCCTCATCCTCGGCTCCAACCCCTCAGCCTGGGACGACTCCTGGTGGCCAACGACACTGGGAGCAGCCCCGACACCCACCGACCATGCACGCAACCTGGGAGTCATCCTCGACTCAACGCTCTCCATGGCCAAGCAAGTCAACGCAGTCTCCTCCTCCTGCTTCAACACCCTCCACATGCTTCGCAAGATCTACAGGTGGATCCCGACAGATACAAGAAGAACAGTCACCCAGGCCCTCGTCAGTAGCAGACTTGACTATGGGAACGCCCTCTACGCGGGAGCCCCGGCCAAGCTCATCAAGCGACTGCAACGCATACAAAACGCCTCCGCACGCCTGATCATCGACGTACCACGCCACAGCCACATCACCCCCCACCTGAGGAACCTGCAGTGGCTCCCCGTCGACAGGAGAATCTCCTTCAAACTCCTCATCCACGCACACAAGGCACTCCAAAAGACCGGCCCAGCCTACCTCAACAGACGACTCTTCTTCTACGTCCCCAACCGCCAGCTCCGCTCCGCCGACCTCTCCCTCGCCACCGTCCCTCGCATTCGAAGAACAACCACCGGCGGCAGATCCTTCTCCCACCTCGCCGCCAAGACCTGGAACACCCTTCCACTCAGCCTACGACAGACCCAAGACCTGCTGACCTTCAGGAGGCTACTCAAGACCTGGCTGTTCGACCAGTAGCGGCACCCCCCCCTTTTTTTCCCCCAGCGCCTTGAGACCCTCGCGGGTAAGTAGTGCGCTCTACAAATTCTGTGATTGATTGATTGGTTTATGTTATTTAATAATCTTTCACATTTTGTAACATATACTTTTGTATGTTTCCGTGTGATGCTAGTAACATTAGAATAGTCACAAAACACCCTGCAATGCAGACACTGCAGTATGTCTCTAAGCAGCACACTGAACAAGAGGTTCTTTTTTTGATGTGTATGGACAGGCCATATATAATATGGTGATGTCTCAAAGAAATATCAAAAATGTTGTATATCATATAAGGTGACAAGAGACACTTTATTTATTCAGTGTTCAGTCCAATGATGTTAATCTTTAGATATGCCAAATATGTCTACCAAAGACTTAGGGCCTCATTACGATATTGGCGTTCCGGAGCGGGACCACCCTGATCCAGCACCGCCAAACCCGTGGTTGAACTGCCCACCAGATTAGGAGTTTCCCCTGTCTGTTGGGCGGTTCTTTGGCATTCCCATGGCAGAGCCTATGAAAAAGGCACCACAATGGGAACATCAAAATCCGTTCCTGCACGGCATGGATTGCTGCAGTCCATGCAGTGTAGGTACTAGGGTGCATGAACACAGGGGGGCACAGCATGTGCCCCCCTGCATGCACCCCATGGTGCAGAGGCACAAGGGGGCCCTGCAGGGCCCCCTTTGTTTCCTCACTGCCACACTTTTCATGGCAGTCACAACACCATGAAAAGTGTGGCGGTGAGGAAACTCATAATATGCATGGCGGGGCAGCAGCAGACCCGCCAAGCATATTGCGGCCTCAAGACCATCGCGCCACTGCCAGAAATCTCTTATTGCACTGGTCCCAGGGTGGCTCGACCACCCTGGTCGTAATAGGGCAGTCAGAAGACCGCCACTGCGGGACCCAGTGAGTCTGGTGGTCCGTGGACCGCCAGACTCATACTGAGGCCCAAAGATAGTTTGGCCTACTGACAGATCACATGATTATTGTACATTATGGTGATGCTTCTGCACTTTTGTCTGCCTTTCTGCTGTCCTCATAGGCCCATGTTAACACACAGCCTATAATTCTCCTTCATAATTTAACTGTGCCTCCAATAGATTACTGCCCTTTCGCGCCTGGGTAGACTCAATATAATGCTCCTTAATACTTTTACAGCACCTCCAGTGGATTTCTCATCTGCTGTTTCCATATCATTCCTGACTAGACTCTATAAAATGTTCTTTGGTCGTTTAGCCATGCTTCCAATGGTATGGCTCTTCTGATGGCACTGGATTAGCTCTATATTCCACAATCAACCCTAATGAGACACATCAAAAGTGGTTTCTACATATGATGTCGCCCACCACAAAAATTTTAGATACATGTATGCCTGGCTGCATGTTGTTGTACTCTCTCTGAAACACCCATAGTTAAGAACAGCAACTCTCAGCATGCTGTGTACCCACCACGCCATCATACCTCACACACAGCATTAATAGAGCCAAACCATAAACAACAACTGTTAGACTTGGCATCTTTGGCATGGTTTTCCCTGACTTTTTGCCTCTACTTCTTGTATTTTTGATGCTGTGCTGGCTTAGATGCTTTGGGCACTTTGCCACTGCTGTGTCAAAGTGCAAGTGCTGCCTGTGTAAATTGTTGTTACAATTGTTTCTCCCTGATTGGCATATTTGATTGACTGGTAGGTCCCTAGTAAAGTGCACTAAGTGTGCCAGGGCTGGTAAATCAAATGCTGCTAGTGAGCCTGCAGCACTGATTGAGCCACCCACATGAGTAGCTCTGAAAAGGTAACTTAGACCTGTTAACTGCCATGTCGACTTGGCAAGTGCACCCACTTGCCAGGCCCTACCCATCCCCTTTCTTACATGTTAGTCACCCCTAAGGTAGGCCCAAGGTACCCCTGTCGGCAGGGTGAGGTGTATGTGAAAGGTAGAACATGCCCTGATGTGTGTGGCATGTCCTGATAGTGAACTACTGCTAATTTCGTTTTTCACTATTGAAAGGCTATCTGTTCCCATAGGATAAAATGGGGAGTTTGCTTATAACATCTTATAAATATAACTACCCCTGGGAACAAGATAGGAAAATAAAGTTTGATATGCTTGAACTCAGAATGTTAAGATGCATCTTTTAGTGAGGATGATTTATACATTCTGTGTTTGAAAATACCACTTTTAGAAAGTAGGTATTTTCTTGCTTAGCCATCCAGTGTGCCTCTGCTAGGATGTGGATTGACTGTCTGGGTTTGGAGTGTCAGGGGCTGGGGAGGAGCAGTGGCTCCAGAGAGCCTGATGAGTCAGGGCTGGGCTGAATAGACCTGGGCTGCATTTAGAGTAGGGGGAGGAGATTTCATGTCTCCACCCCCGCCAGGAAGCTGCACCAGAGAGGACAGAACTGGTTTTGACTGAGCACAGGGCTTCTCTGCACAAAGAGAACAAAGACATTTTGGGGTATAAGTATTAGACCTAAAACCCCTGAACTTTAGACTACATCTGGAATCAAGAGGTACCTTTGCCAAGGAGAAGAGCTGGAGAAACTGAGAAGTACTGCCCTTGCTGTGTGTCTGGTGTTGGCCAGCAGTTGCTGTTTCTGCCAAGGAAAGGAGAAGGATTTTGCTGTGTGCTGTGTCCCCTGCTTGAGGAAAGTCTCCAATGGCTTGAGTAGAGCTTGCCTCCTGTTTTGAAGTCTCAGGAACACAAAGACTTCACCCCCAGCTCCCCTGAACTTCCTTGCTGGGAGTTCTGATCTGCCAAGAAGTGCCTGTGACTGTGTGGGGCCTCTGGAGGTTGTTTCTGCTGCTGGGAGCTGGTAAAGCAGCACAACAACGAGAAAATCGCCGCATTGCTCTTCTTGCGACAGTTTTCCGATGCAACGCCATGGTGCGAGAAGAATCTCCATGCATCACCGCACCGCTGCTGAAACTGACACGGCGCCTGTCGCCACTGCAAGAATCGCCGCATCGAGGGATCGTTCGCAGACGCATCCTGGATTTCCATGCATCGTCCCTGGGCGGCAAGTTTTCCCTGAAGCATCACCCACGGATCGGAATCGTCTTAGAATCAACGCATCGCTTCCCCCTACAGACCGGACCAGACGCACCTCTCCCCTGTGCCCAGCAGAACTGTCGCATCGCATCCACGAAGGTCTCAGGAATCGGCGCATATCTTTGTTTTCCGACGCTTCCCATCGCTGCGGCTGTTTGGCTGGCGAATTTTGTTGCAACGACAGGTACTTTGCAAGAAATCACACATCCATAGTTTTCTATGGACTTAGTTGCTAAAACCTTTTGAAAGTCATTTTTCTTAATACTTGTATGTTGGATTTTTGTCGTTTTGTTCTTGTTTAGATAAAGATACTTTATTTTTCTAAACTGGTGTGGTGTCCATTTGTGGTGTTATCACTGTATTACTGTGTGTTCTGAGTACAAATACTTTACACATTGCCTTTTGGATAAGCCTGTCTTGTCATGCCAAGCTACCAAGGGGGTGAGCAGGGGTTATCTAGAGTGTGTATCCCCCTTTCCCTGACTAGAAGCAAGGATCCCTATTTGGACAAAGGTACCTACCTCTGCCAACTAGAGACCCCCATTTCTAACATTGGTGGTCAGCGGTGAGGATTTGAACTTGTATTGGTACTTAAACCACAGTGATTGGTGTACATCACTAGTGTAGTGCAGACCACTACGCAACCACATACTGTGTTTTATTTTTGGTTCTATTTTTGATCTGACCCTTGAGTTATCCACGCATCATGTCTCTAAATGGTAAAGCAGCAAGTGAGGTTGCAGACTTGGAGTTTGACTTTGAATTGTTAATCAGTTACAAGGTAGAGAAACTCAGGCAATTCTGCAAAAGCTTTGGTTGTCCCATGAAGAGCCACTTTAGAAAATAGGAGCTACAGAAGGCGTTAGGGGCCTGGTGGGAGGCCAGACAAGCTGAGGAGACAGAGGATGCAGGTGTGGATGGGGTGCACCATAGAATGGTTTCAGATCACAGGATTTGCCTGTAGGAAAAGCAGCCTCTAGGGCTGGCAGCAGTCATTCTTCTAGAAATTCGTCACCAGAGGAAATAGAGGAAAGGTGCAGGGCCAGAGATCATGAGTAGGCCTGGGCGGTAAATTCCGTTCCGCTCATGGAATTTGGGTAATTTCGCGTTCCGCAGAATTGCCAAAAATTCCGCGATCCGCGGCTTCGTGGAATTTTTTGCTTGTTCGCGCTTTCAACGTGCGTGTTCGCGAGATATTTCCCCCGAGCACGCAAACAGCGTTCACAAACAGAAAAAAAGCATTGCGAACGGGCGGAACATGCAATTCCGCGTGTTCGCGGAACTTTTGCGTTCTCGCAGAGATTTTTTACCGTTTCCCGGAACTTTGCGTAACGCGACTACGCAAATTCCGCCCACCCCTAATCATGAGTTGGGGGTCATGAGACTAAAGGCAGAGGAGAGTAAGAAAGCTCTTGCTTTGGAAGAAAAAAGTTGGTTTTGGCCCATGAGTTGAGCATGAGAGAACTGGACATAAAAACTAAACAAGTGGAGTCCAGTACGAATGGTGGCAGCGCACAGACAGTGCAAGGGGGCAAGGTTTACATACCCAAGGATGTAGTACAGAATTTCCAGAAGGGGGAGGATGTGTATGCATGGTTTGCATCTTATGAAGCTGCGCTGTGTATGCATGAGGTCCCTTAGAAGCATTGGGGGCTGGCTTGTGGAAGCACTTTGAGGCCACTGGGAGGGACACCCTGACACCTCTGCGGGAGGCAGGTGCCCTGACCTATCCCAATATGAAGGAGGCTTTATGCCTCAGGTATGGGCTCACACCTGAGCAGTACAGAGAAAAGTTCAGGACCTTCAAGAAATTTGAATATCATACTTGGGTTGAGTGTGTGAACATGTATTGCAGAGCACTGGATGGTTGGATAAAGGGCAGCAAGGTAACTGATTACCAGGTGTTGTACAATCTGATTGGTTGGGAGCACTTGAGTAGTCTTTTTGTTCCAGAGCTGTGCCAGCATCTGACAGATAGTAAGCTGACTGATCCCAGGCACCTTGCTCAGGAGGCGGACCACTGGACGAGTACCAGGCTCCGCAAGGGGATTGTGGGAAACCCAGCCAAAGGTGGGAAGGGTCCCCAGCAGAAGAGTGGGGGGGACAAGAGTAACCAAAAGGAGTTCTCTAAAGGGCCCCAAAATAGTTCCCAGTGTAAGGATGCCCAGCCCACCAGTTCTAAGAAGCCATGGCCCCCTAAGGGTAGGCCAGACAGTCAGGGTCCCCGCAGGTGTTATTCATGTGGTCAGGAGGGCCACATTGCGAGGGATCCCAAGTGCCCCAAGGCACCACCGGCACCCACTGGTGCACCGTCACCGGGGTTAGTTAGTGTAGTGCTGGGGGAGGAGTTAGTTCCTAGTGGGGGTGGGGAGCCAGCTGTGATGTCCTTAGTTTCATTAGGAGACAGAGAGATGGCCCAGGAAACCCACTTGCCGGATAACACTAAAAAGTACCTGCAGTGGGTGACCATCAATGGGAGGTGGGTGGAGGCTCTGAGAGACACCGGAGCCAGTGTGATATCTATCAGGTGTCAATGGGTGTCTAAAGAGCAGGTCATCCCCAATGTACTTCACCCTGTAGTTGCTGCGGACAACTCTGATTGCCTGTGTAAGGTGGCGCAGGTTCCCTTTGAGTGGGGGGGTCTCAGGTTCCTTGAAGGTCGTTGTAAACCCATCCATGCCAGTTGACTGTCTGCTTGGCAATGACCTGGAGAGCTCGCCTTGGAAGGAGGTGGAGCACCAGGCTCATTTAAAGATGTTGGGACTGCCTGAGTGGGCCTGTGTGACCACTCGGTCAATGGCAGCCAGTAAGGGTGATCAAGAGGACCTGGAGCCTGAAAGAGTGGCCCAGGTGCCTGCCAGAAAGATGAATGGCAGGGGGCGTGGGAAACCAGCCCCCGAAGTTCCCATGGTCCAGGAGGAGGCAGAACCTGAGGGGAATGCCCTGGAACCTACAGGGGAACAAGTGGCTGAACTGGGAGACCTGCCTGAGCTGACCCATTGGCAGCAGGAAGGAGGTCCCTCCAGGGAGGAGTTATGCAAGGGACAGATGGTATGCCGTACTCTTGTTGGTTTGCATCAGCAGGCTGCAGACCAAGCCGCAGGTGGTATGTCTGGATTACATTTGATTTATTGGGAGAATGGTCTCCTTTACAGTGAGCCTAAGGTCACTGAGCCCGGGGCAGCCCGTGTGCTGGTGGTACCCGCATGCGACAGGACCTTCCTACTGGGTCTGTCTCATGATGTGCCTTTAGCAGGACATTTGGGGTGCGACAAGACCTATCAGAGGCTTGTCACCCACTTTTACTGGCCCCAAATGCAGAGGCAAGTGGCAAGACAGGAGGGAAGTGTAATGCTCCCCTCCAACCGTTTCCTGTGGTGAGCACCCCTTTCGAGCAGGTGGGCATCGACATTGTTGGGCCATTGGAACCCAAGACAGCCTTAGGCAACAAGTTTATTTTGGTCTTGGTGGACCATGCCACCCGGTACCCGTAAGCTGTCCCTCTCAGGACAATCACGGCCCCTGTGGTGAGCTGTGCATTGATGGGGATCTTTACCCATGTGGGGTTCCCCAGAGAGGTGATCTCTGACCGAGGTACAAACTTCATTTCCAGGTATATGAAGTCACTGTGGGAGGAGTGTGGTGTAATGTACAAATTCACCACTCCTTACAATCCCCAAGGGAATGGGTTGGTTGAGAGATTCAACTGAACCCTGAAAGGCATGATATAGGGTCTTTCAGAACCCATGAGACGCAAGTGGGACGACTTTTTACAATGCCTGTTGTTTGCCTACAAAGAGGTACCGCAGAAATCCTTAGGGTTCAGTCCCTTTGAATTGCTGTATGGGCACCCTGTGAGAGGACCTCTGAGTCTGGTGAAGGAGGGCTGGGAGAAAACTCCTGATAAGACCCCCCAAGATGTGTTCAGCCACATGCTGGCCTTCAGGAACTAGACTCAACGCTTCAGGAAACTCGCTCAGGTGAACCTGGAAGCCAGCCAAGAGGAGATGAAACAATGGTATGACCAGAATACCACTCTGGTTGAGTTTCAGCCTGGCCAAAAAGTGTGGGTGATGGCACCAGTGAAGCCATGTGCGCTCCAAGACAGGTGGACTGGTCCATTTGAGGTGGTGGAGGGAAAGAGCGATGTAACCTATCTGGTTAACTTGCAGACTCCTAGGAACCCTTTGCGGGTCCTGCACGTGAACCGCCTTAAACCTCACTTTGAGAGGTCTGAAGTCACAATGCTCCTGGCTAAAGATGATGGAATGGAAGAGGAGAGTGGGCCTCTTCCTGACCTCCTGTCAGCCAAGGAACATGATGGGTCAGTGGATTTAGTGAACCTCTCTCCCACCCTGACTCCAGAGCAGCAGATGGACTGCCGCCAGGTGCTGGGACAGTTCGCCTCCCTGTTCTCCCTGACTCCTGGAGTCACCAATTGGTACGTCCATGATGTGGACACGGGGGACAGTTTACCTGTGAAGCATAAAATTTACAGGGTAACTGACAGAGTCAGGGCCAGCATTAAGGAAGAGGTTTCCAAAATGTTGGCGTTAGGGGTGATAGAGCCCTCCAGCAGGACTTGGGCTAACCCAGTGGTCTTGGTTCCAAAAGCTGCTGCGCCCGGTGCCACTCCTGAACTCCGGTTCTGCGTGGACTACCGTGGGCTCAATGCTGTCACCAGGACTGAAGCACACCCCGTTCCCAGAGCTGATGAGCTCATTGATCGGCTTGGAGCTGCCCGTTACTTTAGCACGTTTGATCTAACATCTGGGTACTGGCAGATTGCCTTGATTGATGGGGCAAGAGAGAGGTCAATGCCAGAGGGGCACTACCAGTTCTGTGTCATGCCCTTTGGGTTGAAGAATGCCTCTGCCACATTCCAGAGATTGGTCAACCAGGCACTGTCCGGACTGGAGGAGTTCAGCACCGCTTACCAGGATGACATTGCTGTGTCAGCTCCAGCTGGGGGGAACACTAGCAACACCTCTGTGAAGTGTTGAAGGCTCTGCAGAAGGCAGGCCTCACTATCAAGGACAGTAAGTGCCAGATAGGACAGGGTTTTGTGGTGTACTTAGGGCACCAGGTAGGAAGCAGCCAGGTGGCGCCTCTACAACCTAAGGTCGACACCATTCTATATTGGGAGCCCCCCAAGACCCAGATGGAGGTGAGAGCCTTCCTTGGACTCACCGGGTACTACAGACAGTTTGTCAAGGGATATGGCACCATTGTTGCCCCCTTGATTGAGCTGACTTCAAGGAAGCAGCCAAGGAAAGTGATCTGGACCGATGCCTGTCAGACCGCTTTTGACGCCCTGAAATCTTCCATGTGCATGGCACCCTGCTCAAGGCACCCAACTTCTCCCATGAATTTGTTGTGCAGACAGATGCTTCAGAGCATGGTGTGGGAGCAGTACTCTCACAGTTGAACGACAAGGGCTTGGACCAGCCCGTAGCTTTCAATAGTAGGAGGCTACTTCCCAGGGAACAGAGGTGGAGTGCAATTGAAAGAGAAGCTTTTGCTGTGGTCTGGGCGCTGAAGAAGCTAAGACCCTACTTGTTTGGGACTCACTTCCGGGTTCAGACAGACCACAGGCCCCTCAGATGGCTGATGCAGATGAGGGGTGAGAACCCAAAACTGTTGAGGTGGTCCATCTCCCTACAGGGAATGGAGTTTACGGTGGAACACCGCCCTGGTACAGAACACGCCAATGCTGATGGTCTGTCCAGATTCTTCCGCCTTAGTGATGAGAACTCACAAGAGGGTGGGTAGTTTTCCCCATCTTTCATCTGGAGGGGACACGTGTTGGACTTGGCATCTTTGGCGTGGTTTCCCCTGACTTTTTGCCTCTACCGCCTGTATTTTTGATGCTGTGCTGGATTTCTTTTTGCTGGCTTAGATGCTTTGGGCACTTTGCCACTGCTGATCAGTGTCAAAGTGCAAGTGCTCCCTGTGTAAATTGTTGTTACAATTGGTACTCCCAGATTGGCATATTTGATTTACTGGTAGGTCCCCAGTGTGCCAGGGCTGGTGAATCAAAAGCTACTAGTGGGCCTGCAACACTGATTGTGCCCCCCACATGAGTAGCTCTGAAAAGGTAACTCAGACCTGCCACTGCAGTGTCTGTGCGCAGTTGTTAACTGCCATGTCGACTTGGCAAGTGCACCCATTTGCCAGGCCCTAACCATCCCTTTTCTTACATGTTAGTCACCCCTAAGGTAGGTCCAAGGTACCCCTGTGGGCAGGGTGCAGTGTATGTGAAAGGTAGGACAAGCCCTGATGTGTGTGGCATGTCCTGAGGGAGACATCCGATACATCGCATGCGATACATCACATGCCATTACAATGCGGTTGTTACAACGACCGCGTTGTTACATCGCAAACCATTACAATGCAAGTCATTACAACGACTTGCTGTAGTGGGCAGAAGGTGTTGGATTTAAAATCCAACACCTTCCCTACTGTTGCACAGACTGGAGTTGGAATAGTAAATTATACTATTCCAACATCCAGCGCCCCCTACAGCAAGTCGTAGTAACGACTTGCCTTGTAATGGTATGCGATGTAACAACACGGTCATAGTAACGACCGCGTTGTAATGGCATGTGATGTATCGCATGCGATGTAACATCGCATATTCAAGTCCCGATAGTGAAAAACTGCCAATTTCGTTTTTCACTATTAAAACGCTATCTGTTTCCATAGGATAGAATGGGGAGTTTGCTTATAACATCTTATAAACATAACTACCCCTGGGAACAAGATAGGAAAATAAACTTTGATATGCCTGAACTTAGAATGTTAAGATGCATCTTTTAGTGAGGATGATTTTTACATTGTGTTGGTGGGTGGAATTTGCGTAGTCGCGTTACCCAAATCTCCGCGAAATTGTAAAAAATCTCCACGAGCACGCAGAAATTCCGCGAAGACGCGGAATTGCTTGTCCCGCCCGTTCGCGATGTGTTTTTGTGTGCTCGCGGGGAAATATCTTGCTAACTTGCCCATGCAGTCGCTAATGGGCGCGGCCATCTTGTTTTTCACTTGTCCCGCCCACTCGCGATGGTTATTTCCTGTTCCGGGTCGCGTATTGCATGCTCCCGCCCGCTCGTGATGCTTATTTCCTGTTCCGGGTCGCGTATTGCATGCTCCCGCCCGTTCGCGATAAGTATTTCCTGTTCGGGAACGCGTATTATGTATTCGCAACGCTTTTTGCGTGCTCGGGGGGGAATTATCGCGCGAACTTGCCCATGCGGTCGCAATGGGCGCGGCCATCTTGTTTTGCACTCTATTGCTATGGTTCTGGGCCTGCTTTTCAATCCTCCCTCTATCTTTTCAATCCTTTGTTTCTGGAAACTTTGTTTTAATCTTTTTTATTTATTATCTATCTCTCTATTTTCCTGATTCTATATTTTGAGTTTTTTTCTACTTTTTGTGTGTTTTTCACTACTTTTTCACTCTTTTTCTATTACCTGCTTTTTCATTTCTTTTACTTACTTTTTTAATTCCTACCTTTTTCTTTTCCGCCCCCCGCCTACCCAAAACCATGGCAAAGGGCCACAGGGCTCGTAGCCGTAGCCAGAGCCGCGACCGCCTTCCTTGCGGAAGGCGGTGCCAAAAAGGGGTGCAGGCACGTGCCTTATTTGGTGAGGCGGAGGTGGCCACACTGGTTTTTTTTGTGCAGCGCCACCTCCCCTTAACCCTGGCAGCAGGCGGCAGGCCTGGGTCCGGGTACGGGCTCCGGGAGCGTCGGCAGCAGTGGGGCAAGGTGCGTCGGGCAGTGTTTCGCTGCTCTTGTGTCCAGCGCACCAATAACCAACTGATGCACCGGTGGTCCGGTATTCTTGACCGGGAGCAGGACCTGCTGGACCTGCTAGGAGTGGAGGTCCCGGGGCTTGGTGAGTAGCTATTTAATATTACTACTTTGTGTTCTTCTGCTCTGCGTTATATATTGCAAATATTTTTTTTTTCCGACCAGCAAGAATGCTGCTGCTTACATTGCAGGTAAATTACGTTTAAAATTCTTCTGTGATTGTTATGACACAGGTGCTCGGCGCTACTAATCTTACTTGTTTGCAACTTTGCGCTCGCTTGGCCTGATTATGTAAGAGTTTACTTTAGAGAACTTAAGTTAGGTAATGCTAGAGAGACTCTAGTCCTTCCTTTGTCCTCCTGCCACTAAGAAGAGATAGTGGTGGATTAATAGGTTTAGTTACTTATTAGTATTAGTTGGTAATTTTTAAGTGGTGTGCGTGACGCATCCTCTGTCACGTCACATGCTGCTGAGTGCTGCTTACCCCAGTCCTTAGTAGAACCTTTTGTAGTTTGTTTAGTGAGTGTTAATAGGCTTATATCATCAGTAGCAGAACATCAGCAGCAACCAACCAACAATTTGGTGTATGCAAAAATGTATGCATGTGTCCTCCATCTATGCATTTTTGAGGACTAAAATAAATGGAAATGCAGACTTAGTGAACAATTGGCCCATCTGGAATAGGTGGGCTAGGTCAGGTGGTACTTAGGCTTACTAGACGGTCCGTGAATCTCGCAATACTACTAGTCGATCAGATTAGATAGGTCAATTTTATTGCAATTGTTGTTCACAAAAATGTTTTTGGAGCGTATTTTAAAATATTTTATTTGTTTCGCACCAAACTTTAATTTTTGTCTCTTTCTTTATGAAATCTTACATGATCAGCACCCAGGGGCAAGAAGACGGGGTCTGAGTCGGCGGAACCAGAAGAACAACATGCCTCCCAGGGCAAGGACCACTCCTCTACCGAGGGCTCTGCTGCTGGCCTCAGTAAGTCCTCCAGTGGTTAATATTAATAATTATATTTCCCTAACTTTTTCTGCACCTTATTTTTTCCGAACTATTATTTCGGTTTCCTAATTCTATTTTTTACAAATTCTTCTTCGATCTAGACTATCTGTTTCTAAATTCTTGTTATCCCTGCCTCTAACTGCGTCTGCTATGACTCTCTGTACTACTACTATTAGTCTGTCTGTAGCTAAGCTTGCCCAGTTGGCCACTCTTTATTTAAAAGGTTTTAAATAAAACTCAGATTCACCAATAGATCTAGCCATTGAGTCCAGTCCTTTGGGTTGTCCTCTTCTACTACTTCTAGTCTTCTTAATCTTGAGGCTTTTCGACAATTCCCACCAACAAAATGTCCAACCAGATTTTACTATTTTTGATAGGATAGGACATACTACTACTGTTGTAGGAATTCTGCACATACAGAACTTTGCACAAGAAAATAGGACGTTGGTGATGGGAGGTTAGACCTTCCTCACACCTCAATCAGAAGCCACCACAATCCCCTGACCGACTAGTTATAGTGTCTCATTAGCTCTCCGAACCCCCCCCAAGATACCCAATGAGTAGACAACCCAGAACATAACACTCCCGACCTCTCAGTTGCAGAAGCAATGCACACCCTTTCGCTCACTCACTCGTGTAAGTCCACACCAAATACCACCGAGTCTATGTAAGTTCAAAAGGTTTATTTTCAACTGACAAGCTCTGTATGTTGTTCTATAATGCAGCAGCAATAGCAAAATGCATAAGATTAAAACACTAAACATTGTTACACTTAGTTACACTTACAACTACAACTCCCTAGAAGACAAAGGGCGAAATCATGATAACTGAACAGTGGTGGAAGAACCACCCGCCCCTTGGTAGGAATATAGTTTATATAAAATTATAAATGAAGATCTCTGAGCGAATTCTGGGGACCCCTCACCTTAGACGAACCTAGTACTGGTTACATCATAAGCTCTGCAAAGCTCTGGTTCGTAGAAGGGAATCTTCCGTCTGTTATGAGAAAAATGGTGCGCGTTAGTATAGTGCAAGCATTTCTCAGTCGTGCCAAAAAGTGTAGCATTTTTATGGATAAGCAATATGGACTAACACCAGAACTCCATAACAAAGTGGCTTGTTTTTCGACCTTGTACGCAGCGCTCTGACAGTAGCAGTATGAGCTCATGTGGGCTCAAAGGCGTCTTCCACAAGCTGCGAGGTAACTTGCGCAAAAATAAAAGACACAAAGCTAAAATGGTTGCATGGCTCGGGGTAACTTAGCAAAGACTAGAATGACCCTAGGGACCATATAACACTACTAGTGTCTACTCTACTACCTGATTTGTAATAGTGATGTATGTTGTATATGTATTATGTATGTATTCACTTTTTTTTCAATCTTTCTAGTGAAAAATAGGGGGAGGTGTATATGGCATCTAAAAAATGTGTGATGTTTTTTCTAGGCGTACTACCGACCACCAGTACCGGGGCCAGCGGCGAAGGTGACGCGGCCGCTGAGGGTGCAGGAGGAGATGCGGCAGTTGCAGGAGGAGCTGCAGGGGGTGAGCCAGCAGCAGTGGTGGGCGGTGGTAAGTTATATTCCTAATCCTTACTTATTGACATTACACTCACTGCAAGGGTGTGCTGTATACTGTACTGTTGAGACTTATTAAGTAAGAAGTTGTTGTGAACGGTTGAAGAAGACACCCTTTACTTAGCATTAGCAATAGCATTAGCGGCGGGAGTGTACTGTTGAGTAACCAATGGCCTCTTCTATCTGACTTCAACTCAGCTGTGAAAGTTTTATGGAGAAGACTAAAAGTCAGATCAGATGACCTTGATGGATGGGTTGAACAAAAAGCGAAAGAAGGGTGGAAGGAGGAAGGACGGGCGAGATTTAATATTTATGACTGGCAGAGAAGGATACGTGGGATGCAAGCATAGGTGGCTGATAGGAATCAGATGCATGGGTGGTGGAATGCCTGAAACTCCCACAAATGTTAGAGGCCGAGGTAGTGGGAGGATAGATACATACCACAAATGTTATGTACTGTGCTTGCTAGTGCTACTGTGCCACTATGTGTAGAATTAATTTGTCTTACTGCTTTGCTAAGAGTATATTTTACAATAGTCTTGTTTTTTCTTCTTGATATAGCTACTCCTTCCAGAGGGAAAGCAGACAGGAAGGAGTTGGCAGCCAAGGCCCGGCACCGGAAGCTGGAGGCCATACAAACGGAATACCAGCGGCTGGTGGTTCTGGCGGAGGAGGAGGAGGAGGCAGCAGCTGCAGCCTCCTCCAATGCCCCGGGCCCCAGCCACCCCCCTCCAGTGTTACGGTGCCACCGTCTGGCAGCCGCCCGCCGCCACACTTCATTTAATAGCACTGCTGCCCCCCCTGTGGATGCAATTGCCGCGCATTGAAGCGCAGCGTGGCCCGCCTAGAGGAGCGTATTCGTGTCCTGGAGAGGCGAGCCCGCCGATGAACAGACCCTGTTGATTGCCCCTTTTTTATTGCTTATTTTGGTGGGTGGGAATCGGGCATTGGGGTTTTCACTTTTGGACAATTGGACATTTAATTTGTTGGACTTTTTCGTTCCGGACAATGGACATTGGTTAGGGTTAGGGAGAGGGGTGGGTCAGGTGTTATTGTGGGATTTTTTACATAGTTTATTTTTGTTAGGGGATTAAATTATATATTTATACTTTACATACGATGTTGTTAATGTTTTGTGGGTGGGGTTACTGTTTTACGTCACACTGTTTCCTTGCTGGTGCAGGGCCACAGCCAGTGTTTGATTTAAATAATTGGCTGACTTAGTAAGACACAAAAAGATAGATGCGGTACCCCTCACTGAGGGACTTGTCCTACTAGTACTGTCAGTCTCTCCTCCTAGTCTATGCATTCTGCAACTGGACTCAAAGGGGTGTGTGAAATAGAATTAATGAAAACATTTCCATTATTAAGTATGCCTCCCCCAAACTTCTTCTCTTACCTGTGCTTGATGTTTAACTTAGGCACGGCGATGGCTGCATGGTAATGATGGTTTTCTTTCCCAACATGCCATGGTTGTGGTGGTAGTAGTAGTAGACACTGGCAGTAGCATTTGCAAAAAAAAAAAAAAATGAGACAGTCAGTCGCCTGAGAGAGACTGTGGGAGGAGTAGTAGAACAAAGTACAGTACAGAACTTACTGCCAAACAATAATATGCTAAAATACAATAAAACATAATGGTGGCGGGGATAGCCTAGTGCATAGAGTTACAAACTCTAGCTGTGTCGAGTCACTCAACTAGGCCTACAGTACACTCGACACAAGCGTAACCATTAGTGCTGTGTAGGAAGATGACAACAAATCCAATCGATGCCGGCAATTAATGCTGATGGATTAGGTTCCTTTGGTAAAAAAATTATCTCGCAAATATACTGCTCATGGGTGGGCAAGCAGAAGAAGATCCTCGCCCTGCCTTGAAATTGAATTAGTGTTGCTTTTGCCACATCCGCCCCAGCAAGCGTGTGATAAATTATTGGTGTACATTTAATTTAGTCACACCTCAATAAGTCACACAGCCCGGGGGAAGAGGGTTAGGGTTTGATGAATGGTTGGGAAGGGGGATTTGGGGAAAGGTTTGACAAAGAAAAACAGTATGCATGGACAACAACAAAACACAATCTTGGCAGACGACCATATCCATAAATCTGTTAAGGGAGAAAAAGGAAATGCATGCATGATGATGATAACTTGATGGTTAATGATAAGTAGTACTTACTAACAACTACTAGACAATTAGACAGTACAGGGCAGCAGTATATTATGCAATTTGCCTTGCCTGTCTGCCCTCCGAGAGACCCGAATTACATACAGTTTCTGTTCTGTTGTACCGGCCCGGGCTTACTATTAAAGATAGCAAAGAAAATTCAAAAATAGCTGTAGGGATGAATTGAATTATAAGCAGAGAGCAAACATAATAATAACAACAACACACAGTAGTAATGATTGAAGACAAAAAATGAATCAAATTATTTAAAAGATGATGAAAGTTGATACTGTTACTGTATGTTATCCTGGTCAAAATGGGGAGTTGCATCTCGGCATTCCTCTTGGTCCTCCCTTCCATGGACGCTCCGGCCATCAAACTTGGGTGATGCCACTGCCTACCTGGCAGGTGTAGATTCATTGGTAAGGTAAGTGTGAGTTGTTTTTCCCAGTATAGCACAGGTAAGGGCCGGCCTGTAATTGTAGATGGAAAAACAAAAGGGATATTGAAAAATCAAGTAGAAAAAAATGCATAAATTACGGTGGAGTGCAACAAGAACACTTTCAGAGGCGGCATGGATACATCATGTCTACTCTAGTCTGTTTCCAGCATTAACCTCCAACAACAACAGGACAGAGCAGGCCCACGGCACCCGTGACCCATCCTCCATTTAGCGTACATTTGTTGACAGAGGCAGACAAAGCAGATATACAGCAACATAGCATTTTACAAATTAAGTGACTAAATCAATGCACCGCTGTCAGTCATACCACCACCCTCGACTCCACCACTACACAGACATGTAGGTCTGCAGTGGTTGTTGTTGACTTGTTTACCTTTTATGCCACTCATGAAACGCCCTGAGTTATTCCATCAATCATCTCGGATCCTACTGAGTGACTGCGAAGATATTATGTCACTGTGGTCATCATCATGGTGTGTTGTCCAACTCAGTGTGCAGTGTACAGATTGAGTCCCCTTTCCATATTCAAAATGCAATGGATCGGCCTGCAGTAGAAGTACAAATTTGTTATTGAAAAACAAGAATGGAAACAAACATTGCATTGAGTTACTTTTAGTGTGTAGATTAGATAATAGTACACAATGAATTAACTTCATGCACTACAAACAACAACAACACAAATCACTCAGTCAGCGTCCAATGCATGTCATCATTCATTACCTGTTCCTTCTCATCTTCAGTTAATGGGTAGTCTCTCTTGGCTCGGAAAGGAGGATAGCTATAGTAGTCATCATCATGTTCCACTTCTTTTGGAGAGACTCAACGAGGCAAGATTTTCTTTTTCTTCTATTATGCTACATCCAATCATCATCTGGCTTGAGGGCAATAGATTTAGGGCGATTCAGGAGGATGGAGGAGCAGGACTCAGAGGAGTGGACAGAAATGCAGACAGCTGAAACTCATATATGGCAATAAAAGACTAGAAGATGGTGGTGATGGATTTGTTGTGATTTGAAGTTTCCAACCAGAAAGACAGACACACAAATAAAAGTAAATAAGGGAGGACGACAGTAAGAAGTGGAAGCCTAGTTGTCAGGGAAGTATAGCTCGTCCTCAAACTCTGGGGGTTCAACCAGAAGTAGGTAATCAGCATCTAACACGCTACTTCCGTCACCTGAGCCGCTGTCCTCATCTTCCTGTGTTGATTCATGTATTGTGTAATTCGGTGGTATAAATTGCTGATTCATTTTGATCATGGTTAACCTCTCCACTTTTTTGGGTGAGAGACTGGTCCTTTTCACTGTTACAATGGAACCAGCAGCACTGAAAACACGTTCAGAAGAGACACTTGCGACAGGAAAAGCCAGATAGTTTATCGCCAGCCTACTGAGCACTGGCCATTGGCCCCTTTTGCCAATACCGCAATGGGTTTTTATCAATGTAGACCTCTGTTGGGTCATCCAGGTAGGCCTGGACCATCCGGTCAATGTTCAGGGGTGCTACACTTTGTTCGGCCTCTTTTGTCTTTGCATCAGCACTGGACCTAGCAAGTCCTTGCTGTAAATACCAATCCTGTGCCGTTTTTACTGGGGCTGATGATCCGGTTCTTGCTGTTGTCGATAGTGTTGGTGTTGGTGACAGCTGTGAACCAAACGCACTGCCCTCAGGCTCTGAAGTTGAACTTGACGCCGGATGCCCTGCTGCAGTACTTGTTGTGGGTTTGAGTAGCGGGCCTTTAATTACCAGCCGTTCATTTTCCAATTTACTGGCTGCCTCAGCTATCCAAGTTTTGTACCGGGCAACATCCACTTCTGAAAAACGGAGTAATGTCTTACTGTTCAGTGCCGATTTGTACAGTGGATCCAGAATTGAGGCACAAATGTAATGTTCTTGTGACAAAATCTTAGTTTGCACCCTTGCATTTTCAGTTAAGCGACAGGATAAGCTCTCCACCAACTCATATGCTTCTTTTTTCCTCCACACCTATGTACGCTTCAGACACCTCCTTCAGCTGTTGCTCTAGCATGTGCAACAATGGGATAGCTTGGCCCATAGTTCAGTCCTCCTTGCTGACTTCACGTGTGAAGACCTCGAAAGGAAGAAGCATCTCTGTCAGGCATTTAACTAGGCATCATTGGTCCATCTGAAGGGTCATGCCTTTCACAGTAGCATCCGCCCTTCGCATTACATATTCATTGATTGGTCTGTACTGCTCAAACAGACGGTCAAGCATGTAATACGTTGAGTTCCAACGTGTTGCCACCTCCTGGATGAGTGCTTTGACTGGCATTCTATAGTCACGTTGAATGATCCTCAGCTGCTTCCGGGCTTTAAAAGAATGGCTGAAATGAGTGCATATTCTGTGGCAGGTGGTCAGTAAGTTGCTGACTATGGGTTCTTTTTTCAGAAAGTCTTGAACTATAATGTTAATGCAGTGCGCCAAACACGGGACCCTGAAATAGGCACCAACCTCCATGGCCTTAAGTACATTACTGCCATTATCCGTGGCAACAAAACCAATGTTAAGCCCTCTTGGGTGCAGCCATTCAAAGACCTTGCTGTTAAACTCTTCCAAAATGTTTGCAGCAGTATGAGATTTCTCCATGGCGAACATGGCTACAGTTGCTTGTTTCCGAATAGCATTAAAAATATCAGCTGTGTCAACAGCACCTACATCAGATAGCTTTTCTCTAACCCCCACAAAAGAGACCCAGTGTGCAGTGATGCACATGTAATCAGTGGCTTGGCAACTGGTCCACATGTCTGTTGTCAGGTGGATATTGTGAACAGCACTCTGCTGCAAAGCTTGTCCAACCAACTCCAGCACATCGTGATGTAGTGCTGGAACAGCAACTCTGGCGAAATAGGACCGGCTGGGAACCTTCCATTTAGGGCAGATGGCTGACATAAATTCAAGGAAACCCACCCCTTCCACAAATGAAAAAGGAGAAGGTCCAGCGCTAACATTTTAGCCAGCTTCGCATTGTACAACCGTGCCGTTGGGTGGTTGCGTTGGTACTGCCCCTCCGACCTAAGCATGCTGTCAATGGTAGGCTGGAATATTTTCCTTTGTGGTGCAGCTGTCTTCTTGAACCCAGTTAGGCTCAACGACAACGCACTTTTTCTCATTGCAGTACTCGGTTGCCTTGGTGTCTCAGGCTGACTCTTACTACGGTGCCACTGAGATGTTGCTGAGGATGTGGGGGGTACCACTACACTGCTGGGGATAGGGCTAGAAATGTCTCCCTCTTGTTGACCTTCCACCGCGATCATATCTTCCCCTACTTCTTCATCCCCAACAACAGCAATGGGTCCAGTTTTACTTTTTTCTAAGTGAAGTAGGTGAGCCTCCCACTTGATACTGTGGTGTTTTTTGAGATGATTTGTTTGGCCTCTGGTACCATAGTTTGTACCAAGCTTACCCCGCCTAACAGCCTGCCGACAAATTGTGCACATAGCAATGTTCTCCTCCTTACTGCTAACCGAAAAGAAGTCCCAAACTGGGAGGAGAACTTTCTGGCGCTGCTGGAGGAGCCACTTTCAATACCAGATGAACTGGAGGGTGTGCCTGGAATTTGACTCTGTGCAGTTACACTACCACTACCTACTGAGGTGGTGGTTGAGCTGGATGTAGGTCCCTGCCGGTCCTTTGCAAAGGCAAATATGGAAGCTGGAGGTCGTGTTGGTGTTACCTGTGTTGGTGGTATCCGTGCTATATCCCTCGCAGCGATTTTGGATAGTCTAATAATGTTGGTCTCCATCTCCTCTGGCCCGGGAGTGATGTTCATGATGACTGGCTCTTCATCATCATCACCCCCCTCGTCTACATCTACCTCCATAACTCTAAGGCTTTCTGGAACCTTCCTTTTCACTAGCCTTGTCTTGTGGCGTGCATCACTCTCAGACTGAGCTGGTGGCTTCCAAGTGGTATCTAGATCATCAGAAGCGGGGCTTGAAGAAGAAGATGATGGACTAACCCTCCTTTTCCTTGCTGGGGGTCTGGAAGACAATGGATCTTCTGAAACAGTGGCTTGCTCCTCTTCGTCTGCAAAAAGCTCGATTTCCTGAACTGCCCCTACTTCAGGTGGAACAACTACTATTGTGGGCTGTGGTTGCGGCTGCGGCTGCGGTTGCGGCTGCGGTTGCGGCTGCGGTTGCGGCTGCGGCTGTGGTTGCGGCTGCGGCTGTGGTTGTGGCTGTGGTTGCGGCTGTGGTTGCGGTTGTGGTTGCGGCTGCAGCTGCGGTTGGGGCTGTGGTTGGGGCTGTGGTTGCGGCTGTGGTTGCGGCTGCAGCTGTGGTTGGGGCTGGGGTTGTGGCTGTGTTTGCGGCTGTGGTTGCGGCTGTGGTTGCCCACTTATCTGCTGAGTTTCCGCCTGCGAGTGCGTGGATTGGGCACTACTTTGCGATAATGACATTTAAACATCACTGCTTGTTAGTAGATTGGCTACCTCTGCCACACTCATGGGCTTGGGCCTAGGTTGGTGGGGTGGGCCCGCTGATGCGGAGGTGCTGCTCCCAGCTTAGTCCCCGCCGGACACTGCTGCTGCAGGCGTAAGTTTTTTTTCCCCAAAAAACACATTGGGCGGCACACCAGTCTTGGCAAGTGCCACTTCCTTCTTCTGTTCCTTCTTCTTCTCACTGGCAACTTTCTTGGTACTGGAGGACCTGGTACCTTTCTTTGGGGCCATCTTCTTCAGATGTCAGCAGGACGCAGGTGCACAAGTTGCAGAGATGTCTGTGGTCATACGTGGACGTGACGTGTTGCGCAGCAGGACTTCTGTCTGGCAGTACAACGGGTGATGATGATGACACTTCCTCCTCTGTCTTTTTGTGCACCTAAAAGCAAAGAAGCCAGGAGAAGAACATCAGTGAAATGTTGCATTTGTTGTTGTGGTTCAATTACTACTAGTACAAACAAACAAATAAAATATATAACTTAGGGTAGCCATTTGTGAGACTTTGTCAACAAGGGCTTTCATGGTATACTGTGTACACTCTCAGGAAGGATAGGAAAGAAGAGGAACAACAACAAAAATACAAATGTAATGGAAGTGGACCCTGTTTGGCATTAAATTATTTGCTCATCACATCATTCAGGGAGCTGCAGCTGGCAAAGGGGATGGATGGAAGCAGTAAGCCAAGAGGAAAACCATGCAGGCCTAAATGGCAAAAGCAGCACACTTATAACTCCCACCAGAAATGGCCACCAGCCACATGGACACTCACAAATCACAAGCAACAAGCAGGAGGCCTGGAAAACAATGTACTGAAAACAGGCCTATAATAGCCAGGCAAAGGCTGCATGCTAAACCACACTGCTTTGCCTGTAATGCAATAAAATGCAAAAACGAAAATCCACAGGGCTAAACAAGGCCTGCAAGGTACACAACACACCGCACACACAACAAAGGCATTTATTTAACACACACCCAAACACTGAAATACACCCAAAAATACACATTTTGTAATTCAATCCAATGCCATCCATGCCCTAAATGATGTTTAAATTCAACAGAACACACAGAAACAATAGTTTCATGCACCCCTGACTACCTCTGAGCCTACTGGATGAAAGGCCTGTTGGCAGACTAGGCCACAAGCTTGCAGGCCTATGGATAAAAGCACACTACCGGGCTTCAAAATGGCCACCAGCCACATGGCCAGGCCCACAACAACAAGAAACTGAAGACAGACAATGCAGGCCTATGGCAAAAAGCACACTGCCTGGCTTCAAAATGGCCTCCAGCCTCATGGCCAGGCCCACCACAACAAGAAACTGAAGACAGACAATGCAGGCCTATGGCAACAAGTACACTGCCTGGCTTCAAAATGGCCTCCAGCCTCATGGCCAGGCCCACAACAACAAGAAACCGAAGACAGACAATGCAGGCCTATGGCAAAAAGCACACTGCCTGGCTTCAAAATGGCCGCCAGCCTCATGGCCAGGCCCACAACAACAAGAAGCCTAGGCCACAAAGGAAACACATGCAGGCCTATATGGCAAAAGCAGCACACTTATAACTCCCACCAGAAATGGCTACCAGCCACATGGACACTCACAAATCACAAGCAACAAGCAGGAGGCCTGGAAAACAATGTACTGAAAACAGGCTTATAATAGCCAGGCAAAGGCTGCATGCTAAACCACACTGCTTTGCCTGTAATGCAATAAAATGCAAAAACGAAAATCCACAGGGCTAAACAAGGCCTGCAAGGTACACAACACACCGCACACACAACAAAGGCATTTATTTAACACTCACCCAAACACTGAAATACACCCAAAAATTCACATTTTGCAATTCAATCCAATGCCATCCATGCCCTAAATGATGTTTAAATTCAACAGAACACACAGAAACAGTTGTTTCATACACCCCTGACTACCTCTGAGCCTACTGGATGAAAGGCCTGTTGGCAGACTAGGCCACAAGCTTGCAGGCCTATAGATAAAAGCACACTACCGGGCTTCAAAATGGCCACCAGCCACATGGCCAGGCCCACAACAACAAGAAACTGAAGACAGACAATGCAGGCCTATGGCAAAAAGCACACTGCCTGGCTTCAAAATGGCCTCCAGCCTCATGGCCAGGCCCACCACAACAAGAAACTGAAGACAGACAATGCAGGCCTATGGCAAAAAGCACACTGCCTGGCTTCAAAATGGCCGCCAGCCTCATGGCCAGGCCCAAAACAACAAGAAGCCTTGGCCACAAAGGAAACACATGCAGGCATATATGGCAAAAGCAGCACACTTATAACTCCCACCAGAAATGGCTACCAGCCACATGGACACTCACAAATCACAAGCAACAAGCAGGAGGCCTGGAAAACAATGTACTGAAAACAGTCCTATAATAGTCAGGCAAAGGCTGCATGCTAAACCACACTGCTTTGCCTGTAATGCAATAAAATGCAAAAACGAAAATCCACAGGGCTAAACAAGGCCTGCAAGGTACACAACACACCGCACACACAACAAAGGCATTTATTTAACACGCACCCAAACACTGAAATACACCCAAAAAGACACATTTTGCAATTCAATCCAATGCCATCCATGCCCTAAATGATGTTTAAATTCAACAGAACACACAGAAACAGTTGTTTCATACACCCCTGACTACCTCTGAGCCTACTGGATGAAAGGCCTGTTGGCAGACTAGGCCACAAGCTTGCAGGCCTATAGATAAAAGCACACTACCGGGCTTCAAAATGGCCACCAGCCACATGGCCAGGCCCACCACAACAAGAAACTGAAGACGGACAATGCAGGCCTATGGCAAAAAGTACACTGCCTGGCTTCAAAATGGCCTCCAGCCTCATGGCCAGGCCCACAACAACAAGAAACTGAAGACAAACAATGCAGGCCTATGGCAAAAAGCACACTGCCTGGCTTCAAAATGGCCTCCAGCCTCATGGCCAGGCCCACCACAACAAGAAACTGAAGACAGACAATGCAGGCCTATGGCAAAAAGCACACTGCCTGGCTTCAAAATGGCCTCCAGGCTCATGGCCAGGCCCACAACAACAAGAAACTGAAGACAGACAATGCAGGCCTATGGCAAAAAGCACACTGCCTGGCTTCAAAAAGGCCACCAGCCTCATGGCCAGGCCCACAACAACAAGAAGCCTAGGCCACAAAGGAAACACATGCAGGCCTATATGGCAAAAGCAGCACACTTATAACTCCCACCAGAAATGTCTACCAGCCACATGGACACACACAAATCACAAGCAACAAGCAGGAGGCCTGGAAAACAATGTACTGTAAACAGGCCTATAATAGCCAGGCAAAGGCTGCATGTTAAACCACACTGCTTTGCCTGTAATGCAATAAAATGCAAAAATGAAAATCCACAGGGCTAAACAAGGCCTGCAACACACCACACACAACTAAGGCATTTATTAAACACACACCCAAAAACTGAAATACACCCAAAAATACACATTTTGCAATTCAATCCAATGCCATCCATGTGCCCTAAATGATGTTTGAAATAAATAAATACATCACACAGCAAAGGAACAGTTGTTTCATCATGTTTCATCATGCACCCACCCATGACGAGCTCTGGGCCTACTGGCTACCCACAACTATTTATTTTTTTAAATGATGAAAAGTACCAAAATTGTAGTTGCAGCAACTGCAATGCCCCAATCAAACAACACCAACTTACTTGTAAAATCTCAAATCCAAAAGTCCTCAAAAGTCCTCAAATCCAATGATAATGATGCAGCAGACACATCACTTTCCCCTACAGACCAGACCCGATGCACCGCTCCACTGTGCCCAGCGGAACTGTCGCATCGCATCTATGAAGTTCTCAGGAATCGACGCATCTCTTTGTTTTCCGACGCTTCCCATCGCTGCGGCTGTTTGGCTTGGTGAATTTTGTCGTAACGACAGATACTTTGCAATAAATCACTCATCCATAGTTTTCTATGGACTCAGTTGCTAAAACCTTTTGAAAGTCATTTTTCTTAATTTGTATGTTGGATTTTTGTTGTTTTGGTCTTGTTAAGTTTAGATAAAGATACTTTATTTTTCTAAACCGGTGTGGTGTCCATATGTGGTGTTATCACTGTATTATTGTGTGTTCTGAGTACAAATACTTTACTCATTGCCTTTAGGATAAGCCTCTCTGCTCGTGCCAAGCTACCAAGGGGGTGAGCAGGGGTTATCTAGAGTGTGTATCCCCCTTTCCCTGACTAGAAGCAAGAATCCCTATTTGGACAAAGGTACCTACCTCTGCCAACTAGAGACCCCCATTTCTAACAACAACCTTTCAATAATGCACTTTTAAATGGGCCTACAAATGTAATGCAAGTTGGAGATTTTAGCGAACTTCCGAGGGTATGAAGCACTATATGAAAATGCATCAAGACGAGTCTGCAAGGCATGTTAGGCTTTGTAAGGAGTGTGGAAAATTCTGTATAAATACCAATGCAATACAACACAAAATTAGGGTAGTCTAACTTAACCTAACTTATTTTAGCCTAGTCTAACCTTACTAATATAAACTAGCATAACCTAATTTACCTAACCGTATTGCTATTCTTCTGCACACACAAAACACACTTGGTAACAAATCACATCATAAATGTTGACTCCACATGTGATGTGAAGTTAACAATAGTGTAAAGCATTCATAACCCAAACACTTGACAAAAATGTATAATCTTCTTTCATAATGAATCACATAATATATTTGGATTAGAAAAATAGCAAAGACTTTGCCTAAATTGGACCAGCATTGGGCTGGCCCTGGAAAGCAGGATGCTGGTCCAGATGCTGGGTGCATAGATGGAAAAGACATGATGTTTTTTTAATCTTTTTTACTCTAATTAGTATATAGTCTGATGGTGTCCTGTCTAAGGCTGTGAAGAGATCCACCAGAAATTATAAGTTTATCTGTTAGGGTGTACTGGTTATAAATGATGCAGCTTATTTTGAAGATGGGGCAGGCTGGCAAGGGGAGCCAATGAATTTTTGTCATGGTGGGGTTGATGTAATCATATTTCCTCAGGCCCTGGATCAGAATTAAAGTGGTGAATGTCCTTACAGTGTGCTAGTGTGTCTGGGACATCTCAAAATAATGGGGGTAACCCAAACAGCTGAAACACCTGGATACAATGTGATGCAGACAACAAAATGGTTCTAGCGGACAAGGAAATAGAACTCAAAGAATGTTCAAAAAATGCTAGTATATCGTGAGCCTACAAAAGTGATCTTAGACCCCCAATTCAAAGAAATTGGATGAGTTTCATTTCTGAAGAGGAAAGACTACAAGCAGGTACATCACACAAAAAGACAGAATTTAATGCAGACAATTCAAATTGTATTGAAAATCAACAGTATAAATACATTATTTACATATAATGGTTGCCTCCATTATGTGCAAAAGAGAGCTCAGAAGAAGTGTTTGTGTGAACATGGTAGAAGAAAAAGGGGGAATCAAAACATAAACAATTAGACTTGAATCAGCAGTTCTCCCAGGCCACTGCGGGAAGCCTTCCTGATAGTATGTCAAACAGTTCAGTTTACATCAGTAGAATAGAGGCGACAACCTGAATCAATATACTGCCTCTCTGTGGATAATGGGTTCAGTCAAGGCTTAAAAGAGAAGATTGTCGACATTTCGACCCGAAGCTGGGTAGGAGGCCAGGATAACAAAACAAAATGGGAGGGGGGGCAACCTGTAGCGGAGGTGGAATACCTATCATTAAAATTAGATCATTGATGTGTTGTGTAACTGAATGGGGAACTCCTTCGCTTATGTGCAACACCTCACCTGGAGTCGTGCTCAGCGCGGTCAGAGATCTGACCAACAATTCATGGGGTCAGTGAGGGATAACCCGCTTTTCATTTATGGGGGAATCGTCCTCTGAATAATATACGCATAACTTCAAACCACAGTTAATTGTGGAAATCATACGGACCCCATGGAGGTGCCCCTGTGTGGATAGATAAAAGATCACCTGAAACTTCAGTCTTTGCAAGTGAGGGGATGCAGCTTTATGAAATGAATCCAACAATGGTCAGCGCTGAAAAAAAGAAGCGCAAAATAAGTAGCAGTGCACTCCAACCCTGGATTTAAACAAAGGAAACGGGGACTCACCCATAACACAGAGCATATCTGTATAGCTCTGGGTGGGGGAGCCCTTTGCGTCTTAATCAGTACTTCGGCTCTGAAAGAGGCCAAAGTCATGTATTACAACGAAGAAAGAACCCTTGATTGAAAAGTAAAACAGCTTGGCGATCAGCCAAAGCCGCTTACCTGGTGTGATGCAAATTATCACTGGCTCCATCTCTGCCGCACGACAGCGAGCGGTCCAGAGAGAGAGAGGATAAAGGAAAGGGGGCGTCAACGTGCACGCTGGCAGGGACATCTTAAGGATTTGGGGGACCCAGGGCCAAAGCCCACTTTGCCCACACCTTAAAACGTCTCTGCACGCTGGCGTCAATGCATCCAAAGGATGGACGTCAAAGGCTGCACGTTGATTTCAGTCACTCCAAGTATCCCGATGCCACATTCTTGACTAATTAGTGTAGCTCAGTAGCCGTGAAGTGTTCAGGAATCTATGAATGAATGAATGATTGAGGAATTTCTATAGCGTGTACAAATACCCTAAGGCGTCTAGGCGCTGATGCAGTTACAGCTAACTGGAGGGGCAGATTAAGAAAGTTCACATTTCCAAGGCAAAAAGCCAGGTCTTCAAGGCTTTACGGAAAGGAAGGTGTAACTCTAAGCCGGATATGGATAAAGGAAGAGTATTCCAGAGCTCAGCTGCTGCGACCGAGAAGGCTCTTCCTCCCCATTGTGCTCTTCTGTATCTCGGGACTACCAGCAGATTTTTATTGGTTGATCGCAATTGTCTGTTAGGGACATAACGCTGGAAGATGTTCCTGATTCCTGCTGGTCCTATATTGTGTAGTGCCTTATGCACAATACACAAGGTTTTAAATAGAATTCTTTTTCGTGCTGTAAGCCAATGCAAATTCTTTATGGCGGCCAAAATTGAGTGGTAGTTAGGAATGTCCAATATTAGTCTAGCAGTAGCATTCTGTACCAGCTGGAGTTTATTGATAGTAGCTCTGTTGGATTACAGAAGGAGGGCATTACAATAATCCAGCTTAGATCGAATTAGTGAGACAGCAACTTGTTTCCGTGCATCAAGGGAAAGAAATGGAAATATCTTTCTAAGGGTCCTTATGACACAAAAGCAGGAGGATACCATCCTATTAACCTGATTGTTGAAGGATAAACTGGTGTCAACTATGACACCAAAGTTTCTTGCAGATTCAACCGGCAAGGGGCTTAACCCCAATGATTCTGGCCACCATGAGTGGGTCCATTCCGGGTGATGATTACCGAACATCGGAACCTCTGTCTTGTTGCTGTTTAATTGAAGACAGTTGTCCCTCATCCAGATAGCCACCGACTTCATACAGTTATTAAAATTAGCGGCTGAGGCTTCTACATCTTTAGTGATTGACACTATTAGCTGTGTGTCATCTGCATAAGATATTATCTCCAGCCCGAATGATCTAACCAATTGTGCAAGAGGGTAAACATATACATTAAACAGTGTGGGGCTCAGGGAGGACCCCTGAGGAACTCCACAACAGTTTAAGACTGGGTCAGAAATGAATTGATCCATCTTAACCTTTTGTGGTCTGTCAGTCAAGAAGGAAGACAGCAGCTTCAGTGCACATCCAGAGATACCTATTTGTTGCAGCCTATTGATCAACTTATTGGAGGCGATGGTATCAAAGGCTGCGGACAAATCCAATAGGATCAGCATTGCGGATTGTCCAGCATCGACGAGAATGCGTATGTTATTGATTGCAGTTATTAAGGTCGTTTCCGCTCCATGGCATGATCTAAATCCATACTGGGAAGGATCAAGAAGATGATGTTCCTCCAAGTAAGTACTTAATTGGGAGTTAAGATGTTTCTCCAAAATCTTAGCTGGTACAGGGAGTAAGGAGATTGGTCGATAGTTTTTGAAGTCTGTGGGGTCAAGATTGTCTTTTTTTAATAAAGGCTTAATGACCGCTGTTTTCCAGATAGATGGCTAGCATCCCAAAGTAACGGCTAGATTCAAAGTCTCTGTTAGATGGGGGACGACAATCTCCCTACCTATCCTCATCAACTTGGGGGAGCAAGACTCCAATGGGGAGCCAGATTTAATCCCTTCCAGAAGATGGTCGGTCTGGTCATTAGAGAGGGGAAGAAAGGCTGAAGGGAGTGATCGCTTCCCAGACACTGGGGAGGGCTAGAAGATGAGGGGTCAGTGTTTTGAACCTCGATGGAGGCCCTGGCATTACTTTCTTCCAATGAGAAGTAAATGTTGGCAATTTTAGTGTGAAAATAGTCAGCCAAGCCATCACAGGAAGCCTGTGTGCTCTCCTGACGGCCCGAGGAGGAGGGGATTGATAAATTGTCGACCAGCCTGAAGAGGTCTCTAGTGGACTTGAGAGTTGATGTCATCTGGGTATAGAAGGCTGTTTTTTCTACTCTGATGGCTAATTTATATCCTGCAAGCTTAGCTTTATACTTTGCTTTTTCCGCTAAGTCATACTGTTTACGCTAGATGCGTTCTTGGCGACGACACAATTGCTTCCGTAGCTTGAGTCTTTCCGAGAACCAGGGGGACGTGTTTTTTTTTCTTCCCATAGATTTCTTTAAGGGGGGCTAGCGAGTCAACTGCTGCATCTAACCAGTTGGAATACTCTATTGCCGCCTGATTGAGATCACTACATTCTGTCCACTGTTTTTGTTTTGGGGCCTGAGAGAAGGTTTCCGTGTTGATGTTTTTAAGGCTTCTTTTGAGCGCCTTATTGTTTCCATTTATGGTAGCTTTTTTTGTTAATGGGAGCGTCAAGAAGAACGGTAAGGCATGATGTTCTGACCACAACAAAGGAAGGGGTTTCCCTACCGTCATTTTTTGGTTTTTTTTGGGGGGGGGGGGGATCTTACTATTTATTTATTTTTTTAAATCTATTTTATTGAATTTTGTAAATTTCCATTTCCCCCAGAATTTGCATGTACAGACATTGTTGTTCTTTTTGGCACATACAGTTGGTATGGTACATATACATCAGCAAGTCACTGTTACACTTCAGGCGGCAATATAGTTGCTATACTGATCTTGGTACTCAATATGTTTACCTGAAAACATGCGGATCCCTGCTGCTAGTGTAGAGACCTTATTGTCCTTTGGACTGTGCTTATTATTACATACCAACTACTGCTTGCAGTTGCACTTGTTTAAATACAGATGAAGTAATAGTACAGGTTCATGCAAATGACCTATTGGCATTAATATATTAACAAGAAAAGACAAGAAGAATGCAAAAAACAAAGAACTTGTGAAAACACTTGCTCAGCCCATAGTGCTGCCTCGCTTCCCTGCATAGATCTTGTATGCTGTTTCTGTGTTTGTTGACTGCTCGTTGCCCCCCCACCCTTAGCGTGTACGTCAGTTCACTAATACAGCCAGCGTGCAATTGCTAGTTAAAAGATGTTGTGGTGTATACACTGTTGCGGCATGCATACATGGTGTCTACCTACAGGCTACTCATCAGAGGAGTCCCCTACAGCCGTGTCCATACTCCGCTGTAGCTCTGTGTAGAGCGCATCCCAATAGGTTACAATGGGAACCTGTCGCAGTCCCGGGGCTACCTCGCGCCTAATGGCAAGACTTTCTGCCTTGGCCCAAGCAAGCAATGAGCTACGCCAGGCCTTTACATGAGGGGGGTGTGGTGCTGTCCATCTTTTAGTTAATCACCTCTTGGCCACTACCATTCCTAAATCTAGGAACCTGGATGTTACTTTAGTGTTAGGTGTTCTACAGAATTTGTGTAGTAGATATGTTGGCCAATTGAAAGGCAATTCCCGCCCAGTACAAGCGTACAATATAGTAGCCACCTCGCTCCAGTATGCGCCTAGACGGGCGCAGCCCCAAAGCATGTGTATCAAGTCAGCCCCCTGCTCATCACACCTCGGGCACTTTGCGTCCTCGCGACTGAAATACTGAATAATTTTTGCAGGCGTGAGGTATGCCCTGTGAATTATATATAACTGGATTTGTCGGAACCGCATGTTCCTAGGGATACGTGTCGGACTCCCAAGCCCACTCTGCATCTGTGAACTGGTGGCCTAGGTCTTGCTCCCATTTGTGGCAGAGTGAATCCAGGCTTATCACTGCGTGCGTTCTGAGAGAGGCTGCGAACCAGCGCGTGAGGTGCCTACCCTGTCCCATGACATGTAGGTAATGTGTGGTGAGGTGTGATCGTGGTTCTGTGGTGATGTCCCCCCATTTGGCTGTGAGTGTGGCTGTCAGCGATCGGTGTACTAGAAACTGCCCCAGCGGGAGCCCTTCCTCCTCCACCAACGATGTATATGGTATGAGTGTCCCCTCACGATACAGGTCTCCAAGCATTTGGATGCCTTTCTCTTGCCATCCCCTGATTGCCTGTGCTGTGAGTACTGCCTGTCAACTAGGGGTCCCCTCTAAGGGTATCACTGGTGCATAAGGAATAACGCCTCGCGTTATGTAGAGACTCCTACGAAATCACTTATATGCCACAGCAAGTAACAGGGCCTCCGGCGACCTCAGCTTCCCGCCAGGGTGGAAGAGACCGACGATCTGCTTCAGTGGGTAGGGTGGCTGCGTGGTTGCTGTGTCTGCACGATGTCGGTCTGACAGCCACCGCGCTATCCACTGCAATTGAGCGCCACTCTGTGCCTAGGGCTACCCCAGATAAAGTCTCTAATTTGTTTTTCTACGGTAACAAAGAAGGAAGCTGGTATATATACTGGTAAGTTCATCTAATAATATAAGAGCCTTGGGAGTATTACCATTTTGGTGAGTGCTACTCTGCCCGTTACGGCGAGTGGCAGCGTGCCCCAAAACTGCATCTGCGACTTGATGGCTGTGAATGCCCTGCCTAGGTTCCCGTCAAAGAGATAATTCGGTTGGCGGTAGATCCAAATACCCAGATAGCGGAACGTGTCTGCTTTCCATTGTACTCTTCTATTGTTGATAGTGAGGCCCAAATCGTGATTTCCTTCTTTGAATGAGTATTTGCAGGACTTGTCGATATTCACATTTAGCCCAGAAAGTGCGGCGAAATCTTGCAAAAATCGTGCCAGTTGACTAGAGACCTGCTCGATATCCCTAATGTAGATGAGGCGGTCATCAGCATAGAGTGACACCCGATGCGTGGCATCTCCCAAAGGCACACCGTCTCCCTGTAGGGTGCGTATCGCTTCTGCTAGTGGCTCTATTGTGAGCGCGAACAAAAGAGGGGATAAGGGGCACCCCTGCTGTGTTCCTTTCCGTATTAGTAGGGCGTCCGAGATGTAGGGGCCCATTTTAACCCTGACCGTAGGGCCAGTGTAAAGCAAGCATGTTAATTGAATACATTCCGGACCTAAGTCATACTTCTCAAGTACTGCAAATAGATAGTCCTACTCGAAGGCCATCTCCAGGTCTAATATGAGACATCCCGTCCTTGGCCACTCCTGTATCGCATACGTCGCCACCCTAAAGAAACGCCGTAGGTTGAGAGAGGTACTGCGAGACGGCACAAAGCCATTCTGGTCTGTCTGGACCAATGCAGGAACCACTTGTATTAATCTGTCCGCCAACAACTTTGCAAATATCTTGTAATCGGTGTTGAGCAGGGCGAGAGGCCTATAGGAACATAGCTCTACTGGATCCTTCTCGGGCTTCAACAAGGACACTAGATGCGCTACACGCATGGAGGGGGGGAATTGCCGGTTTTCCATGGCGGTGGTGTATAAAGTGTGGAGTCTCTGTGCAAGCGATTCACGGTACGCCTTATAATATTCTGCCGGCAAGCCATCTGGTCCTGGTGATTTCCCGGAGGCTAAAGACTTTATGGCATCTACAATCTCTTCTAATGAGATCTGTTCATTGAGTGTCTCTCTGTGCTCGTCTGTCACTGTGGGCAACTGCAAAGAGCCCAGAAACCTCTCCAGGCTCCACTTGTCGCAGCACCCTTGGGATTGATACAGCCTGGAGTAATGTTGTGTCATGGCCTTGTGTATTTCGCGCTGTGTATATAACATTTGTCCTGTGGCTGCTCGTAGTGTCCCTATTGGAGTGCGGGTGTATTCCTGCCTTATCAGCCAAGCGAGTAATCTGCCTGCCCTATCAGCCGTGGCGTGTGTATGGGCAGTGTGTGCTGAGTAGTTGTGGCATCGGAGGCGCTCTAACTGTTCTGCGTGTTACGCGCGTAGCGCCTCCAGGCGCTGTGAGTCTCTGCCTGCCCCTTCTCCCTCCTGCTCACACCGCAACAATTGAGACTCTATTTTTGTAAGGGAGACGGATAATTGCTTACGAACATTCCACTTGGCTCCCATGCAATGACCTCTGATCAACACTTTAAAAGCCTCCCATTCTACTATCGTGCTGCTAGCTGTACCTTCATTCAGTTCAAAATATGCAAGCGTTGCCGTTCCCAGAGACGAACAAAATGCTGGGTCCTCCAGTGCTCTAGGTTGGAGCCGCCACGTAGGGACTGGGGGACGATCCGCCTCCCACCCAAGCTGCATCAACAGGAGGTTATGATCGAAATGGGTCCGGCCTAGATATTCTACCTTTTTAACTAGGGGGAGCAACGACTGTGATCCTGCCAATCTGTCCAGATGCACATGGGGGTTTCCCTACCCTCATACGCAGATCGTTGGTGAAGATGCAATCCAAAATATGTCCATCACAGTGGGTGGCAGAATCTACTAATTGCAAGTAACCACAACTCGACATAGCCTCTTTGAATGTCTGAGAAACCTTGCAGGAGTCATTATCAATATGACAATTAAAGTCTTCCGAAAGGGTAGAATTATGTTTGCCCAAATGGGGCTCAATGAGGTCAGCGAACTCAGTGATAAAGGCAGATTTAAGTCCTGGAGGTCGATATGTTAAAATTCCTGCAAAGGATTCTATTGAGGACATTTTAATAGTGAAGGATAATGCTTCGCACACGTCAGGGACTGTTGACAGGGCTTTTATATGGCAGGAAAAGGAATCCTTAAAAATGATTGCTAGACCACCTCCAATTTTTCCTAGTCTATCAAGCCTCGAAAGGTTATAATTTGGTGGTACTGCTTCAACTAAATCAGGAATTGAGGACTCCTTGGCCCAGGTTTCTGTGATAAATATTTTTATACACCAGAAGGAGTAGGGAGTGATAAACTATCTCTATACGTGGTGGCACGTGCTGTGTGTCCTAATACTGCCCTCACTCACACAGTTGTGTGACATGCTTCATCATAGGGCTGCTTCAAAACACCCCCGCGCAACCAACGACAATATTAAGGATTAATTCTGAAACCACCGCTGATGTAAAGGGTTAAAATGGACCACATTGAGGTCATGCATGAATATGTGAAAGATGTACATTGGTATCACATATTATCTAGGTCAGTCAGAAGGACAAATTCATGATGGAGCCAACCATAAAGAGAACAGTTCTTCAACATAGAGACAACCCTATGGGTCAGTAGGAACATAACCTCAAAGACTACAAAAAAGTCTCAACCATTGCTTAGGGTAGCCACTTGTCTGGAAATGTCCTCAAATTCATTGAGGTCATGGGATGCTGTGTCCAGATTGTGAATCCATTTACATTCACGTAAGTTTAGAATGTTTGCAAGGTTACCCCCTCTTGGGTTGATGCTGACTTTCTCCATTACTAGCCATTTCAAGCTATCTAATGGATGGTTAAAGGACATGAAATGTTCCACTAGGGGTGTCCCCTGTACCTTGCATCTGATCCTGCTACAGTGCTGTAAAATGTGAGTTTTTACCTTCTTATGGGTTTTTGCAACATACAGGAACCGACAGGGGCACTTGACAACATAGATATTATCTACGCTATTACACTTCGTGTGTTCTTTCAGTGTATAGGTGTGGTCGTTATGACTAAATTACCTGGTTTCTATGGTCATAGCACATGCCTTGAAACTACCACACTTGAAATGGCCCATAATCTGAGGTAAATTCCACTGTGTAAGTAAGGTAGGTTTAGTTATTCCCCCTAGAAATGAGCTCACCACGTGATCCTTCACACTCTTGCCCTTCTTGAAGGCATGCATGGGTGGCTCACTCGTTTCAACCTCATTAGCCACCAGGGTTCAATTCCGGTTTACAACCTTCCTTATCTCATTGCTGAGTGTGTAGAACTCAGTTACGCATATCATTCTGTTCTGTGCATTATCCAAATGTTGTTTAGGTTCAATAAGGACAATCTGTTGTACTATTTCTCCTCCGGAAATGATACTTACCCCCATTCTTTGAATTGGAGGTCTGTGATCCCTTTTGTAGGATGTTTATGAGATTTATAAAGCGCGTGTCTTACCGAGGGCTTCCCAGCACTACAGAGAGGAGCTGTCCGTTAGTGAGTACTCATGGAAACAGCCAGGTTTTGAGTTTTTTTCTGAAACACCGTCTATTTATGACCAGTCTTAGTTCTGTGGTCATTGAGTTACAGAGTTTTGGGACCTGGTGTAAGAAGGATCTCCCCCCCCGCCATCTTGCTTTCTTTATCTTTGGGGTGTTCATCAGGAAACCGGATGATGACCTGAGGGGCCTGCTGGGAACTTATGGGGAGACAAAGGATTGAATCATGGCCAGACCTCTCCCCTGCATGGCTGTGTGGACGAGGCAAAGGGCTTTGAATTTAACCCTGGATTGAATGGGTAGCCAGTGCAGCTTCTTCAGAGTTGATCTAACTGATTCGTGTCTGGGGATCTTCAGGAGCAGGTAGAGGATATGTTAATCATTTTTTAACATTCTTTGTGTAGCCTGTCTGGGAGGCCATGGAGCATGGCATTGTATTACCACCGGTATGCAGACATAATATCGATGTTTAAATATCGATATACCAGAATATCGATGTTTAAATATCGATGTGGCACAATATCGACCTGCAAGAATATCGTCGACCAGAATATCGACATGCAGGTAAGGAATATCGTTTTACTTAATATCGAAGTTAGTAATATTGTTAGTAAAAATATCGTTGTTAATAATATCGAAATTTATTTTAGTGTTCTGTATTTTAGTATATGTGTTAAAAGTATGTGATTTAAATATTTTGTATAAGTATAGCTTATTTTTGTAATGTATGTTTGACATTTTTAGAAATAATTAATTTTATGATAATTAATTTTTGCGTATTTTAGTTCCGTAGCGAGTTGTGGGTTTATAGGGGAATAGGGTGGGAAGTAATTTAATTATAATATATTTATTAATAATTTTTAGAAGTTATTAATTTTATAAAAATTTTATTTTGCGTTTTAGTTCAGTAGCGGGTTGTGGGTTTATAGGGGAATAGGGTGGGAAGTAATTTAATTATAATTAACTAATTATTAATTTTAATTAGTTAATATTTTTGTATTTAATAATTTATATTGCTAATTGCGTTAATTGGTTATTAATTATTAATTATTAATTGGTAAGTATGTTAATTGTGTCATTTTTTTAGGAGCGGGTTGTGGGTTTATAGGGGAGTAGGGTGGGAAGTAATTTAATTATAATTAATTAATTAATAATGTTATTAATTAATATTTATGTATTTAATAACTTATATTAATTGTGACAATTAATTTGTTATTACTTAGTTATTAATTATTAATTGGTAAATATGTTAATTGTGTCATTTTTTTAGGAGCGGGATGTGGGTTTATAGGGGAGTAGTGTGGGAAGTAATTAAAATTTAATATATTTTTTATATAATATTTAGTTATTGCTATTTAATAGTCTTAATAGTGTGAATTAATTTATTACTGATTGTTTTTAATTTGATTGTTCATTGTTATTAGTAAATTAATTAATTGTTAAGCAATTATGTTAATTGTGTCATGTTTTACAATATTGGTGGTGTCATTTATAGGGGATTTGGTGGGACGTAAATTATTTTTTATTATTTGAGTATTTGTTAATTAATGTTTATTATTTTGCTGGAGTGGGAATAGTAAATTATTCCATTCCGCTATCCAACACATTCCCTACTGTTGCAATTGTTGGAGTGGGAATAGTAATTTTATCCCCTCTGCTATCCAACACTTTTCCTACTGTTGCACTCGTTGGAGTGGGAATAGTAATTTTATCCCCTACGCTATCCAACATTTTCCCTACTGTTGCACTCCGTGGAGTGGGATTGGTAAATTATTACCCTCCGCTATCCAACACTTTCACTACTGTTGCACTTGCTGGAGTGGGAATAGTAAATTATTCTCCTCCGCTATCCAACACTTTCCCTACTGTTGCACTCCCTGGAGTGGGAATAGTGGTTTTATCCCCTCCGCTATCCAACACTTTCCCTACTGTTGCACTTGCTGGAGTGGGAATAGTAAATTATTTCCCTCCGCGATCCAACACTTTTGTATAGTTGCACTTGCTGGAGTGGGAATAGCAATTTTATCCCCTCCGCTATCCAACACTTTCTCTACTGTTGCACTTGTTGGAGTGGGAATAGTAATTTTATCCCCTACGCTATCCAACACTTTCCCTACTTTTGCACTCCGTGGAGTGGGAATAGCAAAATATTCCCCTCCGCTATCCAACACTTTCCCTACTGTTGCACTTGCTGGAGTGGGAATAGTAAATTATTCCCCTCCGCTATCCAATACTTTCCCTACTGTTGCACTTGTTGGAGTGGGAATAGTAAATTATTCCCCTCCGGTATCCAACACTTTCCCTACTGTTGCACTCTTTGGAGTGGGAATAGTAAATCTTTCCCATCCGCTATCCAACCCTTTTCCTAATGTTGCACTTGCTGGAGTGGGAATAGTAAATTATTCCCCTCCGCTATCCAACACTTTCCCTACTGTTGCACTCCCTGGAGTGGGAATAGTAAATTATTCCCCTCCGCTATCCAACAATTTCCCTACTGTTGCACTCCCTGGAGTGGGAATAGTAAATTATTCCACTCCGCTATCCAACACTTTCCCTACTGTTGCACTCGCTGGAGTGTGAATAGTACTCCGCTATCCAACACTTTCCCTACTTTTGTATTCCCTGGAGTGGGAATAGTAATTTTATCCTCTACGCTATCCAACATTTTCCCTACTATTTTAGTTAATGTAGTGTAAAATGTTGCTTTAAAATTAAATAATTATTTTAATATTTTAATTTATTATATATATAAATGTTATTGTTATATTTATGTTACAGTTGTATGTATATCTATATATGTAGTTATAATTTTTATGTTTCTAACATTTTATAATTTAATAAAATATTTATTTATCAATATTATTAAGTAAATAAATATATATTTATTTTTATATATGTATGTTTAATTGTTTTTTATATTACATTTATTATTTATAATTTTTAACATATTTTAATAATTCTAACTATGTTTTTATTAATTCTATTTATTATTTAATTTATTTTATATTATTTTTAAGACATTTAAAAAAACGTTATTTTGAACAACGATATTTTAAACAATATTTTGGTTTCGATATTTTTGTACTTACCTTTGTAGAGATAGGATGTCGATATTCTTGACATCGATATTCTGTACACGATATTTGTGTACCTCGATATTCCTGTCGATATTCTGTCAGTGATCCATTACCACCAACCAGATATGAGAGTATGATGACTTGAGCAGCTTTTCTGAAGTCAATTTCTGGAAGAAGCGGTCTTACTTTCTTTAGAAAAGAGAGCTGGCACCAGGCTGTCTTTTGTTTTTCTGGCAACTGTTTCCTTGAAGGAGAGGTTGTTGTCAGGGTGAATCTAAGTCACTTGAGATACAGTGAATGTTAAGCTTTAAAACTGTTAAGGTTCATATCATTGAAGCAGGTTTTTACTGTGTATTGCTTGTTGTTCCTGGCAAATAACAGGAATTATGTCTTTGCTGGGTTGACTTTCATGTATGGTTTGAATATCCAGGTTTGAATGAGGTGGATGCAGTGTTTGAGGGATTGCATGTCTAAAGCAGAGAAGACTTTCGAATAGAGTTGTGGATCATTACCACATTGGGGACTCCTGGTGCTGTTATATGTGGGTAGTGCCCCCAGGGGCTCTATTTAGTGTTTGAAAATTACTGTGTACAGTATGTAACTCTGAGGAGCTCCAGAGGTGGTAGGAATATTATAGGACGAAGAGTTGCCCTTGTTTTAAAACTGGTGTCAGTTGGAAAGTTAGGAAAAACAACTAATGAAGGACATTGACAGTGAGCCCAATTTGAGATTTCAATGTTTGGATGAGGGTGGAATGGCCAATTGTGTCAAAGACAGATGAGAGGCTCAGCAATATCAGGAGACCAGGGTCATCTTCATCTGTTGTCAGGAGGGCATCATCTGTGTTGAGTAAGGTAGCTGTCTCCATTCTGCAGCCTGATCTGAAGCCAGATTGGTTGTTGTAGTGGAGATTGGTATCATTAATCTGAGCTTAGATTAGAGCATTGACTGTTTTTTTCAATGCTTTTGCTCATGATTGGTAGTTGAGGGATGGGCCTGCAGTAAGTGAGGTCATTAGGGTTTAGTATAGGTTTCTTTATGTGTGAGAGGATCTGGCCTGTCTTGAGAGCTTCTGGGAAGATGCCTTAAGTGAGGTATTGATAATGGTGACTCTGAGTTATAGACCTTCGCCTGAGAGAGCTCTGATGAAGAACAAGAATAGGACAGCATCATCATTGAAAGTCACTTTGAGGGAGTTGAGGATGTCAGCGAGAACTGTGAGAGATAGGGCTTTGAAGGGCAACCATTGCAGGGTGGATTCTACATGAAGAGGTGGGCATACGACGAGAAGCATGCTTTGCATTGTTGGTGTGCTATCAGATCTTCTGTATTTTTTCACTGAAAAAGAGGTTGATGGTATTGTAGGGGCATGATACAGTTCTTGATTGTTTTGAAAAGTGTTTCTAAAAGTGGCTTAAGTGATGACGTTGGTACAGTACTTTGCTTTGGATGATGTGATAAGTTGTCTGCGTGTTTTCCGGGGGTACTTCAGTATCATGAGGTCATCATGAGTTTGTTTTCTCCATTTTCTTTTCTGTCTGCAGATGGAGCATTCATTGTTAGCAATATGTTTAAAATACCATGGTCCTGAATGTTTTGGTTTGCCTTTGCTTGTTTGGAGTGTGGATGTCCACCTAGTTTTTAAAAAGTGTTTAAATTTTACCAAGGAGAATTATTAGTTGGGGTTCATGATAGTCCACTTCAAGTAATAAAGTCACTCACTTGTTAGGTCTTCAAAGGTTTCAGTAATTTAAACGTAAACCCAGGCAACAACGCACAGAGCAGACAGGCTCAACTAAGAAAAAATGTGTATGCATTTAAAGGAAATGAAACAGTTAAACAGTCAAATACAAAACCACTAAATAAAATTCCCACTCCAATTTACACAAAGAGAGAAAAATGTAATCAGCAAAATGACACCAAACTGACAAAAATCCATTTAGGAGAACCGAAAAGGTATGATGATTTTTTAAACTTTTAATGGAAAAAGCACCAAGAAGATTAAAGCCCCAATGTAAGTTAATGGACAATGGAGACTGGGAAGTAGGTGCTATTTCAAGCACACCACATAGAAGCCCTGGTAGGGTACACCAATTAGATTGCTTCGAGTGAAAGTCTGGAAGTCAAAAAGTTGAAAAAGTTTACAAGGCCCATTCAGATAGGGACTTTTTTCATTTTTAAGGAAACCATTGAAATTTCTTTTATATCCCAAGCAGAAAGTGACAATTGCTGCCAATTGAGAAGAAAAATCCTCCACATAGGACGCTGCTGAAATGATAGCCACCACTGTGGAACCAAAGGCCCGATATTGAAGATGTATTGCTGAAAGTTTTTTAAGTCTCCAAGCAGAATGTGACTTAGTCATTGTTTTGGATGTGTGAGGACCTTTGAGCTGGATGAAACTGAAATTCAATATTTTTCTGGCAGGTTACGCTGAAACTATGGAACTCTGGAAGAAAAGTTTTCAAAAGATTCCATACTTTCTTCAGGTGCCTAAGCAATGACATCAGTACACTTTTAAGGCCTCATGGATCTCAGGGGAGGCACTAAGAGACTCTCAAGGTGTCAGGCAGAGGCCAACAGCAAGGTTCAATCCAAGTCCAGTTGCAAATGATGAGCTAGAAACTTTAGGAAAATGCCTCTTGCAGCATTGTTTGTCCCTGTAGCCAACTGAGCCTTAGAATATGTCTCTTTCTCCTAAGTATATGTGGGAACAGGTAAAGCTCTTCAGGTCCCCTCACACATCTCAAACAGTAGGTGCAGTCCTTCGTCTGTTCTTCCACTGGGCCAGAGATTGTTCTAAGGTGGGTGCGTTGGAGTGCCATCCTTATGGTTGGCCCTAGAAAGTGAATGGGGGAGATGACTTCCTCCTCCCTAACCAATGGGGTAGCGACAACCCTGCCCACTTTTTCAGCAGTTCCTGTTTTCCCTACTGCGACCAATCCCACAGTGACCCTCAGCCTCAAAATCGAAGGTGAGGGAACTCTTTTGTCCTGGTGCAAAGCCTGTGTGCCCACCCAGACACCTCTGTAATGAACAGTTCCCTCCTTTGTGGTCACTCGAAAGCTCATTCTAGGGATAGTTAACATCCCACTGGATTTTGTGCTAGCCTGACTATGGGGACAAAGGCGATCTTATCAGGTGTCACCTAACAATTTTTGGTGTCAGGAGAGGCCCCTTTGAAGATAAGATAACTAAGTTCTTGAGCCCACCCCAACTTGTCTTCCTGCATAAGGAAGTAAACACCTCCCCACTCGGCCATTGTCCCTGCGCTGTGGGGAATTTTAACACTTCTATTATATCTCATGCTGGCCATGTACAGCCTGGGCAATTATTGGAGAGCTAATGTGAATTAGACTCCTGTAGCTTCAGGCAGGATGAAGATAACTTTCTAAAAGTTAGAATTTCCCATGTGTTAAATAAAATGTGACTTCACAATTAGATTGGATTTTTATTAAATATAAATAGCATCTTCTAGTGGAGTCTGTAGCTGATAGAGATCACAAGGTATAACTTAAAGTATATAACATGTATTTAGACTTTTCCTATGTGCTAGTAACAGCCTGGCCAGTGACAATGTATTTTTTGGTATAGTCACTGAGAGAACATGCTGTTTCTAATATCACACATGTTCCAAGGTGCAATCTCAGGCCACTTCTAATGTCACACCTGTTCAACTCTTAAATAAATGTACTCTACCTTGTTGATAGCAAGGTGTGCTTAGGGGGGACTTATCTAATATTTAAAATCATGTTTTCCTACAAGTCAAAAAAGTGATTTTGACAAGTCTGTGCAGCTGGGTTTAGGCTGCTGCCGCAGGCTACACAGGCTAGATATGAGGCCATGTTTTCACTTGTCACACCAGTGAAATGTAACTTTCCATGCCATGGGTGTAGTTTCTACACCATGTACTATGGCCTTACAGGTGAATTAAATGTGCAAATCAAGGGTTACGTATTAATCATAGAGAGCCCCTCTGTTACAAGAAGGGTTTTTTCTTTCCACTTTGATGTTTGTTTGGAAAACAATGTGTTTTCCTTAAATAACCCTCACCCACCAGGGTTACCCCTTGGTGGCATGCTTCATCATCGGGTTCTTCCCATTCCGCTATGGAATGGGCATGCTATGACCTACAGGGATGTGGGAGAACTTCTGGCTGGTACTATGTGTAGATGAAGTGTAAGTAAGTCCGTTTTTATATAGCGCAGCTACTCACCCTTACGGGTCTGAAGGCGCTGGGGGCCGTAGTGGAAATTAAGTGAGCTATTGCCCAGAGTCACATGGTGCTGAGCTGAGCTGCCGCCGGAGCCGGGGATCAAACCGTGAACCCTGTGCTCCGAAGTCAGCTGTCCTGGCCGCTGCACCACACCTCTCCACCTCCAAGTGTTGAGGTATGAGTGGGGAAAAAAAAATTAAAAATACATGGCTAGTAGGAAATTATTCTTTACTATTACCTCCATCCGGTATGGTTAAAATATGGGGAAAGTGGAAACTTAAAGGGGACAATGTGCCTAAGGTTCGCTTGTCGACATGTTTCTAGCCCTACCCCAAGGCTATTCTTCAGGACCAAATATTAGTGAGTTCCTTGATACCACTCTCACAACTCCAAAAAGTCAGGAGGAAAAACAAATACGTGAAAAGTAATAAATGTATACAGCACCCATTGGTGTCGAAATCTCAATAGATTAGTATCAACTAAATGGGAAAGAAAAATGGACAAAGCATGGTTATGGTAATCAGATCACAAGCACATATATACCTGCCCGATGATATAATCAAAATTCACCTGTGTGGAAAAACGTGATATATTTCTCACAAAGAAGGTGATCACTTCTAGTGCTGCCAAAAAGTGGTTTGTTGCTTTTAAAAAGACACACGAAGTACTAAAAAGACAGACAACCAGATAACATGAAGTGATCAATAATGATGTAAAATATAGAAGAGCACATACATATTAGTCGCCTCTTAATTGCAACATGAGACCGTACGGGGTAGGTACACCTGTAATCACACTCTGTATAAAGTATAGATGAAAAAATGCCCCCAAAATGTATGTATTCAGTACAAAATACAAAAGGGTTGCTGCTAAAAGGTACGATAGTTGGACAAGCGATCGTTAGTATCCTGAAGCGGCTATGCCATACTCACTGCCTCAAGGCTACTCCCTTGCTTAAGGGTAGCGCCCGCCCATGTCTCCTTTGGTGCAGAAAGCCTAATGCAGCAGGCTCTATTACTCTGGTTCGTGGTGAGTCAGCGTCCTCGTGCTAGGGGATACTAGCACGCTGGCTTTCAAGATGGCCGCCACTAGCGACACTACTTCCTTGTGTGTTCGCGGGTGAATAAAATTGAGGGCTATCCCTTAGTGTACAAAAAAGGAGTAATAAAATATTATGAAAAAATAGTTTGGAAAAAAACGGGAAGCAAATGCAAATGTATTGTAAAATGGAATAAAGAACTCAGTGAGAAAGAGATTAATATGGAAAACAATAGCCTTATGAAAACAGGTGAAAAAATAGATGAGAAAATTTTTCATGGAAAACAAATGAAGGTATGGTGGTTAGAAGCAATGACGTTAGTCCAGGGTATGTAAAAGAGAGACAAAAACATAAATATTTCACAAACTTTTTAATGAAACATCGAAAAATTAAAGATTAGCGCCCCAATGAAGGCAAAAAAGCATGTTTCTTTTTCTTATAATAGGAAGGAAACGATTAATTTAATGAAGTGACCCCAGGGGATATTTTCATTTAGACCAATAATATGAGTTCTGAGGCGGAACACCCATCGTTGTTATCATTCAAAAAGCTGTGACTCTTGCTTTACCTGCTATAGGATGACCCAATTGAAATCACTTGTGGTGTGATTCTGTTCAATGTAATAAGATGACATTTTTGTGGTGGCTTGCCCGCATCTTAAGTTGCTATGGTGTTCACCTATTCTCACTTTCACTTTCCTGCTGGTCATCCCAATGTAATGCAAATTACAAGGGTAAGTGATCATGTATATTACACACTCAGTGGTGCAGTTGGTAAACTGTCTCAGGTCCCATGTGGTGTTGTCATCAAATGTGATTGTGTGTGTTGTTTTTGTAAAAGAGCAAACAGTACAACTCACAGATGGGTGGTGTCCTTGGACTGGGAAAACTGTGTTTAGGATTCTCTGGTATCTTTGGTTTGCGGTCGTGTATGTACTAGCATATCCCTGAGACTTCACTCTCTTTTGTGAGAGAACATAGGTTTGGGAAAATGGAGGGTACCACTGTTTAAAGTGTGCCAATGTTTGTTGATGATTTTACTCATTTAATTGGAAGCTGTTTTTTCCGTGGAAGTGTCTCAAGGAGGGCCTCTCTATGATTGTTTTTTGCCCTTTTCATTGCATTGGAGACGATTCTCTTGGTATAGTTTCTTGCTTCAAGTTTGGATGATAAGGTTTCGGCTTGTTGTTTTTTTAGTCATTCAGGTTGGAGCAGTTTTGGCTTAGCCTTAGGAATTGCCCAAATGGTAGATTCTCTTTCAGGTGTCTTGGATGAAAACTATCGAACATAAGGAGGCAGTTCTTGGCGGTGGGCTTGACGTGGGTGTTAGTTTTCAGGGCACCCTCCTCTGGGATGATATTAAGGTCCAGGAAAACAAGGTCTGTTTTCAAGATGGTTTATGTAAATTTCAAGAAGGTATTCTGTGTGTTTAGCCATTGTAAAAATGTCAGAGCGTTGGCCTCATCTCCTTGCTAGATTATGAGGACATTGTCGATGTAGCGTTTCCACATCCCTATGTGGCTGAGGTATGGATTTTGTTGGTTTATGATTTTATTAAGTGTTTTCCTAAGCAGATCCCTGTGACTGTTATCTCAGCATTCACAGACAAGGGGTCAAGTCACCCATTAAGTATTTCACCCTCCATGCACAGCTGGGGTATATTGTACATGTTCTGCATTGTGTTTTTGCATGTTTTTCCTTTTTCCTTTCAGGTCTCCCTCCCTGCAGTCTCCTTCCTACCCTTCCCTGGCCACTACAGTACTCATCGCTATAACAGCTTTCTGAGTTGGCGCTGCCTGGAGGTGGAACAAGCAATCTTCGAGCAGATCCCAAAGAAGGAGTTTTGTTTGACTGCATGTATGTGTATGAGTCAGCTTCCCCTCCTCCAGAGTCAGCAGAGTAACCCTTCCCAGAGTGGGTAGCTCCCTCAACAATGCTCCCCAGTACTGCTGATCTACTGTGCTCATCCTTAATGTCTGTCATAGGAGGCGAATGGAGGTCAATGTCACCCCATCACAAAGTTAGGCACCAGCTTTTTAGGCAAGGGAGGGGTGTGTGACTTACCCTGTAGACACCTCACCATTGCTGTCACCATCTTCAGTGGACATCAGTTTTAATTTTAACTTTTAAAAATGACAGCTGTTGTTAAACAGAAAGTTTTCGATCCCACTACCTCAAACCACTGTAAGAAAGTTCTTTTTATGTCAACACCGGAGGCTCCTATTATGCTACTAATCTTTCTTTAATTTCTATAGCAGCAGTCAAGAATGTTAAAAACTACAAATCCCAAGAAGCTTAGCAACAGGCTAGGCAATGGGAACAAAACACGTAATAGTTACCATATGCAATAGTATCACACAACCAAATATATTACTCCACTTGACTGCAACTTTTTCAATATTGACTATTTATACTGTATAATTTGTTAGTTGTGGTCTTTCAAGCTTATTTGGGTGATATTATGGTTTCTTTGATAATAACAATGGCAATTTCACTGCACGCACCTGCGTCGGGGAACTCACCTCTGGCTGTCTTTTGGTTTGGCCCAACCGCTCCTTGTGGCACAATTGCCATTGTGCACTTTGGCACGCATTTCACTGTTGTGACAGCTTCACTTTCAGCTTTAAACTTTCATACCTCAGGCAGCAGCCCCATTCTCTGCCCGCTCCTGCCTTGGATTTTGGAGCTTCGGCGACTCCCAGGTGTGGCGCCTAGTTTCGGTGCTCCGCGCGGACTGCCATCTCAGTCGCAGCACTTCACAGGGCTCACACACATTCTCTCGCCTTCTCTATTGGGCAGAGTGGCTTTCCTTCCGCCGCTTCAACACCCAACATCACAGCAAGGCGAGAGGCTTCGATCCCACCTTCCCTCTTTGTTATTGCTGCCTTTCCTGAAACGGACACACCAGTGGAGGCTCCTCTGCATTGGCAGAGGAGTATTGCCCCACTGCCTGGCACAGAGCCTGCAGACGAAAAATAAAACGATGCTCTAGCATTGTTTTATTTTATCGTTATCTGGCTCTAAACCAGCTTGTACATGGAGGGGCGGGGCATAGGAGGGGGGAGGAGGAGTACTTGTTCACTCCCTAAGTGTTCATGTGTGTTTGGCCAGCCATCTCAGGCCGACCAAAACACACATGCGCACTTAGATTTCTCCGGCCTGGCTGCATTCAGCAGCCGGACTGGAGAAACACCACAGGCATATACTAGTATACAATATTGTTTTTATTCTTCACAGACAATACATTGGACTCCTTTATCTTTGTGGCTTCCTGATGAAGGCGATGTGCCGATACGCGTGTAGAATGATGAACAATCAGGCCAATACTTTGCAATGAATGATGAAAAATATATAAATTAGGTCACTACTTTGTAACCAGTCTGTTGATAAATATATATACATTTTTTTACAATGAATGTTGCTGTTTCAAGTATGTAGAGAGATGTGTAGTAGTATGATTGTGTGAAGTCAGTAGAGTATGAATTGTTGTGTTTATGATTAATCACCAAGATCATGTATCTGCATATTATAGATTATTTGTTATATCCATTTTCTATACTGTAATAAATAAAAAAGAATATATTTTTCTATTTATTGCATTGCTTGTCTCTCTTATGACCCTAGCATATGCCTCTAGTTTCTAGATAAGTATCATTCGTTGCCTGAGTCTTTTCTTAGTTGTTGGCCTACCTATTGCCCATTTCCAACTCTCTGGGTAGCCCCCAGAGTCCAAGACTTTTTGGAAGGAGACATAAAAGAGACTTTTCCACCAGTCCACATTATTTTTTATTATGACAGCAGGTAGGTAATCTGGGCCCACTGCTTTGGTTAGTTTGAGTGACTGTATAATTTCTTTTATCTTTTGAAAGAAGAAGTACAACTTAATATCTGCATCAACCTTGGCTGAACTCTTCAGATTCTCATCTGCCTTATTGCTGTCAGATAAAGTACTTGGGTGGTTAGTCAATTGTCTTCCCCTACTAAACACCTCATTTCACCTTGCGTATTCCCCCTCACGTACCAGCTGCCAAATTTCATGATATTATTTGTGCCTATCACTTCAAGCATAACTTGCCAGTTTTTACGCACCAACTCCAACTTCCTTTCCCTCAGCTTATTTTTTATACTCAAGCTTTGCCTGACTCTCCCTTGTTCCCTCAGCCTGTCTTTTTTTCAATAGTCTTTCCCATTTTTGGACCTTTCATTTTTAACTCCTACACTCCTTATTAAACCAGCCGATCCTCTTTCCCACCTTATCGTGTTCCCTTTCCGGGGTCCCGGGCCCTGATTTAAGTATTTCATTAAGCAGTTTACTACTTGCTTTGCTTTCATACTGAGCAGTGTATAATCTACCATTAGGTCACTGAGCAGTTTCAAACTGGCCTCAGTTATCCGGGTAGTAACAGCTTGAGGATATTCTACTTATAGCGAAGAAACACGGGGGCATATTAGTAAGGCGATTATCGCCACTTTAGCGGGACTTTTTCCCGCTAAAGCGGCGATAATATTATCGCCTTATCAACAAGCTGTCGCTAACTGGTATTAGCGACAGCTTGTAGGCGATAGCGACCGGGTTGGGTGCCGCTTTGCATGCCAGCGATATTTATCGCTAATGGCATGCAAAGTAGGCGTTCCCCACCTAACAGCGACTGGAAACAGTCGCTGAGGTCGCTAACGCCTATCAGCGAGGCAGGGGCGGTGATTAGCGAATCAGCGCTAAACACGTTTAGCGCTGGTTTGCTAACACCTGGTCCCACCCTGACTTAGCCATGCAATCCAATGAGAGGTGGATTACATGGCTAAGTCCCCCTCGCACTATCAGCAAGCAGAACTGGGGAACAGTGTGAATATCGCCTGTTTTCAGGCGATATTCACACTGTTCTCCAAGGTTTCTATCGCTTTGGAGATTAGCATTGCTGATTGCATGCTAACTCCGCGATAGAAACCGGCGATGCCTGGCGATAATTATCCAAGCGCTAATTGCGCTTTGCGATAATTATCGCCAGGCATTGCTAATATGCCCCACTATCTCTCTGCCCTCTTTGTTCTGCTCTTAATATTTCTTGTAGGGGCCAATTAACACTACCCTCCAATTTCAACAATTTAAACCCTTCCACCTTGGAAAAATGCCAAGTATTTATGAAAACATAATCGATTGGGCATAAATGATTACCTACTCGGACGGTCTGGTTTGCAGGATGGTCAGTTTCTACCAGTCCATTAAAATATAAAACAATTCTATGGACCCGAGTAATTTTACAAGGGATTCATCTCGCATTGTATCACTTCATCTGGAAAAAACTGCTAAAGGCGCCCGTGCAACAGCTAGTAGATCCTTATACATCTTTCTGCTTAAAACTGAATTAATTCCCAATTACCATTACCAAATGATTCAACTGTGCTATGCTGATTGGCTCAAAATCTTGTTCCAGCAACACCAGCTGGATTCCATATTCTACTATACTTGTTGGTGGGATATATATTAACCACAGTTATTTGTCTTTCGTCCAGGGACCACTGTAAAGCTCTATCTGACTGGACAGTAACCACCGGCTTTTAACATTCAACCTAATAAGGGGCATATTAACAAGGCGGCGATAAACAATTATCGCCGCTTTTGCGGCCGTTTTCGGCCGAAAAGCGGCGATAATTATATCGCCTTATCAGCAAAGACACGCTATCGCGTGTTTTGCGGATTTTGCTCCCGTTTCCAGCACGCCTGACTTCGCATCGATAATGAGATGCAAAGTAGGCGTGTCTGTGAAACAACATGGGTAAATATCGCGAAGGCAGCTTCGCGATATTTACAATGCGGGGAAGCGATTATTTTAATTGCGTTAAGTATGCCTTAACGCAGGAATTTAACGTCTGTTAAATTCCTGACTAAGGCATACTTAACATGGGGGGTGGATTCTGTGGCTAAGACCACAGGCCCTATCATCTAGGATTGGGAAAACGGCGATATCCACGCTATCTCTGACATTTTTATCGCCTCGGCGATGCGCGTTGTTAATAACGCGCTAACCGGGCGATAAATTCCAGAGATAGCCGGCGATAAATATGCAAGCGCTAAGCGCGCTTTGCGATATTTATCGCCGGCCCTTGATAATATGCCCCTTATTTTCTTAGCTATTTTTGTAGAAACCAAAGTAATAAGTCTGCCCGATGGCCGACTTGAGCTCAGGTGCACAGCATTTTTGAAAAGCATTAAAAATCAGTCTACAGGCTTAGGTCCTTCGCACAATCAGGTTTCCTGTAAGCACATGATTTCATAACTTCTCAAGACCTCATTAAAGCTATCATGGCCTTGGAGTTTCTTATAACCCCCTACATTCCAAGTTAAAAGCATCAGGCTGTGCTAAGATTCTGACCCCTAGTCTAAGTCACTCATCTCCCCCAGCTATTATTCTCACATCTTGAATCAAATAGGGGCTCAAAATGGTTCTGCAGCGTCAATTCTTTGGTGACACTTGCTATAGTTAAGCGTAAACTGCCCTCTCTTTTATCAGTGAATGTTCTTCTGTGCTGGACCCTTGCAGGGCTATACTGTAATAGTTCCGGCCGAAGACCTGCATGGCAAGTCAGGGCTTTATGGTCCCTAGGATACCTCCGCTCCACTCCCAACTCATCTCTCTATATCAACCTTATACCCTCCTTTCCTAGTTCTTCCTCTGCCCCCACCGTCATCTGTTTCACAAATTCTGAGAAAAAAAGGCCTTTGTCACCTCTTTCATTTCCAGATTTGTGGTAAACCCTATCTGCTTTATTTCCCCAGATGTAATTTCACATAAACTGGGGCATTTGGTCAATACTTGACCAATTCAGAGGCTTTACCTTCCTCTGACGCTTCCTACCTGTTCCCATTCCCCGGGGTTCCAAATATACCCAAAGGTTATCCTTTCCACTGGATACTTCTCCACACATCCCGCTTCTGGGAGCTATTAAGCTTTTACCCCTCCTATGCTGCCCTAGGGTGGCTTCACACATTTTATTTATGCCAGGCTCAGCACCCTTCACCATTCCTTTCTATCGTTCGATGTCAGTTATTCCCCTATCACTCTACCCACAGGCCTTCGGGGTAGCATACGTCCAGATAGTGGCTGAATGCCCCCTCTATTTGAGACTTTTCCCCTCTCGGGGTCCCACTTCCCCTCATTCTATTTCCCATTTCTACCTTTGGCCTGTCCTCTATGCCTAGGGCCCTATGTTGCCCTTTCTTACTACCTCTTATTCCAGCTCCTGGCCGCAGTAAGGTGGCCATGCAATTATTGATTTTTTTATTTCTTCTGTGATCTCATGTAGTTGGTTTTTATGGGACTTCTCCAGCCTATTATTTTCAGTCATAGCTTATTGCCTGAAGGGTTTTCTGGATTAAAAACATTACGTCTAATAGCGATTGGGCCGGCGTTGCTGTTATATCTAAGCCTAGGAAGGACTGTGAGCCCACAGGGGGGTAGAGTGTACACCTCGGGTATCCCTTCCTTCCTCTTCTAATAAGATGTTCTCCCCACTTCCCACTCCCTCCTCCCCTGCCCCATCCACCACATGACATGCCGCCTCCCTATCTTCTATGGGGCTGTTTAATCCCAAAGAGCATGAAGTGCGGGACGAGGATGGCCTGGGTTCCAATGAGGATATCCCCCTATGTTTTCAACCATTTCCACCCCCAAAGCAAGGTCCAAGTCCGGTACTGAGTCTAGGACAATAGAGTCTTTTATTGTATTCCTCTCACTCTCTTTCCAAGTGCTATTTAGTGATTTCCTCAACAGTGTGATGCGGTCACTGACCTCACGCTTTTTTTTTTATATTTCCCCACAAATTCCTTTATAGATTGACCCAGGGAAATCACACCCCTCTCCTCCATAGGGTGTACTGGAGTATCTACCAAATGCTCATCCCTTATCATGCTGGGAGACTTATTTTCTTCCGAGGGCCAGATGATTATACTCCCCACCGAATTACTTTGTAAACGTTCTCTGGGGGGGGGGTTCCATTTTTGTTGAAAAGTCTTTCCATCCTTCCTTTTGAGCCAGACCTCCTGCCTTCCATTTACGCTGAGGCATTATTACTTTTATGTATCCCTGTGGCTTCTAATGAGCTGTGCTTCCGTTCTTGCCAGCACGTTTCTATGCGAAAAGCTATTATAGTCACAAGGCTTACCTCTTCCTCTGCCTTTATGCTATCTCTGCCTCCACCAGCCTTCGTGCTACTTTTTCTGCAAAGTTGCCTACTAACGTCTTCTTTCTCCATCAATCCTGCTTTTAGCTTCTTGCTGTTTCCCCTGCACCCTCCTGGCCACACCACTTAAAATGCTGCCCCGCCATACACCCTGGCCCCCCAGCTCCCTGGGAGGTTGGGCACAGTGGCAGCTAGTGGAGGGGGACTTCAGATTCACAGGTTCAACAATTTGCTCCAACAATTAAGCTGGTGCGAGCACTTGCTCGTTAAACTTCCAATCGACGTGCCCGAGTCGTCCCCAGGCGCTGCAGACCTCAATGTGCCCGGGAAGGAAATATACAGGCTAACTTTTTTCCTGTAGTAGCGTAGCATAGCTGCTATATTATTATAATCATGTCGCAGCCCGGATTCTCAACCGGTCCGATTCCTGCGGCAACGTGATACGGGCGGACCTTCCTTCCAAGTTATGTTGCTGTTGCAGCTGCGAGCACACCGGGCACGAGCATTTTCCCCAAAGTCTTCCAAGAAAAATGGTACCTCACTTGTGTGGGTAGGCCTAGTGCCCGCGACAGGAAATGGCCCAAAATGCAACGTGGACACACCACATTTTCACAGTGAAAACTGACCCTTTTTTTGCAAGGTGCCTAGCTGGAGATTTTGAACCCTAGCTCTGCCGGCACCTAGGGAAGCCTAGCAAACCTATCCATTTTTAAAAACTAGACGCCCAGGGGAATACAGGATGTGGTGACTTGTTTGGCTCTCACCAGGCTCTGTTACCCAGAATCCCTTGCAAATCTCAAACTTGGTCAAAAAACCCACATTTTCCACATATTTCTGTGGTGGAAAGTTCTGGAATCTGCGTGGATCCATAAAATTCTATCCACCCCACATTCCCCAAAGTCTTCCGAGAAAAATGGTACCTCACTTGTGTGGGTAGGGCTAGTGCCCGCGACAGGAAACCACCCAAAACGCAACGTGGACACCACACACTTTCACAGTGAAAACTGTCCCTTTTTTTTGCAAAGTGCCTAGCTGGAGATTTTGAACCCTAGCTCTGACGGCACTTAGGGTAACCTAGCAAACCTATACATTTTTAAAAACTAGACACCCAGGGGAATACAGGATGGGGTGACTTGTCTGGCTCTCACCAGGTTCTGTTACTCAGAATCCCTTGCAAACCTCCTCCCATTTCTGTGGTGGAAAGTTCTGGAATCTGCGTGGATCCACAAACTTCCAGCCACTCCGCATTCCCCAAAGTCTTCCGAGAAAAATGGTACCTCACTTGTGTGGATAGGCCTTGTGCCCGCAACAGGAAACGGCCCAAAACGCAACGTGGACAAACTACATTTTTTCAGTAAATTCGGACCCTTTTTTTGCAAAGTGCCTAGGTGTAGATTTTGAACCCTAGCTCTGCCGGCACCTAGAGAAACCTAGCAAACCTATAAATTTTTGAAAACTAGACACCAAGGGAAATCTAGGATGGGGTGACTTGTCTGGCTCTCATCAGGTTCTGTTACCCAGAATCCCTTGCAAACCTCAAACTTTGTAAAAGAAACCACATTTTCCTCACATTTCTGTGGTGAAATGTTCTGGAATCTGCGTGGATCCACAAATTTCCTACCACCCAGCGTTTCCCCAGGTCTCCTGATAAATATGGTACCTCACTCGCATGGGTGGGTCAAGTACCCGCGACAGGCAAAGCTCAAAAAGTATTGAATTACCTATCATAAAACAACCTGGTTTTGCAAGGGGGGTCACTTGGGTTTTTGGCCCCGGGCTCGGCAGCCATCTTGGGAAACCTACCAAACCCACACATTTCTGTAAACTAGACACTAGGGGGAGTCCAGCGAGGTATGGCTTGCGTGGACCCCCCAAAGTTTTCCTACCCAGAATCCCCTGCAAACCTCAAATTTAGCTGAAAAAATCTAATTTTTCTCAAATTTCTGTGTGGGAAAGTTCTGGAATCTGCATGGATCCACAAATTTCCTACCCTAGATGGAGCAAGCCTGGGGCCAAAAACCCAGGTGCCCCCTGCTGCAAAACCAGGTTGTTTTATGATAGGTAATTTTGATGTCTCCACAATACGTTTTGTGCCCTTGCCTGTCGCGGGTACTTGACCCACCCACAAGAGTGAGGTATCATTTTTATCGGGAGACCTGGGGGAACGCTGGGTGGTAGGAAATTTATGTCAGCCCGGTGATCCTACAACTCTCCCCACACGGAAATTTGAGAAAAATTAGATTTTTTCATCAAAATTTGAGGTTTGCAGGGGATTCTGGGTAGGGAAACGTTGGGGGATCCTCGCAAGCCATACCTTACTGGACTCCCTCGGGTCTCTAGTTTTCAGAAATGTGTGGGTTTGATAGGTTTCCCTAGCATTGTGCAGCCACACAAGTGAGGTATCATTTTACTCGGTAGACCAAGGGGAACGCTACGTGGTAGGACATTTGTGCCGGCACAGTGATCCCACACAACAATGTGTGGAAAAAGTGCTTTTTTCAGCTAAATTTGAGGTTTGCAAGGGATTCTGGATAGGAAAACGTTAGGGGATCCACAAAAGCCATACCTCACTAGACTCCCCAGGGTGTCTCCTTTTCAGAAATGTGTGGGTTTGGTAGGTTTCCCAAGATGGCCGCGAGCCCTGGGCCAAAAATCCAGGCCCCCCGCAAAACCAGGTAGTTTTATGATAGGTAATTTTGAAGACTCCACAGTACAATTTGGGCCATTTCCTGTTGCAGCCACTATGCTTACCCACACAAGTGAGGTACCATTTTTATCAGGAGACCTAGGGGAACGCTAGGTGGTAGGAAATTTGTGTGAGCCCCGTGATCCCACAACTTTCCCACACAGAAAAGTGAGGAAAATTTGATTTTTTTTTCATCTAAATTTGAGGTTTGCAGTGGATTCTCTGTAGGGAATCGTTGGGGGAACCATGCAAGCCATGCAAGCCATACCTCACTGGACCCACTGGATCCACGCAGATTCCAGAACTTTCCATCACTGAAATGTGAGGAAAATGTGTTTTTGTTTTTACAAAGTTTGAGGTTTGCAAGGGATTCTGGATAACAGAACCTGGTGAGAGTCAGACAAGTCACCCCATCCTGGATTCCCCTGGGTGTCTAGTTTTTAAAAATGTATAGGTTTGCTATGTTTCCCTAGGTGCAGGCAGAGCTAGGGTTCAAAATCCACAGCTAGGCCCTTTGCAAATAAGGGGTCAGTTTTCACTGTAAAAATGTAGTGTGTCCACGTTGCGTTTTGAGCCGTTTCCTGTCGCGGGCACTAGGCCTACCTACACAAGTGAGGTACCATTTTTCTCGGAAGTCTTTGGGAAATGCGGGGTGGGTGGAATTTTGTGGATCCACGCAGATTCCAGAACTTTTCATCACAGAAATGTGAGGAAAATTAGTTTTTTGGACAAAGTTTGAGGTTTGCAAAGGATTCTGGGTAACAGAACCTGGTGAGAGCCACACAAGTCACCCCATCCTGGATTCCCCTGGGTGTCTAGTTTTCAAAAATGTATAGGTTTGGTAGGTTTCCCTAGGTGCTGGCAGAGCTAGGGTTCATAATCTACAGCTAGGCACTTTGCAAAAAAAGGGTCAGTTTTCACTGTAAAAATGTGGTGTGTCCACGTTGCGTTTTGGGACGTTTCCTGCCGCGGGCACAAGGCCTACCCACACAAGTGAGGTACCATTTTTATCGGAAGACTTTGGGGAATGCGTGGTTGGTGGAATTTTGGGAATCCACGCAGATCCCAGAACCTTCCATCACAGAAATATGAGGAAAATGTGTTTATTTTAACTAAGTTTGAGGTTTGCAAGGGATTCTCGGTAACAGAACCTGGTGAGAGGAACACAAGTCACCCCATCCTATATTCCCTTTGGTGTCTAGTTTAAAAAAAGGAACAGGTGTGCTAGGTTTCCCTATGTGCTGGCTGCGCTAGGGCCCAAAATTCACAGGTAGGCACATTGCTAAAAACAAGTCTGTGCCTAGTGGGCTTTTTGCTGCCCAGGGGGAAGAATCGGGGGGGGGGGTTGCCCTGATATGCCCATTCTGGGCAACCCCCACCCCCACGCATAAAAAAGCCAGCGCAATCGCTGGCGCCTAGTGGGCTCTCTGCCGCCCCCTGGGGGGGCAGATCAGGGGCTACTGCCCACATCTGTCTCCTGGGGTGGCTTAAAGACTGTGGCATTTTTTGGGGGGTGGTGGGGGCATTGGCATGCCCATTCTGGGCAGCCCACACCCCTGAATTAAAACAAAAGAATTCCCTAATGCCTATTGGGCTTTCTGCCCCCCCCAGAGGCAAAAAATGGGCTTTTGCCCCTATCTGCATCCGGGGGGGGGGGGGCAGAAAGACTGTGGCAAATGTTTTTGGGGTGGGGGCATTGGCATGCCCATTCTGGGCAGCCCCCACCCCTATGTATATTAAAAAAAATCCCTGGTGCCTTGTGGGCTTTCTGCCCCCCTGGGGGCAGATCAGGGGCTACTGCCCCCATCTGCCTCCTGGGGGGGGCATAAAGACTGTACCATTTTTTTGGGGGGGCATTGGCATGCCCATTCTGGGCACCCCCCACTCCTACTTATAAAAGAAGAAAAAAAAACTGCTGCCTAGTGGGCTTTCTCCCCCCCCTGGGGGGCAGATCAGGGGTTATTGCCCCCATATACCTCCTGGGGGGGGCAGAAAGTCTTTTGACTTCTTTGGGAGGGTAGAGTGGAGGCATTGGGATGCCCTTTCTGGGCAGCCCCCACCACTGGCCTGTAAAAAAACCCATCCCTGGCACCTAGGGTGCTTTCTGCCCCCGGGGGGCAGATTGGGGGCTACTGCCCCATCTCTTCCCCGGGGGGGGGCAGAAAGACTTTTTGTGGAAAAATCTATGGGGGGAGGAAAGGCCCTTGCCCAAGGGGTCGCTCCCCCCTCCCTGGTGCTAGTGGGTGGATCCCTGCTTGGGGAGCACCCTCCTGGGCTGATCCCAAAGCAGGGATCCACTAGGGAAGGGTACCATTGGAAAGGGTAGATTCTCCCCTTTCCAACGATACCTCTCCCATGTGTTTCGGTGCTCAGGGGCTGAGATAGTCCCACAAGCACCGAAACTGTGAAACTGAAACTAAGTTTCAGTTTAGTTTTCATTGTAATGACGACAGCGCGCCATGCGTGCGATCGTCATTACAATGAAAACCCCTAACAGGCCTCGGGAGGTTGGGGAAGCTCTTCCCCACCTCCCAAGGCAAAAAAAAAATGGGAATTCCCTCCGCTGTCTGCAGCAGAGGGATTTTCCGTGCCTGTACTCATGACGGAATGGTTCCGTCATGAGACCTGGAAGATGAATGCCCACCGATGTCGGGAGTTGCAGAAGAGTTGACTGTGACCTTGACTCTGCAGCTGTGAGGACCAGGCGATGCTGTGGAAGACAAGGAGCTGTGCACCATCTGTCCCACGTCAGATGTCAAGAACTGAGGGGTCGGTGCCCATTGGGAGCACCAACAAGCCTTGGCAACTGCAAACAACGTGGATGTCGAAGAAGGTGCAATGTCGGGACCAGCAAGGTCCAGGGGACTCACCACAAGCAGGAGAGTCAGGGCAGGCCCCGGGCAATCAGGGGAGCCCAAAAGAAGCAAAGATGACCCTCAACAGGACCCACAGGCAGGAGGCACTGGAGTCGCATGAGGACCTCGAGCAGCTCTCCAAAAGATGCAGGCCACGGTGCAGACGATGTGGTGTGGACAAAGATTCTGGTCACTGGAGATGCTTGAGGTTGGGGCTACTTAGAGCCCGAAGATCTTGGTGGAAGGAAGCCAACAAGCCTTTGCAATGGCAAGTCAACGGGGTGCACAGGGCTTCAGTTCCTGCGGCTCCTACAAGGGATACTGGCCTCAAACTTGGTGAGAGGACAGGGCAGGCCACGAGAGATGTGGAGAACTACCACCTGTGTTGCTGAGCCTTTCGGAGTCCGTGGGAGCTCAGGATCAGCAGACCGGTCAGCTTAGTTGCGGTGCCTGCAGATGCAGGAAGTGACTCCTTCACTCCAAGGGAGATTCCTTCAGGTGCCTTGGATGCTCGCAGGCCTTGGAAGGTTCCAGCGAAGTCCAGAGTGCCCAGACAGTAGATGTTGAAGTGGTGTCTGAATTGAATCATGTCCCACGACGAATCTAGGGACCTACACCCAGGTAAGTCCTTAAGTACCCTAAGGAAAGCGTTGGGACGATTCTGGGGACCCTCCCAGGGGAGGGTTTGGTCAGGGGGGAGGATACTCCCATGTCATTTGTCCAGTTTCGCGCCAGATCGGGAGCCTACGGCTCCCAGAGCTGGTTTGAACTGGACTATGCAAGGAGACACCAAATGTGCCCCTCATGCAGACTGAGAGGCACTGGCCAGCGCACCCACCCGGCCCCAATACACTAAATCCTGTCTGGGAGGTGGTCACACCTCCCAGTGTCAGGATACTTATTGTTCTGCCTTCCCCTGCTCGAGTTTGGCTCCACAGCAGGAGGGCAAAATCATGTCTCTGGTCGGCAGCAGCCATGTTGTGCTGTCCGGGTCTAGAAGACTGGTACAAGGAGCACTGAGAGCCTAACGGAGGCCCGTTCCAGTGCTTGGAATCATACCTTTCACACGGTTTATGGTGTGGGGGTATGATTCCAACATGTTTGATACCAAACATGATAGGATTTGTTGCATCCAATTTCGAGATGGCCATCGCGTAATTAAGCGGTGCCCCTCTATATGGTATATGGCTGCTTCACTTACAACCCAGGAGAGTGGACTCCATAGGCTGTAGGGGTGTCCTGCTCATGTGGGGGCACCCTCACACTTACAACCAAGCACCCTGCCTTCAGGATTGTAAAGGCCTGCTATAGGGGTGACTTATAGGTTTTAAGTCCAGTGACCCTAGATATAGGGGACCTATATCTTTCGTAAGTGGTGCTAGCACCAGCTTACACGGTCTACAATGGCAGGCCTGTAGTTACAATTTGAATGGTCTCCCATGATTGGCATAATACATGATTCAGCCCATGTGGGACCTCTGGGGTACCTATGCCCTTGGTAGCTTAGTACCATCTGCTAGGGACTGATAAGGGTACTTCAATATCGAATCTGGGATGTACCTAAGTACTGAACATATCATTTTAGGGGCGAAAGCAGAGAGACTGGGGTCCTGATTAGCAGGGTCTCAGTCAGACTAGTCAATAACAGCTTAGCACCAGGCAAAACGTGGGGGAACCATAAAAGCAGATCCTACTTTCCTACAGCTAGCCTGTTGCTAAGCCTCTTAGGAATTTTAGTTTTTAACGTTCTTGACTGCTGCTATAGAAATTATAGCAAAATTAGAAAGCATAAAACTCGCCTCTGTGTCTTTCATAAAATTAAGATTTCCTTCATAATTTACTAGAAAATTCTACATTTTAGTTAGGGTGAATGATAGATGACCACAAGTAATAAAGTCACTGAGCTTTTAGGTCCAGTGGAAGGTTTGAATACTTTACACCTAGCAGATTCTGCACAGAGCAGCCAGGCGTAACTTAGAGAAAATGTGTAAAGCATTTATAAGTAATAAAAAAGTTATAAAGTCAAAGCTCAACACAATAAAAATCTCACTTCAGTTCATAAATAGAGGAAAACATGTAATGACCAAAATGGCAAAGATCCAATAAGGGGAACTGGAGGTACAAATTCTTAATTGATTTCTGGTCAGAAGTTTAGATCCAGGAAATGGGCCAAGGTTACTATCAGCAATTTTACCAAAGCCCTGGCCATAACTCGCCCCAAACTTGAAAACTGTGTCTCCACAGCTAATATGAAAGTGGATGACTGGATTTCTTGGGCTCTGGATTGCATTGCTCCTATAGTAGAGAGGGTATCATGTTGAACTAAACCCTCAGCGGACTGGTTCAATGAGGAACTTCTCACAAAGTTGAGACACGCGAAATTCGTGTCCCAAAAGAGTTGCACAGCTGGATACACATTTGTGAAACAATTTTACACGTACTCCACAGTGTTGCCAAAGTTCATCCCATTTTATTTCCATTTTTTAACTATTTAATCCGTCACGTCAAAGAGAGGAAGTTCAAATTTTTCACGCATTTAAATTACACAGGAATTGCCCATCCGGGCCTATTCACAGGCACGTAAGTGAACTCCATCCTCCAATACATATTAATTCACCCAATGCATTTCGGTCAAATTTCGACCTTCTTCAGGGGTATCTACAATGATTAAAAAATATGCATCAATCACACACAATTTGAATACAATTAAAGTTAATAATAACCCCGTGTCCTATGTGCATAACATTTAAAAAAATAAACATACATATCCTAAACCATAGTGCTTGCTGTTTAACTTTTCCTCCAATCAATCCCCACTTTGTGCACCCCAAATCAACCTCCCCAAACCGACAAACGAAATTAAAAAACAAAACTAAATAACCGTGAAAACACTCTTACTCTACTCCGAGCCGCTGGTGATTAACCCCTCAGTTATGTCATCCATCTAAGATCTCTCCCCATTGCCCCCGTTTATTCTCGTGGTCATTCAGCACTTAGTACAGCCGCTATTTAGTTCAAACATCATTGTAAAACCACCCTCGTGAACTCGTGTCTGTTGTTTTTAAACCAAATGAGTCCCCTCAGTTATGCCATTTATCTAAGTCTCTCCCCATCGCCCCAGTTTGTACTTTTAATTGTTCAGCAGTTGTTTACAACCGGAAAAAGAATTGGCTCAAACAACGTTGTAAAACACGCAATCTACCTCGTAACTGTTTATAAACCATACGTCTATCTGAATCTCTCCCGAAACCCCAGTTTGTACCTTTAATCTTTTAACGATTCTTTGCCATCGGAAAACCACTCGGCTCAACTCACTCGGCTCAACCTCCGTTATGCAACCACCCCAGCTGACTCGTATCTGATTTTTAAACCCCACGTGCCTCCGCCTATTTTCACTGCTATGACGTTGTTCCCTAGGCCCACCCACCACAAATTTTTAGTATGATACCACTACTCCCCTTAATTAAGTCCTGAATACTAATACCTATGTGAAGATGTCTTGATCATAATGCTAAATAAAGTGCAATATAAACTAAACCTTACACCACATAAATTAATACAGTCCCCAAGAAAAAATCATTCGTGATGGTATGATTTAACAATCCCCAAGATAAACATATGTAATAGTGTGATTTAACACTGCTAGTTCCAATAACATTTTTTTATCATCAGTAATGTTTATATTTTTGAGAGTCTTTGAACGTGACATTGACCATCCTTCATTTAAATCATGTTTTGTGCTTTAGGGTGCTTTCAGGGTCGGAACGGCTTTAATACGATACATCTGAAAAAAGTCTGAAGCACACCTTGGTTTGCCAACGTTCTAATATATAATCCATTTGTCATGTTTAGCGTGCATTCACTCTATTATGCGCTCCGTTCCAAATGCGCAATGGGTAAGAATTCCTCACAAAGTTTTGCGTGTCTCAACTTTGTGAGGAATTCTTACCCATTGCGCATTTGGAACGGAGCGCATAATAGAGTGAATGCACGCTAAACATGACAAATGGATTATATATTAGAACTTTGGCAAACCAAGGTGTGCTTCAGACTTTTTTCAATGAGGAACTTGTCATGCTTAAAGCAATTGCAAATCCTGTAAGTGTATGTGGCGTAGGAATTTCGATTAGACTAGTAAGGAGATTTACCATTTAGCCTTGAATTCTTATCATAGTTGTATTAGGGATGTGCAGTAGGCTTTTTATGCAAATAAAATCGAGTCAGCACAAAACTCTTCCAGAGAGATATTTGCGATTGTTATATCTTTATCCTTGATGCATCGTGTCTCAGCAGATGTTGCCTCGTCTGATAGTTGCAATAGTCTGGCTGACTATTTCTCTGATAAAGTAGTAGGTATCTACTCTTCCTTTCCAGAGGCTGCCAGAAATGCTCCATGTCTTGACATCTGGTTTGAACCTGCTAGAGACCCTGATAAAAACTTACAGTTTAATCCTATTGCGCTTTTAGAGTTACAGATGTGCATGACCTTAGTCAAGTCTGGAACTCCTCTTGATCTGGCCTCTACTGGGATCTTGAAGCACAGAATGGATGAGCTCCTTTCTGTCTTTAGAGATCTCTTGAATAACTCTTTTATGGAGGCTCAGGTGCCTTTGATTTGGAAACATGCTTTGGTTTTCCCATTGTTTAAAAAGCCACTGTTAGATCCCTCCAAACTGGAGAATTATAGGTCAACCTTGCTGCTTCCTTTTTTGTCAAAAGTGGCAGAGAAGCATATTAATCAGCAGATTGCAGGGTTCATTGAGAAAAGGAACCTTTTGCAAAGACCTCAGTTGGCTTTCGCCCACAGTACAGCACAGAGTCTGCTCTGCTTCTTGCATCTGAGTCTTTATGCCAGAAAGTAGACAGAGAAGACACTTCATCCCTCCTGCTGTTAGATGTGAGTGTGGTGTTTGACACAGTATCTCACATCTGCCTATTGGAGTGGCTATGGAGCTATGGAATTGGTCATAGGGCATTAAAATGGTTGGTATATTTTTCTGCAGGGTTGGTCCTATCAGGGTTTTCAAAAACCTTTTCAATCAAAGGTGGTCAAGCTGGCACAGGAAGTGTCACATGGCTTTTCTCTGAGTTCTACCCTATTCAACCTTTACATGCTCCCCCTGGCTGATGTCATTCAGTGTCACAGCTTTGAGATTTTATCATATGCTGATGACACTCAGTTGATCATTACTCTATCTCCAGATTCTACCAGTGGGGCTGCCTCCCTGAGGGCCTGCTTTTCAGAGGTTGCCCAGTGGATGGACCTCAACTGACTGAAATTAAACAGAGGTAAAACTGAGGTCCTGATTCTGGGCATCCAGCCTGCCATTTGGTGTCCAGTCTAGTGGCCGGCGACACTTGGTTCTTTTCCAGCACCAAAGGTCAAGATCTTGGGCATGTGTTTTGACCAAAATCTTACTTTTAATGACCAAGTTGCAGCTCTGGCAGACAGGTGTTTTGGAGTTCTCAAGTCTCTGAAGACCATTATTGGTCTTCTACCACTAGATGCTCAGAAGACAGTGATCCAAGCCCCGGTCATCTTGTGGCTGGATTCCTGTAAAATTCTGCATCTGGGTGTTTCCCAATAACGACTGCTGAGACTCCAATGGGTTCAGAATTTGACAGTTCAACTGTTATTAAATGTACCTAAATGGGCTGTCATGGGCCTAGCACTTCTCAAACTTCACTGGCTCCCAGTGAAGAAGATGTAGTTTCAAAGGCCCTCTGCTACTGCTGCAGGATTTTCAGGAGGGCTGGTACGACCTATTTGCACCCTCTTATAACACTGTATTCCCCTTTGATGCCTCTTAGGTCCACCGAGGCCTTGTTAGCCCAGGTCCCGAGGAAAAGAGAGTTTGCCAGGGTGGGAGCTCTTTTAGCTATGGAACTCTCTCCCTCTGCAGTTAAGGCATTCTGAGACAGAACTTCTGTTTCGGAAAAATTTAAAACTTGGTTGTTTGCTAACTGGATGTCTGCTGTTCTTGTGCTACTGAGCTTTTGGTTAGTGTATTTGACCTTAGTTCTGGGACACTCCTATAAGAATAGCTATGCAATTTATAAGCTTCTTTATTATTAATTAAGATATAAGTTGGAAAGGTGGCAAGAAAAACAAAGAGGTAATGTACGTCAATGGACATAGTAGGCCCGGACCAAGGCAAAATTTAAGGTCATTTCTAATGTCACACATCCACTCCTAAATAATATGTGTCCTACCTTGTAGACAGCAAAGTGTACTTAAGGGTGACCTATTTAATAATTAAAATAAGGTATTCCTACCTGTCAAAAGGGTAATTTTGAAAGGTCTGTGCATCAGGGTTCAAGCTGCTGCTGTCAGTCTACACACAGTAGGAGTCAATCCATGTATTCCCTTGTCACACTAATGCCAAGGAGCCCGGGTCAAATATAACAAGTGGATTGGTCCTAGTGATAGTCGAAAAAAATTTTAAGTCCTACGTCAGAAAGGGACTTTCTCAATTTCTGACAAGAAAAGCCTACTTGCGTGGGCCGCTGCTGAAATTGTAGATGTCATTGTGGAACCGAAGGCCAAATAAGTGAAGCAGGTTTCTCCTGGCAGAGCTGTCGAAATTTGGAGAATTTGTGGTGAAAATGTTCTAAGTCTTATAGCAGAATTGGCCTCAATCCTTTTTTTCTGAGGTGTTGTGACCTTTCAGTGAGGCAAAGCTGAAATTCAAACTGGCACTGTGCAACTCCCAGTCATACTTTTTCTGGCAGGTCGTGCTGAAGCACTGTAAGTCTGGAGGAACATTTTAGAACGTTTCTACACTATCCTCTGGTGCCTAAACAATGACAAGAGTAGACTCTTAAGGCCCCCAGAACATCAGGGAAGGTACTTAGAGACTCTCAGGGTATCAGGCAGAGGCCAACATCAGGGTTCAGTTCAGGTCCAGTTGCTACTGGCCAGTTGGGCACTTTAAGAAAAAGGTCTCTTGCACCTTGTTGTGCCCCTGCAGCCACATAGGATTCAGCCAACTGATGTTTGAAGTCCACTTCTTTGTCCTGGGTGCAAGTCAGAGCAGATCCAGCCTTTCAGGCCCCCTCAGAGGTCTCAAACAGCAGACTCAGTCCTTCTTCTGTTCTTTCACTAGTTCAGAGAGTGTTCTGAGGGGGGTAACTTGAAGTGTCACCTTTATGGTTAGCGCTAGCTAGTGACTCCTGCCTCATCTTTAAACAATAGGGTAAAGGTTCCGGCGGGCACCCCTAATAACTTTTTCAGAGGTTCCTGTTTGCAATACTGCAAGCAATTATATAGTGCACCTCTTCCTCAAAATTAAAGATAGGAAAACCCGTCTCCCCTAGTACAAAGCAGAACTTATGTGCCCACATAGATTTGTGGCCAGGGTAATGATCAGCTCCATCCTTGTGGTCACTCAAAACCAGTTCAGTGGGTAACCTTCTGCCCACTGGGGTTGGCGCCAGCCTGACTATGGGGACAAAGACTGGGCCTTTCCAGGTGACACCTAACATCTACTTGTGGCAGGGCAGGACTCTTTGAAATTAATTAAGTTCAGGAGCCCATATTAACTGGTCTTTCTGTCTGGGCAAGAATGCACCTCCACACACCCAGGCCATTGTACCTGCTTTGGAAGCAGTTTTCACACCACATTCAGGCCAAGTACAGGCTGTGCAGTGACTGGAGAGGTAATGCAAATTAGCCTCCAACAGCTTCAAACAGGATAAATGTAACTTTCTAAGTTATATTACCAATACATTTAATACAAATCTGGCTTCACCTTTAGAATGGACTGTCATTAAATATAAAAAGAGTCTGAACCTGGTACAGGTAAAAAGTTACATTTACAGGCTGACCAGTAACACTGTTGTTTTGGGAATAGTCATTTAGTGGCAACATGTAATTTATAATGTTACACATGTTCCACTCTTAAATATTATCCACCCAACATTGTGGGCAGGAAAGTGTGCTTAGGAATTACATATTTAGTACTTGAAATCAGGTTTTGCCACCTGTCAAAAGGGCAAGTCTGTACATTGGGATTCAAGCCACTGTTGTCAGGCTATACATAGTAGGACTGAATCTGTTAGTTCACTTGTCATATTACTGCCAAGAAAAGTCATGTTTTCCCTTGTTACACTAATAAATGGCACTGTAAGTGCTGCTTTCCACAGGTGATATTTAACTTTCCATGCAATGGGTGTAATATCTACACCATATAATACTGCCTTACAGGAGAGTTAAGAATGCTAACCAGGAATTAGCCAATTTGTACTTGTTTTAGGAGTCAGAGCACATACACTGTACACTGGACAGCAGTGTCCCAGACAGAGAGTCTAGGAACCAGCAATAAAATTGACCCAAAAAAGGGATTGACCACAGAAAAGGGGGCATTTTCTCACACAGTCGTTAAGAAGGGTGATGGCACTGGAGGTGAAGTTGGCAAGGTGAGATATGAGTCTAAGCCTTAGTTTGACAAAAGAGAAATCTTTCAAGAATCCCAGGGTTTTTTCTTCTCTTTTGGGTTGACTTTGGTTTCCTGGTATGGCATTGAAGAGAGAAATAGGTATGGCAAAGTTGTCGGTCTAGTCCAGGGTAATGGGTGATTTGCAGTGCATTGAAGATGATTTTGAGAAGCTGAGGTTAAGGATGTGGCCTTTCAAGTGTTATTATTGGGTGACGTGCTCAACCAAATTTAGTGTGCCAATAAGATTGAGGAAGATGTCTCTTTCTTTTTTTAGCTTATGTTTTCTTAGAGGTGAAGTCACCCAAGAGTATGGTGTGGGCATGTGGAATACACAAGGCGGTGAGGAGATCTGAGAATGTAGATTCTCCAAGTATTGTGATGAGAGAATCTGGATTTCATTAAAGAAATGGAGGCCAGCATTATGCATAAAAAGAGAGATTGTTGGGCTTTGACTTATGTTTCTGAGTTTATAAAACTATGGACTAGTAGACACGTAGAAAAAGAGGCCAAGGCTGTGATGAGGGCTGAATGCTCTCAACCGGTTATTGATAATAAGACTTGTTCAACACCTGATCTAGATCCTGATCTTATAAGTTTTTTATTCAAATTGGGCAGGGATCTCCAGAAGGGTTTAGAAAGAGTGCTTAAGCAATGTCAAGCTAGGCTGCTTTATGTTGATCCAGTGCAATATTAGCCAACAACATTCATACAACATATACTCGCTTGGGCCCATACATTCACACTACACTAATACTTACGCTGGGTGTCAGATGTACTCTTTTATCAAATTCCCTGCTACCAATTACCTTCTGATTGAAGAGTAATAACTTACCAATGGATCCTTTGCTAATTGGGAAGTTTAAAATGAGTGACATTCAATATAATTCATAATCCTGAAATAACCACTGAGTCAGGAAGTTTTAAAATATTTATCTAAAGTTTTAGCAGAGTAAAATACAGAAAACACGGTACTTGATTAAAATACCCAAGAAAAAGCATAGAAATGATTTTGCTAATAAATGACGATGTTTAAGGAAAGGAAGAGAATAGAGACAGCAGCGCAACTAAAGGTTGCAGTATAGTTACCTAAATGCGAGAACCAAGCCCCTTGGCCAAGGAGTTGGAAAAGATAGGACCCAGGAAGGATGAAGAGCAAAGACTTCTTCCAGGATCAGGACAGGACCGGTGACCTCTCTACAACGACGCCTGCGCCGTTCCCCTCTCTGATACTCGACTTCTCCTCGATTCTCCCGTTCTAATGGACTCCGCCGCCCCTTCCTCAGGACCTCTTCTGGACAGGGATTCAGTCAGCAACCGATCAGCATGGCAGTCTGGAGCTAAGAGTGCTCTCGCAGCATGGACGCCTGTTCTTCGTGAAAGCATGCTCTGACTAATTAACTAATGCTATATTCTATTATACCCTTCTACGCCCATGTACCTCCCCTTAATGTTGCTAAAATATGGGACCACTACTTCTGATTGGACAGGGGGTGGATTCTCGCACCATATCGATTTGGCCTAAATTGTAAAGCCTATTGTCTTTACGTTCCCGCCCCTTCAAATTAATACATTCGCTTTATTTCCCACCCGTCTCACGACAAATGTTATACATTTTACAGGGGAAAAGTATCATTTTGTCCACCGGAAACATAAAGTACAGCATCTTCGGCCAATGGGTCATGGCCTTGGAAGACGTCCAAGTTGACTTCACTTGGCAGGCACACAGGACACATGCGCAGAACCATCTGTCTCTCGAGTTTCAAGTCACCAACCCAGGCCCAAGTTTACGAATTACTAAAAGTGTAAGAAGAAAATATTAAAATCACAAATAAAAAGTTTCACTGTATGCCCACTTTCCCTACTCTATTCCCAATTAATTATAATACTATCCTGCATTAGTAGCATTAAGAAAACGACAATTTAATAATGACATGAGAGCAAGCTGAAGCATGTGAAAACATTTAGCGGCCATTTTAGTGCACACTGCGCAGAAGCAGATGTTTCCCACCAAGCAAAGAAAGACGTCACACCATGTGATCAGGTTGCGACATGTGCATTGAGGTTCCCGCACTTTAGCGGACATTTTGGATTACAGACAAGCGTTATTCATTAGTAAAACATATAGGCAAGCTTCTGTCCCTCTTGTGTTTGTGAATGCAAAGGTTAGTTTTGACAATACAAGTTTAATAAATTAATACTATGAGGAGAATTGCGTAGAAGCAAGTTTCATTTTTGAAACATTGCTCCATCAATGTCATTGGTGCTTTAGCAAGGGTTCTGGACATGGCAGAGGAAGCTAAGTCTAAAGGAGTCTCTGTTGTTTCAGACTTGTTGAAGGGATGGAATCAGAGAGCAGTGTGTTCCCTTGGGAACGCGTATGCTGCTTTAGTGGCTGAAAGAAGGAAGGCGATTCTTATGCGCATTAGCCCCAAAGTTAGGAGATTTTACTAAGAATGAGACTCGTGAGGAACCAAACGGACTTTGGAAAGGGCTTGAGTAAAGGAGTTGGTCAAAACTTTTACAAGTTTGGAGGAGGCTCAGTCTTCTCTGAGGAGAGTGTTTGGGTGATGAGCTTTTGAGAGGGCCAGAGCAAGGGGATGTGTCTCTGGCTGCGGTTTCAGCACGTCCCATTGTCAGGCCCAAGGATGTGGGTCTTTTAGAGGATTCCAGTCTGCCTCTGGCTTCTTTCCTCAATGGGGAAGAACTGGGAGAGGATGCCATGCTAGAGGGAGATCACAGCACTTAGAAGTGATCCAAGGTAAGTACAAAGATGTCCTTTGGTTCTTTCCAGGAAAAGGTAGGGGCTCGCTTGAAAGCTTTTTGGTAAATTGGAGATTTTTAACATGGGACCAATGGGTTATGTAACAGAGTTCAGAGAAAACCCTTTCCAGACTATAAAACCATTGGAAATGGTGTTTCCAGAGGATCAACAAAATTGGTGGATTTGGAGGTTCAAGAGATGGTAAAGAAAGGTGCTATAGAAATGGTAAAAGAAACAGTTGATGGACGGAATGCTGGACAATGCAAACATTCACCCCCAGTCACAAGGATCTGGGTTAAATCCATCATTCTTTTGCTCACCACACCACCCCAGTTTGGACCCAGCCATATGCAAATCAGTCTTGACCCTGTTCCTTGTGGGAACAGTCCAGCCCGAACTGCCAAGCCAGGTCCTCCCTAGACCGGAAACAAGCATCCTGGGACCGGTTTCAGGGCATCACCCTTCTTCAGCCAGGCTAGCTTGAATCCAGTCGTGTAGTGAGCATGGGACCCACGTCTGGGCATACCCTTCCCACTTAGGGCGACATATGCAAAAGAAACTGTTGATGGACGGAATGCTGGACAATGCAAACATTCACCCCCAGTCACAAGGATCTGGGTTAAATCCATAATTCTTTTGCTCACCACACCACCCCAGTTTGGACCCAGCCACATGCAAATCAGTCTTGACCCTGTTCCTTGTGGGAACAGTCCAGCCCGAACTGCCAAGCCAGGTCCTCCCTGGACCGGAAACAAGCATCCTGGGACCGGTTTCAGGGCATCACCCTTCTTCAGCCAGGCTAGCTTGAATCCAGTGGTGTAGTGAGCACGGGACCCACGTCTGGGCACACCCTTCCCACTTAGGGCGACATACGCAAAAGAAACAGTTGATGGACGGAATGCTGGACAATGCAAACATTCACCCCCAGTCACAAGGATCTGGGTTAAATCCATCATTCTTTTGCTGACCACACCACCCCAGTTTAGCAAAAAAACGATGGATTTAGGCCCAGATCTCTGTACTGGGGTGAATGTATGACAGTGTTCTGCATTCTGTCCATCAATTGTTCTTTTTGCTATAGAAATGGTGTCAGAGGAAGAATTGACCTTTGTGAGCACAATTTTTTTGGATGAAGGACAAAATTTGGCGCCCTGTACTAAATTTAAGAAATTTGACTTGGTTTCTGGTGTGCAGACATTTCAAGATGGAGGGCATCTTCTAAGGGATATTTTGGAAGTGAACGCTTGGTTGGTCAAGCTGGATCTAAAGGAGGCTTACTCTATGATCCCAATATCATAGGTCAGGCGCAGGTATCTCCAGTTCAGGTGGTTAGTAGACCTTTAGCAAATTACATGTCTTCCCGTGGGTCTAGCTACGGATTCCTGGTGCTTTACAAAGGTTTTAGGTCAGTGGCTGCATTTCAAAGGGAGAAGGGAATTCGCTTTATAATATATATTTGGGCGATAATGTCTTAGGATCAAGAGGAATTGAAGATACAACTTCAGTTCTCCTCACCCACGCACACAAAGCACTCCACAACTCCGGACCAGCCTACCTCAACAGACGACTCAGCTTCTACACCCCCACCTGCCAGCTCCGCTCGACCAGCCTCGCCCTCGCCACAGTCCCCCGCATCCGGAAAACGACCGCCGGCAGCAGATCCTTCTCCCACCTCGCCGCCAAGACCTGGAACACCCTCCCCACCAACCTCCGACAGACTCAAGACCTACTGGCCTTCAGAAGACTCCTCAAGACCTGGCTCTTCGATCAGTAGCAGCACCACCCCCCTCTTCCCCCAGCGCCTTGAGACCCTCGCGGGTATGTAGTGCGCTTTATAAGTGACATGATTGATTGATTGATTGAGTTGGTGAGGGATCTGTTGGGAGTCCTAGGGTTCCTTTTTAACATGGAGATGTCAATGTTAGTTCCTTGTCAGGTATTGGAATTCCTAGGATTTCAGGTGAGTACTGTGCTTGCAACTCTGGTTTTACCAGAAACGAAGGTTGTAAAAATAAAGACAGAGGTGAAACAAGTTTTAAGGAGAAGCTTTATTACATTGAGGACATTAGCAAGGATAATAGGTTTGTTTTCATGAACTATTCATTCCGTCTTTCCGGGAGCCCTTCATTAGAGAACCTTACAGAGGTTGAAGGCAGATATTTGAAGAAGGTGATTGTGGTATGGAGATCAGGTTGCTCTTTCTTTAGCGTCAAAGGCCACCAATTGTTATTTTGTATGCGTAATGCTTGCCTGCAGGCTTGACATGAAACGAAGTCTGTGTTCTTCCCAGAAGGCTGGTAGATCAGATGGAAGATGGTGGTCTGAGTAGCAATGTGTGGAAAATGCCCTTTAAATAGCTCCAACAAAGTTAAGTTTTGCTTGCTTGCCTAGGGTGCAGGACCAAGAGGGCTTGTGGATGACAGTAAAACCTCCTCTCGTCTTATTTGGGAAGTCCATATGAAGGATTATGCAAACTCGGAGAAGAAGAACGTCGATGTGTGAAGATGTGAAGAGCCATGTTTCTGTGATAGGTGATGAGGTCTGCAATTTCTGGGCATGGAATACTGCACAGCTAGCATTAACGAGCATGATTTGGAGTATGTGTTCTGTAGTTTGAGGATGTGTTGTAGTTAGTGGGATGCTTACAAGATTGGGTCTTTGTTTTATGAGAATTCTATGCAAATGTATGTGTCATATAGGCCTAAGTGTGAGTCTAGGGACTGGCAATAAGTGATGCAGGGTGAGGTACATGATTATATCTTACATTGTTGGTTTCAGTGGAGCAGGGGCCTCTGGTCCAAGGTTGACTGACCCAAAGAGGCAATGCCCTTGTCTGTGTCAGTCCTGTGCTTGGGATGACGAGGAGATTGGACTCCCTGCAGAGTTGATTGAAGTTGAGAAGTGATGTCACATCCTGTACAGATACAATTCATCTGCACAGAAAATGCAATGATGCCCTTTCTTGTGCAGAAGGAGTATAGAAAATACAAAAATGTCACTTCCTGTGCAGATGAAATATGGCAAATGAAGGCTTCTTGTCTGGCTTTACTTTTAACGATGAGTTAATGAGAAACCAGTGATGTCACTTCTGTTGAAGATGGATGATGAGAAATGCACGTATGTCTCTTCCAGTGCAAAATGATGTTGGGAAATCAGGTGTCTTGATCTTTCAGACAAATGCATTTTTAGGTGATATGTGTGTGCAATGCAGAAATAAGATGGCTTATTTCTGAGTTTTGTTCATTGATTCCACTGGGCGGCTACCCCTTAGCTATCATTTTATGGGGAGGGATTTCATCATCTATAGTAATAAGGGTTAAGTGATAGCCTCCCTACTTCTATTAAGAAACTGAGCATTTAAAATAGCTGAAAGCTGTCTATCTCTGTAAGCTACTAGTAATTTGGCAGTAGAATAGTTATATGTGGATATGCCTGTTGTATATGACCTCTTATTTTGAGTTATGTCTAACTTTGATTTTGCCACCATGCCCAACATAACACACGATGGAGAATCTACCTGGAAAGGAGCAGAATGAAAAAGAAAAATGAAGAGAGATGCAAAATATGTTTCTTTTGAAAAATGATGGGCCATGGGAAATAGGATACTTAGATGTGTTTAATTGCTTGTAGCACATGTAAGTGCTGAAGTAAAAAAGCCAAGTCCCAGTGCAGTCTGTATTTCTGCACACCAATTGCAACGTTCCCTTCAGTTTACAATGAGACTGATGTGAATCAAATTCAACACAAGTTTAACATAGTCACATTGCAAAATGTGGAGGTCCTCCCACTTAATGAATATTAATGAGGCAGGAGGCATTCTACAACACCCTGCAAATGCAGGAATGGAGGAATTAAAAGGACAGCAAACCTCCATCTCTGTGTTCACATTCTCTGGATGAGAACATTGGTGAAAGCATCATGTGTCCCTTAAAGAAATTGGTGCTGCTTAAAAAAAACATGTTCTTCAGAGTAGACATCACATGAAGCATGCAGTGGTCCCCTGATCACTGGTTAGTTCTTTGTTCCCCCCCCCCCTTAGAGTGCCTAAAAGATTCCCAAATGGAAAGTTTTTCCGCTGGGACAGCTTCCATTTTTAGAATCAGTTACTCTCCCCCAACTCGAAGGTCGAAAGATCAATGGTTTGTGACCACAATTGCAGTTGTAAATCATTGGCACATCTATTTGCAAAGATCAGTGAGATGACTTTTCACACCTCTTATATAGGATTTTAGACAGGATTGCAAAAGTTAATTTGCCAGTTAAAAAAGACTTTCTGACTATCAGGGTAACGTTTTGAAATTTCAAAACACTCTTTTGTAGTTGCAAAGTGATTGATTTTTTTAATCACATGCTTTTAAATGAAAGAAAAATGTGTATATGTTGGTGCAGTAGTTCTTTAGCAATAGCTGAAACATACAGGGGATATTCTCAATGAAGTGGCGGTGAGAGACGTTAGCCTCCTTGGCTTAACGCCTCTCACCGCCACTTTAAGCTGCGAGGCTGCACCCTATTCTCAAGAATGTGGTGCAGCCTGGCGTTTCCCCCTGTGATGGCAGTAAGTTTCACAACTTAGCGCCAACGCAGGCACCCTTGCACCAGAGTGCAAGGGTGTCTGTGTGCAGGGGAGGGTTGTTTATGTACAGGAAGGTGCCCCTTCCTGCACATAAACAATCCCAAAATACCATATGCTGTGTGCTGCTTCGTGCAGCACACATGAAAGTTACAAAATAGCATTTTAAAAAGGTTTGTTCATGTACAGGAAGGGACACCTTCCTGTACATGAACAAACCATGGCATTTGCTTTTTCCATGTGTGCTGCACAAGGCAGCACACATGGAAAAAGCAGAAAAGAGGAGAAATAATGCATTTCTCCTCGTTTCGCCAACTTAAGATCAGGATTTTCCTGGTCTTAAGTTCGGCGCTACAACCTATTAACGCCGCCCTTGAGAATAGGTGGCAGCGTCGAATTCAATGGGTGTTGCGGTGGAATGCCAACCGCAACCCTCACTGAACGCCCCTTTCACGCTAAGTATAGCGTGAAAGGGGCCTTATTCACAAGGCAGCGTTAAGCCACTTAACGTGGCTTAAAGCCACGTTAAGTGGCTTAACACTGCCTTGTGAATAAGGCGCTGACCCTATCGCCACGGAAACGTCAGAAAAAGTGACGTTCCCATGGTGATAGGGGCCTGAGAATATGCCCCACAGTGTTCTATGTCTTTGGGGGATGGGATGAGTGAGCCCAACACCCTGATAACGGTACCGCCGTTGCCTGTGGATCATACAATAATTCGAATTTTATACTATGACACTTTCAGAACCTTGGATTCTTAAAAGTGTTGTGAACATGTGCTGTAGAATGAACAATTTCACCATAGTTCATTGAAAGAGTTAAAAAAATATATTCATGTTCTTCACATTCCATTTTCATTAGCACCCACTGCTATTCAGAAATTAACAGATGCTTATGAATTGCAAGGGCATTCAAATCTTCAGGAGAAATAATTTAAGTTATAAGCCCTCGACCTCTAGGGTCAAGTGTGCTGCTCTTCCACCGCTGCTGCTACAGTGTCAACAGGTACTGTCACAGTGTTCTAGCCCATGAGATCAGACCCTCTGTTTGGGAATTTGCTGTTCTGTGCTGTCCGCTCCTGCTGTTTTCCCACTCCCTACCCTCCGGCCTCCCTGCCATCCCCTCTCACCTCCCGGGACTATTTATGGAGGCCGCTATGTGGCTCCAGTGAGTTGCCCTCAACCTTTAGGGTCAAGTATGCCACTCCTCTCCACCACTGCTGCAACAGCTCAACAGGTACTGGGACACTGCCACAGTTCTTTAGCCCACGTGATCAGAACCGCTTTTCGAGTGATTGTTTTTGTTTTATTTTGTCTTCCTAAATTGTGCTTATCTGTTTCAGTTATCCTTTAATCTGCCTGCATTGTATTTCTGTTCTCCTCCACACCATTGGAATTAGCTGTTCTTCGCCGCTCACTCCTGGTGTTTTCTCACTCCCTGCCCTTCTGCCTTCCGCCTCCCTGCCTGTCCCTCCCACTTGCCAGGACTATTTATGAAGTCCACTGTGAGGATGTGCCGCTGGTACGCTGAAGTCCGCACCTGGACCGTGCCCAGCACCAGGAACCCTGGTCCTTCCGCCCGCACAGCTACACAGCCAATGAACTCTGAGTACTGGATCCCAGAAACATTTACAACAACCACTGTTGACACTCATTTCTATGCACCAGCAGAGGACAAAACTGCTACTTCACCTGCAACATCAACACAACCAAGAACACTGGAGACACTGCAAACACAACTGCGTCCACCACGCCGAACGAGACCACCAGAGCACAAGTCCAGTGCATTCCACTCAACGCATGATCACTCGACAATCATGCCACGGAGATCTGCGACATGGTCTTATCCCTCACCCCTGACATCATCTTCCTCATGGAGACCTGGCTGAACCCCTCCTCGCGCCACACATTGCTATTGCCACCCCTAAAGGTTACAAGCTAACACACCGGGACCAAACCAGCAAACACGTAAGTGGACTTGCCATCATTTACAAGGACACCATCCGCTACATGACCGCCGAAAATGACTCAACCCTGATAATTTGACATCTCAACTTCCAACTCTACACAGATGGAAAAGCACCATCAGATGCACCCTGCCTACAGACCACCAGGACAATGCCCCACCTTCTGCAACGGCTTCCCTGACCTCATCTGCCTGATCATCATCGACTCCGAGCCCTACATCTTCCTAGGTGCTCTTAACTTGTACTTTGATGACCCCAGCAATACCAACACAATCAAACTCTTGGAAAGAAGAGCAAGATCGGCCTCAAGCAACATGCCACTGACCCTACCCACATTGCAGTACACACGCTTGACCCCATCTTCACCTCCAGCAATAGAGTCAAGTAGAACCACATCACACAACTCACCTGGACCAACCACTACAGTATCCACTTCACCATCTCCTGACCCACCTTCACCGCCACCGTGGCCGCCAGCTCCATGCGCATAGACTGGAAAAAGATATCAGAAGACCAGTGGAACAATGCTCTCAACTCCCACCTTCCAGATACATCAGCCAAGCCAAAACCGTCTGCGAAGAATTTCTCCCAGCGGATCACGGAATGCGTAGATAGAATCGTCCCGGCCAAGCAAGCCAAATCCAAAGGACCTACCAGAAGTGCCAGCTGGTTCACCAAGGAGCTGAAATCTACCAAATGCAACTGCTGGCAACTAGAAAGGAAGTGGCGCACTGGCAAAGAGACAGGAGACCATACTGCTTTCAAGACAGCACTCTACTAGTACCTCAGCCTCCTGAAAGAAACAAAGACCCTAGCAGACCACATAGAAGCCAGCACAAACCACAGAAAGCAGCTCTTCACCATTGTGAAGGAGTTCTCCAACCCCACAGCTGCTGAGAATGACATTACCTCCTCCCAAGACCTGTGTGATACCCTGGCAGAGGTCTTCCATGACAAGATCTCATTCATCTACAAAAACATCTAACCCCAACCCCCGCTACTGACAGCATCAACCTATTCACATCTACGAGCACAAACCCCGAACACCTGCTCACCCACTGGGACCCTCACAAACTCAAGCCACAATCTCCATCATGAACTCCGTGCACTCGGGAGCACCCACAGACCCCTGTCCCCACCATATCTTCAACCTTGGAAGCCAGATGATTGGAGACGAGCTCAACAAAGTCCTGAACACCTCCCTCAACTCGGCCTCCTTCCCGGAGGACTGGAAACACATTGAAGTGAGGCCCCTCCTGAAGACACCATCCGCCGACACAGTAGAACCAAAGAACTTCCTGCCCATCTCTCTGTTCCACTTTCCAGCAAAGGTTCTCAAGAAGGCAATCAACCAGCAACTCACCGAATACCTGAAAGAAAAACTCCTGGACCCCTCTCAATCTGCATTTTGAGGCAACCACAGCACCGAGACAGCCTTGATCATAGCCACCAACGACATCAGGGCCCTCCTGGACCATGGCAAAACAGCAGCCCTCATCCTGCTGGACTTGTCAGCCACTGTTGACACCATCTCCCATCACATCTTGATCAACAGACTCAACCACATCGGAATGCAGGGAGACACCCTCATATGGATCACTTAATATCTCATCGGAAGAACCCAGAGAATCTGTCTCACACCAATCACATTGGAACCCATGAAGATCATCTGCGGCATCCCCCAAGGATCATGCCTCAACCCCGCCCTCTTCAACACCTACATGACCCCCCCTGACAAACACCGTCAGATTGCATGGACTCAACATCATCTCCTAAGCCAATGACACCCAGCTCGTCTTCTCTCGCTGTCATAAGACCCGTCTACCACCAGAGCCAACTTCAACAAATGTATGATGAGCATCACTGACTGGATGAAGGACAACTGTCTCAAGCTCAACACAGACAAGACAAAAGTTCACCTAGCCATGGAAGGAAGCATGATGGCCTGCTGAATTCGGCCCATACCTCACCCCAACAGACCACACCTGCAACCTCTGCATCACCTTGATCACCGAGCTTTCTATGAAGAAATAGGTAAAGGCAGTCTCATCCACCAGTTTCCACTCCTACACATGCTCTGCAAGATCTTCAGGTGGCTCCCAGTCAACACCAGAAGGACCGTCACAAAGGCCCAAGTCACCAGCAGGCTGGACTATGAGAACCCACTCTACATATGAATCACTTCACACCCTCCTTAAGAGATTACAGACAATACAAAACTCAGCTGCAAGACTCAGTTTCGGCCGCCCCAGAAGGATCCATATCACACCCCACCTCAAGAAGCTACACTGGCTCCCCATCCAGAAGAGATGTCAGTTCCATATGCTGACCCACGCATCCAAAGTCCTGCACAATGAAGGACCAGCATACATCAACAAGTGCATGACCTTCCAACAACCGACCAGACACCTACGATTGGCCTCCCTCTTCCTCGCAGACACCCCCCAGATCCGCCGAGCCAACAGCGGAGGACGCTCCTTCCCGCACCTGGTGGCCAAAGCTTAGAGCAACCTTCTCCTGCCTTTCACGACCGCCCCATCGCTCCAGCAATTCAGGAAAGGACTCAAGTCCCCACTGTTCAAATAAACAAATCACAATGCAGCAGCTAGCAACTCCAGCGCTTTAAGACCCTCCCTGGTGATTTTCCAGGATTTATGAATAGTTGATTGATTGATAATTTCTGGATTCCTCTGCAGCTCCACCAGGGTGCAGCAATTTCAAATCAGGGTTCTGTCTCAACCAATGTCTACATTCTTTATTGACAGTGGATTTTAGTTTCTTCTAGCACATCAGTAAGAAGAATGCTTTTGCATAACTACTGAGGAAGCCTGGGTGGGCAGGGCCGGACTGAGACCGCAAACCAGCCATGGCAATTAAATCAGACAGGCCACAGGTTGGGCAGGGACCTGGGGTGGTGGTGGGAAACACTGCTGCTGCTGGGGGTGGGGGTGCAGGTTCGAGACAATGCTGCTGCCTTTGTTACAGGGGGCCGATATTGTAGCACTGCTACAAATCCTGCCCCCAGTAACAAAAACGCCCGCCACGGGTCCAGCCTTCTGACCCACTGGGAAAACACCCGGTGCTAGCTACGGCCAGTCCGGCCCTGACTATGGGTCAGAAAGTCGCTCTGAAAAACTCAAAGAGCCCATACAGATTCATTAGTATGATAGAATGGTTTGTTTATTCTCCAACTGCAGTCTGCAAACATGATATATCCGGGGGAGTGAGCACTTCATTTAATGCATACATCTGTCTCAATCTTCTGAAAAATGTTAAACACATTTGTACTTTCAGTTCTTTGTGATGACCAATGCTATACTGGAAGATGCCACAACACGATGTCAGTTCAAACCATATCATAGCAGGATGTTTCGAACCAAACCTGCACCATAACCCGATTGATTATAATGATGAAAATGAAACAGTGTAATAAAATGAAAATGAAACACTGCAATAAAATGATCTTCTTTCCAAAAGAGATTGCAGAGCTTTTCTCAGTTTTGACTGATAGACTCCCAGGCGCCACTGTAGATTTTCTCCCAAGGTAATGCTAATTTCAGTTTAGTCAACACCTTCCGAGGGCAGCCTTTCTGAAGAGCAAAAAGAAAAAACGCACCCTACTCCACTTTCCAGAAAGACCTAAAGAAACAAGGCTCTCATTTATGAGGTTTTGGTGTAGGGCAGTGCCACAAAAAATCTTGCTGCGCTGCCCTACGTCAAAACAAAAGGGCAGGAATGCACCATATCTATGTGATACTGTGCATTCCTGTCCTTTTCGCCAGCGCGCAATGGGCTGACATGCACCAACACAAACGCCCTTGCACTATGGTGCAAGGGTGCCTGCGTTGCGGGGCTGATTGATTGAGGGACACCTTCCTGCACAAAATCAATCAACTCAGGAGATTTCCTCTTTCTATGTGTGCTGTAGAACACAGCTCACATAGAAAAAGGAAAAAATGAGGAGATATGAAAACATTTCTCCTCGCTGCGCCTCCCTAACGCCACCCCTGGGGTGGCATTATATTGTGACACATTCCCAGGTTTATGATTTCTCCTGAATCAGGGAATGCTTCAGATTCCATGGGTGTTGCATGAGAACTAAGTCTGGACGGTGAACTCCGCTCCGCTCGCGGAGTTTGCGGAGTTTTCCGCATTACGCGGAGCTCTTGGAGTTCTGAAAAACGTTTTTTTCATCGCTGGCACTCATCAACATCAAGTTGGCGGGCGCGATCGAGGAATATCCACCTCCCGGCGAGATTTTTCTTGATTCGCGCTCATCAACTTCAAGTTGGCGAGCGAGGGAAATCAACCGACAGGCAAGCTTTCTCAACGCGGGCAGTCGGATTTCTCAATGTCAATGCGAGTGGCCGTGTATGCTCGCGACCGCTCACGTTGAAAAACTGGCTGTTCGGGTTGAGAAAGCTGCCGCTCGAGTAGAAAATCCACTCAAGCGGCAGAAAGGACGCAGAGCCCGCTTGCGCAGTGCATGGTGCCGTTCGCGATAATTTCACAGCGCGGCCAAACACCCAGCACTGAAAATTATCGCAAACAGCATTTTTTCTAACCCACTCCGCCGCTTGCAGAGCTTCGCGTAGCGTGGCGGAGTTTTTTTTGCACTATGCACAGTTCACCCATGGAACACCACTTTGAAACATTAGTCTGCGTGAAAGGGGCACATATTTTCAAGGCCATGAAAAGCCACGCAAAGTGGCTTTAGGTGGCCTTGTAAATATGCCGGGGCACATTGCACCATCGGAACTTCAAAAAAGTGACCTTCCGGTGCCGCAAGCGGCCCTCATAAATGAGGCCCACAAGTCTTTAAAGAACACTACATTTCCTCTCTTGTTGGCTGTAGCTGTACAATCGACCCTGTACAGTGTTGTGCTGCCTTTCTACTAAGTTCGCTTATTCAATTACCACATAAATGTTTACATTTTCCTACAACTCTAAGCTCAATAACATGAACTAAGAGCAAAATAACAAACCAGATATATGACGCAACTATAGAGCAATTTTGAGGAAGGTGTCACTGTGTAAAACAATGTCCCAGAATACGGCTGCTGTGTCTGCCAGGGTAAACGGCTTGTGGAGTCCCCCATATATTAAGTGGTGGCCAGCTGATTCCATCATATGAAAGAGAAGCATAGAAACAATTCCAGAAGAATAGTTCCTGCAACTTCTGTTTCACATTCTGCCTACTTCATTGGCATGGCAGGACCTAAATTTGAGCTTTTAGGTTTCAAATCTTCCTTGAGCAGTAAATAGAAAATTACATTTCCTTTGTCACAACCTATTCCTCTACAATCTTTCATAGGTGACCACTATTACTTTCTGAGTATTCGAAAAACCTCAGAGGCCCTGAGATCTTATTAGTCAAATAAACTTTCCCTATGGGTCAAGGTTCCCTTGTTTTAGGCATGCTGTTGTTCAATCATCACTTTTTTCTTGTACACAACAAACTCTTTGATCCTTTTATCTTTAAGTTCTCGCACCTTACATTTGCTTTCAATTAGCTTACATATATTTTGGGGTGATCCAAACTGAGCTTTTCCAATGTACATCTTTGTGAGATAAATTTCAGATTTGATATTTTCCTGCTTCGCTTTTAGCTCGACTTGTAATGTTTGTGCACATGACGACTCACTACTCAACAGGCACTGACTAAAGATATAATCTCAGATTGTGTAGCCTGCCCTCTCTTCCCATTTGTTTCAGCTTACCAAAGGAGGTGGATTCAGAATATCTCCGTAGTTCTCTGGTTTCGTTTTCTCTTCTCTAGCCAACCATCTAATTTTGGAAGGTTTATATGGGGTATTTGCTCATTTATGGATTAAGATGTTTGCATCATGGTTTATATCTGATCACCTATGGCACTTTTCTGGAACATTTTAAATTAGTACACCAGGTGAGCCAGATGATAACTGTGAAAAAGTAGATTATTAGTCGTGTTGGATTGGTTTCAAAAGTTTCAGTAATTTAAACCTGTGCTCATCCCCTGATAGTTATGGCACTAAGCAAACAGGCTTTACTTACAGAAAATGTGTAAAGGATTTAGAAGTACGAAAACAGATCAAAAGTCAAAAAGACAACACAAGAAAAATCCCACTACAATTTATAAATGTATATATACACAAAAACACATAGGCAGAATGACACCAAAATGACAAGAGTCCAATAAGGGGAACAAGAGATATTAATTTTTTAAGATTTAAATGAAAAGAGCATCAAGAAAACATAAGGAGCCAATGATAATCAATGGTCGAGGTAAACTTGGATCATGGTACAATATCAGGCCATACGCAAAGAAGATTGGGTCAGATAAACTAATTGGAATAGCCCCGGTGAAAGTTTGAGAGTCAAACAAGTTTGTAAAAGCTTCTAAGTCACATTTGTCTAGAGGAAAAGTTTTCAAAAGTTTCCAAACTTTCTTCTGATGTCCTTGTCATACTACAGGATGGCACCATAAGTGCTGCTTGCCACACAATATTTACCTTTCCATGCTACGAGTACAGTTTCTACATATATACTATCGCCTTATAGGAGAGTTAAATAAAACAATCAGGGATTAAGCAATTTCCACATGTTTTTGGAGTCAGAGCCAATGTTCCCTCTAATTATTTTCCTCTGTGTGCGGCAGTGTAGGGTGTCTGTGCACTGCAGCCATGGCTATGTGCGCCAGGAACCAGACTGCGAGTGTGTGCAGCGCCAAATATCCCTCAAAACTTTTGCTTAAAAAACTGAAAAGACGGTGCATTTCCACACATATTAGTCCGTTATTTGGAGTGAGAAGGTAGCGGAGGGATAGAAGGGGAAGAAAGGTTTGCATTCATATATCACCTGTTACCCCTGATGGGTGTTGGAGCGCTTTTCTGGCAAGCAGCACGCTACTCCGGAACCCATAAAGTATTAGTGTTGAAAATTAGTATAGTGAAATATGAAGTAATTCGAGTGGTGGATATGTTCTTCAGTTATTTGGATAGAGAAGGGTAGGTGGCGGGATAGAAGAGGTAAAGAGGTTTGTATTTATATAGCGCTTGCTACCCATGATGGGGTTTTGAAGTGCTTTTTTGGGTGAGTAGCACGCTACTCTGGAACCCATAAGGATTAGTGTTGAATTAGTATAGTGAAATATTAAAGTAATTTGAGTGGTGGCTATGTGAGTCAGTTATTTGGATTGATCAATCTATTATATTTAATAACTGCTGGGTGGGGTACAGTGATGAGAAGTCTGTGCTGAAAATTCTGCTTCACAGAGCCGGCGCTGTGGCCAAGCGGTCTGTCCCTTCCCTTCTTTGTACGCTTTGGGGTTAGGCATTTACCTTGCATGGATGGAGTGTGTGCTTCTTGTTCACTTATTTATGGATCCTTTTTGGCTTTAGTAAGTGTGGCATGTAGATGGGGGCATCACTCACTTTCTGTAATAACATCCATCCCCGCCTTTGTTGCCCAGTTGTAGCAATAAGACCGCAATAGCAAACTGGCCATGAAGCCAGTCAATGCTGCAGCTGAACATATATTATAGGCATGATGCTTCCCCAATTACCGCACAATTCTTTATTTTTTTATTTTTTTAAATTTTTATTTCAGGTTTTCACAATATTAGCCACTTCTGTCTGCAAAGCCCATTTAGAACTTAGTTCTGGCTGTGAAGTGTCCAAGATGGGAGACAAGTTGACCTTTCTTAAAATGCCCTGTATCTCCAATCTAAGCCTTCCAACCAATATCCTGCCCTTATGTTTCACAATTCCATTACTTCATCCACCTTTAAGTTGCTGTATCTATCTGTGGTGTCCACCAGGCTCTGTGAAGCAGAATTTTTTGCCCACCTTTAGAAACGGTGATGGCAGGGACAGCGTTGTGAATTTGTGCTCTATTCATGTAAAGCGATGCAAGATGCTGTGTTGAAATCTGCTGGCAGAGTATACTATAAAAACTGAACAATTTGGCGCCTTGTTTTATTCACAACGGTTCAGTGTATCTATGCCTGCCTACTTGTATCTGCAAAGGGAGCAGTGGCGTCACTAGGGTTGGTATCACCCAGTGCGGTAACTCCCGAGTCTGGGGGTGCGGGGGGTGCGGACCGCACCGGGGCGGGTGACACCATCACATGGGGTGACACCGTGAGCCTCTGCTTTAAAGCAGAGACTCACGGTGTCACCCCATGTGATGGTGTCACCCGGTGCGATCCGCACCCCTGCACCCCCATAGTGACGCCACTGAAAGGGCGTGTCAGAAAGGTCCCCGCATTCGCCAAACTGTGAGTTATCACAACTACAACTTTTCCGATGTGTTAAATGAATGTGGACAAAATGCAGTTAATGTGTTTAAAAAATAAATAAAGGGAACCTAGCAACTTCACCTCCTCCCTTACTAAGCTGCAGTAGGGAAGCTGTCCTCCACAAAATGATAGCCTTTGGCTTGTTAGAGGAGTTTAGTTAATTGAAAACCTAATGGCTCGGTGTTGACTGTCCTCCGATCTGAACTGTTCGCAAAATGAATATCACTTTCCATAAGTTGTTAGCAATAGCATGAACAACTGTTCTCTACAATTGAATTATTGTTTTATGCAGGCAGCTTGAGGGGTGTTTGTCCTGTAAAGGAGGGTGTTTGTGGAAGACATTCCTGGGCCTTTCCAAGCTGCCACAAATCTCCTTTACTAGATGAGGCACAACCGATGTTGAAATGAGTGAGTGACTTTTATTTTTTTACTGTTTATTTGTAAATAAAGCTTATATTATTATTATTTTTTTTTTACCAGCAACCCGTTTATAATAACATGTTGATACTATTGTTCCTTAGGCTATTGAAAGGTTTCATAGATAAATTGTGGTGATGTATGGGGTTAGAAGATGTACTGCATTAAAAGTACTTTACATAGTTTACCTACTTTACGTAACTTTACATACAATTTACACATTCACATTTTATTTGTATCTTTACTGATTTTTAGTATTTTGAATACAGATAGAGATAATTTGAATAGGTGTAAAAGCAAGAATTATGTCTTCAGCTTCCAAACTTTACAACCCACCCGCTAGTCCAATTATCCTTCCTATCAACTTTGATCTTTCATGGCAAACCTTTTTTCCAGACATTGTTTCTTTGTGTTCCTTAACTGAGGGCACAGGTGCTTAGATTTTGTTTTACCAGGTGGTAAGAGCATTAAAGGGTTTGCTAATACCACAGCCCAGAAATGCCAGCTGAGGGCCCAGTTAAAATGGCTGAATGAATTCATGTTTTATCGTTCTAGGTTCCTGTCTTCAGAAGCTTTTAGTCGTTCCCTAGTTGCTGTCAAGCAATTAACTGGCTCATGGAGACAGAGCAGGTAGTAGTTGACATTAGTAGCATACTACCTGTGCCCTGGTTTCTTAGGACAGATTGTGGATTTGCCTGGAAACCAGTGCCTTAAGATAGGCAAAACATGGTGGGGCTCCTAAGCATTCAAAGGACAGTCATTGGGGCATTTCCTACATTGTAGGCAGTGGTTATATGCCCAAGAGGCCTTGATGTTGCCATTGTAGATTGCAGGTAACTACATCAATTAATGCCAGACTTGCTGTGTCACACCACTTGAGGACCACCACTCCCTTCGGGGGGGACCCCTACATCTTTTTATATTGCACACCCCCTTGCACAATTGCTTAACTGCACAACTTCTCATAGCATTGACTTAAGTCTAAGCGCTTTCAAGAATGCATGCTTCTTGTTTGGCATAGACCGAGATCTAAAATAGGTGATGTGATGCATGTTCAGAAATTGTTATATAGCAAGACCTAGGGCACCCTGGATAACATAGCCACCCACAGATTGCCTCAGGGTAAGTCTAAAGCTGTTGGCTATTGCGATGAATTCTACACCAGGCAAGCGTTTCACTCCTCCCGTGTGTATCAAAGGGTCACAATCAGCCCCACAGCTGTGCACAATTAAGAAAAGAAAAACAGAGTCTCAAACACAGCGTGTGCTAAAACACACGTCGTGTTTGAGACACTGTTTTTCTTTTCTTAACAGTGCACAGCTGCGGGGCTGATTGTGGGCTTTTGAGTTAGTATTCATGTTAATTGCAGCACCAGTGTGCGCTGCAGTTCACAAGAATACTATCTCAAAGGGTCACAATCAGCCCCGCAGGTGTGCACAATTAAGAAAATAAAAGCACAGTCTCAGACACGGCGTGTGCTAAAGCACACGTCGTGTTTGAGACACTGTTTTTCTTTTCTTAACAGTGCACGACTGCGGGGCTGATTGTGGGCCTTTGAGTTAGTATTCATGTTAATTGGAGCGCACGGGCTGCAATTAACATGAATACTAACTCAAAGGCCCACAATCAGCACTGCAGCTCTGCCCTCCCAAAACCCAGAGCCACAGGAATGACCACTTTTCGCGCCGCTCGCGTTTTAAAAGCGGGGGCGCGAACGGTCTCGCTGGATGTGCGCGCTAAATACAGCACACTGCGCGCTTGTGGTGACTTCGGTGCGCGCGCGCGCAGGTTATTGGGAACAGTGGTCAGAGCACATATCCTGGGTACTGCACAGAAATGCCCCATGGTCTAAAAACCATCAATAAAAATCAGCAAATATGTGATGACCATGCAAAAAAGGGGAATTTTCTCACACGCAGTGAATAATGTTCCTCCTGTTGACCAGTGAACACTTGCTTAGGTAAGCACCCATTAGTACGCGGACATTGGTCCGCGTACCATTACTACGCAAGTGTTACAACGCATGCGATGTAACAACGCATAGCCTTTAGTACGCAAGTTGTTACATCGCATGCGTAGTCGGTGAGGGGGCTACCACTTTCAGGATGTGTTTCTGCTGCGTGCGCAAGTCGGTGAGGGGGCGTCAACTTTCAGGAAGAGGGTCTGCTGCTGCTTTTCCGGCTGGCTGTTGGTCATGCCCATCTCCGTGCCTGCCCTCGGGACTCCTTATTCTGCCTGCCCATGATGGAGGAAGCCGGAGGAAGCAGGAAGGGGGAGAAGATTGGAAGCAAGCGTAGAGGTGAAGAGAGGAACCACGAGGAGAGAGAGGTAAGAGGGGCTGTGTAGGGTATTGTAGGGGCTGTGTAGGGTCATGCAGGGTTGTGTGCTTGTGTTTGTGTAGTGTAGAGTAGTGTCGGGGTCGTGCAGGGTAGTGTTTGGGAGTAGGGACAGGACTGGGGTAGGGGCAGGATCGTGCTGGGGGTAGTGTTTTAGGGTTTAGGGTAGTGTTCTGATGTTAGTGTAGTGTACGGTACTGTTTTAGGGTTTAGGGTAGTGTTGGGGTGTTGTGCAGGGTAGTGTTTGGGAGTAGGGACAGGAATGGGGCTAGGGGCAGTGTCGTCTGGGGGTAGTGTTTTAGGGTTTAGGGTAGTGTTCTGGTGTTAGTGTAGTGTAGGGTAGTGTTTTAGGGTTTAGGGTAGTGTCGGGGGGTCGTGCAGGGTAGTGTTTGGGAGTAGGGACAGGACTGGGGCTAGGGGCAGGGTCGTGCTGGGGGTAGTGTTTTAGGGTTTAGGGTAGTGTTGTGGAGTTTGTGTAGTGTAGGCTAGTGTTTTAGGGTTTAGGGTAGTGTTGGGGGTCGTGCAGGGTAGTGTTTGGGAGTAGGGACAGGACTGGGGCTAGGGGCAGGGTCGTGCTGGGGGTAGTGTTTTAGGGTGTAGGGTAGTGTTGTGGAGTTTGTGTACTGTAGGGTAGTGTTTTAGGGTTTAGGGTAGTATCGGGGGGTCGTGCTGGGTAGTGTTTGGGAGTAGGGACAGGACTGGGGCTAGGGGCAGTGTCGTGCAGGGTTAGTGATTTAGGGTTTAGGGTAGTGTAGTGGTGTTTTAGTAGTGTAGGGTAGTGTACTTTTTGAGGATTTTGGTAGTGTTTTTAACTTTTGGAAGTGTAGGGTAGTGTATTTGTATGTAGTGTTGAGTTTTATTATTACTAGGCAAGTTTTTAGTTCGCAAACATTAACACTTTCAATGTAATTGTATGCGAACTAAAAACTTGCGTAGTAACGGTTATTGCTAAGAAAAAACGCGTAGTAATGGCAAGCGAACTAATTGCATGCAAAATAACGAGTCATATTCCTTGCTTATGCTTCTTGCACTGAACTTAGCTCCATTGGCATCAATCAATTCCATTATCCTCCTCTCATTTTTCAACAAATATTGATTAAAAGTGATACATTGAATCAAAAGTCAGCTCATTTCTTATTTGGAGATGTGCTTCTTTCTTTCCCTCCTCCTTCCTTATACAATGCTCTTAAGCTTTAGATTCTTTCATCTTTACTGCTAATCATTACTGGTGTTTCCAACCACATCCAGTTAAGCTATACGCAAAAAAAACACAAATTATTTAATAAGGAAGTTTGAATTACCACTTCAGGACAGTCAGAACAGACTGAGAAAGCAGAATCTGAATAAGAAACTGTAGTTCTGTTTTATCATTTGTGTGCTTTACCAAGTCCTTTTTTTAAAATTATTTTTATTAGCATTTTTAAGTAAGTTACAAACTTTTACACATATAGTCTCATCTTAACAATTCAAGGCATTTCCATAGTGCTAGTGCATTTCATGGTCCGTTCCACACTCTTATTTGCTGTTTTTACTTGCATATCCTGTATCCCAGTTGGTTCATTGGCACATGGATCTATAACATTACTCAAAATCATGGCAACGCCTAAGTGGGGATTAGCCAGTGTTATCTTACTGGTGTTGTTCATATACATTGCACCCGCCAGGTCTCGGGGGGGTTGAACATCAAATTTGATTTTAGGGGCCCTCAAATGTCATTGGGTCAAGAGGGAAATGTCGTTTACCCCGCATTTTTTACTCCGCATGGCTTTACCCCGCATTTTTTACTCCGCAATAACTTTTACAACGCAGGGCTTTACACCGCAAGACTGTTACAACGCATTCCCCAAACTAACGCCCCCTAGGAGTTAAAATAGTAATTGCTTTGGAATGGGGAATGCGTTGTAGCGAATTGTGTTGTAAAGCCCAGGGTTGTAAAAGATTTTGCGGAGTAAAAACGGCTGGTAAAAGCATGCGGGGTAAATGCATGCGGGGTAAATGCATGCGGGGTAACGTCACATAACCAGGTCAGGAGGTCTCGGGTAGGAGTTCTGAATATGTGGCTAGGTGCTCTTGGCAATAAACTAGGTCTTGCAGCCATTCTTTAAACTTGGGAGTCCCCCCACTCCCCCATCGACATGCCACTCTTTGTTTAGCCATAAGAAGTCCCAGCAAGACCAAACACCTAATGGGTGTTTCTGTGTTCTCTGTGTTGCCGAAAAATGCTATGAGGGGGTAAGGCGGATTCGCGTTTCCACCATTTGTTACAGAGCTTCTTCGACTTCCCCCCAATATTTAACTATGGAGCCGCATTCCCATGCTAGGTGGATGAAGTTTGCCCCCTCCACCCAGCATCTTTCACAGATATCTGTTGGTCTTAAGCAGTACCGGTGCATCCTCGCCGGGGTGTAGTATGTCCTATGTAAGAACTTGAAGTGAAAATTACTAATCAGCTGCTGGCCGTTATCTTTTCAGTCTGCTAGTAGCAGTACAGCCACTGTGTCTTCAAGTGGTGTGCCCAAGTCTGTCTCCCACCCCCTCCTGGAACCGCCCGGTGTCTCAGTTTGAGTTATGAGGGTGCTAGGATAGAGTCTTGACACAGCATGTGAGGAGCTAGTGGCCTGTAGCATATTGTGTAGAGGGGGCGAGGTGGAGAGCTCCTCCGGGAAATCTGGTGTGGATGTTTTATTTGCCGTAATCAAACATACAAGAATAGCTCCATAAGAGTGGGGGTACTGTCTCTAAAAACGTCTCCCTGTTGCAAAATCTCCCCTCTGGGTGCATGTTCCCCCACATGTATATGGTAAGACAGTTAAGCATCCGACGGCATGCCGCCTCGTGGGTCATAGGAAGTAAAGGATGGTGGGCAATCCACAGGGATGGGGATTTAGAGCATGGGTGAATGCAGTTGCTTTGCTATTCCCTTCCAGGCCGCATTTGTTCATGCTGCAGTGGAATCCCTCACACCTGTCCCCTCAGGGTCAGCGCCGAGAAATCAGGTTATCAGTGTTGGCGCCATGTACCCCTGTTCGACTGCAAGGTGAGGCATAAAGGGTGGTGGCTGTAACCAGTGTAACGCATAGTGCACTTGAGCGCATAAGTAATATAATTCCGGATCAGGAGCTTTGAATCCCCCTTTGGAGAAGGACATTGTGAGGATGTCCCAGCGGAGCCTCAAATGTTCTAATGCTTTTGAAAAAATAACATCCGGGGGAGTAAAGGGATATTGATGAATAGCTACAGTAGCTTAGGGACTATTATCATTTTCATCAGTGCTATGCGTCCCACCTTAGACAGAGGCATAGATATCCAATGGGTAATGGAATCGGTTAGGGAGTCTAGCACTCTGCCACAATTTGCACTCATTAACTCTTCCTTATCTCTGGTAAAGACAATGTCCAAGTACTTGAGATCTGTTTCGCACCACCTTATTGGGTACTCTGGAGTGAACTGGGGTGTACTCAAAGTGAGAGGGAAAGTCTGGGTTTTCTCCCAGTTAACCATTATCCTGAGAGTTCCCCGAACCTTACAAATTCCCAGAGTATCGTATTTAGGCTATCCTGGGGGTCCCTGACATACAGCGTGATGTCATCAGCATAGAGTGACACCAATATATGCCTGGTCAAGTATCTCAGTGCATGTTCACAATGATACTGTCTGAGCATGGCCGCCAGCACTTCCACCGCTAGGGCAAAGAGTAAGAGTGACATTGGGCAGCCCTGCCTGGTGCCACGTGATATAGTGAAGTGGGGAGAGTGAGCCCGTTTATCAGGAGTTTTGCCAATGGTCGTTGGTATAGAAGTCGCACCCATGCACAAATCGTGGGGAAGCCCATGCATTGTAGCACTGTCAGCAGGTAGTCCAACTCCAGAGATTCGAAGGCCTTGGTGGAGTCCACGAAGACTGCCCCAGTAGCCAGCTCTGGGTTGATGTCCTGGAATACCGAAAAGAGGGTACGCAAGTTGTGTGAGGTGGCTCTCCCCGGGAAGAAGCCCAATTGATCTGGTCGCACCAGCCTCTCCATCAGTAGGCTGAGTCAGTTAGCCAGTAGGAAATGAGTAGGGCTTCCTGCATGGTAAGAGGGAGAGTGCCCAGCTGTAGCACCTCTCTGTATAGCCTTTTGAGGAATGGCACAAGTATGTTGATGTACATTGTATAAAATTTGGCCGGAAGGCAATCTGGGCCAGGGGCCTTTCCGGATCTTATCTGCATTATGACTGCTCCAATTTCTTCTTCCTCTGAGTCAGCCGAGAGGAACTCACATTGTGCATCACTCAGCCATCCGAGTTCTACAACTTCTAGATAAGTTTCAATGTCTGGGGGAGTGAGCCTACATGTCGTGTAGAGCGAGGAGTAATAAGACTAACAGGGATGTAGGATATTTTCAGTGTCCTTTTGCGTTTTCCCCTCAGCATCTTTAATCTCCAGGATATAATTGGAAAAATGGGGAGTACGAGTCATCTCTGCCAGTGCCTTACCTGGACGTTCTCCCTCTCCATACCCCTGATCCCATGATATTTGCCCCAAAATAGACTTTCTCTTTCGGCAGTGTTTTGATATTCAGTGAGTTTGTCCCTGATCTGAGCCCGTATCTCTCCCTTGTGAGTTGCAGGCAGCATAGCCTCCGGCCCTCGGAGGTCTCCCTTCAGCCCCCTTCATGTCTCTCAGAATGCCCCCTGCCTTTACGATGCACAGACCTTGTGTGGTCACCTTCAGTGCCTCCCAAACCACTGCTAGTATAGGAACCAAGTAAACGTCCTGTTTGAGGAAGTCCTCTAGCTCTTGCCACAGTTCTTCCCCGAAGGGGACATCCAACAATGAATTAGGAGGGAGACGCCAGGACAGTAGTGGCACTGCAGTCACTGGCGGGGACAGTGGCACGTGCACTGGGGAGTGATCGGAGTATGTGCGTGTTAAATGTTGTGTATGTGCTAGCCAGGCGCCGAGGCCCCTGTACACCAGCCAGTAGTCCATCCTCGACCACCTGGAGTGTACAGAAGAGTAATGAGTTCCCTCCCTGCCCTCTGGATGAGTCATCTGCCAGGCATCTAGGAGATGTCTTTCCTTCATTATCTGCTGCAGTTGGCGGTGTGCCTTGGATTAGTGGTGAGGCTGGGGATGAGATCGGTCCATGGCGGGGTCGATGGTGAGATTAAAGTCCCCTCCTCAAATAATGTGAGTGAAGCCAATATTCAAAACCAGTCTCCAAAGGTTAGTGAAAAATAACTCGTCATCATTGTTGGAGGTCATTGCAGTTTACAAGCTTGACCGAGTGAGATGCCAGTCTACCCCAAACAATATAATAGCGGCCCTGAGAATCTCTCAGGGGCCCCTCTGTGACATAGGAGAAGTTTTTACATATTATAATGGCAGTTCCTCTTGAGTAGGAGGAGTATGAGGAAAAGTACCTAGGGGATGCCCAGCGCGTCACAAAAGCAGGAATGGGAGTGGGAGCAGTATGTGTATCCTGTAGCATGGCCATGTGTATATTGCGTCTATCTAAATATGCTAGGATATGTCGACTCTTCTGCAGGTCACCCAGTCCCCGGACATTCCATGCTATGAAATTGAGCATTGCACATTGAGTGTTATCTACCATGTGGGGCCAGTCTGTATGTGCACAGTGGGACGTGACGCCCAGTATGCTGCCTGCAAGCCCATAACAGGTGGTTACAGTCACCTGTTATCTTGTGGAATGCCTTTGATTTGAGACAACCCTTTACCCCTCCCTTCATTGACTTTCCCAACTTGCCAAAGAAATTCTTTCCCTCCGCCCCTGTACCCTGCAAGAGCCTGAACCACTCCTCCATCATACAAAACACCCAGTGGCCAAAAACATCTGTATTCATAATCAGTTTCAACAGCTAATGCGAGATCAGATGTAGCAGGAATTAAAGCAAGAAAGGGGGGTGGTGAAGGAAGGGGTGTAGGATCAGGGGTCATGAGAGGAGAAAGTGAGCACACAGAAAGGAATAAAAAAGCAAGGGAAACAGTGTAGTAGATATAACTATATCACACAAAAGGGTTCTCCTGTCAGGGGTGTCGCCAAAGGTGAGGCAGTTCCTCCCGCACTGAAAGGGGGCATCCAAGACAATGGCATGGGGCCCCCGTTGAGTTGTAGTTATCAATTGGTACTGTTAAATAGTTCATCTTTGCCTTGGTGTTGCACTTCACCACACATCCGTAGAAGCGTGATGTGGAGCTAGTGGCTATCCGAGTAGGCTGTTGCGCTTCTTTGTGCTTTTTGTAGCATGGTGAGTGTCCAAAGTCATTGCGGTTGCGTGTCGTGCCTGGGGAAATTTGATTAAGTCACCGCTATCCCAGTCCAGATGATGGTGAGGTAGATCTACTCTCTCATGGCACATGTCCCTTGAGGGTTGGACATCGGGGCAAGCACTTGAAGAAGTCCATCACTTGCTGTGGGGTTGTGTAGAAGTGCTGCCTCCCCTGATGCATTATTTTGAGCCGGGCTGGGTAGAGCATCACGTAGATGATGTTCACCTGGTGTAGTTTTTCTTGGCTGGGAGAAATGTTTTAAGGGCCACCTGAACTACTAGCGTGAAGTCAGGATACAGTGCAATGTTGTGGCCCTCAAATAACAGTGCTCTCCAATCCCTTGCAATGCTGAGAGCCACGTCGCAGTCTCTGTAGATGAGTAGTCTTGCCTCTATAGGTCTAGGCAGAGCTCCAGGAGGAGGTCGCGCCACAAGGGATCTGAGCGCCCTTTCCACCATGAGTATTGGGGAAAATGAGTCTTTTTCAAAGGTGGCGAACAACATACGCTCTACGTATTCCTCCTTCCTGTATTGGCTGATTCTGGCACTGCGTTTCATGGTTAGCAAGAGTGCTTTCATGTCCCCTTCACCGTCTTGTTGGCTGTTCTCTGTCTCCTCCATTAGAGCTGCAGCTTGGTCCAGGCCCTGGCTTCACGCCATAATTCGGTACTCAAAGGGCAGTTTTGACTGCTGCCATCTGACTTGCTCATCGTCGTGGGTCACTGTATAGCTACCCTATACAGCAAACACAAGGAGATGATCGACAGAGCATTGAACCTTTTCAGACACTCACCCCCAGTCACAGATCTGGGTTTAATCCATCATCGTTCTTTAGCTCACTTCACCTCCCCAGCTCAGACCCAGCCATATGCAAATCAGTCTTGACCCTGTTCCTCGTGGGAACAGTCCAGCCCGAACTGCCAAGCCAGGTCTTCCCTGGACCAGAAACAATCATCCTGGGACTGGTTTCGGGGTTTCAGCCCTCATCAGCCAGGCTAGCTTGAATCCAGTGGCAAAGTGAGCAAGGCACCCACGTCTGGGCCATCCTGCCAACTTAGGGCAAACAAAGCAGACACAAGGAGACGATGGACGGAGCGTTGAAACTTTTCAGACACTCACCCCAGTCACAGATCTGGGTTTAATCCATTATCGTTCTTTAGCTCACTTCGCCACCCCACTGCAGACCCAGCCATATGCAAATCAGTCTTGACGCTGTTCTCATTGGAACAGTTTAGCCCGAACTGCCAAGCCAGATCTTTCCCTGGACCGGAAACAAGCATACTGGGACCGGTTTCGGGATTCACCCCATATCAGCCAGGCTAGCTTGAATCCAGTGTCAAAATGAGCAAGGGACCCACCTCTATATTAACCGGAATATATACCTGATACCTATTTTGCCTACTATGGCCTTGTACCCCAGGTCCAGTGAAAAGACCTGTATGCACCGCCGCTCTGCCCGACCGCCAGTCAGGCTTGGAGGCCTGGAGAATTGAGAGTTGTGACCGCAGTGGGTGCAGTGGGGGTGATCCATTCGTGGGGCACTGTCAAGCCAGATCTTTCCCTGGACTGGAAACAAGCATACTGGGACCGGTTTCGGGGTTTCACCCCATATCAACCAGGCTAGCTTGAATCCAGTGTCAAAATGAGCAAGGGACCCACCTCTATATTAACCGGAATATATACCTGATACCTATTTTGCCTACTACGGCCTTGTACCCCAGGTCCGGTGAAAAGACCTGTATGCACTGCCGCTCTGCCCGGCCGCCAGTCAGGCTTGGAGGCCTGGAGAATTGAGAGTTGTGACTGCAGTGGGTGCAGTGGGGGTGATCCATTCGTGGGGCACTGTCGGGCCCCCTTCGGCGCAGGTGCAGGTACTCATCACTCGTCGCATCGTGTCATTTGACTCCTGAAGTAGGGCTCTGGTCCTGGGGTGCCACCGTCAGGAAAAGGTGATTCAGTGTACGGTCAGAACAAAGACAAGCGTTATCGGGGCCATGTCGGGCCCAAAGAGCTCAAAAGTAACCCAGCAGACGAAGCTAGACAAATTTGCCCTACAAAAACCCACGGACATGGAGTCTCACCCTAAGGGCAAAGTGGCAGCAGGACCTGAGACTGAACACCCTGAACTAACGTTAAAGGATGTGATGGAGGCTATTTGGGGGGTCCACACTTCCCTTCAACTGAGAATGGACACGATCTCGACTGACGTAACCCTCATCAGGGCAGACATGACAAAAATCAGCGAGAAAGAAAAAGCAAATGAAGATTGTCACCTCCAGTCTCCTGGGAGATACCTCGCAATTGCAGCAAGAAGTTAAGGAGCTCCAAGACTTTCGGAAATATGCTGAAGATAAACTCGACGACTATGAATGTCGAACCAGGAGAAATAACATTTGCATTATTGGGGTGCCCGAGAAGGCGGAGGGGCCGGCAGCGGACCTATTTGTAGAAGACCTTGTCCTTAACCACTTGCAACCCAAGGGACTTTCCAAATTCTTTGTGGTGGAAAGGGCGCACAGAGTACCTGGTGGACAACCGCGACCTGGTGGACCTCCGCGCCAAATACTGGCCAAATTGCTGAATTTCAGAGATAGGGATGTGATACTCCAGAATGCCAGAATGGCCCCACCTCTTCGCTATTAGAATGCAGAGGTCTCCTTCTTTCCGGACTTCACCCTGCGAGTACAAAAACAACGGAGGTCGTTCATCGAGGTGAAAAAGAAGCTACACGACAAAGGGGTGCAGTATGCCATGGTGTTCCCAGCCAGGTTAAGAGTGGAGGCAGAGGGTAAGGCTTGGTTTTTTGACCACCCTGAGGAGGCTGCAGACTGGTTGGAGGGCTGGAGAGGTGCGAAAGAACATAATGCCAGATGAGTGGCATCCAGGACTAAGCTTATCGCCTGCTCCGTCTTGGGGTGTGCGGTACTATTGATCGGCCTGCCTTGACTATTTATGCACACTCCGAAGATGGGGGGGGTGTGGGGAGGATATTCTTCTAATATCTATTTTGTGCTGCGGCACATGCTATCCGCTGGTGTCTTATTTCTGATGCATTGCCCAACACTGGGAGAGTACAGAGCATTAAATAAGAGGGGGGGTCGGGGTGGCGGAGCTTTCACCCCCACAGTTTACTTCCTTTAGTTAATTGTTCGGGCGACAGGCACTCTGCATCGTTTGTTTGATGGGCAGTTCGAGGCCCAGAGTGCAGGGGAGCAGGGGGGGGGAGTTGGGTTGGGGGGGATTGTTATTGTTTTTTCAAAGTTCAAAGATGAAGGCATTGTTTCTCCGTAGGCAGGGGGAGGAATTAATAATCTGCAGGTATGCAGATGACAACGCAATGGGATAAAAGCCTTAGGCTGCTGAGCTGGAATGTCAATGGTCTGGGGGACAAAGTGAAGCGTTGTATCGTTTTACAGCACATTAAAAGGCATTCCCTGGACATAGTGTTCCTCCAGGAGTCCCATCTTGTAGGTAAATCCTGTCAGGCCATGAATAGATGGGGGTATAGATTGATGGTTCACTCGAGTTTCACTTCAGGTTCCAGGGGGGTGGGCATTATGCTTAAGAAGTCTTTTCTGCTCTTGGTACAGCACACTTGGACGGACGAGCTGGGCAGGTATGCAGCCATCTCCGGGCAGTGGGAGGGTAGAACATTAACACTAATGACAATTTACGTCCCACCTGGCTTAACAGGGCCACACTTACAAAGACTTAGGGACCATAATGTTGTCGTTCCCAGAGGGTCACCTCGTTGCGGGTGGAGATTTCAACTCAGTAGTATTGGGCTCTGTTGACCGCCATCCTCCACGTGATATTGGCCCCTCGCAGAGATGGCTCCCAGATTTTATTGACGCAATGGGCCTGGTGGATGTATGGAGGTTGTATCACCCTACCAGTCACCAATATACTTTCCATTCAGGGGCGCACAACAGTCTCTCCCGCATCGACTACCTTCTTGTACCGGCATCCCAGATTAGTTGCGTCCAAGTAGTTAGACATTTAGCGAGGGGAATATCTGATCACTCCCCCGTCTGGGCTGAATTAGTCTTGAACGAGAAAAGGGTTGGTAAAATTGCACCGATTAACCCCTGGTACCTGCGTAATCCGGTGGTCAAGAAGGCTTTCCTTCAGGCCATGGATTGCTACTTCTCGGATAATATAGGAACAGTTACATCGCAACAAACTCTCTGGGAGGCTTTCAAAACGGTACTTAGGGGACAAGCACTCTCGCTTACAGCAGGAGTCCGGAAAGAAAAGGTAAAAGACCTGGTTCAAGTGGAAACAGATATCCTCTGGCTGGAGGAAGGGAGCGACGGGGAGGCTCTAGGTGATAAACTGCATGAGCTCAGGCTCAAGAGGGAGGAATACAAGTCCATTGCCACTCACATGGCCAAAACATTGGGCAGGGAAAAAGAGGGCAGGATCTACGACTTGGGTGACAAGGCCGGCAAGCTCCTCGCCTGGCTTGTTAGGAGGGAACTGTCGAGTCGCCTTGTTCCAGAACTCACAGATGCACAGGGGGGGTAATAACAGATCCGCAGGCAATTGTCAATGAGTTTGCCGAACATTACCACCAAGTATACCGCACAAGCTCTATCTTGTCAGAGGAGGACTCGGGGGCACTGCTTGCGGATATACGACTTCCTGCTCTGTCATCTGATGAACGGAAGTCCTTAGATAGTGCTCTCACAAATGACGAGGTTGCGCAGGTGATAAGAAACCTCCAGTCCGGTAAGGCGCTAGGCCCAAATTGCCTGCCAATAGAATTGTACAAGTTAAAGCCTGATTCCATCGCCCCACATCTACGGGCAATGTTTGAGGAGAGCAAAGAGAAGGGAATGCTTCCCTATGACCAGCGGGTAGCTACCTTAGTGACAATATATAAGGAAGGTAAGCCCAGGGATAAGTGCTCGTCGTACAGACCTATTTCCCTGTTGAATGCAGAGCCCAAAATCTTGGCCAAACTGTTGGCGAGTCGCTTGACCCAAGTTCTTAGTAAACTGGTGCATCCTGATCAATCGGGCTTTATGCCAGATGTGGTGGGTGCTCCTTTTCATACAATGGGGCCATCGGCTGGAATGCCCTTCCACTTCATTTGCGGAAAGAGCCTAATCTGCTCTCCTTCCGAAAGCTCTTAAAAACCTGGCTCTTTTAGATTTGCACTCATTCTCTGCTTTGCTTTCTGCACCTGTCCGTAGCACTGGGAGGCCTCCGGGTAGCCATCGCGCTTTATAAATGACATTTCATTCATTCATTCATTCATGCCTCATCGTAATACAGCACTGAATTTGCGGAGGCTACATGGCGTGTTGGGCAGAATCGAAACGATTCAGGAAATGGCAGTGGTAGTATCATTAGATGCCACTATGGCATTTGACACCATCAAATGGTCATATCTTTTCGCAGTCCTGACAAAGCTAGGTTTCGGACCCAAATTTATTGGCTGGGTAAGGCTGCTGTATGACGAGCCCATGGCACAGGTAGTGGTCAACAACAAGAAGTCGGAGGTGTTTGCGCTGGGTCGTGGGACACGGCAGGGCTGTCCACTGTCACCACTGTTATTTGCACTCTCCCTTGAGCCATTAGCGGCATGGATTCGTAAAGATCCGATAATCCGTGGCCTCAAGTGGGCGGACACATGGGAAGACCGCATCTCCCTATATGCGGATGACATTCTCTTATATCTTGCCTCCCCCAAGGCCTTGCTTCATAGAGTCATCAACATATTTACGAATTTCGGGAAGTATTCCGGTTATAGGATTAACTGGACCAAGTCCGTAATATATGTCCTCAGGGGTGAGCCCCCATCCCCATCCAAGAACTGCCCAATCCAGGTGGCCAGGGACGGCTTCCAGTATCTGGGTATCTTCATATCAGCAGACCCAAAGATGCAATACGACCGTAATTTGCTTCCCCCCCCTCCAGAGATTGAGACGAGATGTGGCGCACTGGAGGGCACTCCCTTTGTCTCTGCTGGGAAGAGCAACGATTATTAAAATGATGGCTTTGCCCCGTTTCCTATATGCCCTGCAGAACCACCCCGATCTAGTCCCAGCACGATATTTTAAAGAAATTGAAGGCCTCCAAAGAGAGCTACTCTGGGAGGGCAGGCCACATATAGCCTTACAAAAGCTAGTACTGTCATGGTATGACGGTGGGATAGCTCTCCCAGACATCAAAAAATATTATTGGGCTGCTCAACTGGCCGCAATCAATCACAGTACATATCGGTGCTGGGATGATCCAGGGTATAGGATGGACAAATGGCTGCTCCCAGGAGGCAATTTCAACAGGGCCATATATTCCAAAACTAAAAAGTTTCCACTCACTGGGCCAACCAGGCACTCAGTACAAGTCTGGAAGGCAGCGAACCGAAGTCTGGGGTGGGACCAGAAGCTCAAGCGGGCCACTCCTTTGTGGGACACTGAGCAGTTAGGAACCCTGCGGGCATCGAAGGGGTTTGACAAATGGGATCTGATCGGGATCTCAAAGATCGAAGATCTGTGGCAGAAGGGGGAGATGGTGTCATTTGCCGCCCTGAAAAAAGAATACGAATTAGCTGACAAAGAATATTTCCGGTATTTACAGGTGCGACATGCACTAATGTCGAATTTGCCCAAGGGGGATTCTCCCCCAGAATCATCGCCGCTGGAAAACAGGTTGCTAGATGGTTACATGCCCACAAAAGCGATCTCCCTCACCTACAAGAAATTAATAAATAACACTTCCGATCCTCTTGTTTTGATAAGGGGGCGGTGGGAGAGAGATGGATTAGAACTCGACGACGAAGAGTGGCAGGAGGCAGTAGCATCCCCGAGAGAAGTCACGATTTCCTCCAGGCTCCGCCTGGTTCAGCTGAAGATCTTACATAGAGTCTGTGTGTCAGGGTCCAGACTCGTTAGCATGGGGAGAGTGACTGATGGGTTGTGCAGGAGGCAATGTGGGCAGGAAGGTACATTCATGCATATAATATGGGATTGTGCAGGTATTCAGACTTACTGGAAGGGGATACATGAGTGTATGAATTAAGTGCTCAAAGTAAGACTCAGACCTGAAGCCAAACAATGTCTATTGAATGTCTGGGAACCTACCGATTTAAACAGCAAAGGGAAAATTTGGGTCACATTGGGCCTGATGGTGGCTAAGAGAAACATAGCCCAGCTGTGGGGCCCTGGAGTGTTGCCCACATTGGCTACCTGGAAGGCAGACATGGATTGGTGCATGCTTAGAGAAAAGACAGTGTATGTTGCACGGGGGTGTCCCAAAAAGTGGTCCGCAATTTGGGACAAATGGAATGTACACAGAGGGAACATTTGTATTCCACCTATTGTCCTTACTCCTGAAGAACCTCTAACGCCTTGAGTCCCTACTTTACCTGTAATACCGCTGTGGTTCATCGATAAAATGATGTCAGTGTAACAGAATGCTGTGCTATTCCTCCTTTTGTATTCAAAAATATCATTTTTCTCTGTTTAATAAAAAGATTAATACAAAAATATTGTTTTTAATATTCTGCATTTTGATCACAGAATTTCCTGTAAGTTTCATGTTGCTCCATTCATTGTTTTGGCCTGCCTGTAGTCATCACGTATTGTTACAATATATCCCAGAGACTTGTGCATATTAGTCTGGCTTTGAATTTGTAATAAATCCATTCTTAATCCCATCTTCCGACCCAGAGTTTTACTGTGTGGGTAGCTTTGGTTACACTGTAATTGTTAAATTGTAGTAGATCCTAACTCCTTTATTCCTCGGGCACCTAGGAAGATCCATTGCAGGGAGCAAGGAAAAGAGGCCCAAATACTATCTGCTATCAGTACAAACATGCATCAACCCAATCTTTATGTAGACATTCAGAAAACAGCATTCCTAGATGCTTGTATTCATATGCAACAATTTCAGAAGCAAGTCTTCATGATAGGCCACATTGCTTGAACCTCCCAGTGCACTATTTTAGCATGTCTGTAATAGCCAGTAACACACCATCACAGCATGCCTGTTATAATTCCAACAGAAATATACAAGCATTAATTCCAAGGTCAATATCTCAGCATTCTTGCTTTGCAGTATTTTGTTTTGTATGCACTGCATTATGAAGTCCTTTCTTGGTACAATAATGCGCAGATCAATTACTTGGATAGCCACCAAACCTCGGCGTATCATATTCCAAATGATCTTTGTCAGAAATTGAGTTATTAATTTGGAAGGGAAGTACCCCAACCAAGTTAACAAACACAGTTTGGTTAGGCAACAACATAGTCATTTGAGAATCTCTGCTCAACCCCTGTAAGCTGCAACACAAGAAGCAGGTATTTTCCAAAGAAGTCTCTGTTAAGTTTAATCAGTGTAAAGAAGTTTGAAGCCAAGCAAACACAATACAACACAACACAAATCTATAAGGAAAAACAAATCAATCAAAATCAGATAAGGGGCAAGGCTGCCAGCTGAAGCTGAGCAGAAATTCATGGGGCCAGTAATCTTTACCATACCATTCCCCAAAAGCAGTATTCAACATGGCAAAAAGTCCAGAGTAGAACAAACCTTTTTTTCTTGCCAGCCAAGGTCAAGCTATCACTGAGGAAGCCTCAGCATCTTGTCCCCTTTCTCTACAGTTTGGAAAATGACTAATCCCACTTTTCTCCAACTAGTTGAAAAGCTCCTTCTAGTCACATTTATAGCCATCAGGTCCTCAATGTTCAATCTGAAGCATCAGGTCTCACTCCAAGCAAGGCTCTTGAAGGTCCGGTCCTTACTACTCCTCTTGGAGCCAGGACTCCCTCAGTTTCTGTTTTCCCTGAGCAGGCAAACAGGAGGTCAACCACCTAAACCCTGGAGAAGAGTCCCTGTCCCTTGGTACCAGCAGGAGTCTGGAGTCCTTGGGCCTTGTTCACCCACTAGTCTAGCAGAGTCTTATTTTTACAAATAATTTTCCCCCAGGTCCAGGGGTGTTCTGAGGAGGTGGTGATGAGGTGCCATGCATATCCTGTACACTAGCCTGTGATTAGAGAATTCCCTAAACCCAATCCTATTTTCCTCCAAATTACCTTCCTCTTTTTGCAGCACTTTAAAACTTGGTTTAATGTAAATCTTCTCAGGAGCACTGAAACAAGATGGCTCCTGTCATCTTCTTCTGAAAGAAAGGAAATCAGGGCCTGATTTATATATTGGCGGTTGAGGGTACTCCGTCGCAATGGGGACGGAGTTCCCTCCCCACCAATATAGTGGTCTGGCAGCTGTATTTACAAGTGGGCGAACCTTAGGGTTAATCACGGTGGAGACCACTCTGACTTCCCCTTGATTAATCCCCACTGATGGCCCTGGGTGTCAGGGCCATCAGAGAAATGACTACATGTCCGCTCTGCCAATTTAAATGGGTGGACATGTAGTCATTTGCTACTGTTCCTTGCCATCAGGTTTTACAGTAAACACATTATAATGCTCAGCCCACCATGGGAGAAGCCTCCTATGGCAAGGGGAAAAACAACAGTTGATGGACAGAATGCAGAACAATGTCATACATTCACCCCAGTACAGAGATCCGGGCCTAAATCCATCGTTTTTTTGCTCACCATGCCATTCCAGTTTGAACCCAGCCATATGCAAATCAGTCTTGACCCTGTGCCTCATGGGAACAGTCCAGCCCCAACTGCCAAGCCAGGTCCTACCTGGACTAGAAACAAGCATCCTAGGACCGGTTTCGGGGTTTTACCCATCTTCAGCCAGGATAGCTTGATTCCAGTGGCATGGAGAGCACGGGACCCACGTCTGGGCATACCCGTCCCACTCGGGGTGACAAATGCAAAAACAACAGTTGATGGACAGAATGCAGAACAATGTCATACATTCACCCCAGTACAGAGATCTGGGCCTAAATCCATCGTTTTTGCTCACCATGCCATTCCAGTTTGAACCCAGCCATATGCAAATCAGTCTTGACCCTGTGCCTCATGGGAACAGTCCAGCCCGAACTGCCAAGCCAGGTCCTCCCTGGACTGGAAACAAGCATCCTAGGACCGGTTTCGGGGTTTCACCCCTCTTCAGCCAGGATAGCTTGATTCCAGTGGCATGGAGAACACGGGACCCACGTCTGGGCATACCACGTCCCACTCGGGGTGACAAATGCAAAAACAACAGTTGATGGACAGAATGCAGAACAATGTCATACATTCACCCCAGTACAGAGATCTGGGCCTAAATCCATCGTTTTTTGCTCACCATGCCATTCCAGTTTGAACCCAGCCATATGCAAATCAGTCTTGACCCTGTGCCTCATGGGAACAGTCCAGCCCGAACTGCCAAGCCAGGTCCTCCCTGGACTGGAAACAAGCATCCTAGGACCGGTTTGGGGTTTCACCCCTCTTCAGCCAGGATAGCTTGATTCCAGTGGCATGGAGAACACGGGACCCACGTCTGGGCATACTCGTCTCACTCGGGGTGACAAATGCAAAAACAACAGTTGATGGACAGAATGCAGAACAATGTCATACATTCACCCCAGTACAGAGATCTGGGCCTAAATCCATCGTTTTTGCTCACCATGCCATTCCAGTTTGAACCCAGCCATATGCAAATCAGTCTTGACCCTGTGCCTCATGGGAACAGTCCAGCCCGAACTGCCAAGCCAGGTCCTCCCTGGACTGGAAACAAGCATCCTAGGACCGGTTTCGGGGTTTCACCCCTCTTCAGCCAGGATAGCTTGATTCCAGTGGCATGGAGAACACGGGACCCACGTCTGGGCATACCCGTCCCACTCGGGGTAACAAATGCAAAAACAACAGTTGATGGACAGAATGCAGAACAATGTCATCACATTCACCCCAGTACAGAGATCCGGGCCTAAATCCATCGTTTTTTTGCTCACCATGCCATTCCAGTTTGAAACCAGCCATATGCAAATCAGTCTTGACCCTGTGCCTCATGGGAACAGTCCAGCCCGAACTGCCAAGCCAGGTCCTCCCTGGACTGGAAACAAGCATCCTAGGACCGGTTTCGGGGTTTCACCCCTCTTCAGCCAGGATAGCTTGATTCCAGTGGCATGGAAACCATGAGGCACAGGGTCAGACTGATTTGCATATGGCCATGTCTGAACTGGGGTGGCGGAGTGAGCTAAAGAATGATGATGGATTAAACCCAGATCAGTTGACTGGGGGTGAGTGCTTGCAATGTTCAACACTCCGTCCATCATCCCCTTTGGTTTTGCTATGTTCGCCCTAAGTTGGCAGGGTATGCCCAGACGTGGGTCCCTTGCTCACTTTGCCACTGGATTCAAGATAGCCTGGCTGATGACGGCTGTAAGCCAGAAGCCGGTCCCAGGATGCTTGTTTCCGGTCCAGGGAAGACATGGCTTGGCAGTTCGGGCTGGACTGTTCCCATGAGGCACAGGGTCAGACTGATTTGCATATGGCCATGTCTGAACTGGGGTGGCGGAGTGAGCTAAAGAATGATGATGGATTAAACCCAGATCAGTTGACTGGGGGTGAGTGCTTGCAATGTTCAACACTCCGTCCATCATCCCCTTTGGTTTTGCTATGTTTGCCCTAAGTTGGCAGGGTATGCCCAGACGTGGGTCCCTTGCTCACTTTGCCACTGGATTCAAGATAGCCTGGCTGATGACGGCTGTAAGCCAGAAACCGGTCCCAGGATGCTTGTTTCCGGTCCAGGGAAGACATGGCTTGGCAGTTCGGGCTGGACTGTTCCCATGAGGCACAGGGTCAGACTGATTTGCATATGGCCATGTCTGAACTGGGGTGGCGGAGTGAGCTAAAGAATGATGATGGATTAAACCCAGATCAGTTGACTGGGGGTGAGTGCTTGCAATGTTCAACACTCCGTCCATCATCCCCTTTGGTTTTGCTATGTTTGCCCTAAGTTGGCAGGGTATGCCCAGGCGTGGGTCCCTTGCTCACTTTGCCACTGGATTCAAGATAGCCTGGCTGATGACGGCTGTAAGCCAGAAACCGGTCCCAGGATGCTTGTTTCCGGTCCAGGGAAGACATGGCTTGGCAGTTCGGGCTGGACTGTTCCCATGAGGCACAGGGTCAGACTGATTTGCATATGGCCATGTCTGAACTGGGGTGGCGGAGTGAGCTAAAGAATGATGATGGATTAAACCCAGATCAGTTGACTGGGGGTGAGTGCTTGCAATGTTCAACACTCCGTCCATCATCCCCTTTGGTTTTGCTATGTTCGCCCTAAGTTGGCAGGGTATGCCCAGACGTGGGTCCCTTGCTCACTTTGCCACTGGATTCAAGATAGCCTGGCTGATGACGGCTGTAAGCCAGAAACCGGTCCCAGGATGCTTGTTTCCGGTCCAGGGAAGACATGGCTTGGCAGTTCGGGCTGGACTGTTCCCATGAGGCACAGGGTCAGACTGATTTGCATATGGCCATGTCTGAACTGGGGTGGCGGAGTGAGCTAAAGAATGATGATGGATTAAACCCAGATCAGTTGACTGGGGGTGAGTGCTTGCAATGTTCAACACTCCGTCCATCATCCCCTTTGGTTTTGCTATGTTCGCCCTAAGTTGGCAGGGTATGCCCAGACGTGGGTCCCTTGCTCACTTTGCCACTGGATTCAAGATAGCCTGGCTGATGACGGCTGTAAGCCAGAAACCGGTCCCAGGATGCTTGTTTCCGGTCCAGGGAAGACATGGCTTGGCAGTTCGGGCTGGACTGTTCCCATGAGGCACAGGGTCAGACTGATTTGCATATGGCCATGTCTGAACTGGGGTGGCGGAGTGAGCTAAAGAATGATGATGGATTAAACCCAGATCAGTTGACTGGGGGTGAGTGCTTGCAATGTTCAACACTCCGTCCATCATCCCCTTTGGTTTTGCTATGTTCGCCCTAAGTTGGCAGGGTATGCCCAGACGTGGGTCCCTTGCTCACTTTGCCACTGGATTCAAGATAGCCTGGCTGATGACGGCTGTAAGCCAGAAACCGGTCCCAGGATGCTTGTTTCCGGTCCAGGGAAGACATGGCTTGGCAGTTCGGGCTGGACTGTTCCCATGAGGCACAGGGTCAGACTGATTTGCATATGGCCATGTCTGAACTGGGGTGGCGGAGTGAGCTAAAGAATGATGATGGATTAAACCCAGATCAGTTGACTGGGGGTGAGTGCTTGCAATGTTCAACACTCCGTCCATCATCCCCTTTGGTTTTGCTATGTTTGCCCTAAGTTGGCAGGGTATGCCCAGACGTGGGTCCCTTGCTCACTTTGCCACTGGATTCAAGATAGCCTGGCTGATGACGGCTGTAAGCCAGAAACCGGTCCCAGGATGCTTGTTTCCGGTCCAGGGAAGACATGGCTTGGCAGTTCGGGCTGGACTGTTCCCATGAGGCACAGGGTCAGACTGATTTGCATATGGCCATGTCTGAACTGGGGTGGCGGAGTGAGCTAAAGAATGATGATGGATTAAACCCAGATCAGTTGACTGGGGGTGAGTGCTTGCAATGTTCAACACTCCGTCCATCATCCCCTTTGGTTTTGCTATGTTCGCCCTAAGTTGGCAGGGTATGCCCAGACGTGGGTCCCTTGCTCACTTTGCCACTGGATTCAAGATAGCCTGGCTGATGACGGCTGTAAGCCAGAAACCGGTCCCAGGATGCTTGTTTCCGGTCCAGGGAAGACATGGCTTGGCAGTTCGGGCTGGACTGTTCCCATGAGGCACAGGGTCAGACTGATTTGCATATGGCCATGTCTGAACTGGGGTGGCGAGTGAGCTAAAGAATGATGATGGATTAAACCCAGATCAGTTGACTGGGGGTGAGTGCTTGCAATGTTCAACACTCCGTCCATCATCCCCTTTGGTTTTGCTATGTTCGCCCTAAGTTGGCAGGGTATGCCCAGACGTGGGTCCCTTGCTCACTTTGCCACTGGATTCAAGATAGCCTGGCTGATGACGGCTGTAAGCCAGAAACCGGTCCCAGGATGCTTGTTTCCGGTCCAGGGAAGACATGGCTTGGCAGTTCGGGCTGGACTGTTCCCATGAGGCACAGGGTCAGACTGATTTGCATATGGCCATGTCTGAACTGGGGTGGCGGAGTGAGCTAAAGAATGATGATGGATTAAACCCAGATCAGTTGACTGGGGGTGAGTGCTTGCAATGTTCAACACTCCGTCCATCATCCCCTTTGGTTTTGCTATGTTCGCCCTAAGTTGGCAGGGTATGCCCAGACGTGGGTCCCTTGCTCACTTTGCCACTGGATTCAAGATAGCCTGGCTGATGACGGCTGTAAGCCAGAAACCGGTCCCAGGATGCTTGTTTCCGGTCCAGGGAAGACATGGCTTGGCAGTTCGGGCTGGACTGTTCCCATGAGGCACAGGGTCAGACTGATTTGCATATGGCCATGTCTGAACTGGGGTGGCGGAGTGAGCTAAAGAATGATGATGGATTAAACCCAGATCAGTTGACTGGGGGTGAGTGCTTGCAATGTTCAACACTCCGTCCATCATCCCCTTTGGTTTTGCTATGTTCGCCCTAAGTTGGCAGGGTATGCCCAGACGTGGGTCCCTTGCTCACTTTGCCACTGGATTCAAGATAGCCTGGCTGATGACGGCTGTAAGCCAGAAACCGGTCCCAGGATGCTTGTTTCCGGTCCAGGAAGACATGGCTTGGCAGTTCGGGCTGGACTGTTCCCATGAGGCACAGGGTCAGACTGATTTGCATATGGCCATGTCTGAACTGGGGTGGCGGAGTGAGCTAAAGAATGATGATGGATTAAACCCAGATCAGTTGACTGGGGGTGAGTGCTTGCAATGTTCAACACTCCGTCCATCATCCCCTTTGGTTTTGCTATGTTTGCCCTAAGTTGGCAGGGTATGCCCAGACGTGGGTCCCTTGCTCACTTTGCCACTGGATTCAAGATAGCCTGGCTGATGACGGCTGTAAGCCAGAAACCGGTCCCAGGATGCTTGTTTCCGGTCCAGGGAAGACATGGCTTGGCAGTTCGGGCTGGACTGTTCCCATGAGGCACAGGGTCAGACTGATTTGCATATGGCCATGTCTGAACTGGGGTGGCGAGTGAGCTAAAGAATGATGATGGATTAAACCCAGATCAGTTGACTGGGGGTGAGTGCTTGCAATGTTCAACACTCCGTCCATCATCCCCTTTGGTTTGCTATGTTTGCCCTAAGTTGGCAGGGTATGCCCAGACGTGGGTCCCTTGCTCACTTTGCCACTGGATTCAAGATAGCCTGGCTGATGACGGCTGTAAGCCAGAAACCGGTCCCAGGATGCTTGTTTCCGGTCCAGGGAAGACATGGCTTGGCAGTTCGGGCTGGACTGTTCCCATGAGGCACAGGGTCAGACTGATTTGCATATGGCCATGTCTGAACTGGGGTGGCGGAGTGAGCTAAAGAATGATGATGGATTAAACCCAGATCAGTTGACTGGGGGTGAGTGCTTGCAATGTTCAACACTCCGTCCATCATCCCCTTTGGTTTTGCTATGTTTGCCCTAAGTTGGCAGGGTATGCCCAGACGTGGGTCCCTTGCTCACTTTGCCACTGGATTCAAGATAGCCTGGCTGATGACGGCTGTAAGCCAGAAACCGGTCCCAGGATGCTTGTTTCCGGTCCAGGGAAGACATGGCTTGGCAGTTCGGGCTGGACTGTTCCCATGAGGCACAGGGTCAGACTGATTTGCATATGGCCATGTCTGAACTGGGGTGGCGGAGTGAGCTAAAGAATGATGATGGATTAAACCCAGATCAGTTGACTGGGGGTGAGTGCTTGCAATGTTCAACACTCCGTCCATCATCCCCTTTGGTTTTGCTATGTTTGCCCTAAGTTGGCAGGGTATGCCCAGACGTGGGTCCCTTGCTCACTTTGCCACTGGATTCAAGATAGCCTGGCTGATGACGGCTGTAAGCCAGAAACCGGTCCCAGGATGCTTGTTTCCGGTCCAGGGAAGACATGGCTTGGCAGTTCGGGCTGGACTGTTCCCATGAGGCACAGGGTCAGACTGATTTGCATATGGCCATGTCTGAACTGGGGTGGCGAGTGAGCTAAAGAATGATGATGGATTAAACCCAGATCAGTTGACTGGGGGTGAGTGCTTGCAATGTTCAACACTCCGTCCATCATCCCCTTTGGTTTTGCTATGTTTGCCCTAAGTTGGCAGGGTATGCCCAGACGTGGGTCCCTTGCTCACTTTGCCACTGGATTCAAGATAGCCTGGCTGATGACGGCTGTAAGCCAGAAACCGGTCCCAGGATGCTTGTTTCCGGTCCAGGGAAGACATGGCTTGGCAGTTCGGGCTGGACTGTTCCCATGAGGCACAGGGTCAGACTGATTTGCATATGGCCATGTCTGAACTGGGGTGGCGGAGTGAGCTAAGAATGATGATGGATTAAACCCAGATCAGTTGACTGGGGGTGAGTGCTTGCAATGTTCAACACTCCGTCCATCATCCCCTTTGGTTTTGCTATGTTTGCCCTAAGTTGGCAGGGTATGCCCAGACGTGGGTCCCTTGCTCACTTTGCCACTGGATTCAAGATAGCCTGGCTGATGACGGCTGTAAGCCAGAAACCGGTCCCAGGATGCTTGTTTCCGGTCCAGGGAAGACATGGCTTGGCAGTTCGGGCTGGACTGTTCCCATGAGGCACAGGGTCAGACTGATTTGCATATGGCCATGTCTGAACTGGGGTGGCGGAGTGAGCTAAAGAATGATGATGGATTAAACCCAGATCAGTTGACTGGGGGTGAGTGCTTGCAATGTTCAACACTCCGTCCAATCATCCCCTTTGGTTTTGCTATGTTTGCCCTAAGTTGGCAGGGTATGCCCAGACGTGGGTCCCTTGCTCACTTTGCCACTGGATTCAAGATAGCCTGGCTGATGACGGCTGTAAGCCAGAAACCGGTCCCAGGATGCTTGTTTCCGGTCCAGGGAAGACATGGCTTGGCAGTTCGGGCTGGACTGTTCCCATGAGGCACAGGGTCAGACTGATTTGCATATGGCCATGTCTGAACTGGGGTGGCGGAGTGAGCTAAAGAATGATGATGGATTAAACCCAGATCAGTTGACTGGGGGTGAGTGCTTGCAATGTTCAACACTCCGTCCATCATCCCCTTTGGTTTTGCTATGTTTGCCCTAAGTTGGCAGGGTATGCCCAGACGTGGGTCCCTTGCTCACTTTGCCACTGGATTCAAGATAGCCTGGCTGATGACGGCTGTAAGCCAGAAACCGGTCCCAGGATGCTTGTTTCCGGTCCAGGGAAGACATGGCTTGGCAGTTCGGGCTGGACTGTTCCCATGAGGCACAGGGTCAGACTGATTTGCATATGGCCATGTCTGAACTGGGGTGGCGGAGTGAGCTAAAGAATGATGATGGATTAAACCCAGATCAGTTGACTGGGGGTGAGTGCTTGCAATGTTCAACACTCCGTCCATCATCCCCTTTGGTTTTGCTATGTTTGCCCTAAGTTGGCAGGGTATGCCCAGACGTGGGTCCCTTGCTCACTTTGCCACTGGATTCAAGATAGCCTGGCTGATGACGGCTGTAAGCCAGAAACCGGTCCCAGGATGCTTGTTTCCGGTCCAGGGAAGACATGGCTTGGCAGTTCGGGCTGGACTGTTCCCATGAGGCACAGGGTCAGACTGATTTGCATATGGCCATGTCTGAACTGGGGTGGCGGAGTGAGCTAAAGAATGATGATGGATTAAACCCAGATCAGTTGACTGGGGGTGAGTGCTTGCAATGTTCAACACTCCGTCCATCATCCCCTTTGGTCTTTGCTATGTTTGCCCTAAGTTGGCAGGGTATGCCCAGACGTGGGTCCCTTGCTCACTTTGCCACTGGATTCAAGATAGCCTGGCTGATGACGGCTGTAAGCCAGAAACCGGTCCCAGGATGCTTGTTTCCGGTCCAGGAAGACATGGCTTGGCAGTTCGGGCTGGACTGTTCCCATGAGGCACAGGATCAGACTGATTTGCATATGGCCATGTCTGAACTGGGGTGGCGGAGTGAGCTAAAGAATGATGATGGATTAAACCCAGATCAGTTGACTGGGGGTGAGTGCTTGCAATGTTCAACACTCCGTCCATCATCCCCTTTTGTTTTCCTATGGCAAGGGGAGCATTACTCCTTTTCTTTGTCAACAAAAAAATTCTGTTGGGGGATTTTCTTTATCAAAAGCAGAAAAAAATACTGTTGCTACAGAGCTGCGCCATTCTGACGCAGCTTTGTAGCAAATAGCAAAATGCATTGACAGGAACCACCACAACGGTGGTTCCTGCCAATGTCTTTATAAATGACCACCAGGTAGGCAGTCATTTATAAATCTGGCAGGCGGAGTAAAGTCAGGGCAATAAAGAATACTCCGTCCACCTAGCAACTCTCCTATGAGCAGTTGGTGTCCTCCTCACTTACACAGCCAGAACAGTGTTTTCTCCTGTTAGAGTTGGATCTGGAAAGTCTGGAAGGGCCCTGTGAGGGAATGGTAGCAGTTTCTTCTAGATTCATTTGTCATTTTCAAGTGAAGGGACAAGCAATTGCAACTGCATTTTGTTCTGCCAACTGTTCATATCCCCTTCTCAGAAGCCTAATGCCTCCTAGGTGACCATATATTGAGGACAATATCCCTGCCTTCCCGACTCAAATGCAAAGCCATTTGTCCTCAGGGATCAGGGTTATTAGCAACCATCCCAGGATGCATTGCTATTTTTGAGTAGGGATAAGAAGCAAATTAAATCAATTTTAAACTGGTTAAAATTCAGGAACCAAAAATTACACTTTTTTAAATGTACTTTTCCCTAAAGTTACCAAAGATCTTAATTTGATTTTTAATACTAAGTGAAAAATAGGTTTTACTCATCAGACTAACATTTTCCCAGGTTGTGATATGAAATAATGCTTTGGTTCACAGCTAGGCCTGTGCATGAAACATGCAGCTTTACCTACATAGGTAGAGCTGCCTTTAGAGAATTGTTCACTGTGCAGGCATACAATTCCCAATGTGTATCATGCCACATCTTTACATGTTAATGTCCCAGCCCTGTCGGCGTACAAGGCATAGTTGAGGAGTGGTTGAGCAGTGGTTTATCTCATATATAAAAATAGGTTTTCCCACAAGTCAAAGAGAACTTTCCTTGGCATATGTCACTCAGGTGCTTTAAACTCCAGCCCAACTAAAGCACACTAGTGCTCTCTGAAGCCTCATATTTGTTTCTATTTATAAATGTGATGTAAATATTCACAGCAGCTAACATACAATATTAAACTTGCATACAACTAGTGCAATTTCCATGCCAAAATACAATGGACTTAATGGATGATTTACTAAACCAACTGTGTGAAACCAAATTTACAGTAAATCACTGGCATCACTGTATTGAGTAACTGATAATACTGTGGCATTAAACAGTGGTGCCACAGTTCGCAGAGACCTAATACCTTCAAAAAGAGTGTCCATAAAAAGGTAAAGAGCCTGGATGACCACTCAGAAAAGATAAATTTCCTACAATCTACAATACAATAGCCAAACTACCTACAATGTTAGTGCAATACCCAGCACTCAATTTTTGACGACAGCATACTTCCCAGTAGTAACAGTGCTAGCCCCCTTCATTATGAACGAGAGGCCTCCTTAATGATCAACTTGTTTTATCAAGATTATGTTATGTGTATCGCACTATCACCCGCCAGTGTAACCTAGTGCTAAGCAGGTGTGCAGGGCCGGATTGGTAATGCGGGCACTCGGGAAATGGCCGAAGGGCCGGTAGCCGAGTTCTAGCTGGGAGCTGCTTTTTTGGGCAGCCTGGGGGCTGTCTGTGCTGTTAGGATGCCGTCAGTGGCCCAGTGGGTGCCTGAGTGGCCTTTCTAGAGGCAGATGGGCGGAGGTATCACTCCCTTTCTCTCCCTGGGCCGGCCCATTAATATATGCTGATTGAGAGGGGGCAGGGGGCCTGAGCAGAAGTGGTCTCACTTGCATTCATATGTGGCTCAGCAGTGTGAACTAATCTGTGCATTTTTTAAAAATCTAAGTGAAGTTAATAAACCATGCCCCCCACCCCCTTTCTTTTCATACAACTTCGCTGAAGCAGTGTTTTGCAGAAATTCAATAGGCAAATGTGGGCCACTTTTTTGGTGTGCCCGGGCCGATTTTTAATCCCAATCCAACCCTGCAGGTGTGTGTGTGCCTAGCCCTACCAATGTTGGTTGGTTGGTTGGTTAATAGTGTGTCCCTGAGTCACACAAGATGCATCCGGACTGCCTGTGACATGGATGCAGCATTTGGAAAGGGTCCACAATTCATTTGACAAACTACTCACACAAATGCTATTGAAGTGGTGCCTAGAGCGTGATTTCATGGGTTATTCTCTTTGGTGTGTCAACCCACTTCAGACTGCTTTGTGATTAACTCTCTGGCTGTGTCGTGTGATATCCTGTGCAGTTCCTACTAAATAATGTACTAACTGAACATCTACTGCCACATATGGGCACTAGGTGACACTCTACGATGAACGGATTATTGAGTGCATAGGATCGCTCAATGCGTTGTGCATATTTGTTTTGTTTGAACGAACTTTTGTTGACTTAGCAGGAGCTTAACCGCACCTCTGTCTGTGCCCTGCAGTTAGGCCAAACTGAGGGACGAAATTCTTGTAAGATCTTAAATTTCTTCCATATGCCCTTTTTGCTGGTTAAACAATCCGGACAGTGTTCTTATCAATGGCAGGCTACCAGCACCTTGTGCACCGCCGTAGTCATAATTCCCACTCTGTAAATTCACCTCGCTCCACAAAGCAGATATAAAATATTCACTTTCCACATTTGTAGCAATAACGGTCTGCAGAGAAATGGAAACTCGCTCGTAAGAGAATACATTCTTTGTAAATTCAATAAAGGTTAACTTAGTGCACTGGAGGCGCTCTAAGCCTGAATGACCTTCAATGACTGTATGTATAGATTATCAAACCTCATGGCCGAATTAACGGAGCGTGAACGGTGTCCGATTCTTCTCCGGGTAAATAGTGCAGATAATCATAATTATTACTGTGCCCCAAGGTCAAAGACACCGTTCATCACTTTTCCAGCTTCGTGAAGAATCTTTCTACCTAATAAATGAAACATCACTCATGTCAATGAGTTATAAAGGAATTAAATAAGGCAAGTTCTGAAAGGTGCTTTTGACAGCATATTATCGGATATGCCTGTCCCTTCAATCATGTCTTTGCCAATTGCTTACCAAGTCTAAAACTCAGCAGTGTAACAAAAAAAATTGTTTTCTTTCTTCACTTTTATTTTCTTTACAATGAGGTGCAAGAATGGTATTCAGCGCTGTTCTAACCATAACAAAGCAGCTAGGTATTTTATATTGCCTTCCTTGAAAAATGTTTGGTACCTGAGAACAATTAAATCCTTTTTATATTTTACTTTAATATAGATTAAGAATGTATTTCCAGATATAATTAGTATATTGTTACTAGTCAGAGATTACTTTCATCATGTGTGATGCATAAGAACGTATAAAGAGCTATTAATCATCCATTAGTTAAAGGATATGCATGTTAATAAAGAAAGTTGCGCCAAACGATGATGTTCTAGTACATGGGTACTAACATCTACACAGGGTCAATAAGTTTGGTCTGTGATGTGACCAAGGGGAGGGCGGAACTGATGCCTGCAGTAGCGGGTTGGGGGGGGGGAGGTGTTTCCCTGTAAGGTGGGTGTAGGGGAGATGAAGCATATACATCTAGTGGCTGAATTGCACAATGAGAGACCAGAAAACCTGAGATTGATCCCGGCTTCCCAATTGTTTAATTTCACTTTCCCTCCTTTTTCTTCATTATCATATATAAGAGGACCTCTTAATACATGACTTATTGATGTGTGCTGTACACATTTTTTCCTGTGTTTGATTTAATAAAGTATAATGTTGTTCATGTAAAGGAATATCTCAGGCCGCCCAAAGAGTGCACATAACAGCTGACTTGCTGCTTATTTCACCACTGCCATTGTTGTCAGATGGTGGGGGTGTTGTTGTCTTTAATGTTTCTAAATTCCTGTTTGAAAACTTTCACTCCAAAAAAAATAATTATTCTCAATGCACTGATATAATCTGATGTACTAAAGTGACACGGTTCTGCATGTTATTGAAATACAATTTTGGGGAGACTTTATCATATTTTTACACTTTTGCGGCAAGATGTCTTAAAGGTGTTCCTAGAGTTAAGCGGTGCCGGACTCCATAGTTACTTTGGGGCATATTATCAACAAACCGCGATAATTATCGCGAAGCGAGATTAGCGACATTTATTTTATCGCCGTCGCTAACCGGAGTTCATCGCCGTGGTATCGACGTATTAACAACGCGCCGCAACCCAGCGATAGCAACCAATCCCGGCGCAAATGGATGGCGATACATCCTGTGCGCCGGCGATAAAAACGCACGCTAATGACAGAAAAGTGGCGATAGGCCAAATAGCGCCGAAATCGGCCGCTAAATTGGCAGCAGGCCTGCAGGTCACATCAATCAAGCACCAAAATTCCCCATAAAAGGCCAACAAGCAGGGGAAACAAAAAAACACACAAAATGGAGAATACACCAGAAGCCAGGATAGACATGGAGGAAGCCGGGACTAGTGCTGAGGCCACCAACAACCCCCAGCTAGCCAGGAGGAGCAGACAGAGACCCAGGAGAAGGCCAAGAGGAAGAGGAACCCCAGATTCAGTCACCAGGAAAATCAGGTCCTGTGTAGCCTGGTGGCTGAACATCAGCAGGAGTTATTCATCAAACGCTCAGTGCCATTGTCCAGAAAAAAAGAACTATGGGAAGACATCACGGACAAGGTGAATGCTGTTGGAGAGAGGAAGAGGAGGACAGTGGATGAGGTCAGGAAGCGCTGGAATGACAGCAAGAAGAATACAAAGGAAAAAATAGCAGCCAATCGGAAGGCAGCAAGTGCAACCGGAGGTGGGAGTCCAGCGCCCCAGCTGGAGCTGGATGACACGGAGGAAATGGTGGCCCAAGTCATCACCGATGAAACGGTGGTCGGAGTGCCGGGTCAGGACACTGCTGAATGTGAGCAGACACAACCACAGGGTGAGTACCAACCATGGAGTGGGTGGATGGGGGTTGATGGGCACAATGGCACCCATGCACAATGAATTGCATTGCAGACCCACAATCACTGTGTAGCAGGTCCCAGATAGCCCTGTGCATGGTTGCATGGACACAGATCACATGACTCAAGCCAAAACCTTGCAAGACACATATTCACATGTACCCAGATTTCGAAATGTGCACCGTAAAGTCGGACAAACACAGTCCAGGTACAACATCAGATTACTAAATAAGGGCAACATCAAATAGCAAAATGCAACATCACCTAGAGATGTGGAGGGCCTGCAAAATGCACACCTTGCATCATCAGAACCCATATCCAATTCAGCAGCACAAGGCTGCACCTCCCAGACACCCAAATGAGCATGCCGTGTGAATGTGACAGATCACGTGCACCAGTGAGCATGCCGACAACAAGCTCTATACACCTGCAACTTGGCGCATGTGTTTGGCTTGTGTGCAAGGTTGTGTATGGCCATCAAAGTCACCCTGGATGGCCATGCACAACCTTGCACACAAGTCAGACACATGCGCAATGTTACAGGTGTGCTGAGCTTGTTGTCGGCATGCACACTGGTGCACGTGATCTGTCACATTCACACAGCATGCTCATTTGGGCGTCTGGGAGATGCAGCCTTGTGCTGATTAATAGGATATGCGTGGTGTTTGTCTACTCCGTCAAGCACTTGGGTCAAGTAAGGAGTCAAGCGGTCACATTCCCAAAGCAGATGGACAAGTGCACCCACCTTCCCACACCCTCTCCAACAGTCCGGGTTGTGTGCCATATCTATTTGGTGCAGGCGTTTGGGGGTGTAGTACCAGTAGCACGCTAGCTTGGTGTATGTTTCAGTGAGGCCTGTGTGAGTTGCGGTATGTCGCACCCTGTGACAGACCCCTTCCCATTAGGTGTTGGTGAGATCACGGCCCAAGTCCCCCTCCCACCGAGCACTACCAGCATGGAAAAAGTGGGTGTAGCGTGACAGGAGCATACTGTACAAGTCCGTGATCAACTCCTTATCCGAGGAGCGAGTGATCAACCACCGCTCGTACTGCGTGAGGAGTCTGTGGGCCTGCGCCTGGTTGTTGGGATGGGAGGCCCAATGGCGGAGCTGCAGGTAATGCAATTGTTCAGTTTCGGGGGGTCATAATCCGCATGCAGTTGCTCAAAAGGGATAACCCCTTCCGTGTCGTAAAGTGTGCCCAATGCACGGCAGCCTGTGCATCTCCAGATAGGGAATGATGTGTCTGCGAGCCCAGGTCAGAAATCGGGATTGCCAAAGAGGGGAGTGAGTGGGGAGGGGAATGTCGTGAGCTTGTGTCGACTGTGCGTTAGATCCCAGGCCACCACAGTGGTGTGCGCAATTTGGGATGCATAGAGGTTGGGAGGGCGTTGTGACTTCCAAAGAAAGTGGAACTTCATTAAGTAGGTACCAGTGAACGCGTGGTCCTGGAAGAGCCAGTGTGTTCATGACTCCGCCCGGCTCCATTCCACCAAATACTGCAATTGAACGGCTTTGAAGTAAAGCACCAAACCTGGGATCCCAAGGCCCCCTTCGCTGGGGGGAGGAAGCTAACAGACTACTTCATTCTCGGTTATTTGCCTTGCCAAATGAACTGGGATAGTTCTGATTGCACACGTTGGATCCAACCTGTAGGAGGCCGTAAGGGGAGTGTTTGGAATAGATAGAGAAGTATTGGGAGTATGAACATTATCACGGCTGCAATACGCCCCAGACATGAAATGGGATAACATTTCCAGTGTCTCAAGTCCGTGCGGATGTGGGAGTGCAGGATCCTGTAATTAGCTGCCATTGTGGCCTGTAGTGTAGGGGCCAGCTGAAGACCCAAGTACGGAACCGTGGTAGCCGACCACTGTATGGTGTGATGGGCTTGAAGTACCACCAGAAGTGGGGGTGGCAGAGAGAGGCTCAGAGCGATGGACTTTGCACCATTGACCTTAAACCCGGACGCTCCTCAGAAGAAGACTAACTCCTCCAGAAAAGTGGGCAACGACGTGGCAGGGTCCGCTAAGGTAACCAGGACATCGTCCGCATATAGGCAGATGGTGTGTGTGTCACTGCCCAAGCGTATGCCCATGATCTTCGGATGTTCACGAACTCTCTGAGCAAGGGGCTCCATATATGGAGCAAAGAGCAAGGGTGACACCGGGCACCCCTGCCCAGTGCCTCTGTGAATACGGAAGGGGCTCGATGCGTGTCCATTGACCCTAACTGTCGCAGAGGGGTCTTGATAGCAGTTGAGGATCCAAGTCCTCATTCGTTCCCCCTAGGCCAAAATGGGACATCACAGAGTCCAAGTAGGGCCAATGGACCCTGCCAAACGCCTCTTCCGCATCAACGGTAAGGAGCATGTACTCACCTGGGATGCGGGAGGCTCTCTCGATAAGATCAAGGACTCTCTTCGTGTTGTCGGCAGTTTGTCTCTGCGGTATGAACCCGGCTTGATCAGGGGTGATAATGCCGGGCTTGTAAGGGGCCAGGTGTGCTGCCAGTATACTGGTGTAGAGTCTCGGGTCTAGATTCAAAAGTAAGATGGGCCTGTACGCCTCACATTGCGACCTGTCTTTGCGCGGTTTGTGAATAACCACCAGAGCCGCCACTACCATCGAGGGAGGGATCGCCCCGCCCTTGCCAAAATAATTAAAGAGGCGGGTGAGGAGCGGGGTGATCGTGGGGCATAATTGCCTATAAAAGGCCATGGTGTACCCGTCCAGAGCCGGGGATCTGGGCAGTTTCAAGCGAGAGATAGGTGAGAACACCTCCTCTGGGCGGATCACTGTTCCTATATGTTCAGCATGAGCCTGGGAGACGCATGGAAGGGTTATCTGGTCCAGGTATGCCACCATTGCATCCCTCCCCAAGGACTGTGCATCGTAAAGTTGTGCGTAATAGTCCTGGAAGACCTCTGCGATGTCGGAGTCTACTGTACGTGTGCGGCCTGCTTGAACTTGAAATTCACTGACCCCTTCTCGCAACCTGGTATCCCTCAGCTTGTGCGCCAAGAGCTGGACGCATTTATTGGCCCCCACGTAGAAGTAGTGGCGCAACTGCAGAGCCGCATAATCTGCCCTATCGCGGTCTATAGCTGCCAGTTGTGGCCGGACTGCCTTTAATTGGCGCCATATCCTCGGGGCTCCTTTTCGGCGATGCATCACTTCCAGCTCCCCAATCCTCTGGGAGAGATCCTCCTGTTAGCGTTAGTGTTCTGCGTCATCCGCCGAGGATATACCAATGACGGACCCCAGCACCACTGCCATCAGGGCCTCCCATCTAGTGGAAAGGGACATATCGGAGTAGTCGTTATGTGATAGGTAGTTGACTAAAGTGTGTTGTAGCTGTGCCACGATGTCAGCACGGCGAAGAAGAGTGTCCCGAAAGTGCCACTGTCGGGCATGCCTCCGGACTGGAGGGAAGGTCAATGTCAGTACCACCGGAGCGTGATCCAATAGGGCAGTAACTAGAATGTCTGTGGAGGATGTGGTGTCTCTGAGGAGCTGGGTGCCCAAGAAATAATCTAACCTGCCATAAGTCTCATGGGCGCTGGAATAGTAGGAGTATTCCCTAGACAGTGGATGGTAATATCTCCATATGTCTGTCAGGCCGAGGTCAGTCAGTCTGTTGAGTCCTGCGTGGGAGAGGGCGCCCACCTGGCCATAACGCTGCTCTGAGCCATCCAGTTCGTCATCAAAGACCAAATGTAGGTCCCCCCATAGGGATACTGCGTTCTGAGGTAGCCGTGGCTCCGTACTAAGCTTAATGGAGAAATCTCTCCTGCCCTTCATTTGGAGCATAGACAGACCAAATAATGAGTGTGTTCCCCAAACTGGAGTTGGTAAGTCACTAATCAGTCTTTCAATTCCACTTCTTTCTGCTCAACCCTCCCCTTGAAAGCCATGGAGAGCAAGATAGCCACCCCCGCAGTTTTAGTAGGCCCGGAAGAGAAGAACTGAGTGGGGAAGGCGCGTGAGCGAAGTCTGTGGCAATCCTTGGGCAGAAGGTGCGTTTCTTGCAATAAGCACACCTCAGCTCCCGAATTCACTAAGTAGGCCAAGATCGTGCGTCGTTTGATAGGATTATTCAGGCCTCTCACATTAAGAGTGATGACTCAAAGACTATAGGGTGGCATCTACGGCTCAGTGTAGTATGCAGAGGTGAGCTAGCGCCGCTGGAGTGAGGCTACCATTCCCGGATATGAAAGCACCAGTGAGGCAGCAGATGTGCGCAGCCAGGACTGGGATGGAGGGCAGGAGGAAGACAGAAAAGAGAAGAAGGTGGAAAAATAGCCCCAGTAAGAAACAAAAACTAACCAAATCCTAAAATTATCAAAACACGAACAAAGGTCTGGAGGCACTCCATCTTCCACAGAAGATTGGTCAAACGTCATCATAGGGTTTTCATGGCCCTGAACTCACCCCGTCTCCACCCTCAGAACCACCCGAGGTAGAGAGCATAGAAGGTAGGAAAGAATAACAGGGCTAAAGGGCCCAGGACCATTCAGGAAGCTTGAGACCTGGTGAGGGCTTCTGGCAGTGTTTCTAGGGCCTCCCGCTGACCCTTTGCCATCTCATCAGGGTCTGGACGTTGGTGCCGGCCGAGGCGGCGCATGCGACTCTGCAGCCTCCAGCGCGGTTGTATCTCGTCAAAGCCCGGGTCCCTGGGGTCTCCTCTGTCGTCCTCCTCCAGAACGTCAATGCCCAAGAGCCGAATGGCCTCCGCCAGGGAACGTAACTGATACAGCTTGACATCGTAGCGAAGGATGATGCGGAATGGGTGAGCCCAGGAGTATGTGATATTGCGCTGGCGGAGGACCACAGTGATGGGTCTGAAAGTCCTGTGCTTTTGAAGTGTGAGTGCGGCAAGGTCCTGATAGAGAACCGGTGTCTGGTTGCGGAATGAAATGGGGTGCATGGTTCTGCCTTTACGGAGTATTCCCTCTTTGGTGCAAAAGTCTTGGACACAGACTAGTATGTCTGCTGGGGGGCGGTGTCCGAGTGGGGCAGTCCCACCCGGTGGGCACGGTCAATCTTTAGTTCTGCGTCCAAAGGGTTACCCAAAATATGAATAAAGAGCCCACGCACATATGTGATTATATCTCCCGCCTCCACGTCAGTTCTCACCCCCGGATCCGGACATTGTGTCGCAGGGAGGGGTTCTCTAGATCCTCCAAATGGGATTGAAGGTCTACTTGTCGGTCATGTATGCGGATGAGGGCCTGCTGCATGAGTGAGACCTCAGATTCTTGGGCGTCACTTCCGTTCTCCAACGCTGCCACCCGTTCCCCGATGCCATCCATTTCTTTGTGGACCTCCTTGAGTTCCGCCGTAAATTCCCTCTGTACCGTGTGAATATTGTCACAAAGGGCTGTAAACAGGGACTCCAGGAAGGCCCTTGTGACTGGCTCTTCTACGGGGCCACTCATGGTGGCCGGGGAGGGGCCGGGTTTCTTTGCGGGATGTGATGGAGTCACCCCCCCTGCGAATGTGCAAAAACCTCCTGCTGGTATTAGCTTTTCTTCCCTCCGGTGGAGGCCATGTTGCGGGCCAGGTACATGGAGCGCCAGGCGATAGAACAAGCCCGTTGGCGCGTTAGCCCTCCACTCCGGTCAGCTGCTGGTGGTCCCGGTCGTCGCACCAGAGCCCTGTGGAAGGGAGGCCCCCGGGTGCGTGGGGCGCTGGATCCGGTGGGCCCTCCGATATGTTCAGGCTGACCCTCAATGCTTGGGATGGCTGTGGCACAATACGCTGCGCTCCTGCGCCACCAGTGGGCGAAAGGGCTGAGTGTAACCCCGCCCGCCACGCTGTGTGGCGCCCTGAGTGCTCGGCGTGGTGCACAGTCCTCAGTGTTCGTGGAGATCCGGAGCCCTCTGCACGCACCAGGCCGGAGCCCCAGGCCCGTCAATGCCCCGCCTCATGCAGACTCAGCCCCCGGTGCCGGGAGCCGACCCCCTCTGGGACACCCGTGGGCAGCACGGGAGAGTGGATGCCAGATCTGGGTGCTGAGTCCCACGGGTGAAATATGAAGAGCGGGTCCGGTGGGGGCCAGGGCCCAGTTCACGTACCCCCGCTAAACATCACCTTGCGTGGGATGTCTTGCGCCGCCGCTGCTCAGTGCCAATCTAGGCCACCTGGCCCCAGGCTTGAGCTCTCCGATATGCGGTGCAGGCCCCTCGAGAAAAGAGCCGCATCCAGGCGACGCGCGCTCACCTCCCGGCCGGGCACGGCCTACGCCAGGCCTCTTCATGCGGCTACGGCCCCTGCTGTGCCTCCCCTGGGCCCGGCAATCCTCAGCGGTGATCCCTGTCCGGCGGGCTCGGAAGCAGGCCCCCTGCCAGTTCCCCCGCCGGTGTGGGTGTGGTTACTCCTGAATGGTCCTTGGTCTCCGCCCCGCTGGGCCGGCCGCCGCTAGCCATTCGGGCCGGAGCTCCTCCGGGCGCAGCACCCCCACTCCCCGCGGTGCAGAGTCGGTGCGGTAGAGGGCAAGTCCTCATCGTTGCTGGGAGGGCAGGGCGGCCGGCTCGGCGCTCGTCGCGCTACACACTCTCAGTAGCCCCTGAGGTCGCAGTCCGCACTCAGCCCCAGGTCGAGGCGGCGTAGTTAGAAATAGTCCGCAGCTCCGTCCCTTGCCGGGCTCCACCGCTTCGCTGCCTTCTTGCCGCTGCCCACTAGTCAAGCGGGAGACACATCCTTCTGTACACATAGCCCCCGATGTGACCCAGAAATCTCATGACCACCATGCACAAGTGTCACAACTCTGGCCAACACACATAGTCACCACAGCTTACAACATCTCTGCATTGTACATTCACAGAAGTCAAAGGCTCATTGTCTGAAAGGGACGTGGGGCAGTAAAACTAAAGCAGCAGGTGCCACTATCACACAATGCACTGCACACACATACAAATCTGAGTACATCAACATTGACTACTAGGTGTCACAAACTGCATCACTCACACAACTGAACAGAGGACAGAACAGGTAGCGCCTGTGTGTAGACACTGTCGTAAAACAACTCACATATTGCTAAAATGTAAGATGGCAATGTACAAGGACAAGCTCACATCCGTGATGCCCTTGAAATATGCAACAACCTGCTAATAATAAGCAGCACATCCAAAACTGTCAGATGGTACAGTCTCCCGCAGTCAGTTTGCCAAGTTAACTAATGCATGCACCCACATGTAACACACTGTTAAACTGTATCTCCTGTTCCAATTGCAGAGGGAGAGACAACACCTCCTGGACAGCAGAATGACCCACCACTCACGTCAGACGTGGATGATTACACCACCATCAACCAGGAGGAATTCCTCCAGATGCTGGACTCCCTTGACACACAATCTACAGGAGCGGGGCAACCCAGCAGCATTGCGCAAACCACACCCCATGCACAAACCATCCAGCAGCAGGCACCTCCCACCACAGCTGCCTCCCCGGACCTTGAGGACACATATCAGGCCTTTCACCGCCATGTGCTTGAGGTCCAGCGGGAGACGCGTGACCAGGTGCGGTTGGGGTTTGAGAGCCTGGCAGCCAAAATGGACGACATACGTGGGTGTCTGAGTCCCATCAGGGACCACATGCAGAGGATGACAGACATCCACAGGCCGCTCAATGCTCTCCAACGCTCCCTGGATGACATTGCTGTAGTCCTGACACAGAGACTGGACCAACTGTCTCAGCAGGGTGGCTACAGTAGTGTCAGCGCTGATTTGTTCCGGATAGCCCGGATAATGGAGAGCAGGGAGCGGCGTGAAGAACAACAGATGGCTGCCACGGCTGAACACCAGCGCAATGTAGCTGGGATCTACCAGGCCCTGCATCTGCTCGTCACCTCACTGCTGCCCCAAGCTCTGGCGCCAATAGTTGCTGCTGCTGGCGGCTCCACATCCTCAGCTCCGCCCCCTGATGTGTCTGTGCCTCACAGTGCTGCACCAACCATACCACCACCCACATGTGAGCCACATGACACATCAGAGGACGAAGATGATGATGATTCTGCCATCATGGTAAGGAGAACACAGAGCAAACATTGACGTCAGAAGGCCGGGCTTACCTTGGTATTCTTCTTACTGTCATGCCACCGAACGACCCCTTCCATTGTCTTCCAATGTCACCCAACACTCACCTTGGACCCAGACATGGACTTCCACACCAGCTTATTTCTGTGACAATGACACTGCTAACTCCGCCTCTTCCCTCTGATCCGTCACTCCCTAAGGACTCTGTCTGCCCCTCTAACGGGCATAGATGCAATGTTGGGTTGAATGTCTAAGTACTGTCCCTGTCTTCCCCCTTTGTACTGTAAATAAATATATTCTATTCACACAGATGCGTGTTTACATGATCAATTAGGCATTGAACTTCGTCAATAATACATGTCCTGTGAATCCACAAGAAGGTCCAGCAAGGGAAATACAAGCTAGGTGCATGTGTCACCTGACATGGATCGGCAGTGAGATGAGCCTGAATGTGTAAAATCTCTGTGGCCACCTTGATCAGATACCACAATCTAGCAATAGACCAACTTCCACCCACGTTCATTCATGAGACAGGCATGTGTGAACAAATGTAGCAGTCTGTTTCAGGACACAAGTAGTGTCACCCTGAACAATAGCAAACCATAATCTCCTGGCATATCTACTTACACTCAACATGGTGTACTAATCTTGTTGCGATGTTGCCCATTGCATCTCACAACCCTAGATGTTGCACACCAGTATCACATTGCTGAGGAGACCTAAGGGCACATGTCTAACATACATATATATGGAACAACAAAGTCTGCCACACTGAAGTGTAGTTCACAATGGTGACTATGGCCAAGCGTCACTCAGCCACTATCTGTGCACAAACAATGCCTGACAATCTTTGAGCCCTCTCATGCTGTGCCCACTGTGAGCATATTGGTCTGTTGAACTGCACTTGGCATATAGTCTTTTTCTGCGGCTACATTCCAAGGGTGTCATCACTATGAGTCAATGACAAAAGTGACAGCTGTGACAAGTGCCCATTACACTGTCGGTACAGGGAGCTATGCATGTGTGCATCAGACCTGTGTGCATGCAACCAAACATCAACTGTGACCAAAGCAGAACTCTAATAATTATGGCAGTCCGAAAAGGAAGATAGTAGAGGTTAAGTCAGTATACCTTACAGTGCAACTCCTAAATAACATCTGTGAATAACCTCAAAAGTAAGGTCAGAACTCATTGTCACGTAACTCATGTGATTCACAAACACTGTTGTGCCATGTGACTTTACCAATTGACACACAAATGACCTACATCTTGCATGTCATGGGGATTGAGCTGCCATGCACAGGGACAGGTAAGGCAAAGCAAGCTGATAGCCTGGTACCACGCATCAAGTGTGCCAAGGTCTGTGCAATGTATATGGACTCAGAGGCCGGAGCATCTTATATGCATGTGTCATACGCTATATGTGTTACTCGGTGCATACATCCATATCCATGATGGCTAACTCTAGCAACTTCTATGTACTCACATATCTATGTTCCGACATTGTGTAGTAATTTAGCAACCATGTGCAGTAAAACCCTGTGCGTCACACTTAAGATGTCGAACGTCACAATTAAAAGTCCCTAGACTAAGCTGTAAACCATACTTAACAATCTGTCAGCCATGCAAGTTCACTGTGCCCACATATATGGTATCCTGACACTATCCATCCTGCTAAGTAACAGGTCATGACCATAGTCACACATTCAATGATTTGCCCATTGACGGCATGAGTTGCATACAATGGAATAAGCCCCACTGCCCCACATCATCCCTGATGTAAGTGCAAACAGACCAAATATGAATAACATTATTTATTTAACAAATATGAAAAGTCTAAATTCCCTACACTACCACTAAGAACTAATCCTAACACTAAATCTAAACTAACTATTAATTTGAACTTCACTTAACCCCATACCCTAACTATTCCTAAACACGCAAAAACTGTAACGACATCAACCCCCCACCCAAAGGAAAATGAAACTTATCCCCAAATACCATATAATTTGTAGAAAAATATATAAATATATGAACTTGCACTAACTAGGCCTACACTAAAACTACTCTGCCTAAAACAAACATAACATCACTAACACTAGCCAACACTGGAACATAAACATCGGGGCAAGGGAGAAGAGGGGGGTGGGGGCCAAAATGGGGAGGAATCACTGCAGCCCAAGGTGTGTCCGGATATCATGTAAGTTCCGGTTGAGGTACAACAATTCCCTCCGTATGTCGATCAGCATTGAATTGTTCGCAGCAAGCATCCTCCTGTCCGTGGCGTCAAAAGGCTCCACGGGAGCTGCAGGTGCAGGTGCAGGTGGTATTGGCACCTGTGCGGGTGTGGTCAGAGGGGGAATGACAGTCTGAGGAGCCACACTGGGACCAGAGGGTACGGGGAGGGCCTGGCTGTTGGTTTGGCCAACGTCCTGCAATGCACTCCATTTTCCAGCCTTCCTGTCTTTCCGATACCTCCTCGCCATCTGTCGGAAACCTCTTGCAACCTTCTTCACATGAAGGTACCGGTCCTTGCCTACCTGGTAGGCATGTTGCTCCGCAGGTGTCATGTTGTCTGTAACATATAATATATGTCAATTCCAGTACATCTGAACATGTTAATGTACACCATAAAACCGTTAATCAAAGATTGATTCAACATGTGAGCCAACACACCAGTGTATCTAAGTGAAGTCCGAGACGGACGTGGTCAACCAAATATATAAGCCTGAATGGTTCACTACATGCTGTGGAGACTGACATGACAGTGCATGTCATGGAACATGTACTGTCACTACAAAATGAGACAGACACGGTCAATACATGGCACCATTGGACACCCTGACTGCGGTTGACATGTACAAATGCCTGGAGGAGGGAGGCATTTGCCCTCCAAGTACAGAACCACCCTCATCCTGTCCTGTGACACACTGCAGCATTTAATGCACAATGCACATGTGCACCCCTGTGTGTATCCCAGCAACTGTGTGCAGGTCATCAAGTCCGCACAAAAACAGCCAGTCTTGCACAAGATTGCAATGGGTGTCTGTGTGCAGGTGTGCTTGTCAATCTATAGTAATGTCACACTACATGCACAGGAACAAGACTGGGACAGCCCTACTCACACTTCCAGTCGTGCTGCACACATGGGAACATGTTTGGTGTATGACCGCTTACATTGACGGGATGCGCTGACCCTCACTCCACCATTACTATACAATTCCTGATGTTCTGCCACTGAGAGGGCGAGGCGTCATTCCACCCTAATTGTCACACATGCATGTCTTGTGACCGCTGACCTCACTCCGTAGTGAATAAGAGCATGCATGCCTTTACAACGACAACTGTTCCAATGCATTCAACATTAAACTGCACCCTGGGGTCATGTGCGTTGTGTCATTGTCATGGCTAATGTTTACACACAGATAGTGTCGTTGAGCCCTGCATTGCGTAATATATGGTACTTTGTACAATGCATACCTCAAGCGTGTGTTGGAAATGTGTGTGGAGGAATGTCACCAATTGTGTCCGAGGAGTATGTACACATGATCCATAGTCAAGCATGGAATGTCCCCACGGACACAGGCTGCCAACACCAATGCAGTGCACAAAGATGCAATTGCAGTTAACATGCACATCTTTGAAATGTGTTTGTGTAATGTGCCATTGATATGTCTGACTCTCAGCTACACCCTGCCACTTCAGTGAAGCTGCTATGCAGCATACATAAGTAAGCACTGTTCAAACATGTCTCTGAGCTTGCACCCCCTGAAAAGCACTGCATCCTTGTGCACAACTTGACACCCACTGCACGCACTGTTTACAATAAACACAGCATGTAAGTGTGCCTTCTTGACAAGGCAGCGTAACTCTACGTTGGCAAAAAGGCTACGACCCGATTGACAACACCACTTCAGTGGAAGTGACGCAGTGGCGACGTTTGGGTATTACAAGGATGCCCCTCAATTGGAATGGGTATCACTGACAGCTGATGGGCAAACTCACAACTGTGAAACAGATCCATTGGCCCACCTTTACCTACCAATTTGTAAACTAATCTGACTTACACAATGCATCTTCACATTGTGGGTAAGGGACATGCGATACACACCCATACTGCTTATCAACAAAGTGTAGCATATGTAACAGTCATCCATGGCACTGCTACATGACACTAGAATATGTCCATACTCACCAGTGGCGTGCGGGTCCCTGTATCTGTCTATGTCCCCCTGGGTTATAGGCTGACGACCATCTGCGAGACAACAAATGTTAACGTGTTGTTACCAGACGTAAGCAAACATCACATATTCATGATGAAATACATTACAGTAACTGATGATGCAACATAACTGTGGTGTTGCCTTTCATGTTGGCCACATTACTGTGACAACTTAGACTGCCATTCACGCAGGAGCTGTGAATGCAGAGCCGGACCACACAATACATTACTGCTGGCAGACATGCACATTTGAGTCGTGTGACACAATGTCAAGGCCCCATCACTACACGGACATGGGATTAAAATAGCTCTGTGTACAATTGCATCTCGGCCGATTACAACGGGCAGTTACCCAGAGATATTTGGGCTATGACACCCTGGAGATGTCCCATTTGCGGTGTGTCTTTTTGACCTCTCCAAATCAAACTCACACATAAACCATGTACAGGGGCAGCGTAGCAATGGTTCCACAAGTGATGTGTGACTGCCATTATTTACACTACACTCTGCCAAGCACACAGCACACGCGCACAATGGCTTGGCTAGTACATGTACAGTCACCCTTACTGTACACATACATACATTAATGAGCACGCCGGTTTGGCACAAGTGTGCCAGCTTTGGCACAACATTGTTAGGTGTTGATCCAGCGCAGTGGGTCACCCAACATAGCCCCCTATGATTGTCGGCATGGTACTGCGTTGTGCCTCTGATGTGACCACATCATGTGTAAACACATTGCACCTCACACATCACTGATCAAATGTACATGAATTGGACCCCTCATACATGACATCCGCTGCGGGGACAGACTAGCAAGGCCACTGACAAACTGTCAGTGAAATTGCTCTGGCAGCCTTGCTGCTCCACCATTGAATGAGGCCTCCCCCAAACACATGCACTCTCTGGAGTGTGCTTATGAAGGCCTCCTCCACACGCAGGTTCACCTGTGCACCAACCCTGGTGGTCAATTTGAGCTCTGAATCAGGCATTCGGCTCCATCATTCACTCTCATCAAGTTGTTACTTCACTTTTTTCCACACTCATACATAATCTATTGTTTGTCAGTATCCGGCTTCCTGATGCGTACTCTGTATTCCCTCTCTACAGACTTTTCATCCTTCCACGCCCCTTTCCCTGCTACCGCTGCTGCCCCCGTAGACCTATAGCAAACTCCCTCACCCACATCATCTCCACGCATGCCTTTGCATCCCCCAACTACAACACACTGTGAGTCCTCAACTTCCACCTCGACAGACCACATTGCTCCCCATCTTCAGAAATAGACTAATGTAAATGGATTGACCACATACACACACCTTGATGGACTTGAACATGCACACACCCCCATCGTGCCTTGCGACCCTTACAAATGAGTAGACGGTCACAATAAGCATGTGCTTGATGGAATGTGTCCTACAGGTGACCTAGATTACAATGTGCGCTTTACAGCGCAACATGTTTACTACCCGGTCATCACAACAGAAATTGATAATACAACTGGCGCTGGATTGCGCTCTACAATAAGGGATATTACGATAGTGTATTCCGACACCTTCCCTTCTGTTGCAAACACTGTAGTGGGGAGACTAAATCATGCAATTCAAGAGTCCAGTGCATCATGCGCATGTCTTTTTGAAGACTTTAATTGTATTCACGAAATTGCAACAGGATCACGGTGTCAACACAGCATAATGACATCATGCCTTCATGTCCCACACGTCAATAGTCAATGTACGTAACAGTATTCAGGGTTAAAATAGTGTTTGTACTTACCACCCTGGATGCCAGTCATTACTCCTGTGAAGTCCAGGATGTCGGCCTCACGTGCCAGCATGTCCTGCCAGCGGTGCTTCCACTGGCGCACGTTCCGGTCCACTCCAAAGCACCGGAGCATCTGCACCCGCACCCGCTCCCAACGCACCTTCCGCACTGCCACACTGTACCCTTGAAGGATACGTCCCCCCTCTCCAACATCAATGGCAGGTTGAACTTAACCAGCCAAAGGAAGCCCCCCAATGCCCCCTCAGACATCCTTCCGGACCTGCCCACAGCCGGCATCTCCCTGCACCCCAGTAACCCCTCAAAAAGAAAAATGATAACCCCCTAAAACAACTTACGTGAAATACACAAACACAAACACACAACTAGACTCAGGACAGGAGACAGTCAAACAATTTAAAACAATTCAAAACAATTCAAAACAATTTAAAACAATTTAACACAATTTAAAACAATTTAACACAATTTAAAACAATTTAACACAATTTAACACAAGCTAACAGACACTTTTCACAGGACACAGGACACAGCAACACTCTCAGAATCTCACACCAACAGCACAAACCACCAGACACCTCCCTCAATCTCAGCAATAACCAGCAATGTGCTCAGAACCGAAAGTGAAAGTGAAGGACACTCCCCTGGTAGACAGGAAGCATGCATACATCACTTCCTGTGTGTTTGCGGCCCGTTTTTAAGTATGCGATGAATTTTTGCACGCAACTAGCTCGCAAATGTGCACATGTTGTTAGTGGATTGTGTATGCGGCCCGTTTTTAAGTATGCGATGCAGTTTTGCACGCAAATAGCTCGCAAAGGTGCACATGTTATTGCATTGTGTATGCGGCCCGTTTTTAGGTCTGCGATTGATTTCTGCACGCAAATAGCTCGCAAAGGTGCTCATGTTATTGCATTGTGTATGCGGCCCGTTTTTAGGTCTGCGATTGATTTCTGCACGCAAATAGCTCGCAAAGGTGCTCATGTTATTGCATTGTGTATGCGGCCCGTTTTTAGGTCTGCGATTGATTTCTGCACGCAAATAGCTCGCAAAGGTGCTTATGTTGTTGGTGAAATGTGTATGCGGGCAGTTTTTGGGAATGTAATGTTCATCTGCACGCATTTAGGACGCAAATAGGCTTAGGTTGGTACTGTGTTGTCCATTGGGTGTGTCTAGCGATGTTTTCTACTTGGCACATGTAACGTTAGACATTGCGTTTGCGTGTAGATTTTACGGCAAGACCAACTTATTTTTTTTATTCATATTAATTATTTGTTCAGTTTTCAAATACCTTCATTGGAAGATGGAAAGGCCACATACACAGCGTACTGCCTACATCCCAGATGGGCCGGCAGCGCAATTGTCAGTGCCAGCCAAAAGCTAATCTCGGGGGGGGAGGGAGCACACAGCAAGCCGCCTACAACCCCTATTGGGGCCGGCCGCGTCGGGGGAGCTGACAGCAGTATGACAGGAGCGTATCCGTACCCCACCCATTACATACATTTCTTCCACTATGCATATAAGTGAGCGACATTGTATAATCTTTGTTCGTGCCTGGCCTTCACACAGGAGCCCCCCCTGAAACGCTCCGTCCCCACAGGTGTATTTGGACGTGGCGGCCTTGTATCACGAGTCTCCCCCGGCAGGAGGCTCCCATGTATGGAAGGTTTAATTCCTACGGCGAATGGGGGGGTGGGTATCATGCAAATCAGCAGCACTGCGGCCAGCTGGGACACTGGCCAGTCCTGCGCCCACCCCTCCCCCCGACACCCCCTTCGGGGGGTACCACCTGCATCTAACCTGGATTTGCACTGGGAACAGGTTGTGATGGCCATCCCGAGGGATCCGAAGTAAAATGTGACCCAGAAGAGAAAGAGTGGAAGGAAGGAGAAAAGAAGAGGCAGAGAAAGGACTCAACTCTCCGGCTGGCTAGCGATGCGGGAAGGACGGGGGAGAAGCCGGGACGGAGCCAGCAACCCCCCGGAGGAGGCGCTACCCATATAGGAACGGGTAGTGAGCTTAGCGCAGGGCTGGTGCAGGGCATATCACTCTTGACTGTCATCGGGAGGGACTCCCCTGGGCTGGAGTGGATCTTCAAGGAGTTGCAGGGCGCACAAGCGCGGAGGTACATACGGAGCGTGTTCCAACCGAGTTAAATAGTGGATAAGGGGCTGCCAAGTACGCTGGAATTTAGCGTCTGTATGCGCCAGCCGATGCATCAGGAGTTCCATGGCCATTAGGTGCCAAAGCCGTGTAATCCACACTGAGGCCGGAGGAGTGCATGGTTTTTTCCAATGTACGGCAATGACCTTCTTGGCAGCAGTAAGCATTAGAAAGTTCCGGCGGCAATCCGCCAGTTTCATCGCATTTAGCGAGGTACAGTGGTGACCCAGGATTATCACTCCAGGATCGCTAGGTAGGGGGTATCCCACCACTGTTTTGCCTCGGCCGAGGATGTCCTCCCAGTAAGGTAGGATCAATGGACATTCTCACCAAATATGGAGGAAGGAGCCCCGAGATTTCAGACATCTCCAACAGGCCGGGGTACAGCTCGGGAACATACGTTGGAGCCGAAGAGGAGTGTAGTACCAGCGCGTCATCATTTTGTACGCAGACTCCTGTTGAGCTATAGATTTAAGAATACACCGTATGTCTCGCCAGAGCTGCACCCATCGCTCCGGGGTGACATCCTCCTCAAGATCCCTTTGCCACTGGTTTCGATACGTGAGAGGGAGTATCGCCTGAGAATATAGAAGTACTTTGTAGGTCCGGGAGATCAATCCCTTAGACCCATCAAACGATCGCACCAGACGTTCAAAAGGCGTAAGCTGGCGCGTGGCGCCCTCAGTATACGATGGGTCCCGCAGCCAGTGGCAAATTTGAACATATTCCTGCAGCACCGTTTTGGGGATATTACAATCCGCTCTACATTGGTCTGGAGTTTAGAAGATTCCTCCTTCGGAAAGCTGTTCTATGATGCGACATTCACCTGCCGCACAGTGTGGAAACTCAGATGGGCGAGATGCTTGCCGAAAATCTGTATGAAGTAAGACCGGCGTATGAGGAGAGGGGAAGGTAGTAAGGTGTCGGTGAATCGCAATCCTGTCCAAGATCTCCAGCACTGTGCGCGTAGGAGTGGCGACATGAGCACTGGGGTGTCTCGCAGACCTATGCAACCATGCCAGGTCCCAAAGCGGACGGCACGCCACAGCGCGGTCTATGTGGAAGCAGTGCTTCTCACTAGCTCTTACTGACCATTCCAAGATATACCGCAGGTGGGAGGCCCAATAATAGGACAACAGATCAGGGCAGGCCTGCCCCCTAGATCTCTTGGTAGCATCAGGACTTTAGTCGATAGGCGGGCCCGCTTCCCTCCCCAAATTAAGCCGACCAATTCCCTCTGGAGTGTCAGGATATCGTTGTGTGTGATTGGCGTGGGGAGTGTCTGACAGAGGTATAGGGCCTTTGGTAATAGGGACATTTGAATCGCGTTAAGGCGTCCTAACCAGGACTGGGGCAACGACCTCCAACAGCGTAGGTCCGCCCGTATGGAAGTCCTACTTACCGGCCAGTTAGCCTGTGTCCAGGTGTTAAGATCAGCTGTAATATTAATGCCAAAATACCGGATAGAGGTAGGAGCCCAGCGTAAGGGACTGATGTTTTGCACTTCTTCATGCAACCAGGAGGGAAGAGTTAGGTTAAGCGCACACAATTTGGAAAGGTTAACTTGAAGGCCCGCTGCTCGCTCAAAGAGAGACAGGAGATCCAGGAGTGTCGGGAGGTAGGTCAACGGCTCAGTGAGCGTTAACAGAAGGTCGTCCGCAAATGAAGCTATCTTATGGTCCATTGCCCCCATGCGAATGCCCCAAACTTCCGCCGACCGCCTGATGGCAATCGCCAAGGGTTCCACTGACAGAACAAAGAGCAGCGGCGAGAGTGGACAGCCCTGGCGGGTGCCTCTGCAAATGAGGAAGGACGGGGTTAAAGTGCCATTGATGCGTACCCGCGCCTTAGTGGCGGAGTAGGGGGCCATTATGCGGGCGATCATGAGAGGACTGAGACCTATGCGGTGCAGGACCGCACGGAGAAAAGCCCAGTCAACCCGGGCAAGAGCTTTCTCCACGTCCAGGGATAGGAGTAAAGCGGGGGTTCCCCAGTGGCGGACCTTTTGAACCAGATGAGCTACCCTACGCACGTTGCAAGACCAATTTTGAACCTAGATGGACAGTCAGAGGAAATGTCTTCTCTAAGCCATTGAATACAGGCTGATGTTTCTTGCGCACAATGAGGGCAGCCTACATTTGAGATCTCAAGACAGGTGACAGACTGAGGGCCATATCCTTAAGGGCCGGCGATCAATATCGCAAAGCGCACTTAGCGCTTGCATATTTATTGCCAGCTAACTCTGGAATTAATTGCACGGTTAGCGCGTTGTCAAGAACGCGCATCGCCGAGCCGATACTAGTCACTGAGTTAGCTGCCAAATGTGCGATTGGCGCAGCTAATCCAGTGCTAATCGCACACGGATTGGCGATACGTTGTTGATAGGGCAGGGCTGACTTTGCCATTATATCAACCTTCCATTGGATATTATGGCAAAGTCAGCCTGAAAGCAGGCGTGAGGAAGGTAGCGAGAACCAAGGTTGGCGCTACTTTTCTTATCGCTCTGCAGGTTAGCGTTCACATTGTTGATAGGAGAAATGTCAGTTTGCAACATTACTCACATTGTTTTTGCAAGGAACGGCCAACTTGCATCTCATTTGAGATGCTGAGCTGGGCGTTAAGGTAAGGGCCGCTACGTCAAGGATTCATGCGAAAGTGTAACCTTGTTAATGGTGCGATTACATTGTCGCAGCTTTTGGCCTGTATATGGACGCTAGAGCGGCGATGATGTTATCTTGGGTCCTTGATGTTATGCCCCTTGTTGTCACTTAACATGACTCATCCCCAGATCACTAGCAATTTGCAACTACAATCATTGAATTGATTATGTGAATTGTAAGTGCACAACTCACCCGTGAATCTCACAAGGCGCTTGGGGGAGTAAGTGTGCAGCTCCGTCTCTGGCAAATTGCCATGTCTTGTTGTCCCTCCTGAGAGCCTGCAGGATGGTAGAGCATTAGATGTTGACTATCATCTTGTTCCCGGATTTGCCAGCGACGTAGGAGAATGCTCTTCCTCCCACTCTTGATTTGTGGTTCCGGGGTGAGTCTGCGTGGCCTAGGTTTGCTGTGCGTCATTTCCTCTTGGGGAGGTTGAAGGTGACTCTCTTGTTGATGTATTTCTGTCCAATGATGAGGTGGAGTGATTTGTATGTGTGTGAGTGATATTTAGTTGACTCTTATCTCGAGGTTGATCCAGTGGAGGTTTAGTATGTTCTGTCTTTTGTGTTTGTGACGTGGGGTTGTGATGACAGGTATGTCTGCGCACTTCAGGATGTTTTGGTGCTTGTGTAGTAGTGTTTTGTTGATTCCTGATTTGAGGGCGTTGCCGTAGTCCAGTCTGCTGTTGTGAATGCGTGGTTTTGCTTTTTGATGCATTTGGGGGATATACTTTTGGATGTATTGCGTAGGATCCGTGGGCAGTTAGGGCTGTTGAAGGCTATGGAGTAGATCTGGAAGGTCATGGTGACAGTAGAGTAGTGGATGATGCCGTGGTTGCGTGTGTGGTCTGTCGGTGATGGCAGGCTTACCTGGGCGGAGAGCCAGCAGGTGTTGTCCCATGCGGATGTGGATGGCGTGAGGATGTGGATGTCAGTCTTTTCTGAGTTGAGCTTTCGGCTGATGTATTTCATTCGATCTGCACTTTCCAACATTCATAGCTGGGAGCAGATTTGGTAGTATTTTCAGATCTTCGTGAGGGAGTGGATGAGCTGTGTGTTGTCTGCGTATGAGACTATGCTGAGCCCATGCTATCTGACGATGAAGGTGGGTGTGTCCATGTAGTTGTGGAATACTTGTGGGGCTTAGGGACGATCCGTGTGGTACTCCGCAGTTGATCTCTGTCGGTTGGTGGATGAAGGGGGAGTCAGATCCTGTGGTTTGTTACGGAGAGGGAGGAGTGGATCCAGGAGAGGGCGGTTCATCGTATCCCGGTGTCGTGGTTTCTGGCGGATGTGCTGCATTGTGTGACAGGGTTGAAGGCTGCAGAGAAGTGTTATGGGATGTGTTCCACTAGTTGGGCCTGGTCAAGTGGCATGCGTATGTCGTAGGTGGTGGTGAGGTATGCGATCTTGGTGCTGTGCTTGCTGCCATACCCCGACTGAGAGGGGGCCCTGATGGGATTTTCTTCAGTGAAGGCACTAATCTGCGGCTTTATGTGTCTCTAGGTGACTTTGTCTGCAAAGTGTGGGAAGGAGATGGCCCAATAGTTCTTCAGGTCTGTTGGGTGAATCCGCTGATACGCAGATTAGTTCAACAATGAGATAGGTCTTGATGTGCTTCATGAAGGTGTTCAGGGATGGTGCGCATGTGGGGTCTGCTGATGGCTCATTCATGGTCTTGTGGTCAAGGTGAGTTTATTTTATCTTATTTGACCCCCATTTCACACCCAATTTTCATGTTTGACCCCCATTTCATGCCCAATTTTCATGTTTGACCACCATTTCACGCCCAATAGTCATATTTGACCCCCATTTCACGCCCAATAGTCATATTTGAGCCCCATTTCACACCCAATTTCCATATTTGTGCCCCATTTCATTACATTGTAATGATATTTTCACACAGACTGAACATTCATGATCATTGTTTTCCCCATACGCCCACATACGTTTCAAGATTTAGGACCGAGTACACCCTGTAAATCATGATTTACGTACAGTATGTCACACTAATTGAGTAATTGTGTGCCACAATTTACACCTTCTTAAGTCAAGTGGTGAACAATTGACACACTATGGCATCTCTGTGATGAGCTGACATGCACGCCATTGTTTGACTTTAGTAGTCATTATAGTTAATTTTGAACAATGTGAAAGTTTCATTTGGGATATACTTATGCAGGAGAGTGATTTGCAGACAGGGTATATGTGTTAAGTTTGTTTATTGTCACAAACAGTTGTTGTGGTAATGTTCACGACACATGTCTCTGTTGTAGTCAGTCACAACGTGATGTGCTCAAGTGAAGTAATTGTTTATTATCCTGTCCCTTCGGGCAATTCCGGCTGCAGTGGCTGTGGGGTGTGGTCCACCTCGGTGATCTTCCTCATCATCCTGGTCATCGTCCGGTGCTGCAGGAACTTGGATCCAGGGGGCCTTGGTGCGCACACATATGTTGTGCAATACACAACATGCTAGTATGATTTTGTTTACCATTTCAGGGCTGTACAGAAGTTTGCCACCTGTGATGTCCAGGCAACGGAAACGTGACTTCAGCACGCCAAATGTGCGCTCAACGATGCCACGTGTACGTCTATGTGCAGAATTGTACTGCCTCTGTGCCTGGGTGGTGGGATTTCGTATGGGTGTCATCATCCACGGGCAGAGAGCATATCCTTGGTCACCTGTCACAAGTAAGAGGGAGATGTGTCCATTATTCATTGTGCATACTGTGTTGGCAGTGTTGAGAGAGGCATTGTACATTTCTGATTTTTGCAGATTTAAATTTAGGTAGGCCATGTGTTGCTTCTGGCTATTTGGCAGCATCAATGCTAAGTACATTGCCTCAGTGTTGATCCTTCAAACAGCCATTTTGCTGGTGTGTGCTGCAAGGTGGCATCCACACATCTAGCAATGGCACTAATCATCACTCCTCGCAGTCAACGCCATGTGAATGTTATCATGACATGGGCCACACCTGGCACAAATCACATTCCGATCTGCATCTGGTGCTGACGACAGACCTGTGACACCACACAACATATGCAAATGAATGTCCGGAGCTTACACACAGCAACTGATAGCAGACCCCTCGCATGCAGGCTCCACTGAGGGCATTGACGGTTTGCACACGCCATCTACAGCCTCACATGTCATGACATAAACTTCATGGACTACATCCTCTGTCGCAAGCAGAGCCTCAAACTCACATTCCATACATACTCAAGGTCAATTGCACTCTGTGAATTGTTTAACGACATCTGATTGTCCGTGCACTTCACCACACTGATACGCAGGGCACACCTTAGCACACTTCTTGTAATTTGATATGTTTTGGCGTTTGCCAATACATAGTCTACACACATGTTGTGTGCACGGACACATCCACTTACTCATTGTGCAACTACATGACACACCATATTACAGATGGGACAATGAGACTTTTGTGTAGCTGAGTTGGTGATGAGATGCTACACACCACCATCAACAGCAGCACCATCAACACTGCATTTAACAGCAATGGCCAAAGATTGTTTTTCTGGACAGATTTCTCCACCTGCGCATACACATTTGCAACATTTGGCAAATCCAACATTCCACATGCATTGATACAAGCCTGGTCACTCCACAGCTCTGAGTTGACACACTGATGAGACATGGGGGAGTACTTGTGCGATATTTAGTCAACCATCATGTGTCACCAGCAACATGGACAACAACATTATGTTCATCCTCAACAATACACCAACACACCAGACTGGGATGCCAGTGAGGTTAACTTTGATTTGCGACATGGATGTTCAGTAGATGGTGGGTACTGTACGCAGAGGAGCATGGTGATCTCATGCTCGTACACAATACATCAGCATGTGACACCAGGTGGTGTGCCACTGCCTTTTGCAGCCCCCCCCCTATCGATACCTAGGCAATGAATTTGAATCCTCATTCTTGATGGGGCAACATTCTAGTGGATTTAGTGCATGTGGTGTGTCCAGTTGGTACTTACCGACAAGCAGTGAGTTTCCATATATGTGATTCTGGAAGCGCTGGTTTATGACGCAGTGTCGGTAGATGAATGCATCGTGCACACTCCCTGGAAATTTGGCAATGACATTTGTGAACAGTCCCCGGTGATCCACTATTGCCTGCACGTTCATTGAATACGTGTGCTTTCTGTTGCGGTATATGTGTGCGCTGTCCGCCGGCGGCACAAATGATACATGTGTGCAGTCAATTGCACCCAACACCTGCGGGAATCCAGCGATGGCATAGAATCCTTGCTTGATAGCAATCTGATCCTGCATGGTGTTGGGGAAGTGAAGGAGTTGGGGTATCAGGCTGAGTATAGCATCCAAGACAGTGGGGAGGAAGCCTGAGAAGGCTGACTGTGATACTCCGCCAACTCTGGCTGTTGTTGGTTGGAATGTCCCAGAGGCCAAGAAGTGCAGCACAGCAAGCAGTTTGGTCTGCGGAGGGATGTTTGTTCTCCACTGTGTTGGTGGCGTCAGCCTGTGGGCAATGAGGGTCAGGATATGCTGGATGGATGTCCTTTTGAGCCTGTAGTGGGCTATGACATCCTCTGGCTTTAATTCAGCAAGGCAGACACGTCTGCGCAGTGCCCGCTGTCTTCTTTGTCGCTGCCTCAGTGGGGGTGGTCCGGGGGGGTTGCATTGGCGGTGGTTGTTGTTGCCTTCGTGGGACTCCAATCTGCATGATGACTACCTCCATGGCTTCTGTGGCTGTTCTGAGGGAGCTCTGGCCTAGTCTCCCTTATATATGTCCACTTATCTGCAATTTAAGTCAGGTTTGTATCAGGTGTTAAAAACTGGAGCTAACGTGTGTTAGCGCTCGTTTTTTGTAGCTACGCGGTTCGGCGATAGCATTGTTGATAGTGCGATGCTGTGTTAGCGATATTTTTCTGTGGATTTTAGTCAGGAACGCCTACTTCGCATCTCATTAGCGGTGATTATCGCTGGCATCAAGGGCGATAAAAATTCCGGGTACTATCGCGGGATACTGGCGCTAATAGGGGTTAGCGACGCATTGTTGATAGGGCGTTAGGATTATCGCCGCTTTATCGCCTAAAAGTGGCGCTAACGCGGCGATAAAGCCCTTGATAATATGCCCCTTTGTTTCTTTAACATCAATTAACCTTTAAATAAATACTTGCCTGTTTATTTAACATTATTTTAAGGTTCAGTGCTGAGTCGAGTAAACAGCAGCTCAGTCCTGCAGTGAACCAGGGGCTGCATGTAAAGGTCAGGTGGGCCACATGCGACCGCCAAGACATACTTTGAATATCAATGTTTTAGTCGACCATGACAGGTGGAAGTTGTTATTTCATTAAAGAGCAGTGTAGTCCACTCCTCACTTTATATGAGGCAGGAAGTGGCTACTGGGCCACAATAGTGCGGGTTGAGGCCTTTTACTTCTGCTGACCTGGGGCAGACCCTACTATAGCTCTGCACTGCAAACTAGGCAAATTTCAACCCTTTCCACACTTGACTCTGAGTGGTAGTGTAGGCGAGCAGTCACAGGCTTCTCAGGGAGGTTAGTGTGAGGGTTACTCAAGTGTAAGAATCAATACCATCACCCCATGTGTGCGATAAAATAAATGTCCAGCCCTGTGATTCTCTTTTTAGGGAAAGACAAGTACTTTAATTACACAAAAACATTGAAGGTCACCACACATTCACTTATGCACTAATACCCGATAATGCTTTTGGTGCTCTTAGGGGCCTCTGCTGATTTGACAGTCTCTTGGCTCTGTTGGGTCTCTCCCACTAGTACTGGGTGCCCCCTCGAGGAACACTGAGGGTAAATTAGGAAAACTGATGTTGGCATCTCATACTTCCCTCTCCTTTGTGTCTAAGTTAGCGCCCAGTCTTCTTGGGCCTTGACCTGATCACTCTCTCCCAATTTCAGACTAGCAGTTCTAGGCCACACTTGACTCTCTCAGTCTCTCACCAGTCCATCGTTACAATGAGGGCTGTGTTCAGCCTTTCTGTGGCAGGGGGATCCTCACCAGCAGTGAAGGGCAGCCTGCAGTGGTACGTGGCAGTACAGGCGAGGTGCAAGGCTGCGCTGAATCTTCTGACAACAGCGAGTTCTCTCCCGTGGCAGACAGGATTCTCCTGGCAGCACACAGAAGCCCTCTTCTGGCACAGCGGCAGCTAGCCACATATCTTGATGCTTCCAGAGTCATGGAAGGAGCAGAGGCTTCTGACAGTGTGCATGTTCTAGGTGGCGACAGCAGACCTCGGCTTGCTCCTGCTCTCTGGTGAGTGCTTGGTGACTATTATTGGGCATGGCAGCCACTTGCCCACAGGTGATGGTTCTTCAGTGCCGCAGGCACCATGCACAATCTTCAGCAAACAGCACCTCGAGTCGACAACCTTGAATCATCACAAGGCAAACCCCAGAGTACCATTTAGTCTTCAGGATTGGTCTTTCCAACAACACAGTTGACAGTGTTGCAGTCACACAGTCAACCTACAGGGCAAAAGGCCTCAAGAAGGAGTCTATCCCAGCTTTGGTCAGGTCCACCACATGGGCATACCACTCCAGGGGACTGAGGCTCTGAAAAGGATATGTCATGGCAATCTTAGTCCCTGACCTGGACAGCTTAACAAAACTTTTTCAGATGGACCCTGGCAGGGTCACTTAGAGCACTTCCATGATCCAGTACTTCCTTCCCCTGTTCTCATGCAGAATATTTTGGCACCCAGGACAGGTAGTAATTACACAGTGGGCTTGCTGAACTTAATGTGCCACCCACTTAAGTAGCGACTTAAAACATGTCCCAGGTCTGCCATTGCAGCCTGAATGTGGTTTTAAACTGCTAATTCGACTTGCCAAAAAAAAAACCTTCCAAGCCTTAAACTCCCCTTTTATTCCATACAAGCTATCCCTAAGGTAGACCCTAGGTAACTCAAAGGGCAGGGTGCATTGTAATGAAAAGGTTGGAAATGTATGTGTAAGTTTTACATGTCCTTGAAGTGAAAAACCAACAAATTTGTTTTCACTACTGTTAGTCCTACCTCTCCGATAAGATAACATTGTGTTGCTTGGGAACAGGTAGAGATTTTATGATTGTTGTCTAAGAAATTGTAATATATAATCCTCTTTTGACTTTAAGATAAAATGTTGAAATTGACGCTTTTAGAAATATAAAAAGCAAAAGACACACAGATGATGGCCGGAATGCAGAGCAAATCAAACATTCACCCCCAGTCAATAGATCTGGGTTAAATCCATTGTTCTTTTGCTCACCATGCCACCCCAGTTTAGACCCAGCCATATGCAAATCAGTCTTGAACCTGTGCCTCATGGGGACAGTCCTGGCTGATGAGGGGTGAAACACCGAAACCGGTCCTAGGATGCTTGTTTCCAGTCCAGGGAAGACCTGGCCTAGCAATTCGGGCTGGACTGTTCCCATTGGGCGCAGGGTCAAGAATGATTTGCATATGGCTGGGTTCAAACTGGAATGGCACGGGGAGCAACAAAACTATGGATTTAGGCCCAGATCTCTGTACTGGGGTGAATGTATGACATTGTTCTTCATTCTGTCCATCAATTGTTCTTTTTGCATTTGTCACCCCGAGTGGGACGGGTATGCCCAGATGTGGGTCCCATGCTCTCCATGCCACTGGAGTCAAACTATCCTGGCTGATGAGGGGTGAAACCCCGAAACCGGTCCTAGGATGCTTATTTCCAGTCCAGGGAGGACCTGGCCTGGCAGTTCGGGCTGAACTGTTCCCATTGGGTGAAGGGTCAAGACTAATTTGCATATGGCTGGGTTCAAACTGGAATGGCATGGGGAGCAAAAAGATGATGGATTTAGGACCAGATCTCTGTACTCGGGTGAATGTATGACATTGTTCTGCATTCTGTCCATCAATTGTTCTTTTTACTTTTAGAAATATGGCATTTTTCTGGCCTAGCCATTTTGTGCCTGTTGCCTGCACCTGGGAAATATCACTGGGTGTAGTTGGCAGTTGGACTTTGTTTATTCCTTCCAGACAGACACACAAAGCAGGGAAGTCATGAAACTCCAAGCACTTCAAAGGGAATTCTCTGGAAACTTCTCCTACTTCACAGAAGGGAACAGGTTAAAAATAGGACCCTTAGACCCACTCTCCAGTTCACTTTCTGGACCCATGAAACTACTCTCAGAGGATTGCCTGTTGCTGTGGCCTGCTGTGTACTTCAAAAGACTGCTTTGCTGCACCTGGTAGGACTGCTCTGCTGCCTGGAGCCTGCCTTGAATCCTCAGAGACCTGGCCTGCTGTTTGAGGCCTGTTTCACCTCTTGAACCAGGACAACCAGAGTAACTCCAAGTGCTAGTTGCCTGGCTTCCTGATCAGAGACTCATAGACAGAAAAGGCTCCAAACATCTTAAACCCACACCTGGACCCAGCTTGAGTGAGCCCGAACCCTCCAAATGGTGCCTCTCCAGTCCTGGACCCCTAGAAGTGGTATTAAAGGTGCCCAAATAGCCAAAATGCAAAACTTGAAACTTAGAATGTTTTTGGCTGAAAACCGCTCTGAGAACGAAGAGGACACCAGGATCAACCTGCTTGTCTTTCCGCCCAAGGTGCATAGCCAGTCGGCCTAACTTTGTGGCAGCTCCTGCTACGTTCTTCTCTGCAGAAGCAAATCCTGTTCTGCAAAAGGGGTTTCCCGCCTTGAGGAGCCCTCATCAACTACAGCCTCCAGCCTTGTACCGCCGGAGATTTTCGAATTAAAAAAACGTGACTAAGTCTGAATGTAGATATTTTCACTGTGACTTCGTCCAGTGACTCCCTGACAATGATGCCTCCTCCTGGGACACCACCTTCAGTCTTGCCCCACTGAACTTCTACCTTCTCAGCCATTTTTGTTTAAGTTTCTTCTAACTGCCTAGCTAAGTGCCAAATGGCTCAATCCACTTCTTGTATCTGACTCGCGCTCCAGCACAGTCGGCCAAATTATTTGATTTGACCCGGTCTCATGTGACTAGACATCCGCAATTGGCTCTTTGATCTTTTAGATGCTAGTTTTTTACCAGAAATTTAAAATATTCATAACTTTGGTTTTACTGTTTTGATGTTTGTCACTTTGGTGTCACATAGTTTATTGAAATGTACTCTGTTCTTCTAAATTGGTGTGGAATTTTTCTTTTGGTGTGTTTTCTTTTTATTACTGTTAGTGTGCTGCATAAATACTTTACACATTGCCTCTAAGTTAAGCCTGACTGCTTTGGTGCCAAGCTACTAGAGGGTTAAGCACAGGTTACTTTAGTGACTTTTGTGGTTCACCCTGACAGGGATTGTGACTGTTGCTTGAGCAGGGTTAACACCCTACTCAACCAACAACTGAATTCCTCACATTGGTGATCAGTGGTGAGTCCAGTACTTGTGTTTGTGTAGTACCATACAGTGATTTGGGTAACAAAAAGATATTATAGTTGACATCAGAGTTGGCTATTTTTAAATTCTTCTAAGTTTTCCAATGGCTGTTTTCTCATTTTTGTAATTGTAAGTGTCCTAACTCTATTTTTTGTACCATGGAGATGGAGCTGCTCAACTTTGACACCCTCACCAGGACTGAGCTGTAGAGGCTCTGCAAGGAAAGGGGGTTGAATGCAGAGAAGGCGGCCACAAACTTAGACCTCCAGATAGCCGACAGTGAATATAAGTAGGGCAAGGGGCTGCAGGCCACATCAAAGGTGGACAACCCTGATGATAGGACATGCAATTGGATGATAAGGAGGAGGACCTAAACATGAGTCCTGAGTAGCAAGAGGAGCATAACTTACCACCAGAGGAGGCCCAAAAGGAGACAGGAAGCAGTGTGTTTGCACTGGAGTCTGTCCCAGAGGAGCTGGAGGACAGAATGATGGAAAGGGAGCACAAACTACCGCTAGCCAAGATGAAACTGTAAGCAGAGGAGTGAAAGGTTGAGACAGAGAAATCCTCAGCCAGAGAAAAGGCAGAAGCAGAGGAGTGAAGTGCTTAGGCAGAGAAAGCCCTAGCCAAGGAAAAAGCTGAGGCTGAGAGGGCCTTGGCTAAACAGAAACTACTGTTGGAGCAGAGTGGAACATGAAGGAGCTGGAGCGCAAGGTGTCAAACTTCAGAATCCAACAGTGATGGTGGCAGCATCCTTTCAGGGTCTCCTAGAGAGGTGAGGATCTGCATGTTACCAGACCTGGTGCCCAGTTATGTGGTGGGAGATGGTATAGACAAGTGAATTTCTGCCTATAGGGAATCCTTGAGAATGCATAGAGTCCCAGAGGAGTATGGGGGGATACATGCATACAGTGAGGAGGGATACACTTCTTACACCTGAGGTGGGTGACCAGACAAAGTACATACCCACGAAAGCCATACCTGTCTGCAAATTTGGGTTGACCCCTGAGAAATACTGTCAGAGGTTCATGTACAGCCACACCCTCTCAAACCATTTTTGGGTGGATTTCTTGGACTATTCCACCAAGGAACTGAGTGGCTGGATGAGGGGCAGCAAAGTTGACACTTACATTGGTCTATCCAACTTAATATTGAGGGGGCACATGTTAAATACCTGTTTTACAGAGCTGTGCAGCATCTGGTGGATAGTAAGCTCACTGACCCCCAGGAAGTTTGCTAAGGTGGCAGACCTCTGGGTCAGTATCAGAGTTCCAAGAAGATATCTGGAGGACTTCCAAGAGGATGGTGAGGGTTCCCACCAGAAGAAGGAGGGGAGAGAGAAAACTAGGTAGGAGTTCTCTAATGGCCCACAAACTAGTTCTTAGGGAAAGGGACCCAGTCCCAATCTGACCAGAAAATAGGGCTTGCAGATAAGAACACTGGTAATTTCATCCCCAAGTGTTATGAATGTTACAAGTTGGGGCACATCAAGCGTGATGCCAAGTGCCCTAAGAGGGCACAGCCCTCCAATGATGGGAGTACCTCTGGGCTGTCCAGCGTAGAGCTTGGGGAGGAGATGGCCCCAGTTATTGCGGAGGAGACAGCTAGGTTACCCTAGTGCCCCTGGGTGACAGAGAGATGGTGCGCAAAGCCAGCATGCCTTCAAATACTGCCACATATGCAGTCTGTCACCAATAATGGGCGGAATGTGGAGGCTCTGAGGGACACAGCAGTTAGCAGGACTACTGTCAGGTGTTATCTGATATCCTAGAGCAGGTGATACCTGATAAAATCCACCAGGTTGTAGTAGCAGACAGCGATGAGAATCACTAACCCTATAGCTCTAGTTCCCTTTGAATGAGGGGTAGGGTCTTAGGTTCTCTTAAGATAACTGTGAGCCTTGCCATGTCTGTGGATCGTTTGTTTGGAAATGACCTGGAGCACAATGCCTGGAAAGACGTGGAACTCAGTCACACCTGGAAATGTTTGGGGTTACATGGGTTGGTCTGCATATCTACAAGGTCAAAGGCTGCCCATGAGGGGAGTCAAGGAAGTCAGGAGCATTGAAGATTGGCCCAGGCAGCTGCTAAGAAAGAAAGACACCAGCCCCTGAAACTCCCACTGTAAAGGTGGATGGGATGTCAGAGCAGGCCACCCCAGAGCCTACCAGTGAGGACACTGACTCCCTAGGAGATCCGCCTGAACTCACTGGAAGGCAAGCTGATGGTGGGCCTACCAGGGAGGAGTTGTGCAACCCTACAGGGCAGAAGACAGAAGCTGAAGATCAGGCAGCTGGTAATACTTCCAGAGATCACCTCATTTATTCAGAGAGTGCCCTCCTAAATAGTGAGCCTATGGTGCCTGTGCATGGGGCAACACATGCATTGGTGGTCCTCCAATGTAAAGGGCCTTCCTCCTGGGACTGGCTCATGAAAGACACCTGGCAGGACATCTGGGGCAGGACACGATCTTTGCCAGGCTCGTCTTAAACGTTTATTTGGCCTGTATGAAGACATGCCCAGATACATTCTACAGGACATCTCTCACCTGCCAGGCCAGAGGAAAAACAGGGAAAAAGCTAAAGGCTCCCATGAACCCTTTACCTGTCATTGGCATCCACTTTGAAAAGGTGGGCATCAACATTGTTGGTCCCTTGGACCCCAAAACTGTCTTAGGCAAAAGGTTTATCCTGGTTTTTGTGGACCATGCCAATAGGTACCCAGAGGCCATATCTTTGAGGACTGTGACTGCACCTGCAGTGGCTAGGGCCCTGACAGGCATTTTCACCCAATTAAGGTGACGCAAGGAAGTGGTGTCTGACACCAACTTAATTTCTGCCTGGATGAAGTGCATGTGTAAAGAGTGTGGAGTATTAAACCAATGGACTTGTTGAAAGGTTCAACAAGACTCTGAAGGGCATGAATATGGGTGAACCTGAGTCCATGAGGTGGAAGGTTGACTTCCTCTTACCATGCCTACTCTTTACCTACAGGGAAGAGTCACAGAAGGGAGTTGGGTTTAGCCTATTTGAGCTCCTCTATTACCACCCTGTTAGGGAGCCTCACAGTCTGGTGAAGAAGGTGTGGGAGCAATCTCCCAAGCACCCCCCCAGGATGTGGTTAGCTACATGCTAGCCCTCAGGAACCAGATTTGCCAGGTTCTAGAAAACGGCTTCTGGGAACTTGGAAGCCAGCCTGGAAGTCATAAAACTCTGGTACGTCTGGAAAGCCACTCTGGTGGACTTTCAGCCTGGCTAGAAAGTGAGCTTTATGGAGCCAGTAGAGCCCAGCATCCTCCAAGATCGTTGGACAGGGCCCTATGAGGTGAAAGAGTGGAAGGGAAAGGGCACCTACCTGGTGGGCCTCAAAACCCCAGAAACCCTTTAATCACCTCAAACCCCAATATAAGGGGTCTGAGGTCACCATGCTGTTGATGACAGACGGAGAGGAAGAGGTCTTCTATCACCTAAGGAAAAAAATGGGCTCAGTGGAAGGTACAAACCTCTCTCCTACCCTCACCCCAGAAAAGCAGAGGGGCTGTCACTAGTTGTAGGAGCAGTTTGCTTCAGTGTTATCCCTGACTCCTGGGCTTTCACACTTGTTTACCCATGATATAGATACTGGGGACAGACAGCCTGTCAAGCACAAAATATACTTTCACAGAGATCTCGCCTCAGGCTTTTCCAACATTTTGCCTGTTTTAGACATCTATTGTTAACCACTTTTGACAAAGATCTACTAAGACTAAATCATCTAATTTCTGTTTACAATATAAATCAGCATCCCCTGAACCTACTGGAATTGAGTCGGCTATTCCATTTCAAGCAATACGTTCCTTTTATTGCCAATCATTTTACTGATTCCCTTTCTCCCATCCGCTTTTAATATATGAACTCAGTCGAAAGTATTACTAACAAAATATGACAGCACTCAACATACCATGAAAATTGCCTCTGATATTCAGGCTATTAATGAATTCATAGCATATCCTCACTAAATTGCATGTCATTGATATCACTTCTGCTTCATTGACCACTACATCGAAAGGTAAGTATGGGAAAGGAGCTGTGGAGGTAGAATCGTTCTTGCCTAAATAATGTGGACATTTTCTACCATTTAGCAAAAGCCAAATCAGAAAAACAAACATGTTTAATTTTTTTTATTTTTTTTATAAATAGTCTAGTTAACTTAACAAGAAAAGAAAAAAACTCAGGGGCATATTATCAACAACCGGCGATAAATATCGCTAAGCGCACTTAGCGCTAGTATATTTATCGCCGGCTATCGATGAATTTTATCGCTGAGATAGCGTGCTATTAGCAACGCTTATCTCAGAATCGATAAAATTCCTGGCGCAAGCTGCCAAATGTCCGAATATCGCTGGAAATCCAGCGATAATCGCACGACATTTGGCGATAGCTTGTTGATAGGGCTGGGCATACTTAACCATGATATCCACCTTCCATTGGCTATCATGGCTAAGTCAAACTAAAAGCATGCGTAAGGAAAGTAGCGTTAACCAAGGTTAGCGCTACTTTTCTCATCGCTATGCTTGTTGGGGATTCCCTTGATAATTGGAGAAATGTCGGTTAACGACATTTCTCCAGTTATTTTGGGACGGAACGCCCACTTTGCATCTCATTAGAGATGCAAGGGTGGGACGTTATGGAAGAAGAGCGATAGGGCAAGGATTCACGCGATAGCGTGACCTTGCTAATACAGCAATAAAATTATCGCCGCTTTTCGTCTGAAAACAGACGCTAAAGCGGCGATAATTTTTTATCGCCGGCTTGATAATATGCCCCTCAGTTCTATGTATTGTCGTTCTCGGGCCAATTGAAAGTTGTTAATTTAGCTGGAAAATATAAATATACACACTGTTTCAGATCAGAAACTAAGGACAAATCGGGCCAACAAATGCCATTAAGTTTTGGAAAGATATTGTGGTCTTTTAGAACATTTACTCATACATTTGGATGGTAAAATTGGTTGCATCTGTGTCTAGGTGCACGCAGAGGGCAAATAAATGGTACTAGCGCAAAGCAATGGGCAAATATACCCAACTTATTGTATGGAGGAGAAAGGTAACTTGTTAAGGAAGAATATACAGAAATTAAAGTAAATTAATAAAGTACCAATGATGATACGTGCCGCCTGTTCTATTAGGCATTAACATAGACAAAGCGGAAAACCCACCGGCGTATTTGGAAGGTGAGGAAGAGAAGAATAATGTTTTACCTCTGTCAGTTTGGAACAAGAATGTCAGTGCGGCAGACTGTTCTTTTTCACTCCCCAGTCAGATTCAAAACATCGAACGATAGGGAAAGCGTGACTGGCCACATGCGAACTGCACTGAAACCTGTCGAGCGCATATTAACAGTCACATAATTATAAGGATAAGTCAAATCTCTTAGCCAAAGCATTCAAAGACTTGTGTAGTGAATAAGATAAGTGAGTGTGGCTAGGGAAAAAAGATCAATCAAATATTGAAAAGCATACTAATGTCATAAAAGAACTTACACTTGAGGATTTAGAAGTGTAAATAAGCCCCATAATGTCAAAGGATATTGACATGATTCCACTTTTGTTCCCAGAGGCTACCTATAGCAAGGAAGAAATGAAAGTTTCATAGTAGTGCACAGAGACTCTAATCAAGTTTAAAGTTAAAGAGTTGCATTTCACAAACTGAGAATAGCAGTCACTAGTGTTCCTGGTGACCAGTATCTCTATTTTTTAGTGCTCCCGCTCTCTAACCTACACTTGGGGTTTATTGAGGCAGTGAGAGTGACTGCTGCCCTTGCAACTATTCTTGAGTCATGTAGGCAGTCATAGTTGCACTGGCATTATACCAAGGTTACATCGGACCCCATATTATGCAAAGACACTTTGGCCATTCTTTCTTGGAATGCTGAATGTTGGGTGCAGTTACCTGGGAGACAGTAGCCGTGAATTTGATAAGCAATTCAAAATATTATGCTTACAAGAGACCTGGGTGAGGGAGAGTCCACAATTGCTTGGCATTGGGGCTTTGTTGAATTAACAGCAGTGGTTGAAGATTGCATCAAAGTAGGTCTGACTATATGTGTTTCTAATTTGCTTAAATTTACCATCAAAGAAGTGGCTCCTTCTAGTAAGTATTTACACATTCTTAAGATCGTTAGAACTAATCTTTAAGGGTCCCTCACAGAATATATATTGTAAACATGTACAAAAGGCACCTTTCCTGTGCAAAACACCTTTTGCGTTGGAAAGTAATAACCATGTATTACATTGTGTGGTTTAGCAGCTCTTTGCGCTGTCCCAAACCCTTAGAAATCTGAGTTATAGTGCTAAACCTCACCTCTGGTATTTTTAAAAGCTGTAAAAAGCAGATGTTACTATTATCCAATGTAATGGAAATGAAGGAGTAACCTATAATCTTATGAATGAGGGCCTGATTAAAAAAGGTAAAATTACATGTTTATGTAAGATTACAGTTTTTTTTCGTCCTCGCAAACTATGAGTTTAATTTTACTAACAGTAACTTTACGACTGCGGAGACGCTGCACATACACAGATATAGCTGTCCACTCTTTTATGTTCAGAGTTCTCTGACCCAACTGTAAAGCCTCCACAGTCATAAGATTACTATTAGTGAAATTAAACTCGCAGTTTGTGAATACCAAAAGGACAGTAATCTTACATAAAAGTGTAATTTTACCTTTGTGAATCAGGCCCAGTGTTTGTCTGCTAGGCTCAGCTCGACAGTGCAATTCACTGCCTGTGATGCATTGAATGTGTTGAGTCAAGGATGCCTAATAAAAGGTGCTACTTATACTGCAAAAAAGAAAGATTGAACATCTGAAACTTAAATTAAGTTGACTTAATAGTGCAAATCAAACCAATTTAGTTCTCCTAGTATTACAGTAGGTAACTAAGATTGGTATGAAATCTAGAGTCGGACAAAGTTAACTTTGCTGTGAAATTGGAAAGATTTTCAGCCACGAAGATGGATAAAGTCAGGAAAACTTCACCCTTTCTAAAGGCAGATGACGTTTTTCAATTTCTTCCTACTTTGTTAAAAGCATTGTTATAGTCGCCCAGCCCACTGCATGTGATTTCTCACAGCTGTATGTCCCACCAACCAACCACTAGACATCCAATGTAGGGGATCATTCTAAACTTCCCCTTGGAGCCAGGGAATGCCTTTGGGTAAATGGTGCTAATTGCAGACAAAGTGACTCCGAGCATTTGTGCGATGGCATTTATTTGACTTTTCCAGAGAGGGAATAGGTCATAGGGAAGTTTGTGAATGATAATGAATGTACACAAAATCCAACTTTCAGTGCATTCCAGCCATGTGTAGCGTCCTCCCCAGTCCGGGAGCATGCAAATGAATATGCCACAGAGAGAGCTCTGAATTGTACGTCTTTATTCCTCCAAATACAATCACACATCATTCTCTGATTATGTCATAACTGTTAATAACCACACCGTAACACCTCCCAGCCAGTTACATACTTCCTCTGTTGAGTCCACCAGAACCGCAAGGGTCCTAGCACACAGTCTCACAACACTACATCTCCCCTCTTGCTAAATAAAAATTACAAATAACAGTTACAGTATATTTCTTCGATAAGTCATCACATCATTGCACTAGTCGGCCATATCGAGTGGCATGAAGTGGTTGGGATGCACTCTGTTTATGCACCGATGGTACAGAATCTGATGTTTGAGCTGGACTGTCATGTGGGAAAACCTCATTTCTAAGTGCAGGAGCTGATGATCGCAGAGCTGGTTGCTTAAAATGTGACGGATCCTGTGTGATGGACTGACCAGGGTGATGGGCTGTCGCCAGTGTTTTTTGCATGTCACAAACCTCAGAGAATCGACAGGAAATGGAATCTCTGTTTTTCACTTTCACTTCTGCTTGACCAGGACAAAGTAATCTTTATTGAAGACAGTGTCTTGGGCTCTCGGACATCGATCAGCTTACGTCTTCATTTTGCACTTTCGAAAAGTACCGGTGACACGAACCTTATCAGCACTCATGGAGCGGTCTACTCTCCATTGTGGCATTTTGGTTCCGATGGCTCTCCCAAATAGCAAAGTGTCTGGACTTTCACCCGTTGTGGAGTGAGGAGTTGGCTGATAGGCATGGATGGCTTGACACAGGGCTTGCTTTAATTCAATCCTCTCCATTGATGCTCACTGAATTACCCTTTCGAGGGTACACATAAATTGTTCAAAACACCGTTTGCTTGGGGCCCCAGAGGTGCACTCTTTGGATGCTTGATATTCATTCTGACTAGAAACTCTCTGAATTCTTTGCTGTGGAATGGCAGACCATAGTCAGATTTGAGAATGGCAGGGATACTCCACGCTGCAAAGATGTTATCCAGACACTCAATAACCTTGTCATGGGTTGTTGATGATAACTCCTCTACCAACGTGAAACATGAATACTCATCAATGACTACCATGATATGATGTCTGTTTCCTTTCCCAGGCCTGGGTCAGAAGGACAGACATTGACAATGGATGTTGCGTCACTTTGGGGGAAAGGCAATTCCAAAGATTGCACTCCTTTAGTTCCATCTCTACTCGCTCATCTAAGCGCGGGAACCACACTCAGTATCTTAGGGTTCTTTTGGTAGCTACAATGCCGCAATGTCCTTTATGGGCTAGTTCATTGATCTGTTGTCTTAGGCTCTCAGGTACAACAATCCTCGAGCCTCTCAATACAACACCTTCCTTGGTCACAAACAATTCATCTTGTACAATTTAGAATTTTTTGAAATTCAACATTGTCAGCAAGCGGAGAAGCACTCCTTTTCCAAGATTGAGTTGAAGTGATATCTTTGAGGATAAAAATGTTCTTGTCAGCATTGATAGCAGCAAAAATCTGTTCAATGGATAAGGCTGCTGGCATACTGGACTTCACAATGAAGTTAATCTGCTCCTCAGTTGTTTTGGATGTTGTACTGTGACCATTTAGCGGTACTCGTGAGAAATAATCATCAGGGTTCTGGTCTTTACCTGGCTTGCGTACAATTGTGTAGTCATACTCTTGCAGTCTCAAACCCCACTGCTCAATGCAAGGGGGAATCTTGGCTGTCGGATTTCTAAAAATGGTGATCAGTGTTTGATGGTCTGTTATGATGGTGAAACATTTTCTGTAAAGAAACACATGAAAAAGTTTGCAGGCCCACACTACAACCAGGCCCTCCTTCTCCGACTGAGAATAGGCACGTTCTATGTCAGACAAGCTCTGACTTGCATTGTCAACAATGTGTCTCTGGGCATTTGGACGACCATTAATTTGAGCAAGGATTACCCCAAGCCCCACCTGGCTCGCATCTACTGTGATCTCTGTCTGTAGTTTGGGGTCAAAATAGGCCATCTCAGTTGCATTCTGAATTGCATGTTTTATTCTTTTGAAGCTTTGATCAAATTGATCAGACCATTTGAACAGGACATTTTGTTCTGTCAGTTCTCTCAATGGAGCACACAACATGGCAAAATCACAAATGTATCTTGAACAATAACTGGGCATGCCCAAGAAGGATGGTAGCATAGTGACATCTTGTGGGGAGGAAAGTAGCTTACAGTGCTTTCATTTTATAAAGGTCAGGAGTCATTGACACATCAGAAAATATGTGTCCAAAGAATTTAAGTTTAGTCTTCTGAAACTCACACTTTGCTACATTCAGAGTGAGCCCTGCATCAGTAAGTAACTGGCACACTTGTGTAAGAGTCTTGTCATGCTCCAAATACCAGTATATCATTACTGTAGTTTAAAGCATTCGTGACAGGTTGTACTATTCGACGTATAAAAATCCTGAAATATCTCTGCAGCTGACGACAATCCAAAACTCAACCATTTGTATCTGAACAAACCAACATGAGTCAAAAAAGTAGTGATGTATCTGCAATTCTCTTCCAACTCCAGTTGATGGTATTCCTTGTTCAGGTCAAGACGTGAGAAGACTTTGGCGCCATTCAGCTGCATGATCATGTCCACTATGTGTCGACCAAGATGTCTTTCTCTCTAGATTGCTTTGTTGGCCCAGCAAATATCAACGCAGATGTTCACTACAACCTCACTGTCTGTTTTTGGCACCACCTCACGGGGCTACATCCATGGCATAGGACCAGTAGAGCGCTCAATGATGTCATGTTTTAATAGCATTTCTAGTTCTTTCTCAACAGCTTCTTGCAAGTGAAAAGTGACTCTGCGGTGCCGCAGGGCAGCAGGGTGAATGTCCTCATTGATGTGAAGTTGCACTTTCATCTTCTTGAACCTGCCTAGGCTGTGAAATAACGACCGGAACTGACTCACAACTTCAGATTGAGTGTGGAGGTTGTAATTGAGAGATATCAGTTCCATGTCAGCAGTGGTGGCAAAACTGAGTAGGTAAGCACTTAATGAAGCTCCTTGAAGAAGATGAATTGTCGCTTGCACAGATACTGCTTTATGTTTCAATGTATCAAACAGATGCCTCCGAACATGGCATTGGAGCAGTTTTATCACAGCTAAATGAAGATGGCCTAGAGCAACCTGTAGCCTTCATCTCCAAGAGATTACTCTTCGGGGAACAGAGGTGGAGTGCTGTAGAAGGAGAATCTTTTGCTTTAGTTTGGGCCCTGAAGAAGTTGAGGCCATACCTGTTTGGCACTCACATCCTGATTCAGACTGACCACAGGCCCCTCAGGTGGCTCATGCAATTGAGGGATGAGAATCCAAAACTGTTGAGGTGGTCCATTTCCCTGCAGGGTATGGACTTCAGGGTGGAATAGAGAACAGTGGTAGAACACGTAAATGCTAATGGTCTAACCAGGTTCTGCCACCTTAATGATGATAACTGATAGAGGTTGGGTAGATTTTCACACTTTTAGCTGGGGGAACACGTGTTAGACCCATCATCCTTAGGGTGGGGTTCCCCCAAAACATTTGCCTGATTAACTCCTCTTTTTGCTGCATCTTTTTGTTAGCTCAAGGACTCAGGGCACTTTACCACTGCTAACCAGCGCTAACGATCCTGTGCTTCTCCCCTAAACATGGTAACATTGGTGTATGCACAATTGGCATATTTATTTTACTTATAAATCCCTTGCAAAGTGATATACCATATACTCAGGGCCTGTAATCTAAATTCCACTAGTGGGCCTGCAGCACTGGTTGTGTCACCCAAAAGAGTAGCCTTTCAAACCTGTCTCATACCTGCCATAACAAGGCCTGCGTGTGCAGTTTACTACCACTTTGACTTGGCATTTAAAATCACTTGGCAAGCCTTAAACTCCTCTTTTGTTACACATGTCACCCCTAAGGTAGGCCCTATGTAGCCCTAAGGACAGGGTGCTGTGTAACTAAAAGGTAGAACATGTACTTTTAAGTTTTACATGTCCAGGAAGTGACAAACACCCAAATTTGTTTTTCACTACTGTGAGGCCTACTCCTGTCATAGCATGCATTGGGAATTCCTTAATACGCTTTTAAGTTGTAATTCCTGATTAGAAAGCAGCTGCATCATGTTTCATATCTTTGGAATGGTAATGATAAATCCTCTTTACTGGTAAAGTTGGATTTAACATTACTGTTTTAGAAATGTCACTAAGAATGTGGACATTTCTCTGCCCTGACTGTTCTGTGCTCTTTGCAGCTTGTCTCCAATGGTAAACAGCCCTTACAACGAATCCGTCACCCCACATGCAATTACAACGCGATTGTTACAACGACCGCGTTGTAACAACGCATACCATTACCCTGCAAGTCATAACAACGACTTGCGGAGGGGGGAGAAGGTGTTGGATTTAAAATCCAACACCTTCCCTACTGTCCGCACAGACTGGAGTTGGAATAGTAAATTATACTATTCCAACATCCAGCGTCCCCCTCCGCAAGTCGTTGTTACGACTTGCGGGGTAATGGTATGCGTCGTTACAACGCGGTCATTGTAACGACCGCATTGTAATTACATGCGGAGTGAAGGCATGCGTAATAAGGAGACATATTTGTCTCTAATACACGTATAGGGGGGGTGACAGCTACACTTTGTGCATTCCCTCTTGACAGCCACAACACAACAAGGGTGGGTGTGACAGAGAACTCATCTGCATTCATCTGCAGTCTATTCCTGGGTAGGAAGAGAGAGTGGGGGGCTGACATAGTTGAATAGGCAGTGTCTAGTTTCCCACACAAAGGGCTGATTACCCCCTCCTGATAGTCTGGGGCCAGAACTGGGATGAAATGGCGGACCTATGCACTTCAAGGGCCCGCTTTAAAGTCACACCCACTTCAAAGGCACAACTGGATATAAGTACTGGGGCTCTGAACCTACCAAGACACTACACTACTGAGCCTTTGAAGAACTCTGCCAGGAGTAAAGACTGCTGTGCTACAAGCATTGCCACTCTGACTGACTGCTGCTCTGGAAAAAAAGTGTTTCTGCTTTTCTGTGCTGCCCTGCTACCTGCTGATCTCTGCCCTGCTGAGGACAGGGACTGGATGCTTGTTTCTGGTCCAGGGAGGACCTGGTTTGGCAGTTCGGGCTGGATTCTTCCCATGAAAAGTAGGGTCAAGTCTGATTTGCATATGGCTGGTTTTAAGCTGCAGTGGCATGGTGAGCAAAAGAATTATGGATTTAACCCAGATCTCTTGACTAGGGGTGAATGTTTGATTTGTTACACATTCCGTCCCTCTATTTTGTGTCTTTTGCTTTCTCGCCCTAAGTGCGCCGGGTATGCCAAGGCGTGGGTCCCAGGCTCACTGAGCCACTGGATTCAAGCTAGCCTGGCTGATGAGGGGTGATACCCGTAAACCGGTCCCAGGATGGTTGTTTCTTCTCCAGGGAGGACCTGGCTTGGCAGTTCGGGCTAGACTGCTTCCGTAAGAAGGATCAAGACTGATTTGCATATGGCTGGGGCTAAACTGGGGTGGCATGGTGATCAAAAGAACAATGGATTTAACCCATATCTCTTGACTGGGGGTGAAGGTTTGATTCGTTCCACATTCTGTCCATCAATTGTGTGTCTTTTGCTTTCTCACCCTAAGTGCACCTGGTATGCCCAAATGTGTGTCCCGGGCGCACTGTGCCTCTGGATTCAAGCTAGCATGGCTGATGAGGGGTGATAACCTATAACCGGTCACAGGATGCCTGTTCTGGTTCAGGGAGGACCTGGCCTGGCAGTTCGGGCTGGACTGTTCCCATGAGGAGCAGGGTCAAGACTGATTTGCATTTGGCTGGTTCTAAGCTGCGGTGGCATGGTGAGCAAAAGAATTATGGATGTAACCCAGATCTCTTGACTGGGGGTGAATGTTTGATTTGTTCCACATTCTGTCCATCAAATGTATTTCTTTTGCTTTCTCACCCTGAGGACAAGTGCCGGACCTATCTCACTTGAACCCAGAGTGACTCCAAGGGCTTGCTGGCTTTCCCCCTGTTCTGAAGTCTCTGGGCAATCAAAGACTTCCTTAAACTCTGCAACAGCCTCTGGACTCCTCCATCCATGATTCCTGCCCGCCAAGTAATGCCAGTATAGTTCTTGGCCTTTGAAATGTGATTTCTGTTGTCCAGAACAATCAAAATCAATGCAGTGGAGGCGTGGCCAACTGTCATGGCCGCGCGGACGTGATCCTGCCCGGCTCCCGCACCATGGTCCATTAAAACTGCGTTTTCTGGAGCTGAATTCACCTTAAACGGATGGAAGGGGCATGGGTGAGGCACCGGAACTGAGAGGAGTTGTAAGGGGAGCCCCGGAGACCTCGGCGGCCCCGCGGCAGCCCGGGAGCAACGAGAAAGCGGAGCGGCGGGTCGGCCAACATGGCGGCCGCGACCCACGCCTAAAGCAGCAAGACTTCCAGAGGCTATCGGGAGCCTTGGAATCACCCGCGCCCCGGTGACTGGTGAGCAGAGGCAAGACATCCCACTACAGCAGTGCTGCGTGCGGCGGAGTCTGTGGGGTTCCTACCTGGAGCGGAGTCGGGACCCAGGGAAGAAACGTGGGCCCAGGAGGTGAGCGGCGACTAGGGGGCCCAGGCTTCTGCAGAGTGCAACAAGGCGCCGATCAGGGCGAATGATCCCGGAGGTTACGTGGCGGGCCTGGGGGTGCCTCCAGCGGCCCCGGCAAGAATAACTCTGCGGGTGGATCCAAGAAGGCTTCGGCGTGGCATTTGCCTGATCCTGATGCCTGACCTCGACATGGCGCCTCTTTCACCGTGAGCTGCACCGACTGGGGACCGCATGGTGAGGTGGTTGCCGGCGGCGCGTGGAGGATCAGTATTGCCCCAGAGAGAGGGGGGTGCCACACAAGCACAGGAGGTGAGCGGTGGAGCGAGAGTCTGGGGGGTCCGGGGGGGCCAGGTGCTTACTGCAGTCGAGCTTTGCACCAGCCCCGCCGGTGGCGCTGGAGCCAAAGGCACCAGCAGCTTCGGCGCATAGCACCAACTGGGGGATCGGCGCTGGGTGTTCGCCGTGCCGCCATGGTGGGAAACTAAGACTGCCTATATGAGACTGTAGCAGCGCACGGTGGTGCCTGAGCCCTGACTCTGGTCTCGATTGCTCTTGGTGTCTGGGCGGGGCGGGGGTTTGTTCGCCCTGTGTGGTTCCACTTTGCAGCCGGCTGGTGAGAGTGCATGTGGCCCCTTCCCGGCGGGCTGGCTTGGTGAGGCGACCCTGAGAGCAGTGCACAGTGTTTAGAGCTGGTGTGGGAGTATCGCGGGGCGCCTGGTGGAGTGCAGGCCCTGGCTTCCCTGAGCGGGGGAGTAATCAGCACCCGTGTGCTTCCTGCGACGGGCAGCTCTCCGTGGCCTCTATGCCGCCTAAAAAATCACAACCTGCCAAGGTAACCAGTTTCTTTGGGCCTCCCAACACAGGGAAAGGAGCGGCGGCAGGATCTGACCAACAGGGGGACAATATGGCACTGACTAAAGAAGACCTGTTGGCCACTCTGAGGGACTTTAAGCGTGAACTGAGGGATGAGATCAAAGCCGATATCAACGCCTCATTAGATGCCTTCAAGTCGGAAATGGCCTCTAAAATATGCGACTTACGCACAGATGTTGACTTGGTGGGGACGCGCACCCTGGACCTGGAGACCCAATGTCAGAATCTAGAGACTCAGATGCAGCCGCTTGAGGAGGGGGCGGAGGCCCTGTCGGCACAACTGAATGCGGCGCTCCTCAAATGTGAGGACCTCGAGAACCGGTCTCGAAGAGAGAATATCAGGGTGCGGGGCCTGGCGGAGGGTCGAGAGGGGCCCGATCTGGAGCGGTTTCCTGTGGGACTCTTCAGCGATATCTTGGGCGATGGAGACGCCCCGATCTTGTTGGAGAGGGTGCACAGGGTGGGCCCACCACAGCAGGGTAAGCAGCAGCGGCCTAGGGACATACTTGCCAACTTTGCCTCCTTCAAAACGAAAGAAATGGTGATGCGGAAAGCCCGGGGGCAAGACACGATCGCCTATCAGGGGTGCACGTGCTCATTATACCAGGATGTGGCGCAGGCCACACTGATGAGACGACAACAATTCCGCCAGATCACTGCTACCCTCCGAGACAGGCACATCCGATATAGGTGGACATACCCCTTTGGTTTGGCTTTCTCTTTCAACAATAAGCACCATTATTTTACTGAGGTGGAGGGGGCCACGAGCTTATTGGGCCTAGGGGGTGGCACGACGATTGCGCACCCTGCTTCCCCGGGAGGGTCGGGGGACCGGAGGGGAGAACCTGAGACCTCGAATGGATGGCGTACGATCCCCATGGGCGGCAAGAAAACACCGTGACTCCTCGACATTGCTACTAGCGAGATCTTTCGGGGGCCCCCGAGCCCCATGGAGGGCGTGGACATTCCTGGCCTAGTCGACATACCAGCACTCAGCAGCTATTGTAAGTTCCAGAAAAGCTTTTACGGACAACCCTCTAACTGTTGGGCTCTCTCTTAAGCTTCCTGGGAGGGGAGGGCCGATTCTATAGGAGGACTTATTGGTGTGGGCATGACCATGCCCCTACGAACTTACGCTAATGTGGACACGGAATACGATGTTATGTCATTGTTTGGTTTTAGTTGTAATTGTTTTGGTAACTTGGGTTAGGTCTCACACAGAGGTTATGATTGAAGGTGACGGGGGAGGAGGGGGATGTGCAGGGGGGGGACGCTATCAGGGGCCAGCGTGGTATCCAAGGTGACGATGGGAGTCAAATTCTTATCCTGGAACGTTAGGGGCCTTAACTCCCCTAACAAACGGCAGAAATTTTGGAAGTATATAGGAGATCAGGCTCCTTTAGTGGTGGCAATTCAAGAGACACAAATCAAGCGAACGGAGGAACAGAGGCTCAAACATAGACAGTACCCGCAGATCTTCCAGGCCACTAGTGGGAGGAAACAGAATGGGGTGGGCTTAATATTCCACTCTTCTGCTCACTTTGTACTTGAAGCCATTTTGAAGGATAAAGAGGGGCGTTTTGTCATCGTATCCGGCGCCATTATGGGCCGCCCTTGCACGATAGCTTCGGTGTATGCTCCAAATACAGGTCAGATAGAGTTTCTTTCCACTTTCCTTCAATCCCTGGCGGGCTTTGCTGCGGGGGACTTGCTCATACTGGGGGATTTCAACTTGGTGTGGGACCCTCACTTAGATTCCACTCACGCTAACAGGGTGGGGGGAGGAGTCTTCTCTCCTGCGCTCAAACAATCCCTGACACAAATGGGGCTCGTGGATGGGTGGAGGCATCTACATCCCTCGACGAAGGATTTCTCTTTCTTCTCGCATGCACACAGGTCGTATTCACGGATCGACTTTATCTTTGTTAGCCAAACACTCCTACACGCGGTCACTGGTTTCCAGCTGCTGCCTATTGCTCTCTCCGATCATGCTCCCCTGACTTGCCAGCTTGACCTGCCGGTCCCACGCTCTAAACTCACTAGGTGGTATTTCCCACAGTGTCTATGTCGGGATCGATTGCACCGGGATGATGTCCACAAAGCGATTCGAGATTTTTTTTTTCTGAATGACCCGGCGGATACTTCCTTAGCTAACAACTGGGATGCATTTAAGGCATACATTCGGGGCCATTGTATATCCCTCGCGTCATCTCTTAAACGGCTTCAAACTAAGGAACGCCTGGATTTGGAGCGGGAGTTAGGGGCAGCCGAAGAACACCACAAGGTGTCTCCCTCAATCCCTTCTCTTCGGAAGGTCACAGCGCTAAGGGGAAAGCTTAATGCAATTTATACCAATAGAGCGGAGTGAACACTGCTTCGTCTACAGGCCAGGGGCTATGTAGGGCGGGACAAGGTGGGGACGATGCTCGCCAGGCAATTAAGGGTCCGGCAGGAGAAAACATATATCAAACATATAATAGATGACCACGGTAGGACGCATTTGCAGGAGGAGGGGGAAGCGCGTGCGTTTCATGACTTTTACCAGACGCTTTATAGGGCAGACCCGCCTAATGCGCATGAGCAAGCACGGTATTTGGACGATCTTGAGATCCCCCAACTTTCGGCGTCGGATAATGAGGGGCTTGGGGGGGCCATTACTTTGGAGGAGGTACAAGCCGCGATTGATTCCCTTAAAAGCCACAAGGCCCCTGGGCCTGACGGATTCACGGCCTCTTTCTATCGCACCTTTGCTTCCGACCTCGGGCCCCACTTGACTACGCTTTTTAACGATATAGCGTCCCGGCGGGCCGTCACGACCTCCATGGGGGAAGCGTTAATTTCTATTCTCCCAAAGTCTGGGAAAGATCCGCTAAAATGTGCCTCATATCGCCCCATTGCCTTACTCAACCTGGACGCGAAGCTATACTCTAAAATCCTAGCCACGAGACTTGAGAAATGTCTCCCAGCTCTTGTTCAGCCCGACCAATCCGGGTTCATTAAGGGGCGGCAAACCCACGACAATTTTCGTCGCGTGTTCCATCTGATAGACAAAGACCACAAGAAAAAGATCCTGGCCGCGCTGCTGTCACTCGACGCAGAGAAAGCGTTCAATCGTGTTGATTGGGCCTTTTTGGAGCTTTCTCTGCGCCGATTTGGGTTCTGTGAACCTTTCATTGGGATGGTTGGGGTGAACTTTGCGGCTCCTAGGTCTCGGGTTTTGGTGAACGGGGTGGCATCTGGATGGTTCAAACTGGCAAGAGGGACCAGGCAGGGCTGCCCTTTGTCCCCGTTGCTTTTCGCCCTCAGTATCGAACCCTTTGCAATTCGGATACGCTCCAACCCCCAAATAAGGGGAATCACTTTTGGGCAAGAGGAACACAAGATTGCATTATTCGCTGATGACATCTTACTGCCAGTGACGGACCCGCGGACATCGCTCCCGGCCATCTGCCACGAGTTGGAATGCTTTGAGGCTGTCTCCGGTTTCCAGGTCAACCTTTCCAAGTCCTCCATCTTGAATCTTACATTACCTTCCGGACTCCAAGCGGCCCTGGAGGAGTCCTCTCCATTTTGCTGGGCACGCAAGGCTATCACGTACCTGGGGATACAGATTACCCCCAAACTTGGGGACCTGTACCGGGCTAATTTCCCACCGCTTCTGTGGCAGCTTACGATCGAGTGCAAAAAATGGGGTGCCGCCTACATTTCTTGGATCGGACGGATTAACGTCATAAAGATGAATGTATTGCCGCGTCTACTATATCTCTTTCAAGGTCTCCCCATTCAACCAGACAGAGCACTTTTTCCCGCTCTGAAATCCCTCCTACTCAAATTCATCTGGCAGGGTCGGCGAGCCCGAATCTCATTTCATTTGCTGACAAGGCCGAGGTTAAAAGGAGGTTTGGCTCTGCCTGATTTTTTAACTTACTATAGGGCGGCGCAGCTTAGGGTCTTAAGCGAATGGTCGCTGCAAGCTTCGGACAAATTGTGGCTGCATATAGACAGGCAGGTCACGGGGAAGACGATATGGGATTTGCCTTGGTGTTCCAGGGACGATAGATCGCCTAACGCCTATTTGAGTGTTCCCACTTCCACTACTCTTAGCGTTTGGGACGCGGTTACTAGGGCGTTGCCTCTGACCACATTCCCATTACCGTATTCCCCTATAAACTTCTCTAAGCATTTCCCACCGGCGCAGCAGGAGGGGCCTTTCGATCGCTGGAGGGAAGGGGGGTGCCGCATGATCTCTGATCTCTTTCAGGGCTCCAAGCTTCGCTCATTCTCGGATTGTATGACACGTTTTAGTCTTCCACGCACAGAGCTCTTTCACTACTCTCAACTGGTCCACTGGGTTCAACAACCAGAGATCCGGGCCGCAGCCTCTAGGGGATATCTCCCAATGGAAAAATGTGTTCAGACGGGCACCACGGGTAAAGGGTGTATCTCTTTTCTATACAATCTCCTTCTCACCCTGGCACCACTTCGCACACAACACCATAGGGAATGTTGGGGTAAGATGCTTCAGGTCCCGCCCTCGGATAGGCAATGGGAGACCCTTTACAAGGACATTGCCAAATTCAATAGATCTATGCATCTCAGGGAAGCCCACTACAAGACGCTCTATGATTGGTATCTCCACCCTCACAGGTTGCACTCGATCTTTCCGGGTACCTCAGATCGCTGCTGGCGGGGATGTGGGGCCTTGGGAAACATCAAACACATTTGGTGGTACTGTCCCGTAATCCAGATCTTCTGGAAAGAGATCCTTGCCCAGATAAAGCTCATATTAGGCTACCTGACTGGGGACTCCATAGAGCAGGTGCTGCTTGGCATTCGGGATCCTCTGTTACAGCGGAAAACACATGCAGATAGATCCATCCTACGGCTCTGCCTTGGGGTGGCGAAAATGGCTATAGCGGGGGCCTGGAAGCAGCCTACCGCTCCCTCTCTTTCGCAGTGGCATGCACGTTTGTGGAAGGCGATAGCATTAGAGCGGCTATCTGATATAGCGGAAGACAATAGGAAAGATTTCGAATATACCTGGTCCCCTTTGGTCAGCTATCTCTCTGAGGGTCTCCCATTGTTTGCTTGTAGTCCTCGGCTGAGGGCACTCCACCTTTTTCTGATTTAGTAGCAACTCCGTCACCTCCTCACTTACACAATAAGAGATGAGTCACCAGGTGTGAGACCGTTGTTCCAGTGGTTTTGTTTAAACTTTTTCTTCCCCCTTTTTTTTTTTTTTTTTTTTGGGGCTCTTGCCCGTTGGAATTCGGAACCCATGGACCTCTTGTCTACCCCTTCGAATCAGGATACCCATTTCAGAAATTGGTTAATGTCTGGTTCACACCTTTTTTGAGCTAGCACAGGCATATCACTATGCTTTCTGAAACCATTAGCAACTTGAGACCGGGGGATTGACCCGCCAATGTCACTAGAAAATGTGTTTAGTAAGTTAGCTATTAACAGCGTGGTGGGGCTCCCCACGGCGGGGGGAAAATGGGGGGGGGGATTCATTTCCTCCTTGTTTATATATGCCTCGAAGAGATGTAATTCTTACAGAGGTCCTTTGTGTACTATCTGCCCTTCTTTTCATGTTTTCCAATTCAAATGTTTCAATAATAACATTATGACAAAACAAAATCAATGCAGTGATAACTTTGCACCACTCGGAACCAATGCATTGCCCTTCGACGCCAACGCATGAGCTGATCGACGACATTGCTTTGACGGACTGCGTGGCTCAGTGATGATGGACAGTGCGGCTCGATGATGACGCATCACCTGCATCGTATAGGGGTTCACCGACTAAGACTTCCACGCCTGCGCAGATCGAAACTGATACATCGAGTCATCGACGTCTACGCTTGCTCCATTTAAAGTGCTTTTTTGCGAGACCTGCGTGAGCCTTGTAGCCAGCCTGCCCTCTAGCACAGTCGGCCTGAACTTTGGATGTAGCCTGGTCCAGCGCGACCTCAAGTAACCCCTACGTGCTAGTTTACTATAAGCACTAGATTTTCATTTAATGTTGATATATTCATAACTCCAGTTCTACTATTTGGAGGTTTGTCATTTTGATCTTGTTTTACTCATAAAAATATAGTCTATTCTCCTAAAGCTAAGTATTTTTGTAATGTTTTCATTGTGTTACTGTGTGTGTTTGTGCATTGCACAAATACTTTACACATTTCCTCTTTATATAATCCTGACTGCTCTGTGCCAAGCTAACAAAAGGTGAGCACAGGTTATCTATTAGTGTGTATCTAGCTTCTACCTGACTAGAGCGCTGGTTCCTGCTTGTACAGGGTACGTACTCTGACAACCAGAAACCCCATGTCTAACAGCTTGCTTGTGTTCCAATTCAGGAAGGACCTGGTCTGGAAGTTCGAGCTGGATTGCTGCCATGAGGAGCAGGTTCCAAACTGATCTGCACATGGCTGGGTCCAAACTGAGGTGGTATGGTGGGTAAGAAAAGGTTGGATTGGGATGCAGCCTGAGCAAATGTCAGTGGCTAAGATTAATTTAAGCCTTCCATTTATCACCTTGTTGTTTTCGCATTTGCAGCCCTAAGTGCACCGGTATGCCCGCACTTGGGTCCTGGGCTCATTGTGCCACTGAAACTAAGCTGTACCTGGCTGAAGATTTCTAACTAGGGTGAAACCGGTCCTAGGTTGCTTGTGTTCTAGTTCTGGGGGTACCTGGCCTGACAGTTCAGGTTTCACTGTTCCCATGAGGAGCAGGGTCAAGACTGATTTGCATATGACTGAGTCCAAACTGAGGTGGCATGGTGGTCAAAACAATGATGGATTGGGATGCGGCCTGAGTGATTGCCAGTGGCTGAGATTCATTTAAGTATTCCATCCATCACCTTGTTGTTTTTGCCTCCCTAAATGCACCGGCTGTGCCCAGACGTGGGTGCCGGGCTCACTGTGCTACTGGAACTAAGTCATATCTGGCTGAAGAGCCCTAACTAGGGCAAAACTGGTCCTAGGTCGCTTGTGTTCTAGTTCTGGGGGTACCTGGCCTGACAGTTCAGGTTTCACTGTTCCCATGAGGAGCAGGGTCAAGACTGATTTGCATATGACTGAGTCCAAACTGAGGTGGCATGGTGGGCAAAAAAAATGATGGATTGGGATGCTGTCTGTGTGATTGCCAGTGGTTGAGATTAATTCAAGAATTCCATCCATCACCTTGTTGTTTTTGTTTTTGTTTTTGCCTCCCTAAGTGCTCCAGGTGTGCCCAGACATGGGTCCTAGGCTCATTGTGCCACTGGAACTAAGGTATAGCTGTCTGATGAGCCCTAATTAGGGCGAAACCGGCTGTTTAGGTTCAGGGAGAACATGGTCTGGCAGTTCCTGCTGGACGGTTCCCACAAGGATCAGGGTCAAGACTGATTTGCAAGTGGCTGGGTCCAAACTGGGGTGATATGGTGGGCAAAAAAACAATGGACTGGGACACATCCCCAAGCGATTGCCAGTGGCTGAGATCAATTCAACAATTCCATCCATCATCACCTTTTTGTTTCTGCATTTGCAGCCCTAAGTGTACCGAGTATGCCCAAACGTGGGTCTGGGCTCACTGTGCCACTGGAACCAAGCTATACCTGAATAAAGAGGCCCCTTTCTCCAACACTGATCAGTGCTATGACTCAGTGTCAACTTTTTACAACTCTCGTTTGCCTCTATTTCCTCCTTTGCCTCTCTCCCCAACCTGTCTCTTGACTCCAGTCCTCTGCTGCAGGCTTGTCCAGACGTTTGTCACTATTGGCTTTACCAATCCCAGATACTTTTAAATAATAGCTGGCATTGGCAGAGCCAATAGCAGTGACTGGATATCAATCAATCAATCAATCAGAGAATTGTGAAGCGCGCTACTCACCCATGAGGGTCTCAAAGCGCTGGGGGCAGGGGGTGCAGCTCTGAATTAGCCAAAAACCCAGGTCTTGAGGCTCTTCCTGAAGGTGTGCAGAGTAGGGGAGCGTCTGATGTTGACCGGGAGGTCGTTCCAGGACTTGGCTGTGACGTAGGAGAAGGCTCTTCCACTTGCTCTGGTTCTGCGGATGCGCGGGGTTTCCGCTAGGGCAAGGTCGGCGGAGCGGAGGTTTCTTTTGGGTACGTGGAAGGAGACTCTTTCATTGAGGTATTTTGGTCCGGTGTTGTGGAGAGATTTGTAGGCGTGGGTGAGTAGCTTGAAGGTTACTCTCCTCTCGACGGGGAGCCAGCGGAGGTCTTGCAGATGTTGGGTGATGTGTTCATGTCATGGGATGCCGAGGACGAGTCTGGCTGCGGTGTTCTGTATGGTCTGGAGTTTGCGTAGTAGGGATTTGTTGATTCCAGCATAAAGGGCGTTCCCGTAGTCCAGTCTGCTAGTTATGAGTGCATGGGTGACGGTTTTTCTGGCTTCAGGAGGGATCCACTAGAAAGTCTTGCGAAGGATGCGGAGGGTGTGGAAGCATGTGACGGCGACAGCGTTGATCTGGCAGGACACGGTAAGGGAGGAGTCCAATATGATGCCGAGGTTCCAGGCGTGGTCCGTAGGGGTGGGGGGTTGCTGAGGGCGGTGGGCCACCAAGTGCGGTCCCAGGCTGAGGGGGTGGGTCAAAGGACGAGGACTTCTGTCTTCTTCGAGTTGAGCTTCAGACTGCTGCTGCTCATCCAAGCTTCAACATCTTTCTTTCCTTCCTGGAGCCGAGTCTGGTGTCTTCCGGGTTCTTCATGAGGAAGAGGATGAGCTGTGTGTCGTCCGCGTAGGATACTATGCTGAGTCCATGCTGTCTGACGATGGCGGCGAGGGGGGCCATGTAGATGTTGAAGAACGTGGGACTGAGCAGCGATCCTTGGGGAACTCCACAGTAGATAGCTTTCAATTTGATAGTATAAAAAAATATTTTCTGGAAAAAAACATAGAAATATATTTTATTTAGAAAATAACATTTTCTATACTTTCAAGATGGTCGCCAAGTTGCTTTAGTACATGTACAGATACTAACCAGCGGCCATCTTCAAAAGAAAATAACTGTGGGGCCGATTCCGATCTCAGTCGTAGGCGCACCCAATACCATTCGGTCGGGAAAAAAGCCATGCGAAAGCCTGTTTCCCGACCGATCCATACTAACACACCGAACGAGTAAGTACGATGCGCACAACAGCACAGAATCCGGCCGAGCCGTACTCACCCAAACCAGGTCCTGTTCCCCGACCGAGGCGAATCCGGAAACGGCGAATCGAGTCGCACGGAAGGAAAATGCAGCTCCGTCCGGCCGAACGAGTACGATGCGCTTTCCGTACGCGCCGAACCCGTCGCTACCCACGGCACGTCAAAGCATCCGGGAGAGGCGCACATAAGCTCCGATTCGCGCCACAACACGATCCACGGCTACGGGACGAACACGCCAGCGACGAGGACGAGGCGAAGCGACGAGGACGACGCGAAGCGACGAGGACGACGCGAAGCAACGAGAAGGACGAACGACACGAACCAACCATGAATCCCTTCGTCCCGATCATACCAATATTCTACATTTACTACCGGAACAGGCACGGACGCGTACGGCGCAGAAGGTAAGTCAGACACCAACCACAAAACACATACAACACGTACATGACACATCACACACACACAGAGGGATGCAGAATATACTTACACCAGCAACAGCAGCACCATAGGGGCGGGATGCCCATCACCAATGCCACATATGCACACAGGGGCCTGAATGCGCACCACCACCCCTACCCAGGGGGCAGGATGCCTACCACCACCCTGAGCCAGGGGGGCTGGATGCCCACCACTACTACCACCCTCACCCAGGGGGGCTGGATGCCTACCACTACTACCACCCTCACCCAGGGGGGCTGGATGCCTACCACCACCCTTAGCCAGGGGGGCTGGATGCCTACCACTACTACCACCCTCAGCCAGGGGGGCTGGATGCCTACCACCACCCTTAGCCAGGGGGGCTGGATGCCTACCACTACTACCACCCTCACCCAGGGGGCTGGATGCCTACCACTACTACCACCCTCACCCAGGGGGGCTGGATGCCTACCACTACTACCACCCTCACCCAGGGGGGCTGGATGCCTACCACCACTACCACCCTCACCCAGGGGGGCTGGATGCCTACCACCACCCTTAGCCAGGGGGCTGGATGCCTACCACTACTACCACCCTCACCCAGGGGGCTGGATGCCTACCACTACTACCACCCTCAGCCAGGGGGGCTGGATGCCTACCACCACCCTTAGCCAGGGGGGCTGGATGCCTACCACTACTACCACCCTCACCCAGGGGGGCTGGATGCCTACCACTACTACCACCCTCAGCCAGGGGGGCTGGATGCCTACCACCTCCCTTAGCCAGGGGGGCTGGATGCCTACCACTACTACCACCCTCAGCCAGGGGTGCTGGATGCCTACCACCACCCTTAGCCAGGGGGGCTGGATGCCTACCACTACTACCACCCTCACCCAGGGGGCTGGATGCCTACCACTACTACCACCCTCAGCCAGGGGGCTGGATGCCTACCACCACCCTTAGCCAGGGGGGCTGGATGCCTACCACTACTACCACCCTCAGCCAGGGGGGCTGGATGCCTACCACTACTACCACCCACACCCAGGGGGGCTGGATGCCTACCACTACTACCACCCTCAGCCAGGGGGGCTGGATGCCTACCACCACCCTTAGCCAGGGGGGCTGGATGCCTACCACTACTACCACCCTCACCCAGGGGTGCTGGATGCCTACCACTACTACCACCCTCACCCAGGGGGGCTGGATGCCTACCACTACAACCACCCTCACCCAGGGGGGCTGGATGCCTACCATCACTACCACCCTCACCCAGGGGGGGCTGGATGCCAACCACCACCCTTAGCACGGCGGGGCTGGATGCCTACCACTACTACCACCCTCAGCCAGGGGGGGCTGGATGCCTACCACCACCCTTAGCCAGGGGGGGCTGGATGCCTACCACTAATACCACCCTCACCCAGGGGGGCTGGATGCCTACCACTACTACCACCCTCACCCAGGGGGCTGGATGCCTACCACTACAACCACCCTCACCCAGGGGGGCTGGATGCCTACCACCACTACCACCCTCACCCAGGGGGGCTGGATGCCTACCACCACCCTTAGCCAGGGGGCTGGATGCCTACCACTACTACCACCCTCAGCCAGGGGGCTGGATGCCTACCACCACCCTTAGCCAGGGGGGCTGGATGCCTACCACTACTACCACCCTCAGCCGGGGGGCTGGATGCCTACCACCACCCTTAGCCAGGGGGGCTGGATGCCTACCACTACAACCACCCTCACCCAGGGGGGCTGGATGCCTACCACCACTACCACCCTCACCCAGGGGGCTGGATGCCTACCACCATCCTTAGCCAGGGGGCTGGATGCCTACCTCTACTAGCACCCTCAGCCAGGGGGGCTGGATGCCTACCACCACCCTTAGCCAGGGGGGCTGGATGCCTACCACTACTACCACCCTCAGCCAGGGGGGCTGGATGCCTACTACTACTACCACCCACACCCAGGGGGCTGGATGCCTACCACTACTACCACCCTCAGCCAGGGGGCTGGATGCCAACCACTACTACCACCCCCACTCATAGGATGGACAATGCATGACACAACCAGCACACCACAACCTAGGGAATGCAAGAAGAAGACATCCCCCAACACCATGACAAGCGTGTGTAGACTGTGTCAAATGCCTACAACACCGAACATGACTTTGAACATACAATGTGACCCCCTAGCACATGTGCCACACATATATGTGTGTGGCACCCACAATGCAAGCAGGCCATGACCATTGTGGCAATGGGGTCCAAACCCCCATCATCACAGTGACCAAAATGTAAGTGTGGGGTCCATAGCTGAAGCACATTTTGAACATTGTGGCAATGGGGTCTAAACCCCCATCACCACAGTGACCAAAAGGTAAGTGTGTGGTCCATAGCTGAAGCACATTTTGAACATTGTGGCAATGGGGTCCACACCCCCATCATCACAGTGACCAAAATGTAAGTGTGGGGTCCATAGCTGAAGCACATTTTGAACATTGTGGCAATGGGGTCCAAACCCCCATCATCACAGTGACCAAAATGTAAGTGTGGGGTCCATAGCTGAAGCACATTTTGAACATTGTGGCAATGGGGTCTAAACCCCCATCACCACAGTGACCAAAAGGTAAGTGTGGGGTCCATAGCTGAAGCACATTTTGAACATTGTGGCAATGGGGTCCAAACCCCCATCATCACAGTGACCAAAATGTAAGTGTGGGGTCCATAGCTGAAGCACATTTTGAACATTGTGGCAATGGGGTCTAAACCCCCATCACCACAGTGACCAAAAGGTAAGTGTTGACAAAGAAAGAGGTGTAACTGCCAAACTGCATGGATGATTCCTGGTCACAGAACAAAAAACTCATCAGTGGCAAAGTAGTGTATGTGTCCCATTGCAACATAAATTGGGGGAGCCAAATACTGCAGTGCAAATAAGACATACCTTTGGCCATGTGCAGACAAACAACACCCATGGGGGCTGACACCGTCAACAATCATCAATGACACAATGACAGAAGTGACCATCAGAATGCAGACCCACATATTTGCACCAATGGGCACACAAATGCAGATACCCTGTGGAGACTGCAGATGTGAGGTGAACAGATACCATACCATGGCAGCAATGGGACACACAAACCATGATCATTGTGCTGACCGATGACCTAGGAGTCCCAGGGACAGCAGGGGAAACCCACCAAACTACATACAGCCAATGGCACACCCAAGATATGCCAATGCAGTGGTGCAGATGCACAAACACAAACAGGCAGACCCACACTGCACATCATACACAACAGGTGAGGGGGGTGCCAGTGTCCCCAGGCAACCACACAACACATGAGGAGACCTGAATACCAATCATACAGATGTGCATACAGTGCCACACAAAGGTAACTCATGGATCCAAATCCCCTATGTGGGCAAGCAGGCATTGTCAGATGAGAGGGAGCACAAATCACACATGTCACACAGGCACGTAGGGACAGCAACTGACGCAGCAAGACACAGACACACCACAGCACCACCCCCAGGGCCCCAACAATGTGGTGACCCTGGGCTGCATTACAATCCCACTGTGATGACAAAGCTAAATGTGGTTCACACTGTGAACCACAGTCATGTGTCCTGAGCAACTAACTACCATCACACCTACACAAGCACAAATCAAACAGCAAGGCCAGTAAGCTAAGGCCAACATTGAGGCAGGGGCCTAGCCGGGCAACAACTCTCATCTGCACACACTCAACACCACACCCCTCGACCTCCAACAATGTGCAGCAGTGAAGTACACATGCACTGGTGACATTGCACATGCACCCATGACTATTCCAGGGTGGTGGGTGGGAACCAAGGTGCAGAAACACATCACACATGGCCACTCAACAAGACTCCTGAATGTCTGACACACTGCACACTACGCTGTACATGGACATGACGGCAATACCACACCAACCAATGGGATCCCATCCACAGTCACACACCAATGAAGAAGCCAAGGTCACCCACAAAGAACACACATAGACAACAACCAACATTGCAGCCCGGACCCTGAGGAGTGCCAGCAGTCACACACACAATGTGTCACAATCACTGAAAGATAACACAAACTGGAAATCACATGACAGGGGCAAACAACAAGTGCCAAGGGAAACCTGACTGTGACTCATCTGCGTCTGCACACAAACTCAGCCCTGACAGCAAACACACCTATGGGTGACACCCTGATGACCAGTAATGTGCCATGCACCCACATCACAGAGAACCCAGGGAGAAGACTTTGGGGGAACATAGGTCAACTCAGCTAGCATCACAAACAGGTACAACACTAGGGATCACAGCATGCACAGCTAAACGGAAGTGAACACACAGACATGCACATACAACACACACCTTGGGCGCAGGCAATGTCACAGGAGTACACACTGCCATGAGGGGACTCCACTCCTGTGTGAGGAAAGCTGTGCCATATGTTGCCTCAGTAGGGCCCCATCATGTCAGCTGAGCACTTGGTCACACAATAAACAATTAGCACCAAATGAGGGCTCCCGTAACATCAGCCTGGTCATGGAAGTGCCAACGGAATCATCAGCACAGATCCAACACACTTGTATAGCAATGTTTCACTGACAACACAGATGAGTCCTTCCCCATTGATGCCCAAACCTGCATGTCCACTGGAGATGGCCACACGGTCAGGGAAGTAGACGAATTGAACAATGGCAGGCACAACAGATGTGCAGGGGTGGAAGCCACAGATGTGAAATAGGCAATCTAAGTAGGAAATCCCATTGCCAAATACTGAACACATGACACCCTCAGATGCTGCTATGGATGACATGGATACACCACAGGATAGGACACATTCCCCCTGGACCACATGGGTTCCTGCACAGTAACACTTCATTATCATGAGACCAAATATCACCATCACTGCAGCAAGGGCATGGTTAGCGTCATCAACATCATGTACATCAGAAGCAAAAGCACTAGAGAACAGAAAGTTGCTTTATTCAGCATATGTGGCATTAAAGTAGAAGTCCGGTAGAAAATAAACAAAGGCCAATGGCCAGTCCATCAACAAAGTCACAAGTGGGTGACAGTGGCAGATGCCACCCTACACATGCCTGCACAAAACCAGGGACAATCCACTAGGAGGGGCAACCGGGGGGGTAGGCCAGGCACCGCAGGGACAGGATCAGGGCTCACCAGGAGGAAGCAGGGAAGGGGTGGTGGGTGCTGGAGAGCCACTGACAACTGCAGTGGAGGTGTCTGACATGGTGTGTGCCGGCACAACTGGGGGCATCACTCAGATGTTGTGGGTGCCGGCACAACAACATTGGAACCTGCAGATGGAGTGGACAGGTCCGCCACTGCAGTGCCCAAGTCAGACAGGGTGGTAGTGGACTCCACTGCAGTGCCTACCACCAGGGGAGGAGAATGGGGAACAGGCAAGGTGGGCTGTACAGAGGGGGAGGACACCCTCACCACATCAGTGGCACAGACAAGTGCAGCGGGGGGTGTGGTGCCGGGAGAGCAAGTGGCAGGGGAGAAGGCCGGATCCTCTTGGGGATGGTATATCTGTGGGTGGGGGAACCTGGGGCAGGGTGTGGTGGGGGCACCTGTGGAGTGGGGGCCTGAGGGATGGAGGAAGGAGACCTGGTGCTTGAGCTGCAGGGCGGCGGCGGGGTCTTGCTCTTACCACTCCGGGGGACTTGCGGGTGGGGGCCTCAGTCTGTATGCGCCTGGGGGAGGGTGTCCGGGGGCGAGGGGCACTCTGCTCCGTGTGGGGGGCTTCCTCTTCCCCCTGGATGCTGGAGCAGCTTGATCGGAGGGGAAGAGGCCGAGGTCACTGAGGAAGAGGCGCTGGGTCTTTGGGGTTGCAGGTGAGGCAAGGGAGGGTGTTTTGGAGGGAGAGGCAACTGAGGACTGCGCAGTGCCCGTGGATGTGTGTGTGTGTACCAGGGCCCCATCCCCTGTGAGTCTGGTTTCAGTCCCCTGACTGTGCGTGCGTGTGCGTTTTGTTTGTGGCGTGTGTGTCTGTGTGCTGGACGTGTGTGTGCTGGTGTGTGCCTGTGCCGGTGTGTGTGTGCTTGGGACGGAGTAAGGTGCTGGGGAGTGTGGATGGAGCAGAGGCAGGAGGGGTGAGGGACTGTCTGAGGAGGGACACTGCTGCCGTCAGGGAGGAGTCCATGGACCTATTGCCCCTCTGTAGGTCAGACATGCCCGATGAGATGCCCTCCATGAACGACACCAGCTGAGTCAACAGAGCGGTGTGCGCATGGAGGACACTCAGCATGGCTGTCTGCCCTACATGGAGCTGGCGAAGGAGGTACACAGACTCCTCACTCAGGGCAGCAGGGGACACAGGGGCAGGGGTGCGGTGCCTGGCCCAAAGGAGACACGCTCCCGAACATGGGAGCCTCCACGGACCTGGGGAATGGGAGCCGATGGGAGGGCGGTGGTGGTGCTGGTGGTGGCGGGGACAGCAACACTAGCTGGGGTGTGGTGGCTGCTGACACCCGCCTCCATAAGGGAGTCATCCTCTGAGTTGCTCTGATCCTCAGCTGAGGTGGATGGTGCTGAGGACTCCTCGGTGTGGCTCCCCTCGCCCTCCGTGCCACTGGGTCCCTCCGACCACTCCTCGGCTGCTGACCCAGTCTGGCTCTCTGGCTCCTCCTGGTCCGTGGAGCTGTCCCCTTCCGTGGCCGTGGATGTATCTGCAAACAATGGGGAAACAGACAGACATCAGTCACCTGCACCAAACGCACACACCACTGTGAGCACAGCACATTACAGAGCAAGCCCTGGCATCATTAGTTGTACATTGCTAAAAGTGCCCTAACTGAACAGGAGAAGCCAATTGTCAGTCTGATGCCAAGCATGGCACTCACATCCCACATGGCCTTGCACCCATCTGTCTGGTGTCTGTTGGATTGCAACACCCCAGTGTGGACACATGCACCAAGTACACAGTAGTTGGACAGTGCAGAGGACACGGTGTGGCATGTGGACATGCACACATCACAGCTCTTGCCACTGAGTCAGTACAGGTTTCCGGATGAAAGGGATGCCCAGAGTCAAATAGGAAATGCATGTGATGCATACCAGCGACAGACACCATGATGCACCCATGTCCTGATAGCCATCGCCACAATGGTGTGCATGTAGCACATGTCACTCCCCTGCAGGACCACCAATAAGTAGACACATGCCATGGCAAAGGCATGACTGCTAAGTCATACATCACTGTCTCAGTGATGTATGACTTGGCAGCCAGACAACAACACTATGCACTGTGTCACAATAGTAGGTCATGGGGAATGCAAGTCCTGGAGCTGCACAAGTGCACATGTACATCCCCCACACAACACATCATCTTAACCCTCATCTGTCCAGGTCATACCTATTGGACATATGGGAGACCTGTGACACTACCCTCTGAACCTGAGCCCCTCACAATCTGCCTTGAATGGGGAACAGCTGCCTGAACTTCACATTCGCATACCCCAGTCTGCACGGGCAGCTGATCAAACACCTATGTGACACACAAGTATCGTCTCCTATGGTCACATCTCCAGGGGCATGCTGAGCCCCTACCAAGAAACACCCCAGCAGTCCTGGCAACTAACCCACAGCACACTGACACAGAGGCAGACACCTGAGGGGTCAAATCACTGCGCACAATGTGTCAGCTGATACACGGGAGTGGGAGTACAGAGTGCATTGCATGGCCTGGAGTAGGCATGACTGTCCTGCTCCACATGAATGAGGGATGAGCCCTGGACAGTGGATAGCTGGCTATGTATGTGTGACACACGTAATCTGCACACTCCTGGGGCCCAAACATTGTTCCCACCCGCTGCATGGGCGTGTGCCACATACCCCAGGCACATGTGGTGGCTCAGCACAGCAAGTGGACCGCATATCAAAGCAACACGCAGATTACATGTTCGAACACAGGCATAGTGTGAACAATGGACCCACCCATGATGCCCACAACAGAGTTAGGGAAACAGATGCTGTCCCCCACCTTTAGTGAAGCAAACTGCAAGGACACAGTCCCAAGTGACACAATTCCCTGAATGTAAGGGCCACACCTGGGTATCAGATGAGCAGTGGGCAGTGCACAATAGAGGGACATGGCTCCTGGACAACATGACTGCTGCACTGTGGCAGTTGAACCAGGCCAGAGGAGGGCACACAGCATGTAATACAGAGTTCACAGTGCAGTCTTTGAGTCACCCCCTCCTTGCTGCTGTCTGGCCTTCAGCTGCCCATCCAGGTCTGGAAACACCACGGCCAGGATCTGGAGCATGTGGGGGGTCAGGGTCCGTGTTCCGCCCCTCCTGCGAGGAGGCGACAGCTTCAGCTGGACCCGTGCAATCCTCCGGGTCCAGCCCCGAAGGTCCTGCCACCTCTTCTGGCAGTTGCGGATCCGGCGCTTGTAGACCCCCACGGACCGGACAGCCCGGACGATGTCCTTCCAGATCTCCTGCTTCCGATGGGCATTAACCTGTCAGGATGACAAAGTGAAAAGGCCATTACTACACATGCAACATATCCGTGCATGACAAAGTTGTATATACATGTCTCAATCACAGGGGCACATGATGTACACAGGCAGTGCAAAGCTGCCCATGGACAGTTTGCCAGACGTCACTACATGGTATCATTGCATGGGAAGTAAAACCTTGTTCAAATGCACTGTCACTGCACCATACCTGTCCAGTGCATGTCACTACACACTATGGGGGTGACAACTACTCAGTGAGCCTGCTAGCCAGTGGCGTGCAGACTTTCAGCCTTGCTAGTCAGACAATATGCACATTCAGAAAGGCAGTGCACAGAACACTCACCTGCTCCCCTGGTGTCCCATACAGCTTGCTGTACTGTGGAAGTAGGCTGTCCAGCAGGGCCTGGTTCTCCTCAAGGCTGAAGGCTGGGGCTCTCTCCACAGTACGTGCCATTGCAGGGTCCAGAGGGGCAGAGACAGCAGCAGTGCAGTGGCAGATGTCGTCCTGGAGCATGTAGTGCAGGCAAGTGAGCTCTCAGGGGAACAGCCAGCAATATATATGTGCTGGAGAGGCAGATACTGTCCCTTGTGTCCAAAGTGATAGGTCCAAGTCGTTTGCATCTTCTGAATCTGGCCAATCCATGGAATAGCAGCACCAAAACACGCCCACAGCATCCTTCAAATCTTCAACTTCATGACATACATGATTTTGCAACATTGTTGTGGGTGACCAACTAATTTTCCAGCAACCGACTCGTTCGAAATTCGAAAACGCGTCCGTTGCCAGGCAAGGCCATTGTCAATGGGTGCGCACCGATCGGTCCATTGCGGTACAACGCGTACAGGGGTACAACGCGTACCCGCACACATTGAATGCAATGGGCCGGCCGGGGGCACCGATCGGTCCATTGCAGTTCAACGCGTACAGGGGTACAACGCGTACCCGCACATTGAATGCAATGGGCCGGCCGAGGGCACCGATCGGTCCATTGCGGTACAACGCGTACAGGGGTACAACGCGTACCCGCACACATTGAATGCAATGGGCCGGCCGGGGCACCGATCGGTCCATTGCGGTACAACGCGTACAGGGTGTACAACGCGTACCGCGCACATTGAATGCAATGGGCCGGCCGGGGCACCGATCGGTCCATTGCAGTTCAACGCGTACAGAGGTACAACGCGTACCCGCACACATTGAATGCAATGGGCCGGCCGGGTGCACCGATCGGTCCATTGCGGTACAACGCGTACAGAGGTACAACGCGTGCCCGCACACATTGAATGCAATGGGCCGGCCGGGGGCACCGATCGGTCCATTGCAGTATAACGCATACAGGGGTACAACGCATACCCGCACACATTGAATGCAATGGGCCGGCCGGGGGCACCGATCGGTCCATTGTAGTTCAACGCGTACAGAGGTACAACGCGTACAGGGGTACAACGCGTACCCGCACACATTGAATGCAATGGGCCGGCCGGGGCACCGATCGGTCCATTGCAGTACTGCTGCGATACAGGGGTACAACGCGTACAGGGGTACTAACGCGTACCCGCACACATTGAATGCAATGGGCCGGCCGGGGCACCGATCGGTCCATTGTGGTACAACGCGTACAGGGTACAACGCGTACCCGCACACATTGAATGCAATGGGCCGGCCGGGGCACCGATCGGTCCATTGCAGTTCAACGCGTACAGGGGTACAACGCGTACAGGGGTACAACGCGTACCCGACACATTGAATGCAATGGGCCGGCCGGGGCACCGATCGGTCCATTGCGGTACAACGCTGCATAGGGTACAACGCGTACCCGCACACATTGAATGCAATGGGCCGACCGAGGGCACCGATCGGTCCATTGCAGTTCAACGCGTACAGAGGGTACAACGCGTACAGGGGTACAACGCGTACCCGCACACATTGAATGCAATGGGCCGGCCGGGGGCACCGATCGGTCCATTGCAGTTCAACGCGTACAGGGGTACAACGCGTACCCGCACACATTGAATGCAATGGGCCGGCCGGGGGCACCGATCGGTCCATTGCTGTTCAACGCATCACTGTACATGTGACTGGCATATGTCAGCATGCCTGTCTCAGATGGACATATGCCAGCCACAGATAGCTCCCAGGGAGTGAGGGGCACACCTACATCACGACAGCCTGTCCAAACTTTATCATAAGGCATGTAAGGCTGCATTTCCTATTGTGTGTATGTTGGTGTACATGTTGTCCTGTGGGTGTCACCTGTGGGCAGCCACCCCCAGGCTGTGCACGTGTTAATGGGGACAGGATCCTGGGTGTTACGTGTACATGACCACTGTGATGTGCAACTGTTCATATCTGTGCATGTGCCATGGTCACATTTCACGGTGGTGTATGTGTATGTCATGTCACATACCCCGTGAGTCCCATGTGGGACGGTATGTTTGAGCCAGGGTGTCCCAGTGGCACAATAATGATGGTCCTCCACAGTCTTTGTGCATGTAGTGTTTACAATGTCTCTGATTTCATGTGCACAATGGGAGACAGTCTCCACATCCACGTTGTGTGTGCATGGACTTTGATGTTGTGCGTGTGTGTGTCACAGACGTCCATGTCTGTCCTGCCGTGGCAAGTGGGACCACTACCTGTGGGGGTCATGGTTGTTTTGCTGTGGTGTATACATGATACTCCATGTAATGCCAGTGTCCATGTGGCAATACAGGGTCCCTGGGAATGTACCTGTCGTTGAGCTGTGGTGCCTGGGGCACATCTGTCCTCACATGTCACTGTGGGGGGTGATTGTGACACGGCAGCAGGAGATGGGAACTGTGACACGGCCTCATGATATCCAATGGGCCAACCTGGGACTAATTGATGCCACCTGTTGGACCGTGTTGACAGATGTTGGCCATGTATGTACCATACATGTCCTTACGGAACTGCACACTTCATGTAGTTGTGCCTCATAATGATGTATGTTGGGATATTGAGTGTGTTCAATGCCGCATATGTGGGGTGACTGACAATCTTGCTTACTTCTCCTCTGCACTGCAGGGCTCCTGCTGTCCATCGACCATTCCCAGACCTGGCAACGATGGTGGAACGGGACAGCATCCGACGGTACCGCTTCACCAGGCAGCTGATTGAGGATTTGGCAGTGTAGTTGTCCCCACATTTGCAGCCTGGCCGGCCGTATCCTACAGCGCTGACCCCCAAGGTGAAGGTGATGGCAGCCCTACACTTCTTTGCCACCGGTACCTTCCAACATACTGTGGCGACTGCTGGTGGGATGTCACAGACCATGTTGAGCCGTGTGCTCCGCGATGTTTTGGCGGCAATGTTGCTATTTCTGAACCGGTACATCTATTTCCCTAGACTGCGACGACTCACTGACGTGAAGAGTGACATTTATGCCCTGGGGAGGATGCCGCATGTCATTGGCTCCATTGATGGGACACATGTGGCTTTGGTACCACCACAGGCCCAGGAGCAGGCCTACAGGAACCGCAAGCACTACCACTCGGTCAATGCACTGGTGGTGTGTCTTGCAGACATGACCATCACACACGTGTGTGCCCGTTTCCCTGGTTCAGCACACGATGCCTTTGTGATGAGGAGTAGTCGCATCCCCAGGATGATGGCACAGATGCAGAACCAGCGTGCCTGGCTTGTCGGTGTGTACTGACTTTGTGCCATTGTGTGTGATCTGATCTGTAGTATTCCGCCCACTTTTCCAAGTCAGCTAATGTTCACTTGTCTGTCCGTAGGTGACTCGGGATACCCCAACATGCCGTGGTTGCTGACACCCCTCAGGAACCCTGTGACACCAGCCCAGATGCGCTACAATGAGGCACATGGTCGGACCAGGAGAGTGATTGAGCGGACATTTGGTCTCCTGAAGAGCCGCTTCCGCTGCCTGGACAAGACCGGAGGGTCCCTCCCATATGCCCCTGCGAAAGTGTGCAAGATTATCATCGGGATACCCCAACATGCCGTGGTTGCTGACACCCCTCAGGAACCCTGTGACACCAGCCCAGATGCGCTACAATGAGGCACATGGTCGGACCAGGAGAGTGATTGAGCGGACATTTGGTCTCCTGAAGAGCCGCTTCCGCTGCCTGGACAAGACCGGAGGGTCCCTCCCATATGCCCCTGCAAAAGTGTGCAAGATTATCATCGTCTGCTGCATGCTCCACAACCTGGCAGTGCGGAAGGAGTTGCCTCTCATCCAAGATGACAATGACCAACATCCGCCACCTGTGGAGGATCCTGGCCTGGACCACGATGCCAGTGACGATGATGATGAGGGTGATGTCCGCACACAGCTCATCACCAACTTCTTTAGCTGAATGTGAGTATCCTGAGGTGTCATGTCAATGATGTGAGTTGGCATGATGTGTAGGTGGTGCTCTGGTGCTGTTGGAGTGTTGCAGTTGCGTGTTGCATGGGCTACTTGACTGGATGTGTGTTGCGATGTGTGCTTACAGGTGGGCTGTACTCCCCAACAGTGTTGACATGCTAACTTGGTTCTGGGTGGGTATCTTGTAACATGTATTGTGCATGAGTTTTGCTGTTCTGTCCTGTACTCCATTGCTTTTGACTGTGTGTCATTTCTGTCCTTCACAGGGTACTTTCAGATTCGTTTGGTCAACTGTGTCCACCGACGACGTGATTGCACTTCCAGGCTGGTAGCTGTTGTGTCCCTACAGGTGATGTGCGCCACACCCATGGACTTCCTTCCGTCTACAGTTGTTGACTGTGTGCCCGCTGCCAGGTGGAATTACCTTGCATCTGTAGTGGTTACGACATGTTGCAACTGTGTAATAAACCTGTGCTTCACTTTGTGATGTGCGTTGTCTGTGGTCACACATTTGACTGCCATTTGCTTACTGCACCTGTGGGCTACTTGACTACAACTGGGAATGGGTGTGGTGTCTGTGCATTGCACCGTCTTCCCTGGCAACATCAGTGTAGGCAATGAGTCAGATGGCCTAGGTGTGTATGTGTTGTGTAGCCCTGGTGGTGTGTCTCCCTCATATGTGTCATGTTGCCTTTACTCACATGCCTGTGTTGTACTTGCTGTTGCAGTTCGCATACACAGTGTAATTTTGCAGTTCATCATCCCCATAACAGCACCCACGTTGGAATCACAACAGAGGCAAGTATGGTGTATTAGTGTGTTTATTGTGATACATTTGTGTGAATAGTGCATAGGATGGGTAGTGCTGTACATAAATCTTGCAATCAGAAGTTCCTAGGTGAATTGAAAGTCCTGGTAGACAGAATCCCCAGTATCGGGGCCACAGTTGTCTGACACATTGGTCCAACTTGTACTCCGCATGCAATGTGTGGGAGTAGTGTTACCGTCAACAGGGTGAACAGTCTGTGCACAAAGGTGAACATCCAGAACAGGTTCAGGCTTCCTGGGAGTTGCGCTTGGCCATCGGCCTCTCACTTGCCCCTCTTCGGACGACCCCTCTTCTTGGGGGGGCCCCTCAAGTACAGGCTGCTGCGGTGCAGGGGACTCTCCGCCAGAGTCATCCTCCCTCCCTGTGGCAGTTGCAGTTTGTTCGGCACCAGATGTTGTTGGCACACAGGGAGGTGTGGACTGGTTGCTGTTCATCTGGCGGAGGCATTGTAAAATGTCCCTGTGCACCGCCGTCATCTCATGCAGTGCATCCCACTTGGACTCCACGCGGGACATGTGTGAGTCCACGCGGGACATGTGTGACTCCACGTGGGACATGTGAGAGTCCAAGCGGGCATGATGGGCAGCCTGCTGCTGTTTCATGTCTCTGAGGAGCCCCACTACCTGGCTGAGGTCTCCGGTGCTGGACTGGTACGCATCTGCTATGCGTACCAGTTGTGGGTCATCATGCACACCAGCAACCTCTGCAAGCAGCGACCTCTGTCTCCCACCCCTCCCACCACCCCTGCTGACATGTGCAGTGCGTGCAGTGGCACGCACAGATGACCCTGGTCCACCTTGGGGGTTGGTGGTGGTGGTGGTGTCCATGGCCCCAGGTTGGTCCAGGGTCCCTGTGCTGGTGTTGCTCCTTGTTCTGTCCATGTCGGCAGGGATGGTATTTGTGGTGACAGTCGTTGGAGGGGTGGGTGCAGGGGGTTCAGCTGGTGGTCCTGCTGGTGCTGCAGCTGGTGGTCCTGCTGGTGCTGCATGTAGACTTGCACCGGATGTGCCAGGTTGGTCTTCTTCGTCCGAGGAGGGCAGAGGCTGTACGACGACAGTGAGCTCCGCATCCTCTTGAGCCTGGGACTGGGACTCCTCAGCGTCTGCTGCTGTGTCCCCATCATCACCTGTTTTTGGGAGACACACACAATGTATGTTATGTTTCTGCAGGCATCAATGGTTGACACACATGACAGTTGTGACTGTGCCTCTGGGTGCGGGCCTGTACATTGCATTGTCCTAAGTCGTCACAGTAAGGGGTTGATATTGGTGTGGCACATTGTCCTGCATTATTTGGGCATTTCTATGTATTTTTTGGGGTGTGAACATGGTCTGCATTGGTTGTGTTTGGTTGACAGCCGGCCCTCCTTCCCACCCACCCAGCCAGTCAGTTATCCCACCATGGACTGTGCTTGCATTGCAGGGAGTGGAAGTTGTCTCTCAGGATGTCAGTCAGCGGTGTCCTGCTGTTTGTTGGTGCACAGTTGCCAGCAGGGCCTTGTGCTCCCCACAGCAGTAGCCAGTGTCAGCCATCTTGTGAGTCCTTCTCCACTTCCTGTGATGTGAGCATGGTTCAGGGTGATGTTGATGGGACAGTTGTGGGGGTGACCAATATCAGTGACTACGACTCCCATCATGCTATTGCCTCCACCCCCCTTCCCAGCATGCCCATGCTTCCTTCCTTTTGACTCTGCTTCCCTGTGGGGTGGACTGGCTGTGCTGACAGGATGGCTGGGAGTGTTGTCCTGGCAGTTGTTTGGCTAAAAGTCCCAAGAGTGTCCCTGTGCTTCACACAACATAACCCAGGGTGGTGGTTCTTTGTGGGATCTTGTGTTAGGATGGGGGGCATTGCATTCTACCAGGTGGGTTCTGTGGAGTTTGTGTTGGGGGGTGTGAGGGGAGGTGCTTGTGACTATGGTCAGTGCTGCAAGTCCTCCTTCCCACCCACCCAGCCAGCCAGTTATCCCACCATGGAACGTGCTTGCATTGCAGGGAGTGGAAGTTGTCTCTCAGGATGTCAGTCAGTGGTGTCCTGCTGTTTGTTGGTGCACAGTTGCCAGCAGGGCCTTGTGCTCCCCACAGCAGTAGCCAGTGTCAGCCATCTTGTGAGTCCTTCTCCACTCCCTGTGATGTGAGCATGGTTCAGGGTGGTGTTGATGGGACAGTTGTGGGGGTGAGCTATGTCTGTGACTATGACTCCCATCATGCTATTGCCTCCACCCCACTTCCCAGCATTCCCATACTTACTTGCTTTTGTGGGGAGTTCAGTGTGTGTGGGTGTGAGAGCAATGGCAAGATGGCTGACAGTGGTGTCCTGCTGTTGGTTGGTGTGCAGTTCCCAGCATGCCCTTGTGCTCCCCACGACACAGCAACAGTGTCAGACATCTTTGATGGGCCTTTCCACTCTCTGTGGGATGTGCATGCGTGAGTGTGAGCTTGCTGGGCCATGTGGTGGGGGATGTAGAGCTGTGACTACGACTCCCATCATGCTATTGCCTCCACCCCCCTTCCCAGCATGCCCATGCTTCCTTCCTTTTGACTCTGCTTCCCTGTGGGGTGGGCTGGCTGTGCTGACAGGATGGCTGGGAGTGTTGTCCTGGCAGTTGTTTGGCTAAAAGTCCCAAGAGTGTCCCTGTGCTTCACACAACATAACCCAGGGTGGAGGTTCTTTGTGGGATCTTGTGTTAGGATGGGGGGCATTGCATTCTACCAGGTGGGTTCTGTGGAGTTTGTGTTGGGGGGTGTGTGAGGGGAGATGCTTGTGACTATGGTCAGTGCTGCAAGTCCTCCTTCCCACCCAGCCAGCCAGATATCCCACCATGGAACGTGCTTGCATTGCAGGGAGTGGAAGTTGTCTCTCAGGATGTCAGTAAGTGGTGTCCTGCTGTTTGTTGGTGCACAGTTGCCAGCAGGGCCTTGTGCTCCCCACAGCAGTAGCCAGTGTCAGCCATCTTGTGAGTCCTTCTCCACTCCCTGTGATGTGAGCATGGTTCAGGGTGGTGTTGATGGGACAGTTGTGGGGGTGACCAATATCAGTGACTACGACTCCCATCATGCTATTGCCTCCACCCCCTTCCCAGCATGCCCATGCTTCCTTCCTTTTGACTCTGCTTCCCTGTGGGGTGGGCTGGCTGTGCTGACAGGATGGCTGGGAGTGTTGTCCTGGCAGTTGTTTGGCTAAAAGTCCCAAGAGTGTCCCTGTGCTTCACACAACATAACCCAGGGTGGGGGTTCTTTGTGGGATCTTGTGTTAGGATGGGGGGCATTGCATTCTACCAGGTGGGTTCTGTGGCGTTTGTGTTGGGGAGTGTGTGAGGGGAGGTGCTTGTGACTATGGTCAGTGCTGCAAGTCCTCCTTCCCACCCACCCAGCCAGCCAGTTATCCCACCATGGAACGTGCTTGCATTGCAGGGAGTGGAAGTTGTCTCTCAGGATGTCAGTCAGTAGTGTCCTGCTGTTTGTTGGTGCACAGTTGCCAGCAGGGCCTTGTGCTCCCCACAGCAGTAGCCAGTGTCAGCCATCTTGTGAGTCCTTCTCCACTCCCTGTGATGTGAGCATGGTTCAGGGTGGTGTTGATGGGACAGTTGTGGGGGTGACCAATATCAGTGACTACGACTCCCATCATGCTATTGCCTCCACCCCCTGCCCAGCATGCCCATGCTTCCTTCCTTTTGATTCTGCTTCCCTGTGGGGTGGGCTGGCTGTGCTGACAGGATGGCTGGGAGTGTTGTCCTGGCAGTTGTTTGGCTAAGAGTCCCAAGAGTGTCCCTGTGCTTCACACAACATAACCCAGGGTGGTGGTTCTTTGTGGGATCTTGTGTTAGGATGGGGGCATTGCATTCTACCAGGTGGGTTCTGTGGAGTTTGTGTTGGGGGTGTGTGAGGGGAGGTGCTTGTGACTATGGTCAGTGCTGCAAGTCCTCCTTCCCACCCAGCCAGCCAGATATCCCACCATGGAACGTGCTTGCATTGCAGGGAGTGGAAGTTGTCTCTCAGGATGTCAGTCAGTGGTGTCCTGCTGTTTGTTGGTGCACAGTTGCCAGCAGGGCCTTGTGCTCCCCACAGCAGTTGCCAGTGTCAGCCATCTTGTGAGTCCTTCTCCACTCCCTGTGATGTGCGCATGGTTCATGGTGGTGTTGATGGGACAGTTGTGGGGGGGCAATGTGTGACTGCGACTCCCATGATGCTATTGGCTACACTGACTTGGCCAGCATACACAGAATTCCTTCCTTTGAGTGGTCTTCACTGTGTGTTGGTGTTGTTGTGGTGGCTACATGTCTGGATGTGTTTGTTAGTTCTATTTGTGCCACTGCCTAGCTGTAGTTGTAGTTGTGTTTGTACATGTGATGGCACAGTTGGATGTGACTTTTTTGATGGCATGTGTTGTGTTTATCTGACTGACATACACATTTTGGGATGATTCTGTTCTGGTTGCTGTGTAATTGCTATGAGTGCATGGTTTGACTCTCCCTTGACAGTGATGTGTGTGTGTTTTGTGGCAGTATATTGTGTACATTTGTTGTGTACTCACCAGGCTCTGGGATGTTCTCTAGTCCATATACGCTCACTGGCGGAAGGATGGCCCGCACCTTCTCCTCCCAGGGCCTGAGGTATATTGGCTTGGCAGGAGGGCCACTGCCGGTATGTTGGCTGTTGATGTAGTCTTTCTTGATCAGGTCCCGTACCCTCCTGCGCACGTCATACCACCTGTTCTGGATGTCGCTCTTTGTGCGCCGACATGGTGATAGTGCGTTCACCCTGTTGATGATCCTCTCCCACATCTTGGTTTTTTGGAAGATGGAGGTCTGTTGGACCAGTGTGCCAAACAGCATTGGCTCTACCCTGAGGATCTCGTCTACCATGACTTCCAATTCACAATCTAGGAACTTGTGATTCTTCTTGGAGGGCATGGTGATGGGTGGTGATGGTGAGTGATGTGTGTGTTGGTGTGCAGGTGAGGGTGTGTGAGTGTGTGTTTTGCTGGGTGTATGTGAGGTAGGTATTTGTTGGTGTGCTGATGGTGTGTGGCTTGTGTGAGGAATGAGCTGTGGGTGTGTGCTTGCTTTCTCTTGGGTGCTGGCAGTGGAATGGCATTTGCAAAGGATCATGGTTGTGATTTGTGTCCTTTATATGGGTGGAGTTGTGGGTGTGTCTTTGTTCTCTGTCCCCACACCCCCCAGTATTTATTGGCTTAGTAATTGCTTGTTTGGCCTTTTTTTGTGTGATTTTTCCTTTGTACTGTCTGTGTATGTTGGAAACGTTCTTGTGACCGAGTCGGACCCTGCATTTGTCTCGTACGGTATTCTCCGTTTCGTTCACGCTGTGTTTGTGCAGTTTTCTATGCTGCGTACGCGTCGGTCGCAGTGTTTTGTGTTGCTTCGGCTCGGTTTTGTATGCGTGTCGGTCGTACGGCTTGGCCTCCGTCCGACTCGCTCGTGGTTTCGCGCCTTGCATCGTACTTTGCGGTTTGGAGTTCGCGTGTACGTTTCGGTCGGATTTGTTCCGGGTGCCTGTCGGTCGGTTGGATTCGCCTGTTTTTCCGAACGGATTGCTGTTTTCCGTGCGGCTCGGTCGTTCGACTTGGGTTCGGTACGTGTCGGTCGGATTTTGCACGCATTGCATCGTACTTGGCGTGTCGGGCGCCACAGTTAAGTGTCGGTCGGTATAATTTCCGGATCCGAGTCGGTCGGTGCTTTTTCCGGCCCGAATTGGAATCGACCCCTGTGTCTATACTTTCAAATTGAAAGAAGGCCGGCAACAGCTATTGGTTTTGCTAATGCCATTGCAAATTGAAAGGTATTTGTAATTGGCTCACAAATTACCTAGCCAAGACTATTAGCAAAGCCACACTAATTGGCTCTGCCAATGCTTATTTAACAATGGGCACTAGACAGAGTTGTGCATTTAGCTTCAAAACCCTTTTTCTTTTTTTTTATGGAAACGTTGCTGTATATTTTACCAATTCAAGTCTCACATTGCAGTGACATACACAAACATTAAGACATGCTTAATTATATTTGGCATTGTTTATTAAATTACAGTATTACTTTCATACTTAGACTGGTGTGTATCTTCTATCAGGGATATGCACACTTGTTCTACTGACATATATTTGTTTTTACATCTTCCAATCTGTTTAGGCAAGGAACTCGGCAAGGAGGTAAAATATATACAAGACAAAGCTTGGGATCAGGCTGCCTGGGTGATATGTTGTAATAATATATATAATGAGCTAAATTAAATTAGTTGTGTCCTTCTCTAGTCCTTCAAGTATCATACACAAATTAGAATCTTACTTTCAACATTTCTGTTAATATGAAAGAGGTTTAGAGTGACTTCAAATACCATTAATATAAGACAATAAATGCCTTGGAGAGCCTGGGCCATAACCAGCTTTATTAATTTGTGCGTGTTCAGGAATCTTGCCTTCAGATTTTTGCATCAGTTTAGTCATTTTCACCTCACAGATGTCTACTGTAGCTTGTTTCAACATTCTAATAGCCGCTGTATGTAGGAATGCTACTTCTGTCAATTTGTTTGCATCTGTTTGCATAATGTGCACAGGGGGTGTGTGGGTACCTTCCAGGGCCGCACAATTATGTGGGAGGGGTACTGGTGGGAAACACAGAAATACTGCTGCAATGCTTTTGTTACAGGGGGCCGATATTGCAGCACCGCTGCAAAACCGGCCCCATGTAGCACAAATGGCCCTCACAATCCAAAACTGGCCCCCAACCTTCCGGCCCACCGGGAAAATGCCTGGGGCCCACTACAACCAGTCTGGCCCTGGTACCTTCTGGCTACCTATGTTTTAGCTAGTAACTAAGGCAGATCAGAATATCTGTTTACACACTTATTAGATTTTGCTTAATCTAATAATCGCATTTGGCACACTTCAGGTGATGCTGCTACAAAGGGGCAATCAGTAGCCTTGTTTGTACTGTTTATTGTCTCATCCCAAAACTCTTTCAGTTCCTAGTAATTCCACACCGTATGAAAAATATGTGCATAACCCAACTGGTGTTAAGTACGTGTGCTAGAGATAGCTAAATTGTAGCAGTTTGAATCTAGTATTTCTAGATACCGTTGCCAGGTATATGCCACAGATTCGCCGGCTATCACTCGGGCCATTCCTGGAAATTATCAGCTAATCAGACTTGATAAAGATTTGAAAACAGGAGGTGGCATCACTATTCTTTTTAAAAACACTGTCAAAGTCTCATGGATTGACACCTCTATTTCCAAGAATATGGACTTAGGCATTTTTAAAACAGGCAGGCTACTCACCTAAAGTGCTATTCAAACTTATTCATGCATTTATTAGCCATGAGCATGCTCCCAGTCTACCTTTGCGTCTCAGGAATTATGTGATTCTCTTGCCACTTATTTTCAGGATAAAATCTCTCAGATATATTTGAATTTCAATATTTCAGCCGAAGAAAACACTAGTGACATTAGGAGTGCTGCCTTTATGGGAACAGAGGGGATTCCCATATTAGAGATGTTTAAACCTTTTTCTCTTGAGGATGTCCAGAGATCTTTGGATACAGCTAAATCTCGCTCTCTGCTGGACATCTGCCCTCCCAGGGTCATGGCTTTACTTTGTAGCCATGTTGCTCTGGCTATTCAGACATTGTTTAATTTAACTATTAAAACAGGCACTATCCCCTCCGAATGCAAATCTGCGCAAGTCCTACCTATCCTTAAAAAGCTAATTTGGATCCTAATATCTTATACAACTACCGCCCCATATCTTTGTCACCCCTTCTGGGAAAACTTTTAGAAGACTTAATTAATTAATTAACAAACAATTAACAGCCTATCTAGAAGAGAATCAGATTCTGGATCCATCGCAATCTAGATTCAGATCTTGCCATAGCACGGAAACAGCCCTTTTGGCCATCACTGATTCTTTAAGACTCTCACTTGATGCAGGAGCTTCATCCATGTTAGTGCTGCTGGACCTTTCCGCAGCCTCTGATATGGTCTCTCACTCAAGGATTCTGCAGAGACTGCGTGAGATGGGTATCCATAGGACAGTTCTCAAATGAATTCAAAACTTCCTGGAAGATAGATTCCAAATACCCGCTCTTGGTCCCTACACCTCCCGTAAGATGCGGCTGGACAAGGGTGTACCACAGGGTTCATGTTTGAGCTCTACTCTCTTCAACATTTATGTGGCACCCCTTGCTAAGATTATAGAGCCATTTGGCTTTGAAATGCTTATGGCTAAATTGCAAGTGGTTCAAAATACTGCAGCCAGGCTTGTTCTCAACACTTCGTTGAAATCTTTATAATGACTACCGGTAAGGAAGAGAAGCATCTTTAAAATCTGCTGCCTCACCTATAATGTTTTAAGGGCAAAGGCACCAGATATCTCCCAGAGAAACTCAAACATTACGCACCTACTAGAAGCTGAAGATCTCAGGACATAGCCTTGTTGAGCATACCCCATATCCATTTGTCTAGATGCGGTAGTAGAGCATTTTCCTATCTGGCTCCACTTTAGTGGAACAAACTACCTCTTAACATTCGTCTCTGCACTTCCTACTGTCAATTTAGGAAACTGTTGAAATCTTCCTTATTTTAAGTGATTTCTCTCTTATGGATGCTTGCTTGAAGCTATAGGCAGCGCCGAGATGCTCTAGGGTGAGTCGAGCACTATATTAAATTTAATTAACATAAAATAAAATAATTAACGTATATCATCACCCTATCCTCTTCTTCATTTCCAATTTGTTACATTTATATTGGGCGCTTGACTGAGGCAGAAAATATGTAGGAAAGACTGCACCATAATCACATGGCTAGACAGCGTGTCATAGGAATGCATAATTGACTGGGTATCATTGCAGCATCCACTGCACTGTTTCTAAATTCCCAGTAAGCTAAGGGGTGCTATGCAACTTGCGCAAAGCTTCAACCAGTGTGAGCGGGGCTGGACTGCAGAGTTCAGCATTAGACAACACATGTGAATTTAGTGTTCTTCTTTTGCTTTAGAAGCTCCATCAATAGAAGAAAGTGACATGGCCAAACCTTATTAAATACCCTTTACAAGATGGTGGTCTATTCAGTGATGTATGAGCCACACAATGCAAGATAAAATTGGATCTTCTCCTGTGATATCAGTGATGTCAGTTCCTGTTTGAATCATATATAAATGAGGAAAGAATGATGGATACGTTGCAATGCATTTTCCAAAATTTTCATTGTCTTCTTTATCAACTTGCTACTATGTTTGTTCCTGTTTTTTGCACTTTGAAGCTAGACTTCCGTTTGGACTTTCAATTGAACATTCTGACTTGGCTTTTTTCTCTGCCCTGTTGTCAGGAAGGTGTTGGTACCATGCTTATCTACTTCTGAATTAATCTTTAATGAAGAGTGCGGAGGGATCACTTATACATCGACTCCTATAATATCGAGCTACAAAATTATCTAGATGTTAACGCAAACATCGGTAAAAAAATTGCTAAAATAAATTTAGATGACAAAAATATCGACAACAAAAAAAGAACACAAATACATCGATAAAATTAAAATAACATATATCACATCAAAAACATCGATATACATAATATCGACAACACAAACATCGATAAAATAGATATAAAGTATACAAAAAAATAACATTTAAACATAAAATTAAACTATTTGAAATATTATAAACAAATGCCATATATCAGACATTAAAAACAAACACTAAGAAAAATTGCAAAATTAATAAAACTAAAAAACAAACAAATACACTTTAAAATCAAAAACAAATAAATAAACAAATATAACATTAAAAAATATCACAACTATCAAAAATAAACAAACATATATATATTACATATATAAACAATATATAACATTTATTTACGCATATATTTAAATTATATTATTAAACAAACATTAAATAAACATAATTAACATTAAACAAATTAAATTATAACTGCCAAAAAATTCAAAAAAACCTATCTCCAACAATACATTTAAACTACACCAACATAAACCAACAGAAAACTCTACCTAATTAAATAAACACTATAAAAGCAATCAATTTATTAACACAAATTTGAAACATACAAACACTCGAGAAGCACGAAAGTTTGCAAGACAGAAAACAGAACGAAAAGATCTACACAAACTACTAATCAGAAAAACTCTCACTAAAGGTAAGAACAAAACTTTTTTAATAAATAAATAAAATTAGCTTAAAAGAAAAAAAAATTCTAAACTAATTAATTAAAACTATAATATATGTCCCTTTATATTTCACAGACTAAACTTCACTAAAACGCCACCTAGAAAATTCAAAACAACGATTTACTTCCAAAACAACTATAAAATCAACATTAAAAAAAAATAAAACAAAGTAACTATATATCTTAACCAACAAATAGAGTTAACTGATGAAAACTAAAATATGTATTAAAAAAGCAAAACATAACTAATAAACTTTTATTTTAACAGCTTCTACAGACTTCAACAGAACAACAACATCAACAAAATAAACTACATCAACTAAAAATAGTACGTTTTTTTGAACAACTAAATAAAAATAGAGACTAAATAAACGAAATAAACAAACTAAATGTAATACTTCAATAAAAATAACATTTTCCTTTTTAACCAACTGAAAAAAAGAAACCAGTGAATACACCACGAACATGGAAAAATATTCCAACAAGAAAAGCGAAACAATATATGTGTAAGTATATGTTGAAATGTAATAATTATATAAACAGGTTTACTCTCCAATACTTAATAATGAATAAATACATATATATAAATAGATTCACAGATATACAAAGAAAATGACTGAAGGGAAAACTACTTCTGTGCTACATGGGCTACACTTACACGCAAGAGAAAATAACAGGAAATAAAACCCATTGGAAATGTGGTAATATCTACTCCAACTCTTGTTATGGGAGAGCAACAACAGTAGAAACTAATTTTATCAATATCAGGGAACACAACCATCCCCCCCAATGTCACAGAAATTGAGGTGAGAGATGCTTTAGAAACCATCAAATAAGCAAGCACCAGCTCCCAACAAACCAGTACCCAAATATTAAAAAACATACTAACTAGAGTGCCTGAACATGTAACAGGACAATTACCATCCATCCCCACTCTAAAATGCCTAATAGCCAGAACTAAAAGATCTACTGCTGGAACACCGCCCACCCCCCAAACCTTTGGAGAAATCAAAATTTTACAAGAATACATAATCACACACAAAGATGAAAAATGTATTCTTTATGACAATAACAGTCATGAAAAAAGAATTATCATCTTTGCCTCCAACATTCAAAAGTTAAAGCAGTGTGAAACATGGATGATGAATGGGACATTCAAAGTTTGCCCTAAGCCCTTTTACCAACTTTATGCCATCCATGGAGAATATGAAGAAACAAACATCCCCTTCATATACGCACTACTCCCCAACAAACAAAATACTACCTCCTTACAGTAATAAAACAACAGTCAGAAAGCTACTTCCTACAACAAATATGAATAGATTTCGAACAAGCAATGATTCAGTCAATTTTAAAAATATTTCCACATACTGCAATATAAGGTTGCTATTATCATTTTAACCAAAGTATCTGGAGACATCTGCAAAAATCTACCCTATGTATAGATTATGCCACAAACCGCAACTTTGCCTATCAAATCATAAAGTAACAGCCCTGGCCTATGTACCAACAACAGAAGTAGCCAACCACTATAATATACTTATTGAAAGTCCTTTCTACCAAGCCAACGAAGCAAAACTAACACCCTTCCTTGACTACTTTGAAAACACCTGGGTAGGAAGACTACATAGGTCAGGGCACCGAAGACAACTAAAAACCCAAATCCCCTGGTAGAACGTCTATGATAGCACCCTAGCACAAAAAGCTAAAACAAATAATGCAGTGGAAGGATGGCATAATGCCTTCCAAGCCACAATAGGAAGAGGACAACCAACTTTACACAAACTAATAGAAGCCATCAAAAAAGACCAGAGTTATCAAGCACTAAGGCTAGAACAATCCCTCACTAAAATAGGTCCTAAACTTAGTAAGCAAATAAAAACAATGTACGAATACCTACAAAACAAAACTCGACTGTACTCAAACACCAAAGGACTAGAATACCTAGACACAATAGCCAAATCTATACTTTAAACAAAAAACAATAGCAAACACCATGCAGCATTTAAAAATTACAAAACATATAAACAACATATTTCTACTCTTTTTTAAACTAATAATTATAATAATGTCCTTTAAAAATTAAAAACGTAAATAAAAATATATGACATAATATAATCATTAAAATAAAAAATAAACAAGCAAACCAAATGTTACCAAAAATATTACCCACCCATAATAATACAAAATAACTTACAGTTGTATCGCAGGAGATGGTCCTCAAAAACGAAAAAATCCATAGTAGATAAATAGAAACACAAATCCATTCAAAAGGAAAGCCCCCAAAAAAATGCAAAAATACAACTGTAGAAAAAAAGGCTCCAATGACGCAATGCTCTCAATAACCAAACTCTCAAAAACCCCAAAAATAGCTTTAAAAAAACGCTCTAACAAACCCAAAAAATAAAAGGAAATTTTAAAAAGTCATATGTTTCAAAGAAACAAAATACATTTTCCTTTGAAAAAAAAAAAACCCGTCTTCAGCACCATCCTTTAACGAAACGGGAAACCTGCAAAAAGAAAAACACCCTCCCACAATAACATATACAAACCCACACACAATAAATACAACATAAAATAATTAAACATCACATAATTAACAGTATAGAACACTCTACTACTCTTCAAAACTACATCAAACACATCAAACACTAAACTACCAAAACAACACCAAACTAGACAAAAAAAGATCATTTAACATCCTAACAAGTCTAAATACACTACTACTACCTTCCCTACCCTAAAACTACCTTAAAAGTAAATTAAGTAAAACTTGCCCTAACCTATAAAACGCTCCCAACTGCGAGGTTCCGTCTTCCACAATGACCTAGAAATGAAACAGATAGACAGAAAAGTGAGGAAATAGAAAAAAAATGGCACAATATAAAAATGAAAAAAGACTACCTCCCCTAGACAAGAATGGAGAAATAATTTAAAAAAACAAAAAATGTAATACATATTTTTATATTTAGAAAAAAATATAGAAAAATATAGACAAAATGTACAAAAAGTTAAAATATATATTAAATATTATATTACCACAAAACATACAATATAATATTTAATATATATTAACATGTATATTTCTTTGATGTACTCATCTTCAACATATAAAATTACAAGAAGACTATTGTAAATGAACAAACATTATAACAATATTTAATTAAAAAATATATGATACAAAAATATATTTGTGAAACAAATTTGTAAATTATTTAATATATTAAATATATATATTTTTAATAATAATATTTAATACACTAAATAATCAAAACAAAATGTACAAACTAAACAGTGTAAAATAGATATATCATTTTATGATAAAAATAAAATGATCTAAAATGTATTAAAAACGTAAAAAATGTACTAAAATGTTTACTTTTCTTTAAAAGAAATGATAAATAACAAAAATTAACAAGACTATAATGAAAGAACTCAAAATATACTTACTTTACTACTACATGACTATGCTTCATAAAAATGTACTATTTTTCAAAACTGTTTAAAAAAATATGTATGTAAAAATAGATTTGTAATGTTGCAAATGTACATTAAAAATATATGTTAAAAAGTTTTATGCTTTATAATGTATTCTGAATAACATCAAAATTTGTTAATCATGTTTTTAAATATTTTCAAAAATTGTATAACAAAACTGAATAAAAACAACTTCATTGTAAACAACTAAAATGAATACAAGTTATTGCAAATAAAAATGTTAATAATAAAAACTGGCATGCGTCTCCTTTCTTATGTTTAATTTACATATAAAGCCTAAGAAAATACTCTATAATAAACCATAAAAAATTACTATTCCAACACCAAATCAACTAAACCCAGGGAAAGTGCTGGATAATAAACCATAAATATTTACTATTCCAACTCAAAACCAACTAAACTCAAGGAAGGTGCTGGATAATAAACCATAAAAAATTACTATTCCAACTCCAGACCAACTAAACTCAGGGAAAGTGCTGGATAATAAACCATAAAAATGTACTATTTCAACTCCAAAACCCACTAAACTCAGGGAAAGTGCTGGATAATAAACCATAAGAAATTACTATTCCAACTCCAAAACCAACTAAACTCAGGGAAAGCGCTGGATAATAAACCATACAAATGTACTATTCCAACTCTGAAACCAACTAAACTCAGGGAAAGTGCTGGATAATAAACCTTAAAAATTTACTATTATAACTTCAAACCAACTAAACTCAAGGAAAGTGCTGGATAATAAACTAAAAAAATTACTATTCAAACTCCAAAACAAATAAATCAAGGGAAAATGCTAAATAATGTAAAGAAAAAAACAAATAATTTTCAAAACTATGAAGAAAACATACATTTATAAAAATATACACTTTTTTATATTTAAAAATTAACACAAACATTTCCTAAAAATTGTTAAAAACATTAAAAAAATATATATTTTTTTAAACTACATATAAATTACAATATTTCAAATATTTTAAAACTTGTCAAAAAAATGTAAATGTTTTTCTTCTTACAAAAATTAAATACATTTAAATTTTTAATTCTAAATTTCCCTTGATTGTTTTATAAACATATAAATTTCAAAATTTTCCAAATGTAAAAAAACACAACTAATATTTTAAACATTTGTAAAACAAATACAATAAAAAATAATATATACATACAAATAAACATATAATTTTACTAAGATATATTTATTTAAATAATTGTTTTAATTTAAAAAATATTTTTTATAGTTTCTTATATAATATAATATACATGAAAATATTTACACCTCAAAAAAAACCTTTAAAATTTTAAAATCTTTTCATTTTTAAATTTTTAATTTTCAAAACTATTTAAATTTTTCAATAATATATATATTTTTAAAATAAATTATTTTAAACCAACATTTTTAAATTACTCCCCACCCTTATCCCCTATGAACCCAACATCCCGCTCCTAAAAATCTACATAAAATTTAAAAAAATAATTAATACTTTAACCAAATATATTTGAATTACTCCTCACCCTTGTCCCCTATAAACCCAACATCCCCGCTCCTAACAATAAGTGAAAGCACAATAAAAACATACATTTTAACATTACAAAATAAATTAAAATATATAAAATAGATACTACTAAAGTATTAAGAAAAGAATTTAAAGATTGAACAAAAACAAAAAATACAAATAGTCGATATTATTTACAACAATATTTTTGACATCAATATTTTCAAAATCGATATTTCTAAAATACACAAAAAATGATATTTTTAACAACAAAAAAACTTACCTCGATATTTTACACCATCAATATTCTTGACTTGATTTTCATGCAACTCGATATTTCTCCATCGATATTCTGTCTCTTCACCAGTGCGGAAATTGCCAATGAAGTTTTTCACCTTTGTATTTTTTTCCTCATAATTGAAACCCACTTTGTTTGTACCATTAGCCTTTTATATGTACCATTACAAGCTGATTGGCACACTACCTGCACGAAAAAGCACGGGGGGAATTCCTTGACACTTTGGACCTGATTCCGATCTCGTTCGGAAAGCCCTCCATACGACACGGATCTGGAGGGCTTTCTGAGCGAGACGTCCTCCGGGAGTCCAAACGAGCGAGTACGATGCAGCCATATGCTCACAGACTCGGCTCGCTCAGACTCCCATTGAACTCTAGGGGAGCCCGTGTACAGACGCGTACACAGGCTCCCATAGCAAAAAAGGGGTGGGTGGGGAAAAGCGTACACCCTGTGGCGGGCACCCCATGTTGCCCGCCACACTGTGCATGCTTGGATCGGGGGGACCCATGCGCACCCCCCGTGACCGATCGGAGGGCTCCAGGTACAGGGGGGCCTGCTATGGCCCCCGAAGTCCGAATCTGACAGCCGTTTTGTCTCGGTGAGACCGAGGTGAAGCGGCCGTCCGAATCGTGCATCGTACTCGCTCGGTCGGAATTCGGCTCCATTGCGTGGCACGGTTCGGCTACGAACGTGTCGGACTGACAGGTTCGGGTTCGTAAACGAGTCACACGGTGCGTACGGGAAACTCGCATCGTACTTGGTAGTTCGGAACGGGGGACGATTCGGACCGAAAGATCGGCTCAGAATCGGATTTGGTCTTTACAAATCCCGTTTGGAGGCCTTTCGAACAAGATCGGAATCGGGCCTTATTTTTCTTTTTACCTTTGCTTTCGATTTCTCTTTCAATCAACAGAAACTTTGAAAGGGTCTAAACTCCCAATGCCAACCATCCCATTTGTCGCTGGTGCAAGCAGACTCATGTTCCAGGTAAATCTGACAGCATGAGTCATGTAGCCATATGCTAAAAAAAATGTCTGTTTGTACTTAATAATCTCTCCTCACCTCTCCAAAAGCATAGAGGTTTCCTAAATAATACAGATTCCCACTACAAAGACTGAACATCTCACCCATAGACAAATATCTTGGTTGGTTGAGTCTTTTTAGCAAATGATGGACTACGACTATGGATTAAGGCTGCGGAGCCGTCTAGAGTGAAGAGGGCTGTGGATTCTCCTCTATCGAGGAACAGCCAGATGCCATCTGTTGCTGCAATGAGGGCAACCTCAGTGCTGTGGTTCAGTCTGAAGCCTGATTGTGTGGTCAGGAAGTTGGAGAGGCATCTGTTAATTTCTTTCTCTAGGACCTTGGCTTGGTATGGAAAGATTGATCTTGGGCAATAATTGGTGAGTTCAATTGGGACAGCTGAGTTCTCAGGAGGACGTTGAAGGATGCGTGCTTTCAGGATTCCAGAAAAAGATGCTGGGCTGATGGAGATGATGGAGGTGTTGAGGAAAGGGGTGTAGGCCTTGCTGCTGGGTCTTGATTCTTTGGCAAAGGCATGATGGGGGCACGGGTCTGATGGGGCCTTGAAGTGTATGGACTTCATAATTACTGGTTTTTCTTCCATGCTGATAGAGTCCCATGTGGTTATTTTGTTGTCTTTTTCCATCATTGGGAGACTTGTGTCAAGGTTCAAGGGGTCTGTTTGTAGAGCCAGGTTGCTGTATATGATTGTGTTCCTGCTGCAGAAAAAATCTGAGAGGTCGTTACACAGTTCTTGAGATGGACTGATGTTGCTAGCAGCTGCTGTGGTTAAGGTGCAGTCCTTGACATTAGTGAAGTGTTATTTGCTGCTGTTGGAGCTGGTGTTGATGTGTTTGGCTAGAGCCTTCCTCTTGTTTTGCTGGTGGTACTGTCTCAGGGCGGATTGCAACACATCTTTTTCCACTTCCCCCTGGCTTTTTCTCTACCTCCATGCTAGTTGTTTGCAGTCCCTTTTGGTCATTTTGAATTTTCTGTGACTGTGTACCTGTTGGCTTGTGTTACAGTTTTCGCGTGTTGACGCAGGCATTAATCCATTTGTTGAAGTTATTGATGTTACATGCTAAGTGACCTGTGTGTTCATGTTAGTTCTTGTGGAAGGTGGAAGTCCAATCAACCTCAACTAAGTTGCTCCAGTGTTGAAGTGCAGGCCCGTTCAGGGAGATTCTTTTGTGGTGATAGATGTTGATTGTGAAACTGACTATGGTTTTGAAGACATGGTCGAGTAGAGGAGACATCCTCTTGTTGGTGTCATGAGTATTAGTAAAGATAATAAGAAAACAACTTGAATAGCTGGTATCAAATGTTTCCAGAAGCGTCTGTTGTTCAAGGCAGGTATACACATTTACCCGGCAGAATGTGATCAATATAAGTGTACAATTTGGTAAGGTTCAATAATCAGATGACCAGAGAAAAAAGTAAGACTTGGGCAATGTAATTTTGAATATGAGTCAGGCAGTCTTGTAATGTAATGAGATTCAACAAGATATCCAAAAGAAAAGCACATCTGTGAAAGAAAAAGTGTCACCAGAACATCTTAGATTAAAAAAATTGTTATCTTGTTTCATGCACAAAGGTATCATGATTTACAAGGCCAAAAAGCTTTTTCCTAAAGCACTATTTGGCATGGATGTAATAATTATCATAAGAAATTGGAATATTATTTGGGGTGGTTAGTCACCCACCTCAAGGAATAATAACACTGGCTTGTCAGGGGGAACCCATAACTCAATAAATTAACACAAGCTCAAATACATTTATGGTTGGCACTAGCTAGTGGGCTGGAGTAACTCGTGGCTTCACCCTAGCCAATGCATTAGAAGTTCCCAGTGGCATTCCATCCCATTTTTGCAGTGGTTTATGTTTGCTGTAGTCCAAGCAATCCCACAGTGTACCTTACTCCTAAAGTTCAACATGGATAAACCTTCCTCCCTTGTGCAGAGCCTGAGTGCCCACCCCGAGGCGTGACTAGGTAAATGAGCAGTGCCTTCCTCTGCAGTCACCTAACCCACCCAGTTCTCCCACTGGGTTTGGTGCCAACCTGACTAGGAAGGACCAAGGACAGCCTGCCCCAGGTCTGACCCTGCATTTACCTGTGAAGGACAGGTCCCTTTACAAGTTAATGAAGTTCCTAGGTCCACCTTCCTAAACTTCCCATGAGTAAGAAAAACACGTACTCACACCCGGGCCATTTTTCCTGCTCCCTGCGCAATTTTCACACTGCATTAAGGCCAAGCACTGACTGGGCAGGTGTTGGAGAGCTAATGCAAATTAACCTCAAGGCGCTTCCTAACTATGTATTAAACACCTAACCACCAATTAATTGGACTTATAATATACACAAGTTACTTTTGTGGCTGTGTCCTGCCAAAAGGTATAGATTATAGTTTATAATCTGTACTATGAAATTTTCTAGGTTTCAGCTACAACCTTGCCAGTAAAAATTAGGCCTGGGCCTAAACTTCTGTCCCACTCATGGAGTTTGTGGAATTCAGCAACTCTGCGTTCCTCGGAGAATGCAGAGAACAGATAAACTCTGCTCTCCGCAACGGAGCAGAGTTTTTTTGTTGTTGGTGCACTTGAAAGGTCGTTTCGCGAGCAGGAGCAACTTGCCGGGCGCTCGTGAGTGCCCACAAGATTTCCTTGCCGTTCAGAAGTGCCACAAGATTTGCTAGCCACCTGCAAGCTCCTGTGAGATCTTGCAGTCGCTAACATGGCTTTAGGCCAGGCCAGTGACTTCCAGGGGATGTTTTGTGATGTCAGCGACCATGCACAATTTACCGCAGTTGCAACCTGGGGAAGATTCTCTCCTTGAAAAGCATCAAAATCTTCCAGAAATGGCAATTTAGAGTAAAGTTAGCATTTTTTTTGTGCAAGGAGTCCTTTTTTTAAAAACTTTTTTTTCCAATAGGAAGGAAGTGTCCCAAAGTCTCCAGCCTCCTGTTCCTATTCAGTAGGCTCCTCCCAGTGCTTTGGCTATCTCCTGGTCACTTTATATTTGGACTTGGAGCTGAAAGGATCACTCTTTGTGTCTGCTGCATATACCATTGGATTTAAGGACTGGGCATTTGTTGTATAAGGGTTTTGTTTGTTTAATAGAGGGCATGCACGAGGATTTATTTCTATTTTCATTCAAGTTTTTAAATTTATTGTGGTGAGGGTGTCTTGCAGTTTCAGTAGTAGCCTAGTTATTTTGTTGCATGTAATTTTTATTATTTTGTAAAGGAAAAATGTAACACACATTAGTACATTTTCTCTGTGTTTTTTTTAATACATTTGCAATATTCTTTTAAATCACTATGTGGCCTAGTCTGCCAATGGGCATTCCAGCCAGCAGACCGAGTACAAGTCAGGGGTGCATGATGAAACAACTGTTTCTGTGTTGTCTGTTGAACTGAAACATCATTTAGGCCATGAATGGCACTGGATTAAAATACAAAATGTGTTTTATTTGTGGTATTTCATGTTTTTGTTTTCCTGCAACCAGTGCTTAGGGTGGGGTAATGCCTTTGGAGCACATTTTTGTTTGCCCTGTTAATTTTGTTTTGGGCATTGCTGAATTACTGCTGTGTGCTCTGTGTTACCACCATGCCTCCTTTGTCTGCCAGTGTGTGAGTGTGTTTGCCATAGGCCACCATTTGTCTTTGTTCCCTGTGCCATGTGGCATATATTATATACTCAGTGTCCATAGGCCTGCCTGTGTTCTTTGTTTTCCAGGCCTCCTGACTGTTGTTGTGACTATGTGGCTTGAGGCCAGTTTGTGTAGCCAGCCAGTGTGGATTAGCCATAGGCCTGAATGTCTTCTTTGTTGTGGCCATGCCTTGTTGCTGGTTGTTGTTGTTGTGACCATGTGGCTAGTGGCTAGTGGCCATTGTGTTGGCAGCCAGTGTGCTTTTGCCATAGGACTGCATGCGTTCTTTGTTGTGGCCATGTCTCCTTGCTTGCTGTTTGACCATGAGGCTTGCCATTTTGTGTAGGCAGCCAGTGTGCATTTGGGCTTTTAGGCCTGCATGTGTTTATTGTCACCCATGCCATCTTGCTTGTTTAATTATTTTTTTAATGTATTTCATTTTATTTTTTACAAATGTTTTGTAAATTTGTTTATTGTAATTTTTAAATGTTGATTTATTTTTAAGTTGTAATTTTTTTCCCAATTTTTTTTTTTTTAAATCCCTATTTTCCTACCATCAGGCATCAACCCCATTTCAGCTATAGGCGCACCACAGCATTCATAGTCTAAGGAGTATTCCATTGTCACCTGCACCTCCCTGAGTGCCACATTCCATTCCCAACTTGATGCACATAAAGCAAACAGTTACATCTGTATGTTGTTGTTATTGCTTTTTCTTATCCATCTCTAGTGTACACCATGAAATTGTATGTTGGTGTGGTTTTACGGATGGATACAATGCATTGTTATTTATTTATAATACATTAAGGAACCAGTGGCCACACTAAGGGGGTGATTACAATGGCGGACGGACTTCAGTCTGTCCACCATTGTATCGGGAAGTGGGACCACCTGCCTACAAGGAGGCGGTCCCACAAGGCCGATTACAATGCAACCGCCGCCACAGTGGTCGCACTCCCCATATTTTACATAGTGCAATGTAAAAATGGCACATTTCATATTTCCCTGCACTACGTGGCAGGCACCATGCGGTGCTTGCCACATGGTGCAGGGAAAAGTAGGGGGGCGAAATGCAAAACACCATAGGTGCCCCCAAAACCAAAGTTCCAGGGGCAAGGGGGGCCCACTATGGGCCCCCAAAGTCCATCCCTGCCAGCCTTTCCATGGCGGTGAACGGCTATGGAAAGGCTGGTGGGGATGGACCATCGTAATACCTACGGCGGTGCCTGGTAGGCAGCGCTGCCATTTCAGGGATAGGGAGGCCCTACGATGCACCGGCAGACTCAAGGAGCCCGTCGGATGCATGGCGGTCAGAGTTTCCGACCGCCACGGTATCACCCGCCCTAATAATATGGCGGGTGGAAAATGGCCTCATGATGGTAGTGAACCTGCCACCGACAGCCTGTCGGTGGCGGGTGGGTTCACCACCATTGTAATCAGCCCCTGAATGATATTATTTGTTTGTACTACTAGTTAAACTGCAACAATGCCACATTTCACCGATTTTTTTCTTGCTTGTTTGCTTTTAGGTGCACAAGGGACAACATCACCCGGGGTACTGCCAGACAGAGGGAATGTGCATGACGTGATGCCTGACCACATATCATGAACATCTCTTCAGCTTGTGAAGCTAAGTTCCACTGCCAACTGACAGCATCAAGATGGCCCCAAATAAAGGTGCTACCAAGAAAGTGGCCAGTGATAAGAAGGAGCTTACCACCAATGGTATGCGGCCCCAGACATTTTTCAGGCAAAAAAAGAGTCCCTGCCACACCGGCCCCCAGGGAGCAATCTGGTAGCATCACCCCCGCATCACCGGACCCACCCCAACCTAGGCCCGAGCCCATGTCTGGCACAAAAGCAGCCAGTCTAATCACTGCAACGCTGATGAGCAGTGACTTTGAAATGGACTTATCTCATTCGCAAAGTAGAAGCCACTCATTGCAGGAAACTCAGACAAGTGGATATGAATAGCCGCAGCCAGCCATAGTTGTTCCTCCCGTAGTAGAAGCAGTTCAGGAGATTGAGCTGAGGAAGTAGAAGAATCCACTCTTTCGGAAGATTCATTGTCTTCCAGATCTCCAGCAAGAAAAAGGAGGGTTAGTCCGCCATCTTCTTCTCCAAGACCACCTTCTGATGATCAAGACTCCACTTGGATCCCGCTTCAGACTGAGAGTGAGACACGCCAGGAGAGGCTAGGGAAAAGGAAGGTTCCTGAAAGCCTTAGCATTGTGGATGTAGAAGAGGAGGGTGACGATGAGCCAGTCATCATGGATGTTAGCCCGGCCCCAGTGGAGACCGACATTACCCCATCTCAACCTGCTCTGAGGGATGTGGCACAGATACCACCATCACCACCACCAGCTGCCATATTTGAAAGGCCCCAGCAGCGACCTACATCTACAACCACCTCAGTAGAAGTAGGCGCTGTAGAGAGGAAAACATCAAAACGCCCACCTCCTGGCAGTTCATCTGACATTGGCTGTGATACCAGCGTCAGAAAGTGGACCTCCCCAGTTTGGGACTTCTTTACTGTTAGCAAGAAGGAGTCGAACATTGCCATATGCTCCATTTATGGAGCAAGTGTTAGTCGGGGTAAGCTTTGTACAAACTATGGTACCGGAGGTCAAACAACCCATTTGAGAAAACATCACACAATCTAGTGGGAGGAGAACCTTAGTGGACATAAAAACTGCAAGTGGTGTTGGTGAAGGGGGTGAAAGGCTGAGCAGGGAATCCGATCCGATCATGGTTGAAGGTGAAGAAGAGGAAGGCATTTTTGTTACGCAAATCAGCCCTGTCTCCAGCAGTGCAGCAGTTTCCCCCACATTAGCAACATTGCAATGACACAAGACTCAGGTTGAGACAGCAATGCTAGAGCGTACAGTGACTGCTCCGCTGAGGCGCACATTGAGCCTTCCAATGTCTGCTCTCAAGAAGTTACCTGCATCAATGGCACCAGAAAAGAAAAAAATCCAGGCTATTATTGCTGGCATGTTTAGGCAGGAGAGGCAGTACGGACACAACCACCCAACAGCACGTTTGTACTATGCGAAGCTGTCTAAATTATTAGCGCTCAACCTCCTCCCTTTTTCTTTTGTAGAAGGAGTGGGTTTTCTAGAATTTGTGGCAACCATCTGCCCGAAATGGAAGGTTCCCAGCTGGTCCTGTTTTGCCATAGTTGCTGTTCCAGCACTACATCTTAATGTGCTGGAATTGCATGGACAAGCTTTGCAGCAGAGTGTTGTTCACACTATCCACCTGATAACAGACATGTGGACCAGTTGCCAAGCAACTAATTACATGCATCACTACAGCCTGGATCTCTTTTGTGGGGGTTAGAGAAATTATATCTGCAGGTGTTGGCATACTGCTGCAAACATCTTGGAAGACTTTATCAACAAGGTCTTTTAATGGCTGCGACCAAGAGGGCTTAGCAATGGATTTGATGCCACTGACAATGGCAGTAATATAGTTAAGGCCATGGCAGATGGTGGCTATTTCAGGGTCCTTTGTTTGGCATACTCCATCATCATCATTTTACAGGACTTTCTCAAAAAAGAAGACAGTCAGCAACTTACTGTCCACCTGCAGAAGAATCTGCACTCAATTCAGCCATTCTTTTAAAGCCCGGAAGCAGCATAGGGTTATTCAGCATGATAATAGAATGCTGACTAAAGCACTCATACAAGAGGTGCCAACACATTGGAACTCAACTTATTACATGTTGCAATGTCTGTTTGAACTGTAAAGACTGATCAATTAATACGTCATGCAAAGAGGGTATGCAACTGTGAAAGGCATGATCATTGAAATAGACCAATGGAGCCTAGTCAAATGCCTGACAAAGATGCTGCTTCCTTTTGAGGTTTTCAAACTGAAACTCAGCAAAGAGGACAGTACCATGGGCCAAGCTATGCCCATATGCATATGCTAAAGGGACAGCTAAAGGAGGTGTCTGAAATGAACGCAGGTCTGGACGAAAAAAAAGATGTGTATGAGTTGGTGGAGAGTTAAATCCTTTTCTTATCTGTTAATACAAGGGTGCAAAGAGAGAGTGTGTCATCCAAACATTACATCTGTGCCACAATTCCTAATCCATGGTACAAACCATTACTGCCCAGTGTCATTCCTTTTTCAGACGGAGATGTTTCAAACTGCAAAACGTGGAGTGCTGAGCAAGTCAGTGACCTGGAAAAAGAACGGCTGGGAATTTGAGGCCCACTACTCCAGGGCACAAGTTCTGCAGTGCAGCCTTCAACTGCAGAGTCTGAGGGAAGTGCCCAACATCTGCATATGATTGGTTTCTACTTGCAGGGCTTAGGTCCATTGCAGAGGTGAAGGCAAAATAGGTCATGCAAGGTGGAGCACCAATGACTATTGAGGGGATGGTCCAGGCCTATCTGGAACACCCAACAGAAGTCTATCTTGATTAAAACCCACTAGTGTATTGGTATGGGAAGAGGCGCCAATGGCAAGTGCTCAGCAGGCTGGCAATAAACTATTGGGCTAGCCATGTTGCCAGTATGTCCGCTGAGCGTGTGTTCAGTGCAGCTGGTGCAGTTGTCACAGTGAGAAGGACCAGTTTCTTGCACCAAAACATGGAGAGATTAACCATGATCAAAATGAATTAGCACTTTATAACCGAATTATATCATACCTGAAGTACGACAGGAGGAGGATGAGGGTGATTGGTCAGACTCAGGTCATGGTAGTATTATGTTAGCTGACCTACTTCTGGTCTGTTTTTAGGGTGTGGTGATCATGGAATCCAAATTCACCATCCCAGAAGGGCTGAGCAAGTCAATCCAAGCCAAGATATTAGGAAAGTCGACATTTCAACTCGACTTCTGCATGGAGGGTAAATTAAGACCTCAGCATGAGGGTCTTCATCAGGACAATATGGACAGGGTGAGGCAACCTAAATAGAATGAATATCTATATCTCATCTTCAGACCCACACAGGGCCAAAGGTCCTTAAAAGCTTTGCAAGTAAAAGTGGAGATTTCACTGCCAGAGGATGCCGCTGGTAAGCAGAGGATGTTTTTTGACCATCTTGCCCATTTTTGCAGAACCGTTAAGGTAGCAATAGGGTAAAACTATTGTGTTTTTGTCTTTGCCTTTAGAGGACCGCAGTGTCCCCATTCTAAGGATGTTAATGATGATCTATTAATAGACTTCTTCCATACTGCATACAAATGAGTTGGAATACATTATTCATGGACTAACGCCACAGCGGTGAAATCTCCACTTTTACTTTCAAAGCTTTTAAGGGCCTTTGGTTCTGTGTGGGTCTGAAGAGGATTGGGTTTGGGACCTTAATTTTGCACCCAACCATAGATATTCATTCTATTTAGGTTGCCTTACCCTGTCCATATTGTCCTGATGAAGACTTGCATGCCGAGGTCTTAATTTACCCTCCACGCAGTAGTCGGGTTGAAACTTTGACTTTCCCAATATCTTGGCCTGGATTGACTTGCTCAGCCCTTCTGAGATGGTGAATATGGATTCCATGGTCACCACGCCCGAAAAACGGACTCGAAGAAAAAATAAAAAAGTGTCACTTTTGTTTAATCAAAATAGTAGCTCACCATTGCTCTGAATAATTTAGTATTGTTTGTTATTCACTATCACGTATTCTTTTTTGCGTAGTAGTCTGGGCTCAATTATTTGTAAAGCTATGATAACATAATGTATATCCCACTATCCCAGTTTTTATTTCAATTGAGTTGCCTGCGATGAATAATCCTTCACATTAAAATCCTACAGTTGGAGTTCACCTAGGTGGGAGTGGGACCTGACTTCTGATTCCTTCACTGTTGTTAGTGCACTATCCTGCTACTACTACCACCACCATGGTACCTTGGGAAACCCTGCAGCCCTCGCTTCTTCCATTCGGTAAAAGAACTATGTTACGTTGTTCTGCTAAGTTGTTGTAGATAAGGCAATGGCAACCCCCTCTTTGTGGCCAATATGGTTGCAGACTGCAGAGACTAGGAGAGTAGTAGGACAAGGGTACCACATAGGCATAGCACATACCTAATTCTTGTTATACACTATTAGCAAATTACAAATATTTGTTGCACTAAAAGGCAGCAGTGAAAAGTAAAACATCCACAAAAACCTAGATTTGAGGAATAAATAATGAAACTTTAATATATTATTAATCAACTAAAACATTAAAAACCCACCCCTTTCGCCTACCGACAACATCTGGCCCACCGCTCTCCACAAACAAATGAAATCTCTCCGTCCCCAACCATTGTTCAACAAAAATCAAAATGTCCATTCTCTGGGAAAAAAAGTAGTCCACTCCAAATTCTCAACTGTATAAGGCCCGATGCCAATATCCAGATCCCCACCCTCCCTATCCACAACAAACAAGTCCCACCCACCAAAATAAAAGCTTAAATCCATTCATCATTGCATTGGTCTTCTAGTATTCTTAATCTACACCCTTGGCTTTGATACACACCATTTAAGCTTTACATTCTCTCATCCACTGTTTTACCATAGAAAACCAGTCGTCATTATCTAATCAATCCATCTCTCCAAACATAGCTCCGAACAAACCTTTCATCAACATCCATTTACTCACACATGCATCCTTGTTTTCACCCTTTCCATTCTCCTATCCTGCTTTGCATTAACCCACCCAATCATTCCTTTCACAAACCCAGGCAGGCATCCTTCCAGTTTCACCCATAAATACCCTTTTATCCATCCTGCGCCCAGCCATGAAGATTCCTATCATCACCCACCTACATGCATCCTTTCACCTATGCATCCTTTCACTCATATATTACATACATTTCACCCATCCTTTCTCCTTCCATCCTGTTTTGCCTTTCCCATCAACTCGTCATTCTTAAAGTTCATTTATGAACCTTTGTCTGCTGAGTTGCAGATAGAAGAGGACATGTCTACTCAACTCCCACTGTATCTTGTAAAGTGGGGTGTTCGCAAGTCAGTCAACCCCCTTGCAGTGAGTATATCACTATTTGTCAATAAGTAAGCAGTGTGACTTACTACTGCCCATCCCTGCTTCTGCTGGGACTTCCCCCTTAGTGACCGCTGCTGCTGCATCCCCTCTGCTGGCACCAATTCCGGCCCTGGTGGTCAGTGCGGCTAGAAAAAATATTACACATTTTCAATTTTAGCTGCTAGATACGCCTCTCCTTATTTTTTATTTAATCTAAATACAACCACAAAACAAAACGTCACTACAGTTTGGTTACAGTATCTTAATCTTCTTTCAAAAATTCAACAACATCACGTTGAGCATTTTGTTGGTTGGCAATCTTTGAAAAGCCAGGTAGTCAAGCTAAACAAAAACGTTTTGTGATGGAGGGGCAGAGCTATAATGAATCTGAGTTATTGAAGCGCAATGAAGTGGTCTATGAAGGACATATGGTCTTAGTTAGCAAATGCAATGGGGCTGTCCTCCTCATACTTTCAGCCATGCTCCACGGTCATTTACTGCTGGTATACTATGATAATAATACATACACAACACTGGGGCTTCCACCATGACCATGGCCACTCTCTTGTTTTACTGTTAGAGCATGAGCAAGAAAAAGAAAGCCTTCTCACCAAACATGTATAGAATACGTTAATTGGGTATGCAATCTTCACAATAGAGTACCTGACCTAAAACAGGTTCTCTGAGTCTTACTGTACCACCAGTCTATAACGGGAGAGGGATGGCTTACTGACAAAGCAGAAGAAAAAGGAAGATACAGACTAGTACAGATAGTTTGAAGTCAGGTACAAAAACCTAAAATATAGAAAATAAGTAATAAATAGAATAATGCAGGGATAAGAATAATTTAGGAAACAGGTCAAAGAGCAGTTGGAAAAAAAATTAGAAGACAGGCACAGTAAAAAGAAACAATTTAATAATTTCAAATAAAGCAGTAAAAGAATCAAGATAGGGAAATAATAATATGAGCCATCTGCACTAGAGGAGGCACCTCCATCTCCCTCACCCATGGGAACCTTGGTGGTGGTATTATCCCTCTTGCCCCTGGATGCTGATGTAAGAAATAAACTATTAAAATAAAAAAAGATTAGTGGTACAGTTAGTCTCCCCAAAAATATTTTGATAGGGTGAGGCAGACGCAGTAACATTTGATTTAACTTTTATAAATCAGATCTCCTCTTCTATTAGTATTGTGGACCTATTCCTTAATTTTCTAATCCTAACCCTGTTCCAAATTTCCTAAACTACATTTTGAAACTACTAATAAATTGCAACAAATGATCTTTGCTTCTCATCTAATTCTTGATCTCTCACCCTTTGACGGGTCAACTCAGTCTGCATATTTGCACTGAAGCTGATGCATGCATAGTTACTCGTTACTTAGTGCCACACATCACTGGGAGATTGCTTGGGGTTGGGAGTTGGGACTGTACGAGCTACAAAAAATAAAGACACAGAGAAGTGACACAACGCACTAGCTCACTAATACTAATAACTACCACTATATCAGTGAAAGGACAGAGGAGTCTCTGCATGACTTCTTCAATAAACAGTCCAAGCGAGCACCAGCAAGTAGGATTAGGCAGCACTGCCGAGCACCTGTCTACTCTAAGATGATCGCATAATATTTGTAACATAATCATAACTTCCCTGAATGCGAGCAGCATACTTGCTATTTGGGAAAAAAATATTGGCTTAGATAGAACACAACAAATAAATAATTATTCCTCACCAAGACCCACAACCCCCACACCCAGCAGGTCGAGCAGGTCGAGCAGGTCCTGGTTCCTATCCAGGATGTCATCCCACCGGTGAGTAACCTGTTGTTGGGTGCCCCGGACCCCAGAGCAGCAGCGCACAGCCAGGCGCACCCTCTCCCACTGATGCTTATGCTCCCAGAGGGTGTACCCGCTGCCAGGCCTGCCACCTGCTGCCAGGGTGGAGGGGAGGTGAAGCTGCACATAAAAAACTAGCACAGCCACCTCCACCTCTGGGAATAACTTGCGGGATGCACCCCTTTGCAGTGCGGCCGACTGCAAGGTAGGTGGCTGCTGCTGGTGGTGCTAGTTCAGGGAAGCCTGGCGCTGCCGCTACCTTGCTCTTGCATGGTGCTGGGTGGGCAGAAGAGAAAAAAGTAGAAACAGGAAGGAAAAAGAAGAAAGGAAGAAAAAAATAAGAAAGTAAAGTGAAAAATAAAAAAGTACAAAAGTCACGCAAAAACAAAGATATTTAGAAAAAGCATAAAATACAAAAAAAAAAGACACAGGGTAAGTTACTATATAAAAAATGAGGGGTAGATAGGTTTCAGACGGGTAGGATTAAGAGATTAAGCAGAGATTGAAAAGTAGGCCCCAGCACCATAAACAGAGCAAAAACCAGGATGGCTGCACCCATGCGAACCACGTGTGGCTCTTCACGTGCATTTTCCGGTGCGAGAATGCACTTTGCGTTGCGTATGTCAGAAATGTCACATGAACGGGTGCTGCGAGCAACTCCGCCTGCTCGCAGAACTCTGCGTAGCACTGTTACGCAAACTCTGCCCGGGACTACTGAAAATAGCTTTTGGGGCCCAAGCATTGGAAGAACATGCCTATTTTTCGTTCACACATCTTCCACTTTTAAATATTAGGCAACCTACCCTTTAGGTTAAAAGGTCTAGTTAGGGATGAAGTATTAATATTTAAAAGCAGGATTCTTGCCTGTCAAAAAGGTTTATTTTTTCTCATTTGTACAGCAGGTTTAAGGCTGCTGCAGTCAGTCAATACAAGGTACACCTAAAGCCATGTTTTACCGGTCATTGTAGAGGATGGAACTCTGCTGTAGCCTACAAGTGAAATTTAACTTTCATGCCATATTGTACTTACTATGGCCCTACATATTAGCTAAATGTGCCAATTAGCGTTCGGACAATTTTGTAATGTTTAAAGGGAGAGCACATGCATTATGCCTGGTAAGGAGAGGTAACATGCACAGAGTTCTTAATCCCGATGGAGCAGAAATTGAGGGGAAACTTTGCAAAAGATTGTTAGTTCCTACAATTATTCTGTATGACAGGAGGTAAGTTGAGCTCAGCAGGTAATATGCAAGATGTGTACAGAGCTATACGAGATAACATTGAGTGTGATATTAACAGACATACAATTGATTAGATTGTGATTATTGTCTCATGATAACACCTACTAGGAGTGCATTCCATTTTTATGTATCCAATAGTACTAGCAGTATGATACAACAAGAACCAGGCAGCATCTCACGTGCAACAGTGAAAAAAACGTGCAGACTTTAAAACTCCATGTGTGACTGTACTGCGCAGTGTCATTCTCTATCCCTTCACCTTCCCTGTTTAGTGCTTCGTGCTGAATAGTGACTGAGACTCACATGTGCGCATGCACACACACATACACACACACACAAACACACACAAAAGGGCATAATTAGAGCTGACATTACTCCTGCCTGTTTCAAAACATTTTCTTGCTTGCATTCACTTTTGGCTGATTTCTATTTGATACCTGACAGATTGCCTTTTGGGTGTGTTCGGTCTCTTCTTCTAAAACTTCAATACACCCTCCCAGCTGGTTGGCAGTCAACAGTGGTATACAATGAGCAAGAATAGCTCTTCCCCAATGTTGGTGGAAATTCTATCATGGCTAAACTTATGTGACATCAACATCCATTTCACATCTATGTTTAGCAATACTCAAATTGAATTTCTGGACATTATCATCAAGCAGGTAACAGGACATTTGGAGGTCGACCTTAACACCAAACCCACAGCACGCAATAGCTTAGTACATTATGACAGTTTTCATCCCCATCCCGAAAGAACAGCATACCTTTTGGCCAATTTTTGCGCCTCTGCCGCAATTGCACCAGTATCCATGACTTTGATGTTAAGGCAACTGTGATGAAGGACAAATTCTTGACACGAGGCTATCCTCACAGACTAGTGAGAGACTCTTACAAAAGGGCTAGATATTATGATAGGCAGCACCTTTTAGCCAACACCAAGAGAGCAAACACCTCGGAAATAGTCTTTGTGCTGAATGAACAAATTTCTCAGATTATCTGCTCAAATTGGCATATATTAAATGCCAACAAAGAACATCAAGAGAAAATACCCAAACCACTTTTTGCATATCGCAAAACCAGAAATGTTAAGGATTTAGGGGCTCATTACGATGCTGGACGGAAGCCCATCCGTGCTGGTGGCGGAAAACGTTCATTTTCCCGCCACAAGTGCGGTCATTGCGGCCACGAAATTACAATGGTCCTACAGAGGCCATTTACCGTCCGTCGCGGTCTGTCTGGCTCCGCACGTTTTTTGTGTACACAAGGGTGGCGGACGGAGCCAATAGAGCAGGACCGGCGTGCGGAAACACGTTCTGTCCGCCAAACAGATTACGATGTGGCAAACAGCCCTTCCCACCACCGCGTAAAAACCACCACGTTGTGGATGGCGGAAACACACCAACGGAGAGGAAGAGTCGATACAACACCCATCTAAACCACCGGAGCTGCCATGGATCCAACGCTACAGGCCTTCCCGCTGCACTACCTGCTGCACCTCCGGCAGACAAGACGATGACGCACCCAACAGCAGAGGTACGTACCAAACATCTCCACGCATGCAACCCCTGAACAACTACAACTCTCAGAAAGCATGGCGGCACAATGATGAATGTGGCAACCTGCCAAATGCAAAGTGCGAGGCCCACCCAATCCCCATGAGTGACCCTCGGTGCCCCTGAAGGCAATTGGGGCCAATGACGAGCCCCCCAGTAGCAGAGCACGCACACCGCAACATCAAAATATGTACGCCGAAGGGCCCCATTGGCCGATGGCTCATTTGCATAGTGGCTGCCACACCGTGGCGGCCGGGAAGCTGCGACCGCAACCCTGCATCATCCAATTGGAGGCCAATGAATGTCATCGCCGCGGATGCCAGCTACCGCGCATGCGAACACATACTGCATTTGCATTGGCACCATGCAAATTACATCACCCATCACAACTCATTTGCCTAAAGTGATTGGTGCACCCCATGTGTAATGTTGTGGGGCACGAGGCCCCCATGCATATAAAGTAACCACACAGACACCGTACATGTATAGGAGAACTGGCCCAGGGCACGTGCGTCCGACCCCGTTTGTTGGCAGGGTCACATGTCCAGTGATGCCTGTGCTGGGTGGCTGTGGGGTGGGGGGTAAGCCAGCCCTCTGGGAGTGGCTGGTACATCAGAACAACTAGAACAGTGACCAGCTGGTCACTACACTGTGAAGGTATGAGATAGTGTGACCCTTGAGTCAAGTCTACACACACATGGCATGTCCAAGAAAAGGAGAGTGAAAGTACATACACAGTCATGCCCCATGGCCAGCATGGACCGAAATGAGGGACGGAGCCTAAAAGGACAAAGGTCTCTCGCACTGTACCAATGTTGTGTAATGAAACATCCAACCTGTGAACATCGCTTGTACATCCCTTGACAACTGACTGGCGTCCCTTGGCCAGGGGTCGACTTGCGAAGGGCCAGTGATGTAGGCAGACAATCAGAGGTGTCCACTGTCTGCAAATAAGACATACTTGTAACCCCTAGCACTCCCAACACACGTACTGGTGTGGCGTGCAGTGTGCACAGCTGCCATTGCCTTTTAATGTTCACACACACATCATAGGAGTGCACATGTGGAACAAACAAACATAGCTCTGACCGACATCATCGCTCATTGGCAGCCATGTGGGCATGTATACACAATCCATGTGCATTTGTGCCTCATTCAGGTGAACATTGCAGTGTCTGTTACGCAAATTCCACACACACTCACGCAGGAGTGACCCCATAATGTCCACATGTGTCTGTCCACCGTGCTGAACAACCATGTAGCGTTGTCCAGATTACACTCACTGCCCTCATCCCGTAATGGTGTTGCGTATTGTGGGACTGACGCTTGCCCTCGTGCAGTGACAGCAGCAACATGCAACTCAGCACTGATGCTGGGAAACACTAGTGCTGTGCCATCTGACCACAGGGCAGCTCATCCATGATGTAGCAGTGTACTACATGCCATACACATCGACTTCTTTGGATGTCGTAGTGTCAGTATGTCGAGTGAGTGAAGAAAAACAACATCTGAATGCAGGTCATTTGTGCATTTCACGTGACCATGAGGCCTGTCAATGTTGTGGTTGTGCGAGTCTCTGGGTAAGCTGTGCACCACATTTCATCTAGAACTCAGCCCATGCCTGTGTACCGTGACATACGTAGGAGGAGACCACCCATCTTTCATCCTGTCCCCGACCTGACGACTATGGAGGACATCGAAATCATCCAGGGATTCCGTTTGGATCGCCGCACACTACGAAACCCATGTGCCCAGTTGGTGCCCCATTTGAAGCCCAAAAGAAAATACCCGGCTGCATTGCCTGCTACAGTGAAGGGTATGGCTGCACTGCATTTCTCCAGTTCTGGGTCTTTCCAATACATTGTGGCCAGCGCCGAGGGGATGTCACAGCCCATGTTCAGCATGGTGTTGCGTGATGTCCTGTCAGCATTGATGCCTTACAAGGACAGACCTGTCCACTTCCCGAGGAGGGATGAATTGGCAGCTCTGAAGGGGGAGTTCTATGACCTGGGAGGCATTCCAAATGTTGTGGGAGCCATTGATGGTACTCACATTGCCCTCGTTCCACCACAGGCAAGTGAACACATCTATAGCAACCGCAAACACTACCACTCCATCAACGTACAAGTGGTATGCCAGGCGGTTCAGATCATCTCACACGTGTGTGCAAGGTGTCCTGGGTCGGCACATGACTCCTACATCTTGCAGAACAGCACCATACACTAATTGATGGCCAATCTGCACCCCGAGCGGGCCTGGCTTGTTGGTGAGTGGGCTGTGTCAATGACTGTGATGTATGTGTGAAATGCTGCTCTCCCCACACATTCAGATCACACTGTTTTCCTGTCTGTCTCACAACTAGGTGACTCTGGGCATCCCAATCGTCCGTGGTTGCTGTCCCCACTGCGGAATCCAACAACGCCGGGGAAAGTCCAATACAATGATGCACATGGGAGGACACGTCGGGTGTTGGTGCGCACCTTTGGACTACTGAAGTCAAGATTTAGGTGCCTGGACCAGACTGGTGGTGCACCTAATTACTCACCACAGAAGGTATGCCAGATGTTAGTCTCCTGCTGCATGCTACACAACCTGGCCGTGCGCAGAAGGATCCCCCTGATTCTGGAAGACAATGAACAGCAGAAGCCCCCCGCACCCAACCCACACACGCCCAGTGACGATGACAGTGGTGAGGAAGAAGGCCTTGACCAGCGACAACAGCTCATCATCAACTACTTCCGTTGAGTGTAAGTGAACAATGAGTGACTATGACTGTGTCTGCATGCCTTGCTGTTGTTTAACAAACTTTGAGATCTGTTACTGGCATTTTGTACACATACAGGACTATGCGCGGGATTGGAGAACTTGGACAGGTAGGGACTGAGCACCCAGAAAAACCCATTAGCACAGGACCCAATTGCTATAATGCCTCACTAGCTCTCCCACTCACTCAGAGGTTTGCAAGCGCGTGTACACAAGTCGATAAGTTGAAGACAAGACACGCTTTGAAATGTGCTTTTTTTACTACAGTTGCAATACAGGCAACATACGTGCCACAAGAAGTTGAGAATGCATGAGTACATATACAGTTTCCATAGTGACACATCCATAACACCTGAAGCAAGATGTCATATCAATAATCCCTCTGTACAAAGACCCACGAGCATATCCCCCCACCCATTGCTGGGAGGAGTTGAATGAGATGTCCCAGGTCTATGGGCTTTGCCAGCAGACCCATTGCTCAGCCAGTACATGGTGAAAAGCACATCCCATGTGCTGTGTCGCTCACATCACTGGATGGATCACTCTCAAAGTGTGGGGCAACTAGCCCACCTCCCCATGACATCTAAAAGACACTCGTGCCCTCTAGCAGCAGTGACACCTTGCTGAGTGACCTGACCAGAACAGAATGACAATGGACAATACCCTCCGACCACAGACAGAATGTACAGGCAGTGCTCCTGGACCGCGCAGAGAACAAGCTCTGCAGGCACTTCTCATGTGACAGACAAATACTAATGTACTTGCAAAACGACTACGCCATGTGAAATTCGTGCGCTACCGCTGCATGAAGGAAGCCGGGGTCATGCCAGTCGACAATGTCCATGACGGTCAGATGACACTCTCGCCGTTGCTCAGGTCAGTGGTACCAAGCGAAACAGACCGCAGAGGTCAGCAGAGTCAAAGCAAATGCAGATTCAAACAAAAGTCAGAGAGCTGAATGACAATTCCTGTTAGTAGGCGTGAAAAAGTTAAAAGAACATTGAATTAGTCACCAACAGTTCCTGTTGCTGTTAAGTAGTTACGAATCCAAGAAGGCACAGGTAGCCTCGAAGGCAATCAGTACCAAAAGACGATCCAAATCATCTCCAGCAAAAAGGACCGCCAACCAATCCAGCAGTATGAAGGAACAGATGTGCTCCTCGCACCAGGAGGATGAAAGGAGAATCCCATGGCACACGGGGAGAGGTTCGATGTAGGTATGGCACAGGAGCCTTTGCACAAACGCACAGGCGCAGCTGTCAGCCTGTCTGACACATTGGAAGGCATCCCACAAACGTGTATCGCCGGAGCAGTAGTGATCATGGACCAACAAAGGACTCACCCACAGCTCATGATCCAGGGCAGCAAGGGATGTGTTGGAAAGGCAGACATCCAGGGACCACTGAAAGGGGCATCTTTGCCAGTACAACACAGGCTGCATGCAGGTGAAATAGGCATAGCGGAAGGTTAGCCTATAACTGATGCATAGCACAGCTAATGGGACACATTAAAAGAGGAGCTGCATGCGGTCACGGTACGGTTGCAACTGACCGGGGTTCGACTGGACCACAGGACGGGCAGACATGGCATCAGAGCACTCTTAGAACCAGAGCTCAGCTGTACAGCCACGAGTAGTGATATCAAACCGCTAAATGCATTCGGGAAATTGGAGGAATGACACCCGGTAGAACTCCAGAGTCCACATGTTTTTAAAAAAGTGTGCAACGGTCTTCAGTATCAGAGGCTTTCGATGATTCTTGTGTCAGTCCCCCGGAAAAAAGTGGGATTGCCTTGTTCAGCAGTGACTGAATCGCGTGGGACGGTCAAGGCACCTGGAATTCGGAGGTCTCAGGGCTGGTGTGGGAGCGACTACTTGTTGAAACAGAAGCCCATTGTGCCTGCACACTTATTGAAGTCTGCTTTCGCTGTGGGAATGTGAGGCCACAAATGGATATCCACAATCACATAAGGGGCAGTGAGGAGGACGTTGCTACAGCAAGGAACACAGCATGCAACAGTTCCTATATACGCGATGCCTGCCCTGTGACCTCAGCACTTGTGCCCATTCAGGAGAAGATAACTTCGTTTGTAAAACAGATTTAGCGTGGGTATGTTGTCAGGGACTGGTGTACATGTGGGTAAACATGCATAGACTGTACATGTCACTTAAAAATCCCTGTGCAACAGTACTTGAGTGTGTGAATGCGACAATGTCACCATCGTCCACATGACAGGATGTGTTGTGATGCTGGCTCTTGTGGGCACACTGCTAAGGATTTCATTGTTCTGCGCTGTGTGATCTGTGACAACTTCCGTCATGTACATGATGATGTTATTAAGCCTGGGCGTAGTTCACGAAGTAGCGCTACGCGAAGCTACGCAAAGTGCAGTTCGCACTACGCGAGCTACGCGTAGCACTACGCGAACTGCGTAGTGCACTGTTCGCAATGATTGCACAGTGCCGGATGCTTGTCCGCACTGTGCAATCATTGAAAACGGCATCTTGCACAGTGCGAGCTGTCTTTTACTGCCGCTCGAGTAGATTTTTACTCGAGCTGCAGCTTTCTCAACGCGGACTGGTAGTTTCTCATCGCGAGCGGTCGCGAGCATACGCGACCACTCGCAATGAGAAACCTGACCTCCCGCGTTGAAAATCTCGCCGGGAGGTTTATTTTCCACGCTCGCGATCGGCAACTTGATGTTGCTGATCGCGAACGAGAAAAAGTCTCGCCGGGATGTCATTTTGCTTGCTCGCGGTCGCCAACTTGACGTTGAGGACCGCGAGCAAGCAAAACTGACCGCTGCACTACGCTACGCTACGCGTGTTTGCACTGTGCTACGTGCAATTCGCGTTGTGCGAAGTAGCGCAAACTTCGCAAACTACGCGAGCGTAGCGTAGTGCTTTGCCCAGGGTTAGATGTTATTAGGGGGATGGGAGCACACTGCTTCACCTCCCAGCACAGTTCACCCCTTGGCATTCTGGTAAATGCAGTTCAGTCATGATGCTTATTTGTCATGTGACTGAACTGTTTCTCCTGAGTTGGGCAGGGAGAGGTGGATCACTGACAGAATATCGACAGTCAGAATATCGAGCTACAGCAATATCGACACAAGAATATCGATGTCCAGAATATCGAAGTCCTATCTACATAATGGTAAGTACAAAAATAGCGATAAAAAAATATAGTTGTTAAAAATATCGTGGTTAAAAATATCATTTTTTTAATGTATAAAAAATAATGTAAAATAAAGTAAATAATACATATAATTAAAAAAACATAGTTAAAATTATTTAAAAATGTTTAAAATTATAAGTAATACATATAATGTAAAATTCAATTAAACATATATATGTATAAAATATAATATATATACTTACTTAACATTTATAAATAATTATTTTAATAATTTATAAATTGTTAAAAAACATATTAAAAATTAGAAATACATATATATACACATACACCAATAATATAAATAAAAAATAAAAAATATATATAACAAATTAAAATATTACAATATTTTTAAAATACATTTTACACTACATTAACTAAAACAGTAGAGAAAATATTGAATAGCGGAGGTGATAAAATTACTATTCCCACTGCAGACAGTGCAACAGTAGGGAAAGTGTTGGATAGCGTAAGGGTAAAAGTTACTAGTCCCACTCCAGAGAGTGCAATAGTAGGGAAAGTGTTGAATAGCGTAGGGGTAAAAATTACTATTCCCACTCCAGAGAGTGCAACAGTTAGGAAAGTGTTGGATAGCGAAGGGGTAAAAATTACTATTCCCACTCCAGTGAGTGCAACAGTAGGGAAAGTGTTGGATAGCGTAGGGGTAAAATTTACTATTCCCACTCCAGACAGTACAACAGTAGGGAAAGTGTTGGATAGAGTAGGGGTAAAAATTACTATTTCCACTCCAGTGAGTGCAACAGTAGGGAAAGTTTTGGATAGCGGAGGGGTAAAAATTACTATTCCCACTCCAGTGAGTGCAACAGTAGGGAAAGTATTGGATAGCGGAGATGTACAAATTACTATTCCCACTCCAGAGAGTCCAAGAGTAGGGAAAGAGTTGTATAGCGTAAGGTTAAAAATTACTATTCCCACTCCAGTGAGTGCAACAGTAGGGGAAGTGTTGGATAGCGTAGGGGTAAAATTACTATTCCCACTCCAGAGAGTGCAACAGTAGGGAAAGTGTTGGATAGCGTAGGGGTAAAAATTACTATTCCCACTCCAGTGAGTGCAACAGTAGGGAAAGTTTTGGATAGCGGAGGGGTAAAAATTACTATTCCCACTCCAGACAGTGCAACAGTAGGGAAAGTGTTGGATAGAGTAGGGTAAAAATTACTATTCCCACTCCAGTGAGTGCAACAGTAAGGAAAGTATTGGATAGCGCAGATGTACAAATTACTATTCCCACTCCAGAGAGTGCAAGAGTAGGGAAAGAGTTGTATAGCGTAGGGTTAAAAATTACTATTCCCACTCCAGTGAGTGCAACAGTAGGGGAAGTGTTGGATAGCGTAGGGGTAAAAATTACTATTCCCACTCCAGTGAGTGCAACAGTAGGGAAAGTGTTGGATAGCGGAGGAGTAAAAATTACTATTCCCACTCCAGAGAGTGCAACAGTTAGGAAAGTGTTGGATAGCGAAGGGGTAAAAATTACTATTCCCACTCCAGTGAGTGCAACAGTAGGGAAAGTGTTGGATAGCGTAGTGGTAAAAATTACTATTCCCACTCCAGAGAGTGCAACAGTAGGGAAAGTGTTGGATAGCGTAGGGGTAAAAATTACTATTCCCACTCCAGTGAGTGCAACAGTAGGGAAAGTGTTGGATAGCGTAGGGGTAAAATTACTATTCCCACTCCAGTGAGTGCAACAGTAGGTAAAGTGTTGGATAGAGTAGGGGTAAAATTACTAATCCCACTCCAGAGAGTGCAACAGTAGGGAAAGTGTTGGATAGCGGAGGAGTAAAATTACTATTCCCACTCCAGAGAGTGCAACAGTTAGGAAAGTGTTGGATAGCGAAGGGGTAAAATTACTATTCCCACTCCAGAGAGTGCAACAGTAGGGAAAGTGTTGGATAGCGTAGGGGTAAAAATTACTATTCCCACTCCAGTGAGTGCAACAGTAGGTAAAGTGTTGGATAGAGTAGGGGTAAAAATTACTAATCCCACTCCAGAGAGTGCAACAGTAGGGAAAGTGTTGGATAGCAGAGGGTTAAAATTAACATACTTATCAATTAAATAACTATTAAAAATAAATAACCAATTAATAATTAATTAATAATAAATTAATTATAAATACTAATAAATAAATATTAATAATTACTTTATTATAATAAAATTACGTCCCACCCTATTCCCCTATAAACCCACAACCCGCTCCTAAAAAAACACAATTAATAAAATTATCAATTAATAAAAGTTCATAACCAATTTTTTTATTAAGTAATAATAAATTAATTATAAATAAGAATACATAAATATCCATATTACTTTATTATAATTAAATTACTTCCCACCCTATTCCCCTATAAACCCACAACCCGCTCCTAAAAAAATAACACAATTAATACAATTATCTATTAAGTAATTAATATTAATTAATAACCAATTAATAATTAATTAATAATAAATTAATTATAACTAATAATGAATAAAAATTAATAATTACTTTTTATAATTAAATTACTTCCCACCATATTCCCTTATAAACCCACAACCCGCTACAGAACTAAAATACGCAAAAATTAATTTACATAAAAGTATTTACTGCTAAAAATTTAACAAATACATTAAAAAAAACTACACTTATACCCAAAAATTACATCACATACTTTTAACACACATACTAAAATACAGAACACTAATATAAACATCGATATTATTAACAATAATATTTTTACAAACGATATTAGTCTTCGATATTAAAAAAAACGGAATTCCTCACTGTCGATATTCTGTACCACGATATTCTTGCAGTCGATATTCTTGACCTATGATATTTAAAACTCGATATTATGGTAGTTCGAAATTAAAAACTCGATATTCTGTCTGTGCACCGGGAGAGGTACAGAGACCCGAGTAGAATCTGGCAGCTTCCTCAGCAGACACCGATCACAATGTATCTTACCCCTACTGATGTGGGAGGATAACGCAACACACATGTGTCTAGAGATTCACAGCACTGACCTGCACCAACCTAGGTGACACACGACAACAGTAACAGAAGTAAGCTTTTCAACTGGACTGCATTCACCAGGATGCTAAGGGCGAAACTGTGTTGGGAGGTACAGTCGGGTGCTACAGTCCCCTTGCTGTCCATGTTGATGGTGTTTGCCTGTGTTGTCTGTAAAGCATATTGTACAATGTTGCCTTGTGGTGTGCTTTTGCGGTTATTGCATAATATGGCAACGCACTGTTGTTTCCTTGTGTCTTTCCAGGTACCTCCACTCTCTCAAAGGATTTTCGCTTTTACATATTCAGATACATTGCAATGTGAGTCAACATGCCACTTACTGTGATGAGAATGCTCTTGACACAAAGGCATACTGTTGTGTTTATTTTGCGATGTGTGACAGGTGAGGGGTGAAGAAGGCGGTGATGGTACATGGATAGTTAGGGTAGGACACACAATGGTAGAGTTCCAAAGTCCAAGCGAACACTCCCATCCTTGTGGCAATGTGGTTTGGTATTTACAACGACAGTCAATGCTCGGTGTTACAGTGGTGACATCAGCGGTTGCTCCGAGAACTGGTACAGCACGGTGCTGTGCCACGTGATCCTGACGGGGTCTTTTTCGAACAACCCCTCTGCCGTTTGGCCTGGGGGGGAACCTGCTGCATGCTCAGAGGTGTCTGAAGATTCCCCGTGGTGTGACTCACCCCTCCCTGTAGCTGCTGCCTGACCCGGCCCTTGAGGTCGCCCCACCACTTCCTGATGTCACGCACAGTGCGTAGGGTGGTCCCTGCGCCATTGAATTTGCTGTGGATCCTTGCACACATCTGAGTCTTGCGCGCAAGTTGGGTATGTTGGACCAGGTGCCCAGACAAATGTGGTTCTACCCTGACTGTCTCGTCTACCGTCACTCTCAACTCTGAGTCGGTGGATTTGGGCATTGTCTTGGGGGGCATGGTGCAATTAAATGAGGGGTGCAGGGTGCAAGGTAGTGGTGGAGATATGTGAAGTGTGTGAGGTGTGTCCTGTCTCTCTGTCTTGGCTTGTGGTGTGCAAAGGATGCTGGTCCAGGAAGGGGTTGGGTTCATACTGCAGTATGTGGGTGTGTCCACATGAGTGATGACCTCCAGATTTCTCTTCCATGCTTCGCATGGCTTTCCTTACCAGGAGCAAGTTGGGGTGTATCATTGTGGCGTGTGTGTTGTGATTGAGGGCGGCAGGGAGTACAGGCACACTTCAGGCATTGTTGTGAAGTTGGTTCCGTCCGCCATTCATTTGGCCTATGTGCGTGCGCGGCGGTCAGACGCAGTGCTCGGTCTGCCAGCTCCGCATTCTCATTGTAATTAGCCGTGCGGCCATGCCGCGGCAGGAGCGGCCTTTTCAAGCCATTGAACAGATTTCCCCATCCGCCGCGGTTGGATTTGCAGCTTTTCCGACCGTGGTGGACGGTCTTTTGTGACATCCGTCCGCCCACTGCGGTGTGATTTTGCGTACATTGCATCGTAATTTGGCTGACGGAAATGCCGGGGTCATGCGGGAGGTATTTTTACGACACCATGGAGGACGGAAGGCTTCGTAATGGGCCCCTTAGTAGTTAGATCCAGAATGCCCCAAATGCAGCAGCCAATACAGAGAAGTATCGATGGGCTTCAGCCAATTACAGGAAACCACAAATGTGGTACCTGTAAGGTATATCTACTGGCGTTGGAAACAGCCAGCCTCCAATTTAATGGACAAACCATCACTGTAAAAGGAATGACCAACTGCAAAACGAAAGATATAGTATATCTACTGATCTGTCCATGCGGCATGGGCTATGTGGGTGAAACGGCACGTACACTAAATATACGCTTAACAGAGCATAGATCTGCAATTTGCACCAGAAAAACTGCAGCACCCATGGTACAGCACTATATTGAAATGAACCATACGGTTGAGGATATCCAATGGTTCATTATTGAAAAAATCCAATACAAACAGGGTCAAAATTCTGAAGCTGTCACAAAACGATGTGAGGTCTATTGGATCTTTTTACTGGACACCTTTAAACACGGCTTAAACCAGGAGATCCCCCAGGAACAAGTAATAAGATACAATCAGTAATATTCTGTAAAATTTGCATTATATCTTTAGATATTATGGCCATATAGGAGGTACTTATATATACAAGTAGAGACAAAACTGGATCTTCTAACTTTTATCAGCAAAATCTAATCTTCATTAGTAAGGACAGTATATTCACCCTTTCAATAATAAATCTCGACGCAATATATTACGTGACGTAAATATAGAACAATAGATGTATGCTGTGGGAATGCATCCCAGCCCATGACTGGCAGTACCCGTTATGTAATAGTATATAACCTATCGACCTATCAATAGTGATCTGTACAAATATCTTTTTAGTTTAAGTAAGGTTGTCTTCCTTTGGTTTATCTCTATTTTAAATAGGAAGTTCGGTCGACAAGCCAAAACAAGTGAGAGTGGCCATTTCTTTGCAGGAATTCTTCACACAGTGACAGGTAATTTTGCCATCTGTTACCTACTCTAATGATTATGAACACCGGAATAGCATGGGATACTACCCCCTGGACATTATTACTACTGATGCATGTTTAGTGCACAGACTAAAACCTGGTAATGAATCTTAACATATAGGGAGTATCACAAAGTTTTTACCCACCGCACTCCGGTTCACTTCTTTTGATTTTCTTTCATCTCCTGTGGTGAGAGGTACCTTCTGGCAACTACTCTAAACCGGGGTGTTAACAAGCACTTTATTTTTATACCTCTCCTGGTAGCATGAGGTACACGATTTTAAAGCACTTTTCCCAATCCCACTGTACTCAACCTCAAATAATGTAGATGATCTATTTTAGACGTCAGTAATTAATAAAATGAATTACGGGCAAACAACAATTAAATGTGCATACATATTCTTTCTCTTTCACTTCTATCATGTGTTCCATGCAGTGAATGTTGTGACGGTCCCCTGATGAAGGCACCCCAGCCGAAACGCGCATAGTGTGTTCCAACCTACCGCCAGCCTTCTCACTTTTTATGATCATATTGGATCTCGCCATTTGTTTATACTGTGCAATGCACAAGGATATCAAAATACCTATGAATGTTAAATGAATTGGCTTCATGGATACACAATTGTGATATAATGGTTCTCTTTGTATTGAAGGTTTTAACAATATAAACTATTCATCACTATGAAATAAATTTTGATAAAAGAAATAAAAAATAATAAAAAGTTTTTCTACCATAAAAAATTCAATATTGTCATGCTTAATATGTTTGATTTGTGCACATTGTTTTTTATACAATAATTGTTGTGTTACCCGGATATACTTTTTGTATTGTGTATACTTGCTCTAGTTCACTTTCCCCCTGAGTAGCTCTTCCAGAAGTACATGTCACTCAGCCAACAGTGATTCTGCTGGCACCATGGAATTTTTCTATGGAGACCTGAAAAGATTTGCAACCTTTTTCAATCAGTGTTGTCCACACTCGTTCTCTAAACCTGTTTACTTGTTTTATGACGAGAAGGACACAGTGCTTGTTTTGTCTTAGTAAGGTGGCACCACTGACACTTGGTTGATTCCTCTGTTACAGAGAACGATCTAATATTGTACACCTTTGGAGACTTTTGTATAGAAAGAATAAAATGTTCACTAGAAAGACATGCATCTTATCCCTGGTCAAAGAACAGACGACACTGATACAGGAATCTCAAAAATTACTAACATACATCACAACCTAAAATTGAGTAGTTATTGACTAGCTCTTGAAACTGAGTGTCCTGGGGGGATAGAGCTACGCACCCAGGAATATGGCAGCGCTGATGTGAGTCTCCACCGATACCAGTGCAGCAAAGTGGCCCAGGCTCATTGGAGGGCATGAAATATCCTTTCTACCTTGTGGGAAGTACTCAGCAGAGGTAGTAGCACCACCGTGAGCACCTCTATTGTATTGTGCAGCTTATGGCAAAGCTGAAGTCCCCGAGACCCGCAGGCCCTGGGGCGCTCATGTGACCACTTCCACAGACACAGGGGATTGGTTGTGGCCCCTGCCCTCCTCTCATCCTGGGGGCTTCTTACTAGCGCACTGGCTACAATGGCCCCGCGGGAAATGGTTCATCAGTGGAGCTAGTGCAAGAGGCCTTCCCTAAGGACCACAGCTGACACAGTTACAAGACAGGAGGCCTCCTCCGCAGCAGCCTCCCCAACCTACTGAGGCTTAGAGGAGTACCAGCGGGGCCCTTCTACTGTTGGGGCCCAGACCAGCAATTCCAGGATGACTATACATGGCTAAGTACACTGGAGAGAAAACATGAGCACATGATAGGCAACAAGTGCAAGTAGAGCACACTGGCAGCTATGGCCTTTCAGCATCCCACTATTCGCCTATGTCATGTCCGCTGGACCCCTCAAAAGGCCTCACCATGGAGGGGAGTCAGCTGTGATCCTTTCATCTTCTGCAGGCATGAGCTGCCTGCCCTCACTGTGTTCTAGGGTCACATAATTTATGTAGCACAGGGTGGTAGGCCACAGCACTGACCGAGACTGTGACATTCAAGATCCGACACCGGTGCACCGTCCTGCCACACATTTAATTCAGTGCTGGATCTTCAGGATTTATTTATTTATTTTATTAGGTTTTATTAAACATATGCGGTGTACACTCCATTAGCAATAGACATGACAAAATTGTATATTGTACAAATTAAACAGTGGCTGAATCAGCGATGTCAATCGGGCACAGTATATCAGTGCTTCACAGACAGTAGTGAGAGAACATGTGTACTCATGCATTAATTACATACTTAATCGTCTGGAGTCCGCGGGGGCTCGGCTTGCTCAGCCGACCTTAGGTATTGTAGTAATGGTTCCCAGATGTCGTGCGGTTTAGAGGCAGTAGGTAATTCCTCCGCATAGAGTACTAGATTGTCACGGCAGGTCGTCAGATCTCTGAGCCATCGGGCCGTTGATGGTCCCGTCTTGCTCTCCCACAACATCGCCACACATCTCTTAGCCATGAGCAGAGCAATCTGCACTAGTTTACCAGTCGCCCCTTTGACAGTGGGCACCAGACCTAGTAGGCATGCATGCGGTGAACATTGTATGTCAAGGCCAGTGATTTTGGACAGTGTGCCAGTCACGCCCTCCCAGAACGATGCCACCCCACGGCATTCCCAGGAAAGATGCCAGAAGTCAGCACCAGCTATGCCACATCGTTTACACACATCCGTATCTCGGAGCCCATATTTGAACAGCTTGTGTGGGGTATAGTACACTTGGTGAATATATTTGAAGTGTATTATTCGGAGATTACCGTTGGATGTGAGGGCCCCTGTTAGTTGACAACAACGCTCCCAGTCCTTGGGTGTGAGCGGCAGACACAAGTGTTCATTTCATTTATCTAGGCTACTAGTAGGTGGCGTTCTTGTCTCCTCCCTAGCGGAACGATACAATTTGGTGAGAAGTTTACGTCGTGTGGGGCTGACTAGTAGGGTGTGTAGAGTTTGGAGCGTCAGAGGCTCTGTAGGGAGAGTGTGGTAGTGAGCTTGCATCGCCTTTTTGAGTCTGTGGAATTGAAACATGAATGGGGTGTTTTATTCATTATGAAGTCTAAGTCCTCATCCGTCAAAAAGACTCCATCATGAAACAGATCTTGCATCTTAACTAGTCCAACTTGCTGCAGGACACGTAGAGCCCCAGTGTCGTGTGTCACTGATAAGTTTAAATGATATGCTAGAGGCAATAGGGGGGAGTACAACGACAATTTGGCGGCAAGGCGACCTAGAGCCTGCCAGGCCCCTACCGTAGCGTCCACTGTGTTGATCTCAGAGCGAGGGGTCTGTCTTCTACAGTGTGTCAGCATAGAGCTCAGCGGGATGGGGTGGGAGTCCATATCCTCCACAGCTACATGTGGAATGAATTTGTGTGCGCCTATCCAGTAATGTGCGTACTGTGCGTGGGCACATAAGCAATATAAGTAAAAATCTGGCACACTGAATCCACCCTGTTTGTAATCTAATGTTAGAGTGTCCCAACTTACCCGTGCCTGCTTACCACCCCAAATGAGTCTAAGGAGCAGAGATCGCACCGTTTAAAAAAAATGTTGTGTGAGAGGGATCGGTATGTTGCTAAATAAACATAAAAATTGGGGCAGTATCACCATTTTGATTAGAGCGATACAGTCAGCTAGTGAAAGCGGTAGTTTCACCCATTTGTCTACTTGTCGCTCCAACCTCGCATATGCAGGGCCGTAGTTGCTGCGTAACACTGTGTCAGGGTCTTTGTGTACCCATACCCCGAGATATTTCACAGGGTCTGACACCCATTCTAGTGGGAAGTCAAGATCGTATAGGAGAGTGCATTGAGTCAGCGGGACTACCACCGACTTGGACCAGTTAATTTGGAGGCCAGAGAATAGCCCAAAACGGACGTACTCCCGGAGTATTGGAGCCATGTGGGCGTGCGGTTCACGTATGAAAAGCAGCATGTCGTCTGCGTAAAGCGAGACGCCGACCGGACTATGCACAAACCGCAGCGCTGAGGCACGGTGTCGCTGCCGAACAATGCAGGCAAGAGGCTCAAGCGATAGTGCAAAAAGAAGAGGCGAGAGGGGGCAGCCCTGCCGCGTTCCTCTGGTGATATTTATGGGGTCAGATATGCTACCCCCACCCTGATACGGGCCGTTGGTTCAGTATAGAGGAGCCGTATCCATTGGATAAACATGGGGGGGAAGCCCATGCGGCGTAGGATATTAAAAAGATAGCTCCATTCTATGGAGTCGAAGGCCTTGGCGGCATCCAACATCACGGCCGCCGCCTGCATTCCCGGGTCATGGCGAACATGGCGAAAAGAGTGCGCAGATTATGCGAGGTGGATCTAGTTGGAATAAAGCCAGATTGATCTGGCAGGACCAGACCTTTCATGAAGGGCTGCAGTCTGACGGCTAAAATTTATGCCAGTATCTTGCCGTCTGTGTTGATTAGCGACAGCGGTCCATACGAGTCGCATCTATGAGGCGGTTTGTCTTTTTGAGCAGTGTAATGATTAAGGCTTCACGAAAGGGTAGGAGGTAATTTGCCAGAGTCATACGCCTCAGCGTACATTTCCAGCAAGTAGGGGGTAAGTTCCTCCGCAAATTCTTTATAAAATTCGCTAGGGAACCTAACAGGGCCGGGGGCCTTCTTATTTGGGAGGGATTTAATCACTGCATGGACCTCTTCTTCTGTGATTGGACGGCTCAGAAACTCTCGTTGGCCGTCCGATAGACAGGCAATGGCGATGTCCACAAAATAAGTGTCTAATGTGTTATCATCTACCACCCCTCGGGAAGTGTATATGTCAGCATATGTTGTGCGAAATTGTGCTAAAATCCCTGGGGTGGTGTAGTGGTCGCAGCCAGCATTGTCAGTTATCCTGGTAATATCGTGATGCTGCAGTTGATCTTTAATCTTATTTGATAGGTGGCGTCCTGGTCGTCCTCCCTCCCCATATGCTAAGGTATTTGATCTCGCCCTCTGCTAGGTCATTGTATTCTAGTGTGGTCTCTCTGATCAACGCTAGCATCTGAGCGCTCGGTGAAGACTCGTAGGCGCGCTCAAAGTCATGCAGTTTGGATTCAAGTGTAGTGAGCCGTCCCCGCAGATCTGTCAAAGTGCCAGCAGCCGTGCCTATGCAGGTGCCTCGAGTGGTCGCCTTGAAGGCCTCCCAAAGTGTAGTCGCGCTATCGACTGAGTCCTTGTTATGAGAGAAATATTGCACGATAGTCGTGACGTAGAGAGGATCTAACAAGGCTTCCGTGCGGAGTCGCCAGGTGAATGCACGGTGGGCAGTGTGTGGAAGTTGCAGTGTGATGCAGACAGGGTTATGATCGGACAGTGTGCAGGGCAGCCCTCCCTCCCGAGACAGCCAGCCCCCCGCCGATTCGCTCAGCAGCCAATAATCAAGGCGAGACCAGCTGCTGTGAGCCGTTGAAACATGTTTGCCCTCTCGCTTATCCCAATTCCTGTGGCGCCATACGTCTAACAGTCCTAGCTCCTCCATTCCCCCAGTAATGACCCGGGCTGTTTTAGGAGACTGCCCTCCTCTACCACTGGATTTATCTTAATAGGGGTCCAAGTGTGTGTTGAAGTCCCACCCCCCATAGTATAACAGCTTCAGGCCAGGCCCGCAGTGTAGAAATGATATGTTCAAAAATTGTAGGGTCATCAATGTTCGGACCATAGGTGTTAATGATTGTGACCAGATTGCCTGCAAGTTTTCCCTGCACCATAGTGAAACGCCCAGCGTCATCAGTGTGGGTTTTGAGCATGGTGAATGGGGTACTCTTCTTGATCAACATAAGCACGCCTCGTGAATAAGAGGAGTAGGAGGAGGCCAATCTATAGCCCGCCCATTTGGACCCAGCGCAGCCATCAGATTGGGGGGTCAAATGTGTTTCTTGCAATAAGGCGACCGTGACATCATGCTGATCCAAATATGCTAACACCTGGCGTATCTTCTTAGGGGAGTTAAGCCCCCGGACATTCCAAGTGAGACAAGTAATTACAGAGTGAGTAGAGTGGAGATCAGATACATGCAATATCGTGAGCACAGTACGTTCTCAATATAGGAGAGCACAACAGTACCGCATTCGAATGTGATGGGATAGATAGCCACATAACCCAACCTTTCAACATTTCCCAACCCTCTAGCACCCCCCACCCACTTTAGCGACCCCAACATGCCAAAGCCATCCCAATACCCTCCAGAACACCCCAGGAAAGGCTACCCACCGATCTCCAGCACAATTACAGTGCTTTTAGGGCGCAGATTGTCGACAGTGCTACAGGATCATGGGCGGATGGTCAGCTCGGCCGGCGGAGCTACTCTAACGAGCGGCCATCTTGCCTGGTGCCCTCTAGCACCCCCGGATCTTCAGGATTTATAAAAGAAAATGAGAGGGACCCCTTGAAACCAAAGGAATAGGGTTTAGTACAACTGTATCGCAAAGAGGGTTTCCTTTGGACTACACTTAAAGACTCATTTTACGTTTCTATCCATATATTCAAATGCTCACCCTAATCACACAGACTCTAGCACTGCTCATCCACCATGCGCATAAGGGAAATATAGTCATATACCCAAGGTCAACAGTACAAGGCAATATTAAAAACTATAGATCTATTTATTAGTAGAAATATCATAAAATACATAAATCATTTCATAGGTTAAAAATAATTTGTGACATCACTAACACAAAATCAAATAAATGAATTTAAAACATTGTACACATTATACTACACAAAGAGAGTACACATTAAAGACAGCACAATATGTCATAAGAAAAATAAATACACATCCGTGATATCACAATAATCAGAGCTGGAACCTGATACTGCAGTGTTGATACGTAATCTATGGTTCCAGCCTCTTCACGGATGTGTTAAAAAAGCGTCAACCCGTTTCAATGGACTAACTTATAACACCATCTTTCTCAAGACTATATATATGACTCTCTAGCAGACTGATTTTGACCGGAACATTTAAAACAACCTGTGTGATAAAACACAAATGTCAGCATATATTTCTAAAACTCTATTCCACTTAATATTGATGATTCATTACAGGGCTAGTGAACATCAACCCGCACATTTATAAACCTCCACTAATACCATAATTGCAAGTGTTGTCTGTTTCTACATCGTATACCATTAAAGAAAAGGGCCTGTACATAACAATGTTAAACAAACGAATCCGTAAAACATATTCGGGTTGTCATTTTGGGCAAAAACCCATTACGTGGTCCAATATGCACCACCCCCTGGGCATACACATTATAGTTCCCTTCAGATTTATACCAACTAACTGAGGCCACCACTCACATGTCACACTTCTTACTCAAAAAACAAACTCACGGGGAGGAGGAGCCACGCGCCGGTCCAAGATGGCCGCGTAAGACCTCGGCTCCGTAGTGCCCGTCCCCCAGCCCTAAGATCCTGTAACATATCCTGGCACTGAAGCGTGCCACTCGACGGCGGAGAGATAGAGACGCTCCCGGCGGCAGTTCCGGTCCCTCTGTGATACCGGAGGCCGGAGATATCATCGCTGCACTCTGCGGCCTCCGCGTGAACTGGAGCCGGGGACTCTGGTTTGGGCTGTGGCCGGGACGCGGCTGCACGGCGCTGGGGTTGCCGGCCGGAGGTCGCCGCTCTCGACCCATCCCCTGGGACACATTGGACGGCGGTCGCGGCGGACGATTGGAGATGGAGGAGACGGGCAGGGACATGCTGGTGAGGCCCCCCCGTCCCCCCGTACATGGAATAAGAAAGGCAGACAACGCGGCGCCGACACGGGCTGCGAGGAGAACTGCGGCCACTGTGGGGATATCCTGCCAGGGTTGCGGGGGTGAGAGGGGGATTGCTGCGGGCATGCCCTTCCCCCCCCCTCCTTCCTCCTGCGGGCAAATGAGACGGAGAACAGGCTCGGGTGCCCAAGAGGACAGCCATTCGGGCTGCATGCTGTAAAATGCCTGGTCGCAAGATTGGGGGGCGACTGATGGTGGCCCCGCCGGCGGCTGCGCCTGGACCCAGAGTGCCTGCAGAGCTGCCTGGGGAGCTGTGAGAAGGGATATCGTTAACAAGGGGAAAACTGCCCACGGAGCACGGTGGGTACCAGAACCGCAGCGCTTAGATTGCTTTCTGAGACTGAGAGAGCTGCACTGCGGGGGGACTTGACCGACCCCCGTTTGGATCCGTCCTGGTGGACACTGGCGGAGCAGTAAAGACACTGAAAGCCTGCCACGGAAGAAGCGGCCGAGAACAGCATAACGCATTCCGCAAGGGAGACGGCGTTGGCGTGCCACGATTATAGCTCGTCAGATGGCGACTAAGCCGGAGGTGGATAGGCACCAGCCGAGATCATCTAAGGGGATGAGACAGGTCCAGACCAACAAATTGGACCGATACACGATGCCCAGGGGTTCCCCTACAGACTTACGACATAGTCTGCCGGCAGGGGCGACTCCTCCGGTCCTACACTTGAACCGACGCTGCTCGATGTGATGGCAGCAATAGATGGGGTCAAATCATCATTGGGACAGAAAATGGAGTTGCTCGACAATAAGTTAGACACGGTCACTATAGAGGTCAATCTTATTCGAGCAGACCTTACGAAAGTCAATGAAAAGGTCAAATCACTAGATATTAAGACTGCCAGTCTGACCGACGATGTGGCGTTGCTCCAACAGGAAGTGCGGGAACTTAAAACATCTCAAGATATGACCGTGCGTAAGCTGGATGAATACGAAGGAAGAGCCCGGCGAAATAACGTACGAATTCTGGGGGTGCCCGAAAAATCTGAAGGTCCAGCTCCAGACCTGTTTGTGGAAGACCTTATCCTCACGCATCTCAAGCCCAAGGGACTGAGCAACTTTTTTACAGTGGAGCGGGCGCATAGAGTCCCGGGGGGGCGCCCCAAGCCTGGTGCCCCCCGCGTCCGATGATCGCCAGGGTGCTGAATTTCAGGGACAGGGACGCAATCCTGCAGGCGGCCCGTTTGGGACCCCCTCTGAGGTACGAGAACGCTACCCTCTCTTTCTTCCCAGACTTCACGCAAATAGTGCAGAAACAACGCCGGAGCTTTCTCGGAGTAAAAGAAAAGCTAAGGGGCAAGGGATTGAAATATGCCATGATGTTTCCGGCGCGGCTGAGAGTGGAGGTCGGGGGAGAGCCTGGTTCTTCGATGACCCGGAGGCGGCTTCGGAATGGATCGACAACCGTCCCCCTGGTGTGTCGGGAGAGCGGGACTGGGGTGGAGGAGACACACAGCAGGCGAAGGAATGAGAGCGGAGATACAATAATTGGGACTAATGGATATTGTCAGGTATTGGGGTTTCGACCCATAGATGGGAGGCCGCGCAACCCCAGGGACCACTAAGACTTGAATGGAGGAGTGGACTTCAGTGGAGATCATTTCGAATTGGGTTGGGGGAGGGGGACGGGGCACCGGCCTTCCTCCTCTTTACTACCTTTAGTTAAATAGTAGAGTTAGTGTGTGGGGTGACAGGCACTCTGCCAGTTGGGGATGGGCAAACGCCACGAGCAGGGGTGCAGGGAGGGGGGGAGGAGGGGGGATATGTTGCGAATATTGTTTTTAGAGTCATTTTGTTTGTACGAAGGTTTGTAGGTTTAATTGTTTCGACAACATCGAGTGAAAATGCAATGCAGGCGACATTTCTACACCAGTTTTATGGCAAACGTTAGACGGAGATCGGGGATTAGCGTGATGAGTTGGAATGTCAACGGACTGGGGGACAAAATAAAGAGGGGGATGGTAACTCAGTTTATCAGACGACACGCCCCGGATGTGGTACTTCTGCAAGAAACACATTTAATTGGGAATAAGTGCATGGCCTAACATAAAGGAGGCTATAGACTCGTGGCGCATGCGGGATTTACCACGGGGTCAAGGGGGGTTGGTATATTGGTTAAAAACTCATTCCCCCTTCTAATACAGGCCACGTGGTCCGACAAGCGGGGTAGATATGTCGGGATATCGGGACAATGGGAGGGAAAGTAGCCACGTTTGTTTCAATATATGTGCCACCTGGCTTGCAGTCCGACACATTTCAGGATTTAGGTTCAATTTATTTGACGCTACCTTTAGGCCACATGGTGCTGGGAGGAGATTTTAACGCGGTTATAGACGGGGAAATAGACAGATTTCCGGCTCGCACATTAAGACCCGCACAAAGGTGGCTACCCGATTATATGGACACAATGGGGCTGGTAGATGGCTGGCGGATATGCAACCCAGGCAAGGCGCAGTATACACATGTGTCATGTGCACACCAAAGCTTGTCAAGAATAGACTATGTACTTGTCCCGGCCGTACAGGCTTGTGCTCTGCGGTAGGTTCGCCATCTGGGTAGAGGCATCTCGGATCACTCCCCTTTATGGCTAAGCATGGAATTTGATCAGATGAATGCAGGTAGGATAGCCCCTATCAGCCCGTGGCATTTGAGAGACCCCTCCACAAAGAAGAGCATAATCACGGCTACCGACAGGTACTTCCTGGAGAACCAGGGTACGGTGGAATCAGCGCAGACACTGTGGGAGGCATATAAAACTGTTATCCGGGGGGAGACTGTCTCTTTGATTGCGGGGAGAAAAAAGGAAAGGCAGGCCGAACTGGAAAAAGCAGAAGAGGAAGTGTTAAAACTAGAAGAGGCAATGGCTCGGGCGGTGACCCCCGAGGGTCTTCACCATCTGAAGTTACGGCAAGACGAGTTCAATAGTATTGCCAGAGATAAAGCCAGAACGCAGAGTAGAGAGGTTCAGAGCAGAATATACGAACACGGAGATAAAGCGGGAAAACTGATTGCTTGGTTGGATAGAAGGGAATGGGCGTCGATGCTGGTACCTGAAATACGGGGGGAGGATTCCAGCACCCTCACGGACCCGCAAGCTATAGCAGATGCGTTTGCACAACACTATCGCGCGGTGTATAGTACGGCGGGCAAATTTACAGAAGTGGACAACAGGGAGATGATTAGAGATATCCAGTTGCCAGTCCTAGCCGACGATAACAGAGCCTATCTGGAATCCCCACTCACGGACGATGAGGTGGCGCAGGCTATCAGGGGAGTACACTCCGGGAAGGCCTCGGGGCCCAATGGCATCCCAGTCGAGCTTTATAAACTGCGGCCCGACAGACTCGCCCCATATATCCGGTCCATGTTCGAGGACAGCAGAGAAAAGGGGCAACTCCCATATGACCAACGAGTGGCCAACATTGTGGTCATATACAAGGAAGGCAAGCCTAGAACAAGTTGCGCGTCCTACAGGCCTATTTCATTGCTAAACGCAGAACCCAAAGTCCTTGCGAAGTTACTGGCAACCCGACTGACTAAAGTCATCACCACCCTGATCCATCCGGATCAATCGGGATTTATGCCACATCGCAACACCGCCCTCAACTTGAGACGGTTACACGGAGTACTGGGTAGAGCCCCCACAATTATGGAACCGGCGGCAATTGTGTCACTAGATGCCACCATGGCATTTGACATGGTTGAATGGCCTTATTTATTTGCAGTACTGGACAAACTGGGTTTCGGTCCGGAATTCATCACGGGTTGGATACGCCTTCTATACTCCGATCCGATGGCCAGAGTGGTGGTAAACAATCGCAAGTCCCCCGACTTCTGTCTGAGCAGGGGCACTAGACAGGGTTGTCCCCTGTCCCCGCTCCTTTTTGCACTGGCCCTGGAGCCGTTCGCGGCTTTGGTCAGACAGGACCGGTCTACACGTGGACTGCGATGGTCGTCAGAATGGGAAGATAACATTTCTCTGTACGCCGACGACATCTTACTCTATCTCACCAACCCAAGAGGGTCGCTGATCCGGTTTTTGGATGTGTTGGCAATCTTTAGCAGATACTCAGGCTTTGCGATAAACTGGTCCAAATCGGTGTTATATGTCCTGGGAGGTGACCCACCGGTCATTCCAGGCAATTGCCCGTTTCAAATAGCCCTCGTAGGCTTTAGGTATCTTGGCATTTACATAACGTTAGACTCGAAACTTCGCTATACCAATAATCTGGGCCCTCTCCTATTGCGCCTTAGGAATGACGTGATGCGCTGGAAGGCCCTCCCGCTCTCTATGTTGGGTAGGGCAGTACTTTTTAAAATGATGGCTCTGCCTCGGTTCTTGTACGTGCTCCAAAACACGATGGATCCGGTCCCAGCGTCTTATTTCAGGGAAATAGAGTCTCTCCAGAGACAGCTCCTTTGGGATGGTAAACCCCGAATAGCGTTCTACAAGCTTACGCTTAATTGGTATGACGGAGGAATTGGGCTGCCAGATCTACGAAAATACTACTGGGCATCCCAACTGGCGGCAGTCAATCACGGGATCTACGGACAGCCAAACGATCCCGGGTATGCGATGGATAGGTGGCAGCTCCCCGGGGGAGAATACACCAGAGCGCTATATGCTAGGCCTTGCAGATTCCAGCTCACAGGACCCACGGCGCATGCCGTCCAGGTATGGCATGCGGCCAACAGGCACCTCAAATGGGAAGGCAAATTTACACTAGCCACCCCACTGTGGAATTCGGAGAAATTGGGAGGCCTCTGGAAGTCCAAGGGATTTGATAAATGGGACCTAAATGGGATCTCACAAATAAAAGACGTCTGGGGAGAGGGCACAATACATACATTTGACTCACTCAAGCTGCAGTACAACTTGAACGATAGTGAGCATTTCCGCTACCTCCAGATTCGACATGCGCTGCTTACACACGTCCAGAGGGGCACTGCCCTTCCGGACGCCTCCCCCCTAGAGGATAGGGTGCTAGATGGACATCTGCCGGAGAAGACCATTTCTCTGATCTATCGGACACTAATTAACAATATGGACGATCCATTGCTTAAAATAAAAAGACACTGGAATGAGGATGGCCTCGAACTGGACGAAGAGGATTGGCAAGAGGCGGTCTCCTCCCCGCGGGTGGTGGCTATACAGACAAGGTTGAGGCTGGTGCAGTTAAAGGTATTGCATAGAACATATATCACAGGACCCCGTCTGGTTCGAATGGGTCGCTCGGACAGTGGAGAGTGTAGAAGGGGCTGTGGGGAACTGGGGACATTTATACATATACTATGGAACTGCCAAAGCATACAAACGTACTGGGGGAAGATCCACCACATGCTGAGGGCGGTCCTAGGGATAGACCTGCACCCAGAGGCCCGTAGATGCCTTCTAAATATCTGGGAGCCGACAGACCTTAATACCTACACAACACAATGGGCTACTCTGGCATACATGGTGGCGAAGCGTAATATCGCCCAACTGTGGAGGGCTAGCCAGCCACCCCGGACTGAGAAGTGGGCAGAAGACTTAGATTGGTGTATGTTTAGGGAGAAGTCGGTATACATTGCCAGGGGATGCCCCGGGAAGTGGAGCAGGGTATGGGACGCTTGGAACCATTATAGGGGGGACATCTGTGATCCACCGGACCACTTGAGAGGAACTGAAACACACGCATCCCCTTGATCTACCAATTGTATAAGTGTGTATTATTTTGAATTGCATGAAATGTCGTTGAGGAAAGATGGAACTTCCTGCTTGTATTACTTGATGTGCATTTGGTCGAGTTGTTTAATAAAAAGAAATAAAAAAAAAAAAAAAACAAAAAACTCACAAGCTCGGGACAAAAGATGTCATACTCTTTTTCACACTATTTTGTGTTTGATAAATCTAAACACTGCTCCTCACCTCGTAGTGATTATGGGAGGATGATAAAAGAAAGCGTCCTATTTCAGTAGCTTTAAATTTAAATACGGGGTTAGTACCTCCATCTTCTTCGAGTATATCCTAACTCGAGTTTCAGGGCGTCTCTGGGAATGAAATTTCATAACAGTTACCTCAATTAAAATTACACCCAGCTTCAGAATCAATGTTCTTTTTTTAGTTTAGGTTGTTTCCCACATTTTATTATGACATCGTCCTCACCTTTTTATCTATGCAGTATAGGGCGATGGTATTTGTTTTGTATAGAGGATCTTATAATTTCCAATGGCGGGAATCTCCCGTATGTCGTTATTCTACCAGATCTACAAAGAAATATAATAAACATTCGCATTGTAATGTACGGACCTCTGCAAAAGCCTCAAACCTTCCCTTACACTTTAGGCAAGAATTATTTACATACCTCCAGAGTGGGGCCTGCCGCCTCCACTCACTATATGCTTTATGTCCCACTGCTTAAATCTCGACACTACCCTTCACAGATAGGGTCTGCGGGAACAAAGAAGAATATACGTGTCATAGACATGTCCCCATCGTTTATATATTCAAACTCACTAAAAGCATTCAAGTATATTCAAAGTTTATGCTATGTAGTCCGCTCTCATAGTAACCCGCAAAGTACTTAGAACATCACAGGACTACGGACCTCCCATGGTTTACACTAGTCCTGAGATCAGAATCCTCCCTATTTTTTAATGTACCCCCGCATTGTTATATTAAGAACAAAAACCGCTAGAGTATTGAGGCTGACCCTTCCCGGGTTATCTACGAACTGCTCCCTTTGTTTTAAGTCCTTCGCGAGGGCATACTCACTCGTCGGTGTGCAATGGCGTCACGTCACTCATCCGGTTCTTACAATCGGCCGATAGTCAGGAACTTACCCCTCGTATTTATATCTTGTGGCTCCAGCTACACCTGTATAGAATTAGCCTTTCCCTAAGCATCGAACTCTCGCAAATTTTCCAGAAAGCAATTCTCCCCATTGCTCTTCCGCGTTGGCTGTAAACATAGAAGAGGTATTTTTCCACAATCCTAAATCTCTTTTGCAATGGGCGCCATCTTGGAATGTCTAGCATTATTACCACTCACTGGTGGAAATTCTCAATTTGGCGTCAATAGTAGCTTTTCATTATTATAGCCCCGTGGCTGTCTGATATTAAACCATCATAGTCACTTATATAGACTCATGGAGAATTGTATCCAGATTCTAAGCACTACAATCTCCATTTCGACCTAACAGGGTCAATTGTGCTTGACACAGCCTCACGGAAAGCACTCAGGCGTTACCTGTTATGTTATGCTGCATCATTTTATATCGGAAACTCCCAGGTAAGGGGACTGATACATTTCCGGGGGGTCAGACCGCTGGTCCCCAATTATTGTATTACACCAGATAGTTGTTCTCTCTCTCTCTATCTATATCTTTGTTGCACAAAAAGGACAACCTATCCCCCCTAGAAACTAAGCCCTTGTTAATGGCTTCTAGTTCGCTGGCTTATTACTATCTCCCTATCTGTAACTGTATTACACAATAAAGGACATCCAGTCCTCCCTGGAATTCAAGCCTTTATTAATGGTATCTAGCTTGCACATGTACCATTGTTCTCTCTTTTTTCTATTTTTGTCTGTGTCCCCTCCGCGTCTGTTGGTCTTCATTTTTTCCAAGACGTACCATTTGAACTCATTGCATTTGTGATTGAATTGAGAATAATGGTGCGTAAGTGGCGCATTTTCTTTGTGCGCACAGCAGATTTATGTTCTAAAACTCTTAGTCGTAGTTCACAACCCGTCTCCCCTACGTAGCCTAAGCCACATGGGCAGACCAAAAGGTGTACTACATTTTTGCTCCGGCAGTTATTCAAAGAATCTGGAATACAAGTAGTTCCATTGAAAGCAAAGGTTTTAGCTACTATATACTGTTCACACAGCGAGCAAGTCCCACATTTGTTGTTACCTACTGCTTTCTTTTGGTTCATGTTAGTCTGTATACTCTCTTCATTGTCTATGTAAGTGTGAACTAGGGAGTTACGTATATTTTTGTTCCGCCTGAAGGCAAACAAGAGTTTATCTAGGTGGTGTTCTCTCTCATCATTAAGAAATTTCCAATTCCTATTTATGATGTTTTTAATTTGATTGCTAACATGGGAAAATTGACTGACGAACACTACCTTCTCTGAATCATTCTTCTTTGGTTTCACTTTGTTCATATCCAGCATATACTCTCTGTCATAAAATCTGGCTCGCTTGAATGAATTTTTAATCAGTTTTCTGGGGTAACCTCTATCTCCTATCTTCTTCTTAAGTACCTTTGAATGTGCATAAAAGTCCTCTATCATTGTACAATTCCTGCGCAAATGTAGGAATTCCCCAAAGGGAATATTATCCCTTTGTGACTTGGGATGGTTACTCCCGTAATGGAGGAGTGTATTTTTATTGGTTGGCTTTGTGTATAACTCTGCTGCCAGTTTATTTTTGCTGTTCTTGACACAAATGTCCAAAAAATTAACCTTGCTGTTACTCCATTGTGCCGTGAACTTCAGATTTGGGTCGCCCAAATTGAGCCAGGAAATAAACTCACCCAAGTCCTCACTAGTACCGTTCCAGATGAAAATGATATCATCAATGAAACGGTACCAGTGATTGACATTTTCAAAAAAGGGGGCCAACTCATTAAAAACATGTTTCCGTTCAAATTCGATGACATATAAGCATGCCAGACTGGGGGCGCAAGTAGCCCCCATACTGGTCCCTTTGATTTGTTGAAAGAGGTCTTTCTTGTACAGTAACAAATTATTCTTTAAAACCATGCTCACACATTTCATGATAAAATCCATATTGCCACCACCCAAGTCTTCAGTATCTAGTATAGATCTAACTACTTTTATGGTGTCGTCTTGAGGGATGTTTGTATATAGGGCTTCAATGTCAAGGGTGACCAAAAATTGGGACACCCCATTGAAGCCCAATTCCTCAAATATCGAGATCGCATGTGCTGAGTCTCTCAAATAGGGTCTTTGTCTACCTACTATAGGTTTAAGAAAGAAGTCAGCATATTTACTAAGTGGTTCTAGAATTGAGCCAATACTGTTGACTATGGGTCGCATAGGCGGATCATTCACATTCTTGTGGATTTTTGGTAACCCATATATTGCCATTATAATAGGGTTCTGTTGCACTTGGCCCTTTTTGCAGGGTCATCCCTGAACTTTGTGCCTTCCTCCTGTATTGTTTCTGACCTGTTTTGTTTGGTTTTAGGACTCTGGGCACTTTACTACTGCTGATCAGTGCTAAAGTGCATAAGCCCTCTGTATAAAGTGTTATGGTAATTGGTTGTCCATAATTGGTATGTTTGCCTTGCTAGTAAAGTTCCTAGTAAAGTGCACTATGTGTGCCAGGGCTGGTAATGCAAATGCTACTAGTGGGCTTGCAGCACTAATTGTGCCACCCACACAAGCAGCCCTAAGAAGAGATCTCAGGCCTGCCACTGCAGTGCCTGTGCACAGTTTGTTAACTGCCTTGTTGTCCTGGCAAGTGCACCCACTTGCCAGGCCTTACCTTCCCTTTTTATGCACATCAGACACCCCTATAGTAGCCCCAACGTATCCCCCCTGGGCAGGGTGTAGTGTATGTGAAAGGTAGGACATGTACTGAGGTGTGTACCATGTCCTGACAATGAAATACTGCCAAATTCGTTTTTCACTGTTGCAAGGCCATCTTGCCCATAGGACAGAATGGGGAATGCTGAGTCCCATGTTTCCAGCATATCTTCCCATAGGCATAAGATGGAGAGATGGAGTTTAGTGTGCCTGAACTCAGAATTTAATAACACATCTTTTTGTGAAGATGGTTTTTGAATTGTGTGTTTAGAAACCACGCTTTTATAAGTGGCTGGTTTCTTGTCTTAAACCATCCTGTGTGCCTCTGCCTGATTGTGTATTGCCTGTCTGGGTTTGGATGTGACAGGGTCTGGGAAGTGTTCTGACCCCAGGAAGGAGTAGGTGAGACTGCAACAGGCTGGCCTGCGTTTGATGTGGGGGGGGGAGAGTAGCCCCCTGCATGGTAAGAGGGCTGTGTTGCTGCCCCCAGAGGATGGCTCCACCTACTGCTGAGCGTCTGGGCCCCAGACCCTGACTATCAAAGGAAGAGGGTGTGCACTGGCAGGAAGACACCCAGGTCTGGTTTGGACAGGGGTCAAAGCCCCCTGAACACAAAGACTTCAAAGGCATTTAGGGGTATAAATGTAAGAGCTGAAACCCCTGAACTCAAGACTGCAATCCAGACTGAAAAAGGATTGAAACTACTTTGTGATCAAGAGGAACCTCTGCCAAGGAAGAACAGCTGAAGAGACTGAAGAGAAGGACTGCCCTTGCTGTGTGTTCTGGGGCTGGCCTGCATTTTGCTGATTTGACTAGGGAGAGGACAAGGGACTTTGCTGTGTGCTGTGTTCCGAGGACTTTGCTGTGTGCTGTGTCCTGAAGTAACTTGTCTCCAAGGGCCCGAGAGGAGCTGGCTCCCTGCTGTGGAAACTCAGGAACATAAAAGTTTCCAGGTGTGTCTCAGTGACGCTGTGTGCGTGTGCTTTTTGCAGCCTGAGACCTTCGTGAGACTTGCCCCATGACTGTGTGCCCCGGAGCAGTCTTGTGCCCTGCTTCGATCAACAGCGTGAGCAGAAGTGCTGTGATCGTTATCACCATCGGCCCGGACCGTCATCCCAAGGGGGAGCCGTGAGGTGAAAGTTTCCAAGTGTGTCTCAGCGATGCTGTGTGTGTGTGCTTTTTGCAGCCTGAGACCTTCGTGAGACTTGCCCCGTGACTGTGTGCCCTGGAGCAGTCTCGCACCCTGCTTAGATCGACAGCATGACCAGAAGTGCTGTGATCGTTATCATCATCGGCCCGGATTGGTTTCCCAAGGGGGAGCCGTGAGGATCACCACCGACGACCCGAGCCTGCCATTGCCCAAGATCAACGGAGCCGCGCCGGTAGCCGATCAACTGCGAGGCCGTCGCCTGTTAGCCCGACTCTCACTGCGAGGAGCAGCCACTACCAGCCCGAAGCCGCACACAGTGACGCCCAAGCCGCGAGGAGAGGAGAGAGAGACTGCACCCCCCAGGTAACGCTCAGCGAGCGTGCTTGTGTCGCTGCCTGGGGCGGAGTGCGTGCTACGAGAGACCGCTCTCGGCCTTTCCCATCTTTACAGCGCAAGCGTCCGCTCAAGTCAGTATCGCGGCCCGTACTCACGGAGGAGTGGCAGTACCGGGGTCGGATTGTGGAGCTGCACTTTGTTTCCTTCGTAACAGTATTGGGGGCTTATTTTGGCAGCCGCTGACCGCGAGTCAGCCAAGAGTGGCATAGAGACCTTCACAAGCACTGCGATCGGTGCCGAACTGCATTGTTACTTGTTTTACGACTCGCATTAGTACTTACATTATGAACTGCATTATTACTTGCTTTACGATCCGCATTAGTACTTGCATTACGAACTGCATTATTACTTGCTTTACGATCCGCATTAATACTTGCATTACGAACTGCATTATTAAGTGCTTCTAAGATTCGCATTAGTACTTGCTTTAAGGACTGTCTTATTTCTACATTACGAACTGCATTACGAAGTGCATAGCATTGCACTAGGACTGCATTAGATCATCGTGAACTGCTCATTAATACCGCAAGAACCTACAAGTGATTGTTGGCCTAATAACCGGCCTAGTGAAATATTGCGAATACGCATATGTTGGATTTTTATCGTTTGGTCTCATCGTATTTCTTTTTGATAAAGATACCGCTATTTTTATAAAACCAGTGTGGTGTACATTTGTGGTGTTATCACTGTGTTACTGGGAGTGTGGTTGCAAATACTTTACACATTGCCTTGGAGATAAGCCTGGCTGCTCGTGCCAAGCTACCGGGGGTGAGCAGGGGTTATCTAAGAGGGTGTCCCTCCTTTCCCTGACTAGAAGCAAGGGTCCCTATTTGGGCTAAGGTACCTACCTCAGCCAACTAGAGACTCCCAGTTCTAACAGGTTCCTATTGTGTAAAAATTTAAATTCATCTTTACAGACCCATTCTTCTCTTTTTGCCATCTCTAAGAGATTATAGACTTCTTTATTTAATTTCTCATTATGTATATGAGACACTTGTTTATAGTGCTCTTGGACATTTAAAAGACTGATCATTCTCTCATTGTAATTTATACTATCAAAGATAACCTCCCCCCGCCTTTGTCGGTGGGTTTGATGGTGATACTCGAATCCTCTTTGAGTCCTTTTAGTGCTATTATGTGATTTTTTTTAAAATTGTTGGTAGGTTTGCTGGGACGAGCCAGTACATTTTTAGTTCAATCTCTACAGTCCTCTCAAAAATTTCAATGTTCTTAGTAACCTGGCCGAGAGTGGGGGTAAAAGATGATTTACTTCTAATACCTGAAACGTTAATACTGGGGCGGCATTTCTTATCCTCAAAAAGTCTTTTAACCTGATTCTTCTAAAGAATAGTCTGAGATCTTTTTCAAACTCAAATTGGTTGAGGGCATCTGTGGGCGCAAAACTAAACCCCCTCTCAAGAACCTCCCTTTCAATTATAGAAAGACTTCTTGAGGAGAGGTTCACTATTGGGATTTTATCTACTGCCTATATCTGCGGTTCCTGGTCTTTAGAAAGTCCTGGGGAGGATAATTCCTCATTGGTTCCCCTCGACCAAAACTCCTGAAGTTCCTCTGATCTCGTTTTTGGCGCTGTCCTAAAAAAGACTCTTGTTCTGAGTTTGGTGCTCTTCTATTCTGAGCTTCATGGTGTTGCTCCTCCTCATCACTACTAGAGCCAGATGTTTCTGAGAAGGTGATTCTCTTTCTCCCTCCTCTTGAGTAGACTGGTCTCTGATAATTAGGCTTCTCCCATTTCTGATCCCTCTTAATATTATAGTACTCCTTTCCTAAATAGGGATAAACCAACTCAGCATTAAATTTATCAATATCTTTTTTCAATTTATTCGTCTTCTTATTTATAAGGTACTCTCTATACCCATTAGTTTCTTGTTACATTTCTTCTAGTTTCTTTTTGGCTTCATCTAATGCTGTGGTATCTTTTAGTTTGCCCTCTAATTCTTCTATGGCTTTTCTCTCTATAATTATGACTTCTTGTGCTGTCTCTAGGATAAGAATAAGCCAATCTCGACTACAACGGTTCGCAATATAAGACCACGTTTCTAAAAACTTTTTATGTTCTATAAATAGTCCGGGCTCATTCCTAATTTGCAACCCGATCGGTATCACTCCTGCGTTCAGATACTCAATAAGAAATTCCGCATGAAGCTCTGTGCGGATCAGTTTTTAAAAAAAAATTAAAACGTTTCATTAATTGTTCGTGATTTGACTGGTTAATAATAGTCTTAATACCATTACATGGATTTTGGTTAATCAGTCTATTAAATTGATCTTCTGAGAAACTGAAAGTTTTAAAATTGTCCATATTGTTAGTTGTAGATAAAAGGTAGAGCCTTGTAGTGAACAAAGGCACACCAGAGACTCAAACTGCCTCTCCAACCCGCTGGGTTGTACTCAAATTTATAAAAGAAAATGAGAGGGATCCCTTGAAACCAAAGGAATAGGGTTTAAAACAACTGTATCGCAAAGAGGGTTTCCTTTGGACTACACTTAAAGACTCATTTTACGTTTCTATCCATATATTCAAATGCTCACCCTAATCACACAGACTATAGCACTGCTCATCCACAATGCGCATGAGGGAGATATAGTCATATACCCAAGGTCAACAGTACAAGGCAATATTAAAAAATATAGATCTATTTATTAGTAGAAATATCATAAAATACATAAATCATTTCATAGGTTAAAAATAATTTGTGGGGGGCGGAGCTTGCCTGGATCAAAGATGGCCGCGCTGTTATTCAGCTCCGCCGGCCACCGACATTATTCGTAAGGGATTTGCCACTCCATTAACCCGCTGACGCTAAAAAGTGCAGGGCGATTGTTCCCCAAGATATGGTGACCCCGGCGCTGGTATCCTGACCTCGGCAGCTGTGGGGAGCGGTGAGATCCGTCAACTGAGGGCGTGAGCTGGTGCCTAGCGACGCGACTGGAGACGTTCCTGGGCCTCGCGTGCGTGCGCAGCCGCGTACGATCGCGCTAGAGGCCCGAGTGAGGATGCGGAATTGCCTGGGCCCGGGCGCCTATATCACAAGTTGCTGCCAATCGGGGCCAGTAAGCAGTGCTGGGGGGTCTGAGCGTGAGGGGCGGGAGAGCAGAACTTTCGACCCCCTCCCTGCGTGCTGGAACCCTCCGATCTCTCCCTGCATGCTGCTGGCTGACTCGGCCCCTCGCACCTTGCCGGCCTGAAGATCTCCGCGTGGCCCCATCGCTTACCATCTGCGGACCTGCCGCGCCCTCAGCGGCCCCGGAGACACAGTGCGCTATTCTCTGCTGAGGTAGCGCCCCTCCACATCGGCCCAGTCCTACCCTCCCAAAGCCATCCGGAACTAGTAGGTGACTTCTGGCGCGGATCACCGGGTCTCACGGGACCCCCTGCATTTAGCGGCTAACGCATGTTGAGACATTGCATGGGAGCGGCTGCCTCATTTGGGGGCAGTGTGTGCGCCTTGGAAAAGCCCCTGGTGAGGGAGCTTGGAAGGGGTACCCTAACATCACACCTGGGAAGGGTTCACGTTGCAACGACTGGACAGGGTCACTCCCACACTGGTCACTCTGGTGCGATCTGGCCTGGTGTTCGCAATTGCTGCAATGGGCAAGCCTGACAAGACCCAGCCAAAACTTAACTTTGAACAACGGAAGTCCAGACGCGTTGAGGGCGCTGCGGAGTCAGCGCTGTCAGATCCTGACTGCTCGGCGGAGGATACTATTGGGGACATCAAAACTATTATTTCATCCATGCAGCATGGTTTGACCGCGTTGGATGCTAAAATTGATTCCTTAGCTTACAGGATGGACAGGATATCTGAGCGCGTAGACAAACATGCTCAACGCTTGGACACGGCCGAAAGTCGTATCACGGAGACTGAGGAAGCCCAATCTGAGTCCCACATAGCGCACAAACAGATGGAGAAAGCCCTTGCTGCTCTCCGCGACCGAACTGAGGATTTGGAGGCTAGGTCGCGACGCAGCAACCTGCGCATTACAGGCCTTCCCGAAAATACAGCGACAGGAAATATGGAAACATTTGTTGAGAGTCTGCTCACTACGCTACTGGGCACTGAGGTGTTCTCATCCATGTTTGTTGTGGAGCGGGCGCACCGTTCATTGGGCCCCAAGCCTCCCCCGGGCGCCCCTCCACGGCCCATTATTGCTAAGCTGTTGAATTATCGGGATAGGGACACCGCACTCCGGAGGGCATGTGAGCTTGGCTCCCTACAGTATGAGGGATCTGCGTTGTCCCTATTCCCGGACTTCACTATGCAGGTCCAGGAGGCCAGGAGACAATTTGCACCCATGAAGCGCAAACTGCGCGAGAAGAATATTGAGTATGCAATGTTATATCCTGCCCGATTGAGAGTCTGAGTGGCTGGTAAACAGCAGATTTTCACCGATCCAAGTGCTCTTCAGAAGGCCATGAAAGACTGGGGAAAGATGGGTACCCCTGGCACGTCTCGCACTGGAACTGCCCACACCAGTGCAGACAATGGAGACCTTGACGTCAACGACTGAGAGGGAGGCCGTGTGGTGTAGTCTTTCTATGTTACGACTATTGGATTGCTTGAATCTTTTTTCTTGCTATTAGTGCTCTTTAAGTACGCCGTATTAATGATGTTAGCGTTCTCATATGCATGCAATATACAAGTTTCCCATAGTTGCTGGAGGTAGAGCTACAGGGGTCAAGAGCCCTATTTGTCTTTTACTGCTGGGTTTGTCGAAAAACACACACTAATGGAGTGATTCTATTTCTGGGTTGGTGGCCGGGAAGGAGAAGTATGTACTGTGAGACGACCGGGTAACATCTGCCCCAAAGCGTTTCACGCCCTTATTTACCATGGCCATCTGCTGTTGTGATGGTGCAATTGTTTGTTTGATCGTAAGGTTTTTTTTGTCTTTCTTAGCAAAGGGTGGGATTGTGGGGCGACTTTGCGCTGTTGGGGACTGCAAGGCGTGGGTGGGGGGGAGGTGTGGGGTCATCATTTTGTATTTTTTTATTCTTGGTAGGGAATATAGTTGGTACAGCTTACAGATTATGCAGGGCACGTGCTGTGCTAAGTATAGCAGATTCCACATAAATACGCAAGCACATTGAATGTCGCGCCACTGCACAGGACAGGGTCACATTAGAAAACTACGACTCCTGACATGGAATGTTAGGGGTCTGAATGATCACAGAAAACTGCGCAACATATTGGCATATCTGAAGCGGAGGGAAGTTGATATTGCATTGTTGCAGGAGACTCACCTGCCGCCTGGGTCCGCCTTGCTCGCAAATGGAACGCTGGCGCGTCACTCCCACACTGCTGGATTCACTTCGCACTCTAGAGGGGTGCTGACATGGGTTAATTCTAGACTAGGGCTACGAATAGAGAATTGCGTCACTGACCCTGCTGGCAGATACACTATAACTAAATGCCATGGTGGGGAAATGAACTTCCTTATAGTTAACTCGTATGGTCCGAATTATGACGACACTCAGTTTTATCGGTCCCTGTCCACACTAATAGCAGGTCTCGACTCGTGGCCAATACTCTGGGGTGGGGATTTTAATTGCGTCCTGGACCCGGCACTGGACCGTTCGAGGGGGGCCCCTAGACCGCCGTCAGCTGCTGCTAGATTGCTCATGGATATCATGCTTCAGTTGCGGATGGTGGATGTCTGGAGAGCCAGATCGCCTACACAAGGGGGGCACACTCATTATTCAGCCTACCATGACATACACACTCGTATTGATTACTGGGTTATATCTGAGTCATTGCTATCCAAGGTTCAGAGTTGCTCCATCTTAGCGCGCTCCTTCTCTGACCACTCACCTATCTTATTGGAGATTAATGTCCCCTCATGTCGCCCTCCTCCGTTTTTGTGGAGATTCCCACCGTATTCCCTGCTGGATACAGTTTTCAAATCGGAACTTCGTGATGCCATTGACGAATTTTTTCGTATTAATGTTGGGTCTGTGGATAAGTTTGCAACAGTATGGGAGGCCTTTAAGGTCTTCATACGCGGGGTGACCATGAAAAAGCATTCCGGGGTGCTCCGATCCATAAGAGATAGGCTGACCCTCCTAGAATCTAAACTGGCTTCTTTAGAGACTGCCCTGCTGGAGAATACAACTACTGATATACAGGACCAATTGAAGGCTACCCTGGAGGAATATCACAGGACTGCTGACGGCGAAATACAACATTTGGGGAAATACGCTACTGTTAGGGCCTATGGAGAGGGTGACAGGCCGGGCTCGGTTCTTGCGGCCCTTGCACGCCGTAGGGGGAGACTACTGGCATATATGATATCTTGAATGGAGAGGGCTCACTTGTCACGGATCAGGTGGATATAAACAGTAGCTTCCGTGATTACTACCAGGAGCTATATGGGTAAAAGGTTCACCCCTCAGACAGCGAAATATTGCAGTATCTGGAGCGCATTAAACTACCATGGTTGACTAATGACCATCGAGAATTTTTAATGCGCCCCCTGGACCTAATGGAGATACGCCTTGCTCTGAGTTCCATGAGGGAGGGCAGTGCCCCGGGGCAGGACGGACTGACGGTCTCGTTCTATAAAGCGTACAGTGACCTTCTGATCGCTCACTTAAGCAAACACTATTCCAGGAGATGGGAGCGGACGGGATGATGCCCCTATCAATGCGAGAGGCATTGATCGTTACAATATTGAAGCCAGGCAAAGACCCTCATAACTGTTCCTCTTATCGGCCACTCTCCCTACTCAATGTTGATACTAAGATTTATGCTAAAATTCTGGCTAATCGCCTCTCCTCGCTACTCCCACAATTGATTGGCCCAGAGCAGACTGGCTTTATCCCGGGCCGAACGCTGTCCCATAATTTGAGAACAGTATTCGGAGCTTTTCAGCATGTGAGACAGGAGATTAAGGCGGCAGCGGTGTTTCTGGATGCTGAAAAGGCGTTTGACTCTGTCGAATGGAAGTACATGCTGGCAGTACTCAGGAGTCTTGGAGCGGGTGAGGTTTATTTGCAACTGGTGTCGGTTTTATATAATTCCCCGCAGGCTAGAGTCCGGACTGGTGATACGGTTTCCTCCCCCATTCACATAGCCCGTGGCACCAGGCTGGGATGCCCCCTCTCCCCGCTGCTTTATGCTATTGCTGCAGAGCCTTTGTTAAGTGCACTGCGCGAGTACCATGGGCACAGGGGGCTGCGTTTCCCTGCTTATAACCTCATTGTCTCTGCATATGCCGATGATATGTTGGTATATATACGTGACCCGGGGATTAACCTTTCTCCAGTAATCCGAGAAGTGATCCGTTTTGGTGGGCTGTCAGGCCTCAAAATAAATTGGGATAAATCTATCATATGTCCACTCACCCCATCTACTCTACCAACCCCTCTAGATTTCCCTCTACAGTGGACGGTGGACCCGGTTCGATACTTGGGAATACTCATACATTCTGAAGCCGACCAGGTAATAAAGGCTAACTATGGCAGAGCTATAACAAAATTGAGTGACGATGTCGACAGGTGGTTTCGCCTCCCCCTTTCACTGATTGGTAGAATTTCTCTAATGAAAATGATAGTCCTCCCCTGCTTCCTTTTTTTATTCACCAATATACCCATAGTTGTACCCCAGCACGTATTACGTGAGTTGCGCACTCTACTCTGCAGGCTGGCCTGGGCGGGAAAAACTCCTCGGGTGGCCTTTCATATCCTTACTATGCCTTACTCTGCCTCTGGCCTGGGCGCTCCGGACTTAGAATTATATTATCGTGTAGCACAAGCCTCACACGCCCACGCCTGGATACACGGCCCCCCTGACCTACCCCATTTGCAGATGGAGGGGGTGGCGGCACTGCCGGCCCGGCTGCCCCGTCTCCTGACACAACCGCCGGTTAGACACTTCGGAGTGCTGGATTCCGTGAACTCTGTAGTGCATGCCTGGAACACCATATTGAAAAAGCAGGACGGTTCTTTTCTCTATTCTCCTTTGCTGCGGGTGGAATGGTGCCAATGGCTTAAACCTAGCTCAGACAAGGGGTTCTTCGCGCGCTTGCCACGCTGGGTATCCAAGATGTGGGGGATTTGTTTCAGGGTGGGCGGGCTCGCTCCTGGGAGGAAGTAGCGACTGGCAAGGAGGCTCCTTCTGCGTTGCTGCTCTTCTCCTTTTTTCGAACACGCCATGCCTTACGTGCCCTATTGGGGGAGGATTTGCTGGAGCCCCTGGAAATCCCCGCTTTGTCTATTTTGCTTCGCTCCGAATCCCCCGTGAAGCTTGTCTCCAATCTTTACGCTTCGGTGCAAACTACTACCAACACTTCATATACTAAAACAAGATTGGCTTGGCAAACAGAGCTCGGCGTCCCACTTACTGATGAGATCTGGCGTTATTGCTCGGAGGTCACTCAAAAGATCTCCCTCAATGGTCGCCATAGACTGGTCCACTTCAAGTTGTCATAAGGTTTCTGCACATACACAGAGCTATGCACAGGAAAATGGGACCCTGGAATACAGTGGTTTGCCACCATATACCATAGCACCCAAAAACCCCAACCCAACTAGCTTAGCATCCCATTAGCACCCAAGTACTAATGTTTGGACAACCCAGAACACGGTATCTTTATCTCAGGACTCACAGAAGCAAGAACACTCTTTCGCCACTCACTCGTACTTGTCCACAAGGTGCGTAGTAAGAGACACTGGATAGGTTAAAATGTTTATTCCAACTTACGTGCTATAATGTACAGTACACGTGTCAGTACTAATAGCATAATGCATATGACTAAGATAAGCAGCATGGTTACAATTCCATAGAATACAAACGGGGAAAGCATCTTAGAGCTCAGTGGATAAACGTATAAATAACATTACCACCCTCCCCATGCAGTAAGATAGTTGATTATAATAATAATAGAAGACCTCTGGGCTTTGACTAGCGAACCCCCATACCTCAGTCTCTAGATGCAGAATTACATCAGCAGGACATCATAGCTCTTCTCACTGAAAGGGATTTCTCCAAGTGTGTTTAAGCGCTAGTAAACCACAGTATTAAAAGCATATCAAATTCTTCATGGCAATTGCACATAATGTTATGTCTGGGTGCGCGAGACTGGCCATATCAGGAAGAACCAGAATACATTGTTATGCGACCTTGTACATGTTTGTGCAGACTGAGCCCAAAAAGGTGAACAACAGAAAATGCAGACAGTGCAAAAGAACTTGGCACGAGCAAAGGGCGAGGAAGGCCCGGCTCAGTGTAACGTGCGCAAAGAGAAGCAGCATGGCAGCCAGGCCTAGGCCAACATAACAAGGCAGGTAACAATCCACAAGACACCCTCCCCTGGACAGTCCGGCGGCCAGGACAGAGGCCCATCAGAGGAGAAAAACAGATGTCGGAGCACAGGGAGCGCCCAAACGGCGAAGGGCAGGTCAATCCATGAAAGTGAAAGTGCAGAAAAAAGCCATACCCTCCAAGAGTTCATCATTGGAATCGTCAAAAAACATAGATGCCATCCAATCCATGAGTTCGAAAGAGCAGGAATGCTCCTCAGCAAAGGGAGCATCCATAAGCAATGCGGGACAGCTTGCGTGATAATTAAAACAGCTTCGTTGTAGGAGATCCTGGGCAGCCGCCCAGATATCCCATTGCGCCAAAATCCCCAGTGCAGCCGCACGCGCCATACAGCCAGCGACGGAACAGTCCTGCTCATGGGCCTCTAAGGGACCCATCAACTGAACAAAATCCGGAACAGACAATGACGAATTGGAGAGGCAATAATCCAGAGTCCAGGTGAAAGGACAGCGGACACAAGTCATCACAGGTTGCACGCAAGTGAAATACGCAAAGCGAAATGAAAGAGTATATGACACGCTCAGTGTCGCCAATGGCAAGACACCAAAACCGGCCAAAAGGCGCTCACGGAGCAGCTGGAGGCGTTCTGGATCGAGCAGGTCCCATCGGGGAGCAGCCATTGCGCAGAAAGCAAATTAAGAGCAAGACACCAGCCGCTAAAGCGAGGATCAATGGGAAACCGCCAAAGACACTGGAAAATATAGAATGTATGAAAGCCGGGATGACACCAAAAATAGTTTGGAAGGAGGACACCAAGCCCGACCCAACGACCTTAAAAAAGTGTACTAGGCCTTCAGTGTTAGATGCGTTAAAAATACGATGTATTAACTCCCCAAAATGTTGGGGGAGATTAGTGTTCAAAAGGGCCTGTATTTCACTGTGGGTACTCGCCACCTGGAGAACGAATGTCTCCCGGGCGGACGTGAGCATAACTTCCTCGTTTAATAATAGTGCCTTTATTCTGCTCAGTCTATTGAAATCTGCTTCCATGGTAGGGATGGAAGGCCAAATAGAGATATCAACCTTGCCATGAGGGGGAGGAAAAAGCACATTTTTGCAGCAGACAACCCTGTGTGAAACTGTTACAATGTAAGGAATGCCAGCCTGCAGGCCACAACAGTTTTCGTTATTTAAAAGTAAATAACTACCATTGGAAAGGAGAGTGAAAGTAGGTGAAATAACAGGAGCAGGAATACCTTTCAGCACACAAGCAAGATTAGGAGAGGAAACGCTACATGAGCCATGCAATTTAATGTGTTTACAAATAAGCGAATGACCTATAGTCGAGTCGCAGTACTCCCCCGTGAGAAAGACTTCCTTGCCGTCCCGAAGGCATTTATACATGAAAGGCAAGGACCAGAGTTCATGCAGGAAAGCACTGCCCAATGGCCGGTAACGGCCCACAGGATAATGTTTCATGCACGAGTCAAATTCAAACAAGGAAAATGGTAAAGCTATAACCCCATGGACTAGCCATACAGCAGAATCGAGTTCTGCAACAGAGAACGGCAAAGGATCCACCTTTTCGATATGTAATAGAGTGTAAGTTGCATCCTTCATGGACATAAATTGCTGTTTGTCAGTTAAGTTAAAAGGTAGAAATAAGGCAGAGGTGTTCAAAAATGCCAAGGAACTTTACCTAACTTGAGCGTTTGTAAAGTCCATGCAAACTGCATAACTGAACGCAATTGATTCTGACCATGATATAACACAGAAACATCATCTTGTACAATATCGACAACAGAGGACACAATATTCTCTAAAGTGTAAATGCGAGAAGACAGGGTATTAATACTATTGTCAACAACAGCAAGCACCTTTTCCATATTTGCTTGATCTATTTCCCGAAGACGGGAAGCAGCTTCCATTTGTGATAGCTTCCAGAGTTCATTATATGTTTCATAAATGAATCTCTTAGGTCGGGGACCACGAGGTCCCAAAACAAAGTCGGACAGATCAATATTGCCTGTAAGGAGGGACAAATGTTGTTTAACAGAATCAAGGGACGAATGTTGCAGCCATTGTTTGCATAATTTACCAACAGAGTATGTAGTGACTGTACGGGCATCAGTAAACCTCGGATCAGGCCTATTCTGTGTGTAGCTAGCACCAGTATCATGAAAACGCATTTGACATGCATTAGATGATATAGGCCATACTAACCAGGGTGACTGAACCAGCTCAGAAACATTAAACGAATTATTTTGTAACATTGCCTGCAGGGACACGAGGGACATATTGAATCGTGAGCTTTCATTTGGAAAACTCGACAGGGATGGTATCGATGGCGTATTCAATTGTTTAGTGGTTGCTAAGCCCCAACATGTAGTCTGATAGATGGAAGCATTTATGAACATAATTTGGGTAGGGATGAGGCACGCACGATGCAACGCCTCGGTTCCCTGTACCTGCCATGGCTTGGAGCCCCAAATAGATTTTAAATCCACTATATTATCCCAGTACTCATAACCACCCACAGCTAAGGCACTTAGAAAGGAACCTGAATAAAGCAATTTGGTGTGTGTTAACATAATTTTCTGAGTTGATGTGTTATTTAGTCTAAAATAATAGGATGCAGGGTTCGACCGATTAAAATCAGTGAAATAATTAAACTTATTTCGAAGAGTTTGAGAGCTACCTGGCAAGGGGTTTGGACAATGTTCCCATTGGGTATAGTTAACAGTACTACGCAGGGCACTGGGCTTATGGAGAAAATGATTACCCCAATGTTGGTAACAATACAAATCGGCGTAATTAGCAGAATTCATATATAAATCTTCAGCATTAAAAGATGCATAATATTTTAAATCGGCAAACAATGCTTCAACGGCATGCACATCCCAATCATCAGAATGAATATTATTTTGTACTACATCACCCATTGAAACACGAAGGACATTAGGTACATTAATAATTTCCGTCGGACCATGGATTTGATAGTTCACTGCATCCCATACGATGCCATCAGCAACGGGGAAAGCTGAAATGTTCACAAATGTGTGGTCACGCTTCATGATGTGAGACGAGGAATGAGGAGCCAAAGTTCCAGAAACATAGTCTACAGCAGAGCGTTCAGGTAAATAGTGACCATTGATTAGTAGAAAAAACACTGTGACAAAGCCAATGGACATGAACAAAAATATCAAGAAAAGTACCAACCAGATGTATGTCCAGGGGGAATCAAAAAATTGTCTCTAAACCAGGATATAAAAATACTGAACTTGGATGGAACTTTTGAAGATGTGGAATCCGAATCAAAGGAATAACGAGTCGGGCTTAGTGGCGTTGTTGGTTGATGTGCCACCGATTCTGATGCAGGATAAGTATACTCGTCCTCGTTGATATTGGTGGAGAGTTGGGGATCAATCATAGTTTCAGGCAAATCAACCATCTCAATTACAGCATCAGCGATAGTTCGTGCAGATGGACTATGAACATATGTCCGATAAATGGCAGGACAAGAGACCGCTGGTGTGACACTATTCAGGATCGGCCAGGCGCTGTAGCTTGACATTTTCAACTGAGATGTATCTGTTCTCTTTGCGACCAGGAAGCGGTGGTAAAATGACTGTACGTGTTCCCTTCAGGCCAAGAACTGGAACCGGTGCACGAAAAGAGGGGCCAAATTCCTTTTTGTTTTCAACCTTCTCTCGAACCAGTTCTCCAATTTTCGGAAGCCAGCCGGCTACCGGAATCTGCAACGCAGGGTCTGTGGCTGAAGGTAAATGTGTAGTTGCAAGTTTGTCTCGGGCTTCTTGTAAGTCCTGTAACATAGCAGAATGGTTATCTACATCAAACTTGGCGGATTGCGCCGCGATGTCTGGACCCTCAAGGTCAGGCACAAACATTCTTATGCCAAAGAGCATTTCGTATGGGGTCCGCCCACCCAGAGGTCTTCTAGGGAGATTATTAAGTGCACGCTGAACGGTATACAAATGGGCCAGCCAGTTCCTGCCAGTACCTATAACCCTAGCTGTTAAGGATTGCTTTAAGTCACGGTTCATTCGTTCAACGATAGAGTTGCCCTCAGGCCTATACGGAGACGAAAATTTCACCCGCACCCCAAGCGAAGCCATTGCATCCTTGTAAGCCCTAGAGGCAAACGCTGGACCTTGGTCCGAATGGAAGGTGCCGCATGCGAAAATTCCCACAAAGACACGCAAATCCCTGATTACATTTCGGGCGTCAGCACTCCGTTGTGGCCAGACCCAGAGAAACCGTGTGCACGAGTCCACTGCCACTAAAATGTATTTATAAGCAGTGTCTGATGAGAATGGACCGCAGTGATCCAAGTAAACACACCCAAAGGGTCTGTTAGCAATGCAGAGCGGTGTTTGTGGTGGACGTGTTACCGTGGAAGGCTTAATCTGTTGACAAACGTCGCAAGAAAGCACAAAAGCACGGGTGTCTTTATATAACCCACGCCACCAATAACGCTGCTGCAAGATGGAAACCGTAGCTGACACACCTGCATGTGCCGAAGCCATGCCTTCGTGTGCAGCTGATATCAAGGCACTCCTGCGGTCCGCGTTGGGGATCAGCCGATCTCCAACGTCAGGTATAGTTACATAAGGAACCTGATCGGGACTTAATTTGTAAGAATACTTGGAAGGGAAACCTGTAGGGTAATTATCACCTTCCTTGGTTGCAGCAATAGCTGCTAAAATAACAGGGTCTATTTTAGACATGGACCTGGTAACCGCTGCTACTGAACACGTGACTACTGCTGAACGGGCAGCTTCATCTGCCAGATCGTTACCAATAGCGTGTGCGCCCACCCGCTGATGGCCTAAGGTGTGAACCACCTGTGTGAGGGGCAGACGTTGTTGCAATTCTGCCACTCGAACCCAAAGCATTTTATGCTTAATTGTGCTCCCTTTTGCGTCCTTGTAGTCGTTTTTCGACCAGAAAAACAGATTGTCATTGTAAGATTGTACACAGTAGAAGGAATCACATACAATAAGAGTTGTCTCATCCTGAGAAGCAAACTCAAGTGCAAGTAGCAATGCATGCAGCTCGGCCAATTGTGCGGTACTATCTCCAAGTGTGCGAGTATGCACTGCAGAGGATTTGAACGTTCCATTTACAAAGGAACCCGCCACAATAGCACATGCAGCTGAATAAGCGTGCTTGGACCCAGTGGCCGGTTGCGCCGAACCATCGGTGTAGATCACACATTTGTAATCCTCAAGCGGTAGTAAAAACAAAGGAGGAGGATGAACGAATTCATACTGCAAAAACTCCTGAGTCTGAAGAGAAGAATCGAAAACAAAGGTGACGTCTGATGACGTCAAAGATGTAGCCCATTGTATCCAACGGTGATGCATTGCTTTTGAGTTCGGTACACTTGCCTTTGTTACTGCCTCTAGGGCAGGACAGGGTGTTACCACCAGAATCCGCTTTCCCTGTGCCAGTGCGCGTTCTTTCAGAATCGCCATTTGCACTGCAGTCAAAACTTTTTCAACAGATGTAAAGCGCAATTCAGCGGAAGTGTACAGATGTGACTTGTATGCGATGGGTACTGTATCACCTTCATTAAAGGTTAAGTATGTGAATCCCACCGCCCCCGGAATTATTCTAATCACCAGGTTTGTGTGGTTATCACGAGTCAAAAGATATTTAGACTCCAAAAGGTCTGTCTGCAAAGACTGCAGAATTGAGGTATGCTCAGGCAGCCAGCAAGACCTTGAATAAGTAGGTTGTATCAAAGCATACAAAGGCTTGATACGCTGGGCATATTCGGGAATGTAAGTACGCCCGAAATTCAAGAAACCCAGCAAAGACTGAAGTTTCTTCAGAGTATTTGGGGGGCACAAATGTGCACATTTTTCCAAGAAATGGGGGCTAAGCCCTTACCTTCGTTATTGAGCTCATAGCCCAAGAACAGAACGGTAAATTCAGCAATGTGTGACTTAGCAAAGTTAAATTTGTAACCCTGCTCCGCGAATTCAAGAATAATGCGGTCCACACGGGACAAATGCTGAAATAACTCGTCGTCCGTCAGATAGATGTCATCTACGTACGAACATGCGTCTTGATCAATGTCATTTAACAAAGAAACAACACGGGCGGCGAATATACCCGGACTATTTTTATAGCCCATGGGTAATCGCCGGAACTGGAATAATTTACCACCGGATGTGAATGCGGTCCATTGACCACTCTCCGGGGCTAGGTTGTGCGTGTAGAAACCGTTTGAAAGGTCAAGTGTCGTTTTGTATTTTTTACGAACAAGACTGTCTACAAGCGCAGAACTGTGTGTATTTTGCACCGCAAAGTTCCGACAATGAGTATTTAAATGCCGGTAATCCAAAACTAAGCGGTACGATCCATCGGGTTTAGAAACCACGAAAAGGGGATTGTTCATAGGTGATACGCATGGTTCAATTACTCCCTGATATTCCAACTGTGTCAGAATTTCGGAGACGGGGCCTTTTGCCTGCCGTTTGATGGGATATTGGGGTTGTGGCTGCGGTAGTGACCGCAAAGGTATTGCATGAGGAGGTGATTCTTCATCCCATCCCACATGGTTGCGGTATAACGCTGGTGCCAGGTACACAGCCCACTCAGCTGCAAGTGCTTCAGCTTTGTCTTTTGGGACATGCTTTGAAAAGCTTGGAAGTATTACCTCCTCTCCTTTATGTGCAGCTAAAACGAATGGGGGTGGCCAATCCACCTCTGCTAACAAAATGTCATATGAAGAGGTTAGATTTTCCCAAAAAATCCCTTTTATTTCACGCGGTATGTCACCTTCGATTTGTATAACTATATTATATAGTCTGTCAGGGGGTGCCACTCTCGTGTCAGCTGTCTCTACAGTAACGAATGTTTCAGTTGCTGTCGCCTCCATATGAGGACGTAGCGCCTCCCGCACTATGGTAACTTCCGCGGCGCTGTCTAGGAGGGTCACTGCCCACGTCCAATTCTGGAGTCTCGTTCTCACGGTCTGAGGCATATTTCGCTGTAACAGCGGCAACCTTTTTCTTCTGAAATTGCGGTCGAGGAAGATGAAAGTCTTCTGCTTTACCTCTGACTTGTTGTCGAGGTTGGTCTCGCTCCTGGGGAGCCTCTCGGCCCCTTCCTCTATCTTGCCGTCCTCCTCCACCAGCCTGTGACGACGTCTGGGCCTGTGAAGAACGAGGAGAACGCGTATCAGAGCTCTGAAACCTTTCTGGTGATTTAATCCTTGACCTATCACGTAAATCATAAGTACGTTCAGAAGAAACCGAAACTGGGGAAGCGCCTCTCGACCCCGGCTTCTTTTGTTGCTTACCCTGTTTTTTCTGTCTCCAACTCTTTTTAGTGAAGACTGGTTTATCATCTTTCTCAGATGCACTTTTTGTTTGTATAACTTGTGTTTGCGATTGAGTTTGCATTTTTACAAAAGGCTTGTTGCCTAGGCTATTTCTTCCAATTGTTTTATAAGCCCGGGCTATTATTTTCGGTAATTCGCGAGGCCTGTCCAACTCTGGGACCAAAGCCAAAGCATTCGCTACTTGAAAGTTCATAGCATCGCCCTTGACATTTCCAAGGATCAGCTCAGCTACTACATCAAACACTCCCACTAGTCTCATCCCTAATTCCACAGCCGCTTCAGGGCCATGTTCATCCTGTACTTTTTTAATTACAGAGGGTAGAACCGTCATGGAAGGAGTTCCAAAACATTTTGAATAAACTGCTGCGAATACCTTACCCCAGTTTTCACATGATGTCAAATCGGGGATTATGTCTTTTGGCAAACTTATCGTGAGGATGCGGTGTTTATCTACTGGGGATGTATGTGGAAACACTGCTTCTATCTGATCGAACTTTTCGGCAAGCCAATAAGGATAATCGTCCTTATTTTGTGGACGTTTGCCCATCACAGAATTTACCATGACAGGACTTATAGTCACTCCAGCAGCAATAGCTGGTTGGCCTGCGACTACAGGAGCAGCTCCATGGAGGCTTCCTGTAACGTATGTCACCAAGGCTCGATGCACTCGCACCAATTCGGTATGCATAGTGCGCAGTTCCGCAAGCGGTAATGCCAGATAATTTGGATGCGGGGTATACCCGGCCAATACAGGCCAAGTGGCCCCCTGAATTGATAAGGGGCCTAAACGAACTGCGGTAGTTGGTTGTGGTAGGGCGCCATTGAACCAAACACGGTGCTGCCAAGCCGTGAGAGGCACTTCAAGAACAGTATAGGGTCGATAGGCAGCAGGAACAGCGGTGGGCTTATATTCATGAAACAGCTTATCACCTGCATCCACCGCTTCAAAAGTGATCCAAGTGTAAAACACTTCAAAGTGATAAGCCGCATCGGCTTGAACCACAAAGACCAACTCGACCCCAGTATCGGGCACTCCATACACAGCTAAGTGGTCTCGGAGTGCTCCTCGACTATGTGCAGCTATCGCCACACCAGCCATGACTAAACAATTATATACGACAACCTAACAGGGAGCACAAAAATGGGTCTATTAACTAACCTTTTTTAATAATATCAAGCTTGAAAGAACCTATAAAACATTCAATATAGGAGGTATCACCGTCACATACGCCTCCGGAAGCGTACGCGAGGGGTTTGTGGACAAGCACAAGCACTACTCAAGCGTCTCGCAGATAAGCTGCCCCACGGTGGTCGCGCCATGTCATAAGGTTTCTGCACATACACAGAGCTATGCACAGGAAAATGGGACCCTGGAATACAGTGGTTTGCCACCATATACCATAGCACCCAAAAACCCCAACCCAACTAGCTTAGCATCCCATTAGCACCCAAGTACTAATGTTTGGACAACCCAGAACACGGTATCTTTATCTCAGGACTCACAGAAGCAAGAACACTCTTTCGCCACTCACTCGTACTTGTCCACAAGGTGCGTAGTAAGAGACACTGGATAGGTTAAAATGTTTATTCCAACTTACGTGCTCTAATGTACAGTACACGTGTCAGTACTAATAGCATAATGCATATGACTAAGATAAGCAGCATGGTTACAATTCCATAGAATACAAACGGGGAAAGCATCTTAGAGCTCAGTGGATAAACGTATAAATAACATTACCACCCTCCCCATGCAGTAAGATAGTTGATTATAATAATAATAGAAGACCTCTGGGCTTTGACTAGCGAACCCCCATACCTCAGTCTCTAGATGCAGAATTACATCAGCAGGACATCATAGCTCTTCTCACTGAAAGGGATTTCTCCAAGTGTGTTTAAGCGCTAGTAAACCACAGTATTAAAAGCATATCAAATTCTTCATGGCAATTGCACATAATGTTATGTCTGGGTGCGCGAGACTGGCCATATCAGGAAGAACCAGAATACATTGTTATGCGACCTTGTACATGTTTGTGCAGACTGAGCCCAAAAAGGTGAACAACAGAAAATGCAGACAGTGCAAAAGAACTTGGCACGAGCAAAGGGCGAGGAAGGCCCGGCTCAGTGTAACGTGCGCAAAGAGAAGCAGCATGGCAGCCAGGCCTAGGCCAACATAACAAGGCAGGTAACAATCCACAAGACAAAGTTTTTACACAGGGTACATTACACGCCGAGGCGGCTATGTAATTATGGTTTGCGTGATACTGATTGCTGTGATCGATGTGGCATGTCAGGCGCTGACTTTCTCCACGTGGCCTGCCCTCCAGTGGCCATGTACTGGCAGAAAAATTTTCAGTCTCTAAATAGCATGACGGGCCTGTCGCTGGCCCCTGATCCCTTGTTGGCATTGCTGGGGTATACAAAACCGCTTCGTAGGGGGGTTCGGAGACTAGTCGCCATGGGTCTCTTGCTGGCAAAGCATAGAATTGCCATGCGTTGGATGCGGGGTCCTGTTCCTGCGGTGCCGGAGTGGGAAAGGGATATGCTGTTTTGTAACACCCAATCTGATGTATATAACGAGTTGTTGCCCCCTGGTAACAGGCCAAAAAGTTTTTGGGGCCTATTTGCGCAATATCAACTAGCACGACAGTGTGGAGATGATGATCAAGATTAATGCTCACTGCAATAGGCCTGCTGAAGAGCGTGGTGGGGTCTGAGACCTATGAGGGCCATGCCCTCCGGATGCCATATTCCCCAAGTGGGGTTTGTTAACTCATCATGTTACATGTTGGTTGTGCAGGTGCTGTGACCTTTGGAAAATGCTAAATCTATATCCCTGATTCCTCATCATTGTACAATGTTGTGCTGAGTGCCACTTAAATAACGTGATCTTCTACTGAATATCTCTGTTGCTGCTGTCTGTAATACTCTATGCCCATACCATGATAATTCGTAAGCATTGGGTCTCGGTATTATTTTATGTATGTGTTGGTTCCTTTTTTTCTGATTTAGAAAATCAAATAAAAACATTTAAAAAAAAAATAATAATAATAATTTGTGACATCACTAACACAAAATCTAAAAATGAATTTAAAACATTGTACACATTACACTACAGAAAAGAGAGTACACATTAAAGACAGCACAATATGTCATTAGAAAAATACACATCCGTGATATCACAATAATCAGAGCTGGAACCTGATACTGCAGTGTTGATACGTAAGTCATGGTTCCAGCCTCTTCACGGATTGTGTTAAAAAAGCGTTGATGCGTTTCGATGGACTAACTTATAACACCATCTTTCTCAAGACTATATATATGACTCTCTAGCAGACTGATTTTGACCGGAACATTTAAAACAACCTGTGTGATAAAACACAAATGTCAGCATATATTTCTAAAACTCTATTCCACTTAATATTGATGATTCATTACAGGGCTAGTGAACATCAAACCGCACATTTATAAACTGCCACTAATACCATAATTGCAAGTGTTGTCTGTTTCTACATCGTATACCATTAAAGAAAAGGGCCTGTACATAACAATGTTAAACAAACGAATCCGTAAAACATATTCGGGTTGTCATTTTGGGCAAAAACCCATTACGTGGTCCAATATGCACCACCCCCTGACCATACACATTATAGTTCACTTCAGATTTATACCAACTAACCGAGGCCACCACTCACATGTCACACTTCTTACTCAAAAAACAAACTCACAAGCTCGGGACAAAAGATGTCATACTCTTTTTCACACTATTTTGTGTTTGATAAATCTAAAGACTGCTCCTCACCTCGTAGTGATTATGGGAGGATGATAAAGAAAGCGTCCTATTTCAGTAGCTTTAAATATAAATACGGGGTTAGTACCACCGTCTTCTTCGAGTATATCCTAACTCGAGTTTCAGGGCGTCTCTGGGAATGAAATTTCATAACAGTTACCTCAATTAAAATTACACCCAGCTTCGGAATCAATGTTCTTATTTTAGTTAAAGTTGTTTACCACATTTTATTATGACATCGTCCTCACCTTTTTATCTATGCAGTATAGGGCGATGGTATTTGTTTTGTATAGAGGATCTTATAATTTCCAATGGCGGGAATCTCCCGTATGTCGTTATTCTACCAGATCTACAAAGAAATATAATAAACATTTGCATTGTAATGTACTGACCTCTGCAAAAGCCTCAAACCTTCCCTTACACTATAGGCAAGAATTATTTACATACCTCCAGAGTGGGGCCTGCCGCCTCCACTCACTATATGCTTTATGTTCCACTGCTTAAATCTCGACACTACCTTTCACAGATAGGGTCTGCGGGAACAAAGAAGAATATACGTGTCATAGACATGTCCCCATCGTTTATATATTCAAACTCACTAAAAGCATTCAAGTATTTTCAAAGTTTATGCTATGTAGTCCGCTCTCATAGTAACCCGCAAAGTACTGACAACATCATGGGACTACGGACCTCCCATGGTTTACACTAGTCCTGAGATCAGAATCATCCCTATTTTTTAATGAACCCCCGCATTGTTATATTAAGAACAAAAACCGCTAGAGTATTGAGGCTGACCCTTCCCGGGTTATCTACGAACTGCTCCCTTCGTTTTAAATCCTTCGCGAGGGCATACTCACTTGTCGGCGTGCAATGGCGTCACGTCACTCATCCGGTTCATACAATCGGCCGATAGTCGGGAACTTACTCCTCGTATTTATATCTTGTGGCTCCAGCTACACCTGTATAGAATTAGCCTTTCCCTAAGCATCGAACTCTCGCAAATTTTCCAGAAAGCAATTCTCCCCATTGCTCTTCCGCGTTGGCTGTGAACATAGAAGAGGGATTTTTCCACAATCCTAAATCTCTTTTGCAATGGGCGCCATCTTGGAATGTCTAGCATTATTACCACTCACTGGTGGAAATCCTCAATTTGGCGTCAATAGTAGCTTTTCATTATTATAGCCCCGTGGCTGTCTGATATTAAACCATCATAGTCACTTATATAGAGTCATGGAGAATTGTATCCAGATTCTAAGCACTACAATCTGCATTTTGACCTAACAGGGTCAATTGTGCTTGACACAGCCTCACGGCAAACACTCAGGCGTTACCGGTTATGTAATGCTGCATCATTTTATATCGGAAACTCCCAAGTAAGGGGACTGATACATTTCCGGGGGGTCAGACCGCTGGTCCCCAATTATTGTATTACACCAGATAGTTGTTCTCTCTCTATCTATATCTGTGTTGCACAAAAAGGACAACCTATCCCCCTAGAAACTAAGCCCTTGTTAATGGTTTCTAGTTTGCTGGCTTACTACTATCTCCCTATCTGTTACTGTATTACACAATAAAGGCCATCCAGTCCTCCCTGGAATTCAAGCCTTTATTAATGGTATCTAGCTTGCACATGTACCATTGCTCTCTCTTTTTTCTATTTTTGTCTGTGTCCCCTCCACGTCTGTTTGTCTTCATTTTTTCCAAGACGTACCATTTGAACTCATCGCATTTGTGATTGAATTGAGAATAATGGTGCAGACCAAAAGGTATACTACATTTTTGCTCCTGCAGTTATTCAAAGAATCTGGAATAAAAGTAGTTCCATTGAAAGCAAAGGTTTTAGCTACAATACACTGTTCACACAGCGAGCAAGTCCCGCATTTGTTGTTACTGCTTTCTTGTGGTTCATGTTAGTCTGTATACTCTCTTCATTGTCTATGTAAGTGTGAACTAGGGAGTTACGTATATTTTTGTTCCGCCTGAAGGCAAACAAGGGTTTATCTAGGTGGTGTTCTCTCTCATCATTAAGAATTTTCCAATTCCTATTTATGATGTTTTTAATTTGATTGCTAACATGGGGAAATTGACTGACAAACACTACCTTCTCTGAATCTTTCTTCTTTGGTCTCACTTTGTTCATATCGAGCATATACTCTCGGTCATAAAATCTGGCTCGCTTGAATGAATTTTTAATCAGTTTTCTGGGGTAACCTCTATCTGCTAACTTCTTCTTAAGTACCTCTGAATGTGCATAAAAGTCCTCCATCGTTGTACAAATTCCTGCGCAAATGTAGGAATTCCTCAAAGGTAATATTATCCCTTTGTGACTTGGGATGGTTACTCCCGTAATGGAGGAGTGTATTTTTATCGGTTGGCTTTGTGTATAACTCTACTGCCAGTTTATTTTCGCTGTTCTTGACACAAATGTCCAAAAATTTAACCTTGCTGTTACTCCATTGTGCCGTGAACTTCAGATTTGGGTCACCCAGATTGAGCCAGGAAATAAACTCACCCAAGTCCTCACTGGTACCGTTCCAGATGAAAATGATATCATCGATGAAACGGTACCAGTGATTGACATTTTCAAAAAAGGGGGCCAACTCATTAAAAACATGTTTCCGTTCAAATTCGCTGACATATAAGCATGCCAGACTGGGGGCGCAAGTAGCCCCCATACTGGTCCCTTTGATTTGTTGAAAGAGGTCTTTCTTGTACAAGAACAAATTATTCTTTAAATCATGCTCACACATTTCATGATAAAATCCATATTGCCACCACCCAAGTCTTCAGTATCTAGTATTGATCTAACTACTTTTATGGTGTCGTCTTGAGGGATGTTTGTATATAGGGCTTCAATTACTCTCTTTTGTGTAATATAATGTGTACTATCTTTTAAATTCATTTTTTAGATTTTGTGTTAGTGATGTTACAAATGATTTTTAACCTATGAAATGATTTATGTATTTTATGATATTTCTACTAATAAATAGATCTATATTTTTTAATAATGCCTTGTACTGTTGACCTTGGGTATATGACTATATTTCCCTTATGCGCATGGTGGATGAGCAGTGCTAGAGTCTGTGTGATTAGGGTAAGCATTTGAATATATGGATAGAAACATAAAATGAGTCTTTAAGTGTAGTCCAAAGGAAACCCTCTTTGCGATACAGCTGGATCTTCAGGATACACCCACTTGCCCAACCACAGCGTGGAAACTCAAGCCCTGTCACTGACTCCACTTGCGGGGGCGATTAGCATATATCCAGCACCAACCCCAGCACACCTGCTCCACATTGGGTCATGTTTAAATCAGCCAGGGAATACTCTATTTTAGAAGGCTGTGGCGGGGAACTCATCGAAGATGCCTGCAGACCAGCCCACACCAACCATGGACACCACTCAGGCAGCCACGCTAAAAAAACGTACCTCCTTGCGACTCTTGATTGCCACAGTGGAAGAGAACACCACGAAAACCGCAACAGATATCCTTTCAGTCCATTCCAACACTGCTTCATCCAGGCTGTGACAAGCAGAAGATAGGCCCTAAATGGTGGAGGAGAAGATTGTGACATGTATAGACTGGGAGCAAAAGTACTGGTTCCTACAATGCAAAGTCACTGACCTGGAGGACAGAAGCTGCCAGGAGAATCTTCGGTTTTCCGGCATACAGGAAAAAATGGCAGGTTGAGACATCATGGCATTCCTAGCCTCATTCTTACCGGAGCATTCTACACTGACATTTGCTCTAACTCTGGAGTTCAAAAGGGTGCTTAGACGGCAGACTAGGGAAGCAACCACCTTATAAGCCCCTCGTCAGATCATTGCATGCTTTCTTCACCATCAACAGGCTTGACAAATCATTTTAGCTTAAAAAAAACACGACCCATACTTACACCAAGGAATGCGCATTACAATTTGGCAAGGCTTTTCTCACAATACCGTACAGCGCAGAAAGAGGTTTCTAGCTCTCCGCCCAAGGCTTAAGAAACTGGACATATGGTATGGACTGCTGGTTTCCACCACTATGGCGTCCACGCATAAAATTAAAACATCAGAATTTGATGATCTGAGCAAATTGGCAAGCTTTCTGGACTTCCTTTAGGACTTGAACATGTACACTGATCAGGGGCGGTTCCTGCATGAGAGCGTAGGGGGCAGAGCCCCACCAGTCTTGAGGGAGGGAGAAGGAGATTAAAAGATTGCTCTGAGGCAGTACTGTCAGGTCTGGTGGTAGCAGTTCAGCCCAGCTGTGTACAAACACATGCTGTGCATGCGAGGTAGACGTCTTCAATATCGCCTAAATCCCGCATGTGCAGTGTGCACCTGTGAGGCAGAGGTGAGGGCACCGAGGTGCTGCGTAAAGCAACAGTTTTTCCAGGGTTCCGGTCGAGCACTCAGCTCGGGATCTGTGACGTAGTTGAGAATATCCTTCTAGGATCCCGCCTCCTCCTCTTACTGGCTGACCCTTGATACTGTCAGCCTATGAGAATAGGAGGCGGGATATTCACGTCCCTTGCTGAAGGCTTTTGCCTCCTGTTCGTCCTTTGGATCTCTGTCGTCTCCAGTCAGCCCTCAGTGCGGCCCATCAGATTCCCGACTCTCATGCTACCAGAGCACAGAGTAATCGATGAGGTCAAGTACAAGCTGAAAGGTGAGTATAATTGAGCCTTGCCTCCTCATCTATCAAGCTGCCTTAGAGGTCGCTACCTGGTTTCATTTGCCTTCGGTTTTTGTTTCCTGACCTTATTTCTCTCTAATCTCCCCTCCGGTCCCTAATATTTCCCATCGGGATTCGGGAACCTTATCATCTCCCCTGAGGCCCCCTTCGTTATCCTGCTATCCCATCACATAACCGCCCTCCTTGTCACAGCTGTTCTGAATGGCACTGCTAGGTAGATGAGGCCTAGCGCCACGTGGTCCCTGGCTGGAAGTTCCTCGAGGCAGCTTTGAGCAGTAAGCAGTGAGGTAAGAATCACTGCTTGTACATCGGGAGAGTTACATAGTCTGGGTATGGAATGGGTCCAGTGAATGTGTGTTTAAATATGCGTGGGTCACAGTGAGATGCAAGCTTACACACGTGAATAATAGCAGTGCCAGGCCTTTTGAACTGTTAGGTGTTGGAAGAGGAGACCACAAAATATTTTTCTTTTAACCTTTTCAATAATGTTGTTAAAGGAAAACATTTGCGTTTTACTAATCAGTACGTTTTCTGTGCGTAGTGGTGATGGGCTTTTGACAGGCATGTTACCTGCTTGCCAATTAAGTGAAAAGTATGCTTTTATTATTTATAGCTGTGGTCGGACACTTCAAGGAAAGCAGGAAAATATTTTCTTTATAAAAATGGGTTGCTCTCGAGTATTCAGCCCACATAGAAAAACGATGGAAGATAAACAGCGAGGTGCTTGCTGAGGGTCTGCACAGTTACTAAGAACTGCTAATGACTATCAGGCAGTGATGATAGACAATGGGATTTTTAAAGTCAAATACATTTTTCTGTACCTCGCAAAATGAACTTCATTGCATTGTTAAAATTACATAGCGCTTTAAACACTTTACCACCAGGCCTAATTTGTAACAGGTTCCTCTATGTCCTTTTCATGTCCTTACGGCCTGCACCTGTGATGAATTGTGCAGCAACCATAAAACAGTTTGTCCCTTGCTGTGAAATATTTTCCCAACTGCAAAGGCATACATTGTATGTATGGATTAACACAATGGTGAGACTTCCTTGCCAGAATTAAATCGTTTGCAGGAGGGACTCAACCCACTGAATTACCTGATCAGCACATTAATGCTTCTCTGTTAAGTTTCAGTTGGCATAATCACAGCGTAACCACTAGACCCAAAAAATGTAATTCCTTCGCGTATCAGGGAATCTGATTTTAATCATTTGTATCAGAGGGCACTGCCATGGCTATTTCATAATATTTGTAGAGGAAATGTATCATATATATATTGCTAAAGGTTCAATGATATGACCACAACTGCTGTCTGATCTCTGACCAGATGTAATCTCTCTGGGCCTGTGATAATTTGAGTATTAGCATTTCTCCCCGAGCCTACACATTTTTGTTTGTCTTTGGTGTGCATGGCTTTTGCTTTGTATATCCTATGATAGGCAATTTTACCTTGCATAAACACAGCTTCTAAGCAGACTGTAATGCATATAACTCCTTTTCACACCATATAACAACAAAAGAATAGCAGGGAGAAACTGAGGGAAGTCAGGCTAGGATTGGTACTTACGCCCCTCCACTTTCAAAGTTCACCAGCCTCTACTGACACTGATGCCACCTCCATGCAATCTCCGCAACCCCCTTTCCCTCAACATTTGCAGGAGAAATATCCTGACGCCCCTACCTCTCAGAATGAGACAGACTGGAGGAAGTTACCCGACACGGGTCAGCGGGGTCCAAATATAAATCCCTGGGCAGACAATTACCATCAAGGGACAAATCTAGATCCCTGCTGAAATCATTATCGTGAAGGACTCGTGGCTGGGGGTACATTCACACCAGTTGGTTACTCTGGTGGTGCACCCTTTTCATTTTCTTGTATTCATGGTGGTTTTGTTGTGGCATGTAATGCTTGGACTGATTGCTGCAACATCATTAATCCATAGTTTGCTTTATCTCCTGGTCTATGTCTTCCTATGATTGGAGTCTGCCTAGCAGAACCCTAAAATGTGTAGTAAAAGGTATATCATCTAGGGCCGGGGGAATTGTATTGTATTGTTCACATAAGGAGGAAGGGGACGACTTTTTCCTTTCCCGTAGATATCACAATTCACTAGAGTTAGCATGGGTTCTATACCCACTGTTTAGAACTGGGGACCCAGCACATTCACATGGCTTCACAGCTGTCTGACTCTGCAGTAACACAGTACTACGGGTCCTTCAGGCCCCCCCACACCTATTCACTTGCTTACTTCTTCTATTTGTTGCATTAAGCACTGCCAGCCTCTGGGAGAAAGCTGCTTCCCACAGGGCCTGCCATTTATCTGATTAAAGTTTAGAAAGTATACAGACACCATATAGGGGCAGAACCATTCACCTTATGACACATCTGCTTCACATAATACCCACTTCATTCAACCCAAATCTTACAGACTTTCTCACTGAGGGCCTCATTTACGGCATTTTGGCGTACGGCAGCACTGCAAGGCACATTTCTGTGCTACCTTACGTCAAAGTGAAAGGAAAGCACCATATTTAATCAATACTGTGCAATACAGTCCTTTCTGCCTGCACTGGCATCATTTTGGCTGCCTAGCGCCAACCAACACACCCTTGCACCATGGTGCTAGGGTGCCTCTGTTGCTAGCAGGTTTGTTATTGTGCAGGCGGGGGTCACCTTCCTGCACAAAAACAATCCTATGCGGCGTTTTCCTCAACCTGTGTGTGATGCAGAATGCAGCACGCATAGAAAAATTAAAAAACGAGGAGAAATAAACATATTTCTCCTCGTTATGCCTCACCTCTGGATGCATACAGATTTGGCGCTTACTCAGGTTTACATCACTTTGTAAATCTGGGCAAGTGTCAAAATCCATGGGTGTTGCATGGGAAAACCCACTGCAACACCTATGGAACGCCTCCCGGGTGCAGAGTAAGACGACGCAGCTATTCCTTCCTTCCTCATGATGTTTTAGGCCACTCAAAGCTACCGTGGGTGGCTTTGCGTGGCATCATAAATCTTTATGAGAATCCTGCGTCACAGATGTACCATTTTACGCTGTGGAAAAGTGAAGCAGGACTCTCATAAATAAGCCCCTGTATGTCTCCTTCCTCGACCTTGAATGCAAGGCTCTACTCCGAATGTTGTATTGCTTAATGTCAATGGACTTACTCATTTTATTACAAGAAAGGACTCTCTGGTTTATCTAAAACTCTGCGCTCAGACATAACGCTTGCACAGGAAACGCACCTATCTGATATACAAAGTTCAAAACTGTCTGGTGACTGGGTTAGGTGGGAATACAATGCACATAACAACAGTGCTCTCAATCCACGACTACAGCCCACCAAGATGCAGTGTAGGGAGCAGTAGCCGTTGTGGTGAGGTGGGGACTGCCAATAAAAACTTGCCCAATCTGGCAAGACCCTTTAAGACACTTTATCCTCATCGAGATATCTATTCAGCACCAAACACTACTTGTGGGCTCTATATGTCAATCTCTAACCTGTTTGGTCTTGCAGTGATGAGGTGAAGTCTTGAGATGCTCGTTCCCAACTCCCCCCAGTACCGAGGCCCTTTCAGTGATCCCACACAGGTTTAACAAAGGCACTCAAGGGGAAAGGGGAATGGGATGAAGAGAGAGAAAGTAAGCTGCTAGGAGACTGATCACTGGTTGTCCGATACTTTTGACAGTAGATGCTGTTCATTCTTTAATGGCATGGTAAAGATGGGTTTTAATATGTTATGCACTCAAGCTGTATCTTGTGCTCTGCCCAGTCCCCTTGAAAACTATGATGTACCTGTGTATGTCCCCTTTCCTGCTATTGTTGTACTCTCCCTCCCCTTGCTCTTGGAATGACCCTAGTATGCCTTTGGAAAAGAAACAATAGCAATTAGTCTCTCAGTAATTCTGTGAGTAACCCACTAGTTTTCTCACTTATGTTCTCTTAACTGAATGTAATGTACCTACCAGGTTTTTTTTATCACCAAGAAGTAGTGTTCAATCAAGCACATAAGCACCAAAGATCAACAATTTACATCAATTAGTTCAAAACAATTCACTGCATCAATACTCTGATGCTTATACAGTTCTAGTCATTCTTTTTTCTATTCAAGCACTTTCATAAAGAGCAATGAGCTTCAGTTGCACATAACAGAAAATGAGTAACATGCTCAAAGCAAACTTAAGATTAATATTAGTCTTACTTTCCAGCAGAAACAGGTTTGTTGTTCATGCTCAAGGAAAGGTAAAGCCAGTGTTATTTGCTTGATTACTCACAAGTCATGGCGCATTACCCCCTGGCAAGTGTTGTCGTCTGTTAGACCTGACAGCCTTAGGGTGTCTTCCCCAGACATTTTGCCCGCTTGCCGCCACTTTTTGCTGTATTCTTTTTGTTGGCCTTTTGGTAACCAGTGTTAAAGTGCATGTGCTTCTCCCCTAAACATAGTTTCATTGACTTATCCTCAATTGGTATATTTAATGCATCTGTAAGTGCCTAGTAGAGTGCACTACCTGTGACCAGGGCCTGTAAATGAAATGCTACTAGTGGGCCTACAACACTGATTGTAACATCTACACATGTAGATGGGGCAGAGGATGTAGCCTTACGGCTAGAGTGGTCGACCTCGAAGCTGGGGAACCGGGTTCGAGTCTTGGCAACGACGCTCAACATCCTGTGACTCTGGGCAAATCACTTAATCTCCCCATGCCTAACAAAAAAAAATGAATGTGTCCTAATGTAACGAAACTGGTGCTCATGTAAAGCGCTCTGATACCCGATTTTCGAGTCTAGTTGGCGCTATATAAAACTCTAAAAAAAGAAATGTAGCCCTTTAAACATGTCTCAGGCCTGCCACTGCAGAGCCTGTGTATGCAGTTTACACTGCCATGTCGACATTGTATTTAAAACCCCTTACCATGCCTTAAACTCTGCTTTTATTACATATAAATTGCCCCTAATGTAGGCCCTAAGTAGCCCATAAGGCAGGAGTCTGTGTAAGTAAAAGGTAGGACATGTGCTCTTAAATTCTACAAGTCATTGTAGTGAAAAACACCTAAATTCATTTTTCACTACTGTGAGACCTATCCCTCTCGTAAGTTAACATTGGGAATTCCTTATTACACTCTTAAGCTGTAATTCCTGATTGAGAAGGAGTGCTATGTTGTGTTTAATATAATTGGAATAATAATGTTAAATCATCTTTGCTGGCAAAGTTGGATTTAACATTCCTATTTTAGAAAGGCCACCTTTAGAAAGATGAAAGCAAATGGAACAATTGAGGGACGGAATGCTAAACAATGCAAACATTCACCACAGGCACAAAGATCTGGGTTTAATCCATCGTTCTTTTGCTGGCCACACCACCCCAGTTTTGACCCAGCCATATGCAAATCAGTCTTGACCCTGTTCCTCATGGGAACATTCCAGCCCGAACTGCCAAGCCAGGTCCTCCCTGGACCAGAAACAAGCCTTCTGGGCTGGGTTTTGTGGCAAATCCTTGTGACTGGGGGTGAATGTTTGCATTGTTCAGCATTCTGTCCATCATTTGTTGCTTTTGCTTTTGTCACCCTAAGTGGGAAGGATATGCCAAGACATGGGTCCCATGCTCACTGCACCACTGGATTCAAGCTAGCCTGGCTGATGAGGGGTGATGCCCTGAAACTGGTCCCAGGATGCTTTTTTCTGGTCCAGGGAGGACCAGGCTTGGCAGTTCGGGCTGGACTGTTTCCATGAGGAGCAGGGTCAAGACTGATTTGCATACGGCTCGGTCCAAACTGGGGTGGCTAAGTGAGCAAAAGAATGATGGATTAAACCCAGATCCTTGTGACTGGGGGTGAAGTTTGCATTGGTCAGCATTCCGTCCATCATTTGTTCCTTTTACTTTTAGAAAGATGGCATTTCTCTGCTCTTAAAGATCTGTGTTCCTGCAGCATGTCTCCAATACACGTCTGGGGTGGGTAACAGCTGGTCTATGTGCATTCCTTTCAGATAGCCACACACAAAGGTAGGTTAAGTGTGACTGAGTGGCCCTCTGCATCCTGATGGGTCATCCTGGGCAGGATGTGAGGCAGGAGCTGACACCTAAATGGGCAGTGCAAACATAAGGAGATGATGGACGGAGTGCTGAAACTTTTCAGACACTCACCTCCAGTCACAGATCTGGGTTGAATCCATCATCGTTCTTTAGCTCACTTTGCCACCCCAGTTCAGACCCAGCTATATGCAAATCAGTCTTGACCCTGTGCCTCATGGGAACAGTCCAGCCCGAACTGCCAAGCCATGTCTTCCCTGGACCGGAAACAAGCATCTTGGGACCCGTTTTGGGCTAACAGCCCTCATAAGCCAGGCTAGCTTGAACCCAGTGGCAAAGTGAGCAAGGGACCCACGTCTGGGCATACCCTGCCAACTTAGTGCAAAAAAAGCAAACAAAAGGAGATGATGGACGGAGCGCTGAAACTTTTCAGACACTCACCCCCAGTCACAGATCTGGGTTGAATCCATCATCGTTCTTTAGCTCACTTTGTCACCCCAGTTCAGACACAGCTATATGCAAATCAGTCTTGAACCTGTGCCTCATGGGAACAGTCCAGTCCGAACTGCCAAGCCATGTCTTCCCTGGACCGGAAACAAGCATCCTGGGACCGGTTTCAGGCTAACAGCCCTCATCAGCCAGGCTAGCTTGAATCCAGTAGCAAAGTGAGCAAGGGACCCATGTCTGGGCATACCCTGCCAACTTAGGGCGAACAAAGCAAACACACGGAGATGATGGACGGAGCGCTGAAACGTTTCAGACACTCACCCCCAGTCACAGATCTGGGTTGAATCCATCATCATTCTTTAGCTCACTTTGCCACCCCAGGTCAGACACAGCTATATGCAAATCAGTCTTGACCCTGTGCCTCATGGGAACAGTCCAGCCCGAACTGCCAAGCCATGTCTTCCCTGGACCGGAAACAAGCATCGTGGGACCGGTTTCGGGCTAACAGCCCTCATCAGCCAGGCTACCTTGAATCCAGTGGCAAAGTGCGCCGGGTATGCCCAGACGTGGGTCCCGGGTTTACTGTGCCACTGGAATCAAGCTATCCTGGCTGATGAGGGGTGAAACCCCGTAACCGGTCCTAGGATGCTTGTTTCCGGTCCAGGGAGGACCTGGCTTGGCAGTTCGGGCTGGACTGTTCCCATGAGGCACAGGGTCAAGACTGATTTGCATATGGCCAGGTCTAAACTGGGGTGGCATGGTGAGCAAAAGAATGATGATTTAACCCAGATCTCTTGACTGGGGGTGAATGTTTTGATTTGTTCTGCATTCCGTCCAACAATTGTGTGTCTTTTGCTTTCTCGACCTAAATGGGCAGTGTCCTGTCCCACACAAAGGGTTGCTTACCCCCCTGCAGTGAGTCTGGAATCAGGACTGGGAAGGGAGGACCTCTGTGCACTTCAAAGCCCTTCTTTGAAGTCACCTTCACTTCAAAGGCACAACTGGGTATGATTACTGGGTCTCTGACCCCACCAAATAAGACACTTGTGGACCTGTAAGGAAACTCTGCCAGGAAGAAGGACTGCTGTGCTGCTACAAGGACTGCCACTCTGCTGGACTGCTGCTCTGGAAGAACTGCTTTACTGCTGTGCTGCCCTGCTGCCGGGTGCCCTCTGCCCCAGCTGAGGACGAACTGGACCTTTGCTTGAACCCTGAGTGATCTCCAAGGGCTTGCCTCCTGTTTTGAGACTCATGGATATCAAAGTCACACCTCTTGCTCCTGGTCCATTGGAAGTGGAACCAGGTTCTTGCTCCAGTGGAATCGATGCATTCTTTACTGCATGAAGCAGAATCGATGCATCCAGTGCATCATACTCGTAAACAGCACATTGCCTCCAGAACCGACACAACAAAACTGCGGCGTTGCTGCTGCTGAAGTGAGAGGCGATCAATGCATCCCCCTCTACTGCGTGGAGAAACATGGCCCATCAGCTTTAGAACCAACGCATCTCTGCTTCTGCTCTTCATCTTCAGAACCGGCGCATCACCATCATTGTGTAGCAAAAATTGACGCATCACTTCGACTGCGGGATCAACACCGAACACATTGCTTGGTTGCACCTCACATCTCACTGTTGTGACTAACCCTGGGCGGAGTTCGCGGAGTTGCACTACGCTGCACAACATGAAGTGCAAAAAAAACTCCGCTGCACTACGCGGAGCTGCGCGAGCGGCGGAATACAATAGAAAAATGCCGTTCGTGGTGATTGCACAGTGCCGGATGCTTGTCCACACTGTGTAATCATTGCGAACGGCACCATGCACAGTGCAAGAGGTCCCTGCTTTCCTTTTCTGCCGCTCGAGTAGATTTTTACTCGAGCGGCAGCTTTCTCAACGCGAACGGGCAGTTTCTCAATGCGAGCTGTCGCGAGCATACGCGACCACTCGCAATGAGAAATCTGACCCCCCCGCGTTGAGAAATCTCGCCGGGATGTTGTTTTTCCACGCTCGCACTCGCCAACTTGATGTTGGCGATCGCGAACGAGGGAAAATCTCGCCGGGAGGTTGATTTTCCTCGCTCGCGGTCGCCAACTTGATGTTGACGAACGCGAGCGAGGGAAAAAACTTTGCTACACAACGCAAAGCAGAGTTTTTCGGAACTCCGCGATCTCCGCGTAACGCGGAGTGCAGGAAACTCCGCAAACTCCGCGAGCGGAGCGGAGTTCACCGCCCAGGGTTAGTTGTGACCAGGATCAAGGTACTTTCTTCAGCGGGCTCTGCATGGTTCCTGTATCCGGCCCAAGCTCCATCGTGGTCGGCCTGATCTCTTGACTTTTCCCCAGTCTAGTGCAACCAGATAACCCCCAATATGTACTCTCTGCTTCTAAGTGCTATTTACATTTTTATTCTATCAAAATCAATTTCTTGACTTCTACTTATCGGATTTTTGTCATTTTGGTCATGTTTTCTTTATAAAATCATAATCTATTTTCTAAACCGGTGTGGAGTTTTTGTGGTGTTTTCACTGTGTTTCTGTTTGAAGTGTTGCATAAACATTGCACTTTGCCTCTTAAGTTAAGCGAAACTGCTCGATGGAAGTCTACCAGAGGGTGTGAGCAGTCTAATTTGAAGTGTTTTTTCAACTTACCCTGACTATGATTCTGGTTCCTGCTTAGACAGGGTGCATACCTCTGTCAAACAGAAACCCAGGGGCAGATTTACAAGCCCCCTGCGCCACCAGTACGTCACTTTTTGTGACAAACTGGTGACGTATTTCTCTGCCCCATATTTACAAGGACAGGTAAAGCCACCCTGCGTGACTTTTCCTGTCCTTGTAAATATGGCCCCTTTACACGCAGCACTTTGCGTGAAAGGGGCGTTCCATGGGTGTTGCTGTGGGTGTTCCCACGCAACACCCATGGAACAAGACACATTTCCAGATTTACAAGGAATCGTAAATCTAGAAATGCGTTAGAATGATATGCCTCCCCAGGGGAGGCGTAGCGAGGCGCAACAAGGAGAAATGTTTTCATTTCTCCTCGTTTTTTCCTCTTTCAATGCGTGCTGCATCCTACAGCACGCATTGAAAGAGGAAAATGCCTGTAGTGATTGTTTTTGTGCAAGAAGGTGTCCCTTCCTACACAAAAACAATCTCTCCATGACGCAGGCATCCTTGCACCATGGTGCAAGGGTGCCTGCGCCGGCGCATGGCAGCTGTTTGTGTGCCAGCGCAGGGGAGAGCAGAGGAATGCGACATATTATTGTAAATATATCGCATTCCTGTGTTTTGGAAGTCCCGCAGCGTGGCGCAGCCAAAGGGCTTGCTTTGCCGCGCTGCTTCACTTCCTTGTAAATCTGCCCCCCAGTTTATAACATTGTCCTAATGCTTGTCTTTTTCTTTCCTTGCTAGTGATCAAGGAAGAAGAGTGGCGGCTGGATGTTGGAGCTTGAAATCCAGGAGGGAGTGTCAACCATAACATGCTCCTCCCCAGACAAGTCTCAGTACAGAAAGCAATTTCTAGAAGAGGGGCGCGACCTTGAACAGCAGCTGTACCCAAAATGGCCGCTAGTTCTCACAAGAATTCCCAAATCTTGCAAGATTTAGAACATGTTCACATGTCTGCACTCAGTTTTGTGCTAATGTCAATATGTGTGCTAAAAGCGCTTAGAGGGCTTATTTCAAACCTTAAGCTGTCAGGAAACCAGGGGCACTTAAGGGGAATTTAGTTTCCATGATGTGTGCTTCTTGGAGAGAGCACCAAGGACATGGTTTGCAGATTCTGGTGTAGCGATGGGCTTGCAAGCCTGACACCATCTATGACTATGGGTGGGCGTAACCCACGGAGTTTCACTCTGTGGAATTCCACAGAGTTTTTATGTAACTACGTGGAATTCTACAGAGTCAAACTCCACAGGTTCTGCCCACACCTAGCCATAGATAGTGTCGGTATTGCAAGAAGATTATGCGGCGTTCCGCAAACAGGTAGAAATCAGCACGTTGCACTGATTTTTAGTGCAAGGAGCTTGTTCTGCTTTGAAAAATCAGCGCAAACAGCACTGCGCAGTGGCCAGAGGATGCCACTTCTCAAGTTGATTTTGCTGCTGCTCAAGTAGATTTTCTACTCAAGCTGCAGCTTTCTCACCGCAAACGTTCAATTCCGCTCACTTTGGGAAAATCTCATCAGGTGCCCTCCTGGGGCGTACTAAGGGATGCCAATTCCCACTCTCCCATGTGGCAGTTGGCAGAATTTGGCCAGAACTTCGCCAGCGGAGCGGAATTTATCACCCACCTCTATCTATGGCTTGGTAACAGACAAAGGGAACAGTTTCTGAGATTTCTCCTGGATATTGCTCCAGCATCCGTGCACTAAAGTCCTTCTTGGATGCGACTGGATAGTAGACCCTGACACGTGGACAAATAACAGTATTGCCTGGCATGCAGTTGCTCTGACAGAGGACTGCTTGCGGACCTCCGATTTTATTTTGTGCCTCATGATCCTTGACGTTCCCTTCCATTGCGTTGAACAGGACTACATATTCCAATCCAATCTAATCCAAACAAGCTTTATTTGATATTAGTCATAAAAGCATGATACATAAATATTTCATAAAACACAATATAAAGGAAAAGTATAAAGCCTGTTTGAGGAAATTTAATATGTCATTATAAATAACAAATTTCAGTTAAAACATTAAAAAAACTACTACATGTGCTCAATTTATAAAACAACAGCATTTACTAAAATTAGTTACCAAAGGGGTACAATAATTTGACCACAGGTAATTAATCCAGGCATTTGGTTTCAACCCATACCTACGTTGCATAGTATATGGCTTACGACTCCCCTAATACATGTGTAAATGGGCAATAACAGACTCAGCCTTATTTTACAGGGAGAGAACGCGATCTTATAGCCCAAGACCACCCCAGATATTTTGCTAGTGCAATGACAATAGGAGTTGGCGTGTCGGTGCGTAGTATCCTTAGTGCTTCACCACTCTTTCTAGTGCCTAATAATTTGCAAATTGGCACAAGCCATGCGCGACGTGGGGCAGCATATGCTGGGCAAGCAAACAATAAATGTGCCAGCGGCTCCACATTGGCCTGACATGAGGGACACTTGTTATCGCCTGATTTAGCCCATCTAGCAGTAAAAGCTCTTATTGGCAATGAGCCCACCCTGAATTGGAAGTATAGCTTCCGATCGTGCGGTTTTGTTATTATATCCCAATATTGCCCTAGACTAGGGGGCCGATTCCGATTTCGGCCGGAAGGGCACCGAACGATGGTCGGAGCCCTTCCGACCGACACGGAACGTGCCGCTCGGATTCCTTTCCGACCGAGCCATTCCGATGGGCTCGGTCGGAAAAGAATCCGACTCGGATTTCCGGATGGCTTACGACTGGTTCGGAGATCCCGTCAGCCATCCGGAAATCCCTCTGTACTCCCCCGGCTGCCTCTTTGCGACCGAGGGAGTACGATGGCAGTTTTCACTGCCTTTTCGTGCCGGTCTTTCCGGCACAAAAGGCAGTCGGTCACTGTCTTTGGGGGCCCCCAGTGGGACCCCCATGGGTGCAAGGTCGCCGAATGGCGGCCTGGAGGCACCTATGGTGCCCCTCTGTTGAACCCTGCACCCGGTGGCAGGCACCTTGGGGTGCCGGCCACAGGGTGCAGGGTTGAACTGCACCCCTGCTTTCACCAATGCCAGCATGCATTCCGTCCGGAATGCATGCTCCCATTGTGGGAGATACTGAGTGCGACCGAACAGGGTTCGGTCGCATCGTCCTGCCTGGGCCGTAACCGACGACAGCAGGTCGGTCGGTTACGGCTCCGGACCGATGTCGGACGGACCTGAGTCCGTCCGACATCGGAATCGGCCCCTAGGGGTTAGTTTAACTTCTAAGAAGCCTCCAGTTAATGAAGATGACTCACTGTTTCTCAGCGTGTTGTGCATTACCATGTCCCAGTATTTTCCTTTTAAGATCTTTTTCGAAGGGAACGAGGAGCTTGTCGAACGTCCCACAATGCTGTCATGCCAATGCTTACTAAAGTGACTCTAACCTCCCTTAGCCATTTAATTCGATGGAAGTTATCAGCCTTTATTATATCTTTAAAGCCTGCAGCATATGTTGCCAATTGAGGTGTGCTCCAAATTCTACGCCAGTATAGTAGGGGGCGTAATTTTGCTGTGTCAGCCAATGGTTTTCTACCATGGTCGTAAAGTAGGGGACACACTGGAGTGCTTTGTGGGAGATTGGTGATCTTGCGTAGGAACCTATTTTCTACTACGGTAAGCTTAGACAGATTCTCACATCCCCATAGGGATCACTGACATAATATCGACAACAAAAATATCGTATTGACAAAATATCGTCGTCATAATATCGACTACAATAATATCGACTACCAATACTTATTTAAAAAAATACAAAAATATCGAGTACACAATATCGTACATAAAAAATATCGTACACCACAATATCGAAAGACAAAATATCGTTAAATTAAATATCGTTCAAATTTAAATAACATACAAAATATCAAAAATATCGAATACCAAAATATAGACATCAATATTATCAATTTTTTAAAAATATCGACTATTGAAAAACTGGTCAATTAAATATATGTTTAGCACCAAATATAAATTCACATTATAAAACAATATAAAACACTTAAATAACATAAAATAATCATTTGCAAACACATCAATATATAAAACTTAAATTTTTTCTAAACAAACAATTACAGTAATAAAATAAAAACTTTAAAATCTATAATACCTGCATCATTTCACATTCAAAACAATGTTTAATATATTTTAAAAAATAAAAACGAAAAAATAATAACTTTCTACTAACAAGTTCTTAATTAGCGTTTCCCTTATATGGAAACAAACAGCCAAAACACTAAAAACAATTAACTTGAACGAATCAAATACTCACATTTTAAAATACACCAATAACATAAAGCAACCAATTAAATAAACACTATATAAACATGAAATGTTTGCATCTCTTTACACTTCTAACCTACAATAAAGAAGAAGGTGAAACTCTGCCCGACTGTTTCCTGAAAGAAAACTTTCATTACTGAAGAAATCTTTAAAACTGCACTAAGTAAGTAAAACTGTATTTAAAATATAACGATACTACTAGCCTTCAACCCTAATTATTTCTGAGACCTAATTTACTATTCTTTCATTGCTGACATTTATATCTGCTCTACAGATATCTTACAAAGGCAGAAAAATATTTTCAACATCCTCACCAATAAAATAACAATAAATGTATGTATATTATAATTTTTTCCAAGGTACCTAAAATTATTTTTCAAACGTAATTCACTAATATATATTTTCTTTTTTATCTATCTCCTCTACAGCCAACTGCAAAAGCATCCAAAATCATTTTATCAACAATAAACAACTAAATACAATTAAAAAGTAAGTATATAATTTTCAATTATTAAACACCCTTAAATACCCACCCAAAGATCCCTTTTCCCCTAAAATCCCTATCATCTACAAACAATGTAATAAAATTATTAAAATGTTTGTTTTCTCTTCTCAACAGAAATTACATCAAGAAAATAGAAAATAAAGCTTGAAATCATTTCCTGGACGATTTTATTTACATCAAACTAAACATTGTAAGTATATTCACTGAAATGTAACTGTATTTAATAAATATGTGGTATTTATTATATTAAAACATTTGTTTTTTAATTTCCCCTAGCATAAGACAAAACAACATGACTGAAGGTGCAGAATTTGTAATGTCACCAAAAATAAAATGTTATTATGTTATATGGGGTATGTCTATACACAGGAGAAACAAACTGGCCTTAAAGTGTTTTGGAAGTGTAGCAAATACTACTCTAACAAATGCTATGGAAGAGCTACTACTCATGAAACTACTGTTCTTTCTGTAAAAGAACATAATCACCCCCAAACATAACAGAGATTGAGGTTAGAGATGCTCTTGAAAGTATTAAAGAAGCAAGCAATAGTACTGATAAACCAACCACCCAAATACTGAAAGAGCAACTATTAAAAGTACCTCAACATGCATCAGGACAATTACCCTCCATAGCTTCTTTAAAAAGAACTATTGCCAGATAAAAAAAAGCAACTACAAGTACCATACCTGCCCCTAAAACGTTTGCAGAAGTAGTTATTCCCCCAGAATTAAGCATTACTCACACTAAAGAACCATTTATATTTTTTGATAACAAATGCCCTGATAAAAGAATAATTATGTTTGCTACTGCAAACAATTTAGTTAAATTACAGCAATGTGACACCTGGATGATGGATGGAACTTTCAAAGTCTGTCCAAAACCATTCTACCAGCTGTACACAGTGCATGGATTGTACCAACATTCAAATATTCCATTCATCTATGCCCTATTACCAAATAAGCAGCAAACTACCTACATAGATATACTCAGTAAAATAAAACAAGAAAGCAATAATTATTTTCCTTCAAAAATAATTATTGATTTTGAATTAGCCATGATAAATGCTATACTGAAAAATTATCCACACACAGCAATCCAGGGTTGCTATTATCATTTTAACCAGAGTCTCTGGAGACATCTACAAAAATCAACCCTAAGGGGCCGATTCCGATCTCGGCCGGTAGGGCTCCGAATCGGATTCGGCATAACCGGATCCGATTCGGAACCCTATTTCCTGACCGATTCGTACGCGCGTCCGGACGAGCGAGTACGATGTAAATTCGCCGACCGACTCGTTCGGCGTCCCAACTGCTCTGACCGACTCGTTCCCGGGTCTAACCACACCGACCGACTCGCTCGGACACGACTCGCACCGCGCAATGGAGACGTTCCCCGGCCGGGTAAGTACGATGCGCGCCGCGAGCAGTCCGACCGACACGCGCCGTCCGGCTCAAAAGAGCAGTCGGAACCGTACTTCGGGGGTCCGTGTCGGACCCCCCTGTACGCGTAGCCGCGTGAGTCGCACACAGGGGGGACCCATGGGTCCCCCCTACCTGTGCGTGTACGGCATGAGTCGCTTCGCCGCGTACCCGCTGTAGGGGGCGCCCTTGTTCGCCTCGCACCCATTGAGGCAATGGGAGCCCGCGTACGCGTTGTACGACCGGCTCCCATTGACTTCAATGGGAGTCCGACCGACTCAAGTACGATAGTATACGGACTCATCTTACTCGTTCGATCGGGCTGCATGGGTCCGATTCGGTCGGAAATCTCTCTGGGTCCGGCTCGGTCGGAGAGATTTCCGGCCCGAATCGGAATCGGCCCCTAAGTGTACAATAAGCTACAGACAGTACTTTCGCCTACCAAATTAAAAAGCTAATAGCACTAGCATATGTACCTGTAACTGATGTAGCAGAGCACTACAATATTCTAATAGAGAGCCCCTATTACAAAAGGAACGAAGACAAAATAAGCCCACTACTAGACTACTTTGAGGACACCTGGGTGGGAAGACTGCATAGATCAGGGCATAGAAGGCAACCTAAGTTCCACATTCATTGGTGGAATGTGTACCTAAGTGCCTTAAACAAAGAAGCCAAAACAAATAATAGTGTTGAAGGATGGCATAATGCCTTCCAAGCAACAACCGTGCAGAGGTAAACCTACCCTACAAAAACTACTACAATCTATACAAAAAGAACAAAGCTATCAAGAATTACGGATGGAACAATCTGTAACTCAAATATGTCCCAAATTAACTAAGCAAACTAAAAAAATGTTTGAGCTACTGCAAAGTCAGGTTACCCTATACCCATCAACAAGAGGCCTAGATTACCTATCCCTAATAGCCAAAAGCATATTATAAACTACATTTCCACAGCTATTATACATTTCTTCGTTCACAAAACAAACACTTTACACACATATATTAATAATATATTTTCACAAATATTAATTAATTGTCATATATATTTTTTTAATTTAAAAAAATATATTTACAAATAAATAATATTTATCAAAATATACTATATATCACAATTAATTATAACAACATTTCCCACCCAAATTAATACAAAAAAATAAACTTACGGTTTATGCAGCTGTAGAAGATGTATTCCAACAAGTAATAATCCTTACATCTGTCTGTTAATCCATGTTAAAGTTTAAAAAAGCCCCCAAAAAATGCAAAAATCCAACAGGTCCAATATAAATCCATCCTGGCGAAATCCAAATAACGGAAACCCTCAAAAACCCGAAAAAGATATAAAAATATAAAAACCGCTCCAGGAAATACCGAAAAATAAAAGAAAGTGTGATAATAATATTAGTTTAACAAACTAATACACACTTCTTTTTTTTTTAAAACGCGCCTGTCTCTCCAACGTAAAGTCGATTAAAAGTAACCTGCAAAAAATGTTGAAAGCATACCCACCCACACAAATACACCCAAATACATTCAATAAATACAATAACATTAATTTATATGAACAAAACAACACATATTTAGTCATATTATCGTCTGTCTACACTAGGCCTCAAACACTAACTCACGACATCTCACTAAAATATAACTAACACCTACAGCACACCAAAAACGCAATGACCTAACAATAAATACAATATATATATCCTAACTAGACTAAAACATAAGTATTAAGGGGTCGATTACGATGGCGGTCGGAAAAACATACCGATTGCCATGGTAGCGGCAAAAAACCGCCCGCATGGCCAACGGGAAAAACGCCGGATACATTACGATGAACCGGCACAATAATCCGTCCGCGGCGGCGGGAGACAACGAAAATCCGCCCGCACTCGCCGGACCAGCTGAAAATTCGACCGCAACGGCCGGATACTCAGCGGAAAAGCCAAGAACCGCCGCCATGCACACGGAGTAACCGCCCGTGACATTATGACATCCCCGCTACCACCATGGTACCTACCTATGAATCCGACCGCATCGTGCGCGAACAGTGATGAATCCGATAGGCGGCGGAAGGGCTGCAGCATAGCCACTGCTGCGGAGGATCCGCTGCGGAGGATCCACAAAAAAAATGGCGGACATAGAAAAAACACGAAAAAAAATACAAACAATGCACACACTGAAGTAGACCTGTCCCAATACAAACCAAAAGTGCCCAATGACAACAGCCCCAGAAATTTCAAAATAACCAATCACAGGACAACACACACAACACACCTGACAGCAACATACCAGCTTGCCACACCCCCCCTAGCTGAGCATAAAACCAGCCCGCTCAGCTGGGGGGGTGTGGCAAGCTGAGCGGGCTGGTTTGCTACACTCCACAACTGAAGGTCCCAACCCCAGAGAACAAAGGAGAGGCAAACCTGCACACAGCACCACCACAACACACACACCACCTACACCACCCACAACACCCACACAACTGCACCACAGAACATCTGCACAGCACACACCATGGCACCACACAAAATGCCAAAATTCACTGATTCAGAGCTTGCAGTCATGGTAGATGAGATAATAAGAGTTGAACCACAACTCTATGGCAACATGGTCCAACACACCCCATTAGCCACAAGAACCCAAATGTGGGTGAGGATAGTCAATAAGGTCAATGCAGTAGGGACCACCCCCCGCAACAAGCAGGAAATACAGAAGCGGTGGCATGACCTGAAGACCTTGGTGAAGAGGAAGAGGGCCAAGAACCGTCAGCTGGCTGACGGGACTGGTGGAGGCACTCCCATCCCACCCAAACCATACAGTCCGTGGGAGGAGAAGGTCCTTGGAATCCTACATCCAGAGAGTCTTGAAGGAATCCGCGGGGGACTGGAAGCTGGTAAGTACAAACCAATGTATATCATCACATTGCCATGTACCGTCTTGCACAAATTCAAACCTACAACCCCTAGGCCAAAGGACATTCGTCTGACCCACAATACCCAAAACAGGTCACACAGATGTAACCACCACTCAACCTGATAAAGCACAAAGCTAAACAAAACCAACTGGGATGCATGTGTACAGACAAAAAGCACTACAACACACACCAGGCCCCCATCTCCCACCCCTCAGCAGGATGGAGCACCACACCCAGAAGCATGTGTCAGCCATTGAACGCTCCCCCACCACCTAACAGGTAGGTAGCCATCTTCACAGGGATGGGGAATGTGTATCTGGAGACAGCACTACAACTCCCAGCAGGCCCCCCTCTCCCACCCCTCAGCAGGATGGAGCACCCCACCCAGAAGCATGTGTCAGCCATTGAACGCTCCCCCACCACCTAACAGGTAGGTAGCCATCTTCACAGGGATGGGGAATGTGTATCTGGAGGCAGCACTACAACTCCCAACAGGCCCCCTCTCCCACCCCTCAGCAGGATGGAGCACCCCACCCAGAAGCATGTGTCAGCCATTGAACGCTCCCCCACCACCTAACAGGTAGGTAGCCATCTTCACAGGGATGGGGAATGTGTATCTGGAGGCAGCACTACAACTCCCAACAGGCCCCCTCTCCTACCCCTCAGCAGGATGGAGCACCCCACCCAGAAGCATGTGTCAGCCATTGAACGCTCCCCCACCACCTAACAGGTAGGTAGCCATCTTCACAGGGTTGGGGAATGTGTATCTGGAGGCAGCACTACAACTCCCAACAGTCCCCCTCTCCCACCCCTCAGCAGGATGGAGCACCCCACCCAGAAGCATATGTCAGCCATTGAACGCTCCCCCACCACCTAACAGGTAGGTAGCCATCTTCACAGGGTTGGGGAATGTGTATCTGGAGGCAGCACTACAACTCCCAACAGGCCCCCTCTCCCACCCCTCAGCAGGATGGAGCACCCCACCCAGAAGCATGTGTCAGCCATTGAACGCTCCCCTACCACCTAACAGGTAGGTAGCCACGTTCACAGGGTTGGGGAATGTGTATCTGGAGGCAGCACTACAACTCCCAACAGGCCCCCCTCTCCCACCCCTCAGCAGGATGGAGCACCCCACCCAGAAGCATGTGTCAGCCATTGAAGGCTCCCCCACCACCTAACAGGTAGGTAGCCATCTTCACAGGGATGGGGAATGTGTATCTGGAGGCAGCACTACAACTCCCAACAGGCCCCCTCTCATACCCCTCAGCAGGATGGAGCACCCCACCCAGAAGCATGTGTCAGCCATTGAACGCTCCCCCACCACCTAACAGGTAGGTAGCCATCTTCACAGGGATGGGGAATGTGTATCTGGAGGCAGCACAACAACTCCCAACAGGCCCCCTCTCACACCCCTCAGCAGGTTGGAGCACCCCACCCAGAAGCATGTGTCTGTAAGTAAAAACCAAAGTGACACTGCACAGGTAATCAGACAGTGCATGCACACCACCATCACTCAACAAAAGCATTGAGAGACATGACAACATGAGGCTCTACTTCACACAAAAATAGAAAAGAAAAGCACAGCCATTGACAGGATGCAGACAGCTCAGCGTACGTAACTGTGACAGAAACAGAACTGTGACTCTCAACAAATATGTCCAAGCAAACGGGCCTCTGACATGCATCACCCAGACTTCCCTCTGTAGCGTACATGGGTGCTGATCATGAAGGACCATGGGAAAAACAAACTAGCATGGTCTGCTGTATAAAGAAATACAAGCACAGGACATGTCAACGGTATGCATGTGATGACAATGGCTAGTCCATGCACACAGGTAATGTCTGCCAGGCAGAGTGATCAGCAAAGATGCTGAACATCAACTTGTAGTCATGCCAGTTGTCAGATGACAACCTCACATTGAAATCACCAATAGTAGACGTGTGGCATGCTAACCAATCACAGGTCACACCATTGTGAAATGATGAATGTAACTCCACTTCATGGCATGAGGCACATCACTGTGCAGACATACAATGTGTGAAAAAGGCAACTGTGTGTAGCATAACATGTAAATAAGAGACATCAAACACAGCAACCCTGAGGTGTGTAAGGCAATTACCATCTACTTCCTGTCCCACAGGTGACCAACAACTGACTGCAGAGGACGACAACCTCAACCAGCACAGCCAGTCACCAGCTCCCTAACATCTCTCCTCGGATGCAGACTCCCTGGATAATGAGGAGGAGGAGGACCAACCCGGACCATCTGGTGTGGCAGGGCGTAATGTGTCCCAGGACCCCACAGAACCACCACCCTCAGCAACAACATCAACGCAGAGCCCTGCTGCAACGACCTGTGCCACCTCCACCTCCACCACCACTACCACTACCACTGCTGCCTGCAACACTCGCCCTGCTCCACAGGCCAACCAGACCACAACAACTGCGGAGGCACGGGAGAGTAGGCCGGTGCCCACAGGAGGGAGGCAACAGGGCCGTGACAGCAGGCCAGGTGTGAGGACAAGGCTGACCCAAAGGGAAGAAGACCCTGGCACTGAATCACTGGCACACATTCACAGAGTTGTGGGGGCCTATGAACACGCCCAGGGACAGTTGAGGCAGGCTCAGCAGGATGCCCATGAGCAACAACAGATGCTGCGCTCAATTGACAACCGCATGGGCCAAATCAGGGACCTCCTGGGCCAGCTAGTGGGGGTCCTCAGGGACAGGCATGCGGCACCGCCAACACCTACAGCTCCCTCCGTTGTGACACAGGATGACAGACCCCCATCCTCCCCTGCGTCCAGCGAGCATGGGGACTCATCAGACACCACTGGCCATGCACCTGTGTCCCCCCCTGCCAAAAGAGCAAGGGGCCACCCGAAAAAATCATTGGGAGCATCCCGTGGCAAAGCACCTGCCAAAAGCCAGTCAAGTAGCCAGCCATGATGGCACCCCTCTTCACCCTGCTGTGTACCCTGCAGACTGTCCCCACACACAATGCCGTGGTAATGGCAGATGACTGTTGGACTGTGTTACCATACTGATCTAGTGTATACTCTATTGTCTCATCTACCATCACTGACAAATCTGTTATTCACCATTCACAAATCTGTAAATATCCACATCTACATCACATGTATCCACTGTAAATAAACACTAATAACGCACCAATGTAGTTGTCACTGTTCCATGTTCATCGCAGTATGTTAACTCACACCCATGATTACAATGTCACAGGAGCAGGGATACTCCGCAGGCAAGTAGAGGCTGAAGGGACCTAGGAAAACACAACAGAACATCAGTTGCTACTCAGGTGGTGGACTAACAACCATCACACAACACAGCACATCAAGGTACGACAATCTGCACATGTCACAAGGAGCAACTGTACCAACATAGACATCAAGTAGCTGTGTCAAAAGATCCCTTACCATACACATCTGCAGCCAGCACTGACTCTGCAACATACTGTAGTCACAAAACTCACATACACATATTCACCAAGCACAACATCATCAGACAACAGCCAGTATTGACATTGCCACTGACCATCAAGTGAAGTAGTTGTTGATGAGCTGCTGACGCTGTCCAACACCTTCCTCCTCTCCACTATCCTCGTCACTTGACGTTTGGGTGTTTGCAGGTGGGGGCTGTGGCTGGTCATCATCATCCTGGATTAAGGGGATCCCCTTCCTCACGGCCAGGTTGTGTAGCATGCAGCATGCTACCACTATCTGACACACCTTGACGGGTGAGTACTGCAGAGCCCCTCCGGTCTTGTCGAGGCATCGAAAACGCGATTTCAGGAGTCCAAATGTTCGCTCAATGACCCGACGTGTCCTCCCATGGGCATTGTTGTAGCGCACTTCAGCTGGTGTCCAGGGATTGCGAAGTGGACTCAGCAACCAAGGTCCGTTGGGATATGCAGAGTCACCTAAGTGTGAAAGACACATACAGATTGAGTGTCTGACATGTGTCCGAGGACAGCATGGCACATAAACAGCACACGACTCGACCCTTTGTACTCACCCACAATCCATGCCCGCTCCGGCGCCAGATTGGCCATCAGCTGTGGTAAAATGCTGTTGCGCATTATGTGTGAATCGTGGGCTGATCCTGGAAACTTTGCACAAACGTGTGAGATGACCATATCTGCCTGGCACACCACCTGCACATTAATGGAATGATAATGTTTCCTATTTCGGTAAATATGCTCACGTACTTGGGGTGGAATCAGGGAAACATGTGTGCCATCTATTGCACCAACTACATTAGGAACGTGTCCAAGTGCATAAAATTCGCCCTTCACATCCGCCAACTCATGCCGCCTGGGGAAATGTATGAATTGGTCCCTGTGTTGCATCATAGCCAACAGGACATCACGTAGCACCATGCTGAATGTTGGTTGGGACATCCCCCCTGCAATGCCCACAGTTTGCTGGAAGGATCCCGTAGCCACGAAATGTAGGAATGCCATCACCTTTGCCGTTGCCGTGAGTGCTGTTGGGCATGTCCTGCGTGGAAGCAGGTGTGGCTCCAATATTGCACAAAGTTCCAGGAGGTTTGTCCGATCCAGACGGAATCGCCTTATGATGTCGGTATCCTCCATGTTAGCCAGCAGGATGAAGGTACGAAACACATTAGGTCACCTCCTAGGTGAGATGAAAGGGGACACGTCATAGCAACATAAATTAGGATGTGCACAAATTCATAAAGTCTGTCCTGTCACGGCGCTAACATTGACTGTCATCCCTGAAAGCACACAGTGCAATTCAGTGTTGTCCCAACATGAGACAGATTAATTGTACAACTGTCATGGATGTGCACAGTCAGTAGACACAATACGAACACTGTCTATGTGAATGCCAAGAGTCACATATCAAGCTGAGGTGGACTCAGCCTTGGGTGTACATGACACAGGACATGTGTGAAGCAGAGACTGGCTTCCACGTTGCTGCTGTACCTGCCACACCTCCTTGGCCAATAATTGCAGGGGACACATCAACAACACAATGTGGATAGATTATTGGGATTGTCTTTGTACTCAGTGCCACTTTGAACACACTCAAATTCAATGACATTCACATCCCAAACCCATACATGTGCCAATGTCATCAGTACACAGGCCATATCTGCTGCTGACTTGAATACAAAGTCTGACAGTGACAGATGATGTCACGCCTGTGCAGAGTATGTGTACCACTGTAACAGGCCACCATTACCCCACTGCCCAATACTCTCTACAAGCACACAGATAGCCAATGTGGCACACATTAACAATAGATGAGGGACGTGATCAGCAGGGCCTGTATGCACCCTTAATCTTCCCCCATTTTGGACATTTACATGCAGCATCAAGGAGGGACTGCCCAAGGACACATGTGCACCACAACACATACCATGGTGATACACATCCAGCTGTTTCAAGACACAACAGTGCCACAACACAAACATACAACACTACATGGACAATGCCAAGCCAGTATGCCAACAAGTCTACGCATGAACAGACTGTATGCATGACATATGGACAACTGGCTCAGACACCTGACACCAGTGGATGTAATTTTACACCACATGTCCCAAAGGACATGCATCCTGACCCTCATTCCACACAGGCTGTCAGGCCCAACACAGCATACAATCAATATCCCACATCTAACAAACATGCTGGCTGTGCATGAGTAGTGGGACACTGGTACCTCACATTGACCAAATGTCGGAGTTGGATGAGTGTCACAGGCACAACAGTCAAGGTACATCTCACCTGTCTTGGGTGCCCACTCCATCCTGATACACCAGCAGATGTGATCCACCCACACAGTGCTGGAATAGATGGGGAGCAAGGATGGCTAGCACCCCATAGCATGCACATACACTAGTGTTGGTGGCAACACACTGCACACGTGTGCCACTTGTGCTGACCATCCAACATTGCAGACAATTCCCTCTAATCAGTGCACACACATTGCACAGGCAAAACTGGACACCCATAGCCTGTGGACAAATGTCGCATACTATATTCCATACAGTTAGCACAATCCACAACCGTGCATGCAGTCCATCTGCCAACGCAACATTCCTGATGTGAACAATGGACATGCACTGGTGGCAGGTGAGTAGCACCGGAACACAGCACAACACTCAAAAACATAGTTTAGCTAAGCACCATTGTTGAAATGTACATGTCACTGATTCACATACAACAGTCCAAACAACATGAGCACAGACCTGACACTACCACATAGGTCCCTGTGGTTACAGGTGGCAGACATGTAGCAAAGACATCTGCTCTGGCCGTCTACCCAAGTGACAAACAATAATAATGCAACGGATGCCAGGTGTGGTGCTGAAGTACTCGTCATCCTTTAGCAGGTCGAGCCCCCCTGTACATGTGGACATACACTGCAGGAGTTGCCAGTGTGTACAAAGACATAACATGCGGCATGTAATTGGTCTTAGCAATGACACAACAGGGTGACATCTGTTTCCAATGATGACAGTCATGCTGAATAAATGAGTTCATCTGGGTTTTCAGTGTAACACATGGGCTCAGGTGTGAGATAGTGGTCAGCATGGGTGGCAGATACGACATTGTGTGTAAATATTGCTCAACATAATGGAGTACAGTGTTCCATTTGGTGTGAGACGTTACACAGTGGCTGACATTTGTGACAGGAGACCATATCAATGTTATCCAGTGCCATGTGCCACTGTACGTATCCACTGTGCGTAGTACAGTAATGACCATTGATCCACACACAACAAGAACTGTCCGTAGGTGCCTTAAACGTGCCCCATAAATACAATGACGCACAGAGTGTACGATGTGATGCTGCATATTCCCCATAGCGGACGCACATACTGTCCGGGAATTGGGTGGTGGAGCATGCCAACCACCATTTGAACCTGTGTCGATGCCCACCACTGACGCAAGTGTTTCATGTGCTGCACATGACACATTGGTGTTAGTGATGGCCCTCTACATAGCTGCAGATGGCGTTTGTCATGCTCCACCAGCCACATCCCGGTCACCTATGTCACTCTATGGCAATCAAACAGCGGTAGCGCTGGCCACGACCCCACGGTGTGTCACCGCCATGAACCATGCCCTTGCAGCCAATGGGGACCGCTATCGCGGTGGCATGATGCAGATTCAAAAATCGCGGTAGGCGTGCTCCGCCCCCAGCGGATGCGGAGATAGGATGCATTTTGTAAGATGCACCACCGCGGTAGCGCCGGCCAGGACCCCGCGGTGTGTCACCGCCATGAACCATGCCCTTGCAGCCAATGGGGACCGCTATCGCGGTGGCATGATGCAGATTCAAAAATCGCGGTAGGCGTGCTCCGCCCCCAGCGGATGCGGAGATAGGATGCATTTTGTAAGATGCACCACCGCGGTAGCACCGGCCAGGACCCCGCGGTGTGTCACCGCCATGAACCATGCCCTTGCAGCCAATGGGGACCGCTATCGCGGTGGCATGATGCAGATTCAAAAATCGCGGTAGGCGTGCTCCGCCCCCAGCGGATGCGGAGATAGGATGCATTTTGTAAGATGCACCACCGCGGTAGCGCCGGCCAGGACCCCGCGGTGTGTCACCGCCATGAACCATGCCCTTGCAGCCAATGGGGACCGCTATCGCGGTGGCATGATGCAGATTCAAAAATCGCGGTAGGCGTGCTCCGCCCCCAGCGGATGCGGAGATAGGATGCATTTGTAAGATGCACCACCGCGGTAGCGCCGGCCAGGACCCCGCGGTGTGTCACCGCCATGAACCATGCCCTTGCAGCCAATGGGGACCGCTATCGCGGTGGCATGATGCAGATTCAAAAATCGCGGTAGGCATGCTCCGCCCCAGCGGATGCGGAGATAGGATGCATTTGTAAGATGCACCACCGCGGTAGCGCCGGCCAGGACCCCGCGGTGTGTCACCGCCATGAACCATGCCCTTGCAGCCAATGGGGACCGCTATCGCGGTGGCATGTTGCAGATTCAAAAATCGCGGTAGGCGTGCTCCGCCCCGCGGAGGCGGTCATTGGATGCTTTTGAAGAAGGCTGACCTGGAACACCAATGGCAGAAGACTATGACCACTGAAACGAGTCCAGGGCCCTATATATGTGTGGAAGGGAGCACCACATTTCCACTGCTCACAGAGCCTGCTGCCTGGGACCCCTCACCTGCTGCTGCCTCCAGGGACTGCTGCCTGAGACCCCTCACCTGCTGCTGCCTCCAGGGACTGCTGCCTGGGACCCCTCACCTGCTGCTGCCTCCAGGGACTGCTGCCTGGGACCCCTCACCTGCTGCTGCCTCCAGGGACTGCTGCCTGAGACCCCTCACCTGCTGCTGCCTCCAGGGACTGCTGCCTGGGACCCCTCACCGCCCACTGCCGCCGCTGACGTCTCATGTCCACAGTGATGGCTAGGACGGAGAAGATCCGTGCCAGTCCATTTACAAGCGAGGAGCTGGATGTCCTGGTGGACGAGGTGCTGACACAGTACCCACGGCTATATGGTGGCCCAAATGTTGTGGTAAGTCTCCAACAGTGGGGGTGTGAGTGCAAGGGGGGCACACATGTAGTCGATCAGATGGTGTATGTGCCTGAGAGTGTGGGGTTGTGTAATGCACTGGCTGACATGCTGTTTCCTAGTTGTTAAGGGGGTGTATGCAACCCACACATTAAATGCATGGACATGAAGGGTGGATGGACATGTGTTGTGTACACATCCATATGGTGTGACAGCTATCTGGTGATGCATGTTTCGGGACAGTTATTGTTCATGTGACTGTTTGTGTGGCTCCTCGTTGTCCATCTCTGTGTGATTCTACCTGGCATGGACTGTCCACGCCCAATGTGACAAGGACACATCACTGACTGTACAGAGTGTGATACGTGTGTGGTTGGCATGAGTGTACATCAATGACCCATATCTGCCGTGTGGAGATGAGTCTGTGTCATGCCACTGTTCAGAGAGAGAGGTTTTACCATGAGAGTGTGTCACTGATGTTTTCCCCTCTTGTCTCCCACACCTGCAGCTCAAGGTACACCAGCGTAAGGCCGTGTGGAGGTCCATTGCAACCAAGGTGCGGGCTCTGGGAGTGTCAAACCGCCGGCGCACCCACTGCCACAAGAGGTGGGACGACATATCACGACTGGCAAAGAACGTTGCCGAGATGACACTGGGGATACTCCCTCGCAGTGGCAGGTTGTCACGACGCAGCTTGACACCACTGATGTGCCGCATCTTGGCTGTGACACAGCCTGAGCTGGACGCACGTTTGAAGGAGCATCAACAGCAAGCTAGGGGTGAGTATTCTGTGAAGGTTGATTTTGTCTGTGAGTGGCTGCATGTGTACCAAGCCTGTACCTGCGCTGGTGTACGTGATGTGGTTACTGTGATGCAGTGGGTTGTAAGTGGCCCCTGTGCTGGGTGTGGCAGTCACGGATTTTACATACATGCACTTACTGATGTTTTTCCAATCCTGGGAATTTCAATGGCATTGTGGGTGGTGTGCTGCAGGCCTGGTCCATTGGTGTTAGTGTTTGTACGCCCCAACATGCATGATGTTGTGCTGTCTGCCCATCACATGGCTCAGCTATGCCGTGTTTAGATGTTTGTACGCACTGTTTGAGGTAGTGAAGTGTGTCTGCATGGTGAGATTGCACGGGGTGGCCTGCAACATGTAGACTTTGTCATCCTCAGTGTTGCTTTGCTTGAATATGTTTGTCCTGTTGCTGTCACTTTGCTGACCCTACATGTCTCTCTGTTATGCAGCATCTCCCGTGGGCACGGAGGGACAGGGGACGGACACCAGTGGTGGTGAAACAAGCACAACAGCTGCACAGGATCCCAGTGACACAGATGTGACCAGCGCCTCGGAGGGGGATAGGAGTATGCTGGAGGAATCACAGCCCGAGACGCAAAGTTCAACATCATCTGATGACGGCGGTGGTGCAGACATCTTGGAGGACACAGGGAACGGAGAGTCTGCTACATCTTCCAGCACACAGCGTGCAGTGCCCACCCTCCCAGCCACTTCCTCTGTTGCTGCCCGTGTTCGCACCACAAAGAGGGGAAGAGTGTCCTTCATTCCAGGCACCGCTGCCCCTGCCCCTGTGCCCCCTGCTGCCATCAGTGCAGAGTGTGTGGACCTTATGCGCCAGCTGTGTGTGGGGCAGACAGGGCTCCTCAATGCATTGTCAGACCACGACCGCAAATTGGCACAGGTGTTAGCTTTCATGGAGGGCATACATTCAGACGTGGGTGGGCTGCACCGCACTGTCCAGACAATGTCCTCCACAATGGCGGCTGCACTTCAACTGGCTCAATCTCGTAGTCCAATTCCAGTCCCTTTGTCCACCCCCATGCCAGTGGCGACGTCTGACGACGGTGACCACGCTTCACACACCTCAACGTCACGATACTGCACACGTAGCACACAGCAGCAGCAGCCCAAGCGGTCAAGGTCACAGACACCTTCCCCTACGAAGAAAAAACAACCCCAGAGCGCAAAGGGAAGAGCCCGTCAGGCGTTGCAAAGGCACATGATTCAAGGAGGAAGTACTCAGGGTCACAAGCCTCAGAGCAATCCCCGGCCACAGACTCTGTGGTCCCAAAAACGTCTCGCAAAGGCATGCAGACACTCTCCATGCCCACTGTGAAGGTGGGGCCTGGCAAGGCTACACATAGTAAGGTATCCAAGGCTGTTTCACCAACTACCTCTACTCCCATTCCAAGTCCAGTGAAGCAGGGACAGGAGGGCA